>JAGSMU010000012.1:1387500-2637500 GCA_029286865.1 Teinopalpus imperialis
CAACGGAAGTCAAGTTACGTCACTTGTTTAACGTCAAATATTTCTGTGAAAAATTATATCGTTTTATAAAACAACTGCTCAACAAATAAGAAAATGTTGCTTCTTACACTTGAATAGCTCACTTAACGACGGTTATATTGTTTTCATTGTTGTTGTTATTCTGTTCGGTTTAACAGTGATAGAACGAGGCTTCATCTTGTTTCTTACTGCAGCATTAGTGTAAATACAAAGGCTTTACTGTAAATACAAGCGTGAATGAGCAGCACAACCCGTACCGTGTGGACACACTCACCAAACAGAACTCCAGATACCCTAGTTACTGGAAGCAAGGCATCCATCACTGTCCTCAACTGTCAATTCATATGCCTCTTGAATCTTTGTTGAGAATTGTTTTTTTTTTGTATAGAATAATAGGTGGTAAACGAGCATGCAGCCCAACCGATTATCACCACCGCCCACGAACATTTGCAACATCAGAAGAGTTCCAAATGCGTATAGACTCTTTTTTTGAAGGTCCCTAAGTGGTATCGGTTCAGAAACACCGTTAGCGATAGCTGATTCCACAGAGATGACCAAATGGATGACCAAATCCTCATCAACATGAGGATTTTGTGTTTATGACTCTCTAATTTCATCTAACAGTTTTCACTAACCATCAAGTGAAATTTGTTCTGTGTACTGTGTTGCCGTGCTCGTTTATCTCGCTTAACTACATATAAGAAAATTCTTAACTCAATACTCTTTCATCTTTCTTCTTATCTCAATGCAAAAGTATCCGAAAGGATTCAGAAATTGTGGCGCGCATAAAATAAAAAGAGAAAATGTTTTTTACGATATTTGTCTTTAAATATTTTGTTATAAATAATTTTTCCTTAAAAAAAAATATTTACATGTTTCACATGCTTTATATATATAATATTGCGTTAAAACTTACAGCATGCATATTTTACAGTAGAAATACGAGTAGCAGTTACACTGAGATTACCGCCCGACACCATTCACGAATCGCGCGCCTAATCAAGAGTAACACATCCCTGGGGAAACACAGATGAGGGGTTGCTACCAGACAGCTACAAAGTATTCATATTTCCAGCTGCCCAGTATTGCAATACTTAAAAATTATGTTGCTCATTCAAAAATCTATTACGAGAAGGATTTATAAATAAACTTATTACCTTCTAAGCATAACCGAAAACAGTAAATAAATTTATTAAGACTAAGCTTAGCTTCTATGACCTTTAAATTTCTCCGACTTAGGGAACATGGTCTAGTGAGGCGAAGTCACTAATCGAGGCTGATAATTGTTTAAAAAAAGTTTTTTTATGAGTTTATCGTGATTCTCGGGTATCCACGTATATCTTCTATAAATCGTCTTCATTAAAGTAGGGCAGTCGCATCTTATACGCCCGATTACATAAACGGACGATTATTCGAAGCGCAGTTTCACGTAGCTTCTTTACGGCGAACTTCTGTGGCCACAACAAAAAGGATAATTACGACAATTTCAGAAGATAGATTATACTATAAAAATATACAACCTACCTTTACTAGCGGTTAAAAACGAGTACGCAATTCACCTGATGGTAAGTGATTACTGCGGGTAATAGCATCTACAACCATTTCTAACAAAGATTCAAGATGTACATAGAACCTGAGATCCTTATATATAATTGAATCCCCACACTCACCGTTCGAAACATAGCAGCACTATACTACTATTCAACGCTGGTATTCTGTGAGAATTGCAGGTATACTTAGCACCGACATACGCTCTGAAAATATAAAAATAGTGCCCAATATAGATTTATGATCATCGTCGTTATGGCCCTTAATTATTTTACATTCAAAAATAATAGATGATGATAAAATGTGGTAAAGGTGAACTTTTATAAAAATATCCAAACTCATCCCAAAAAACATACTTAGATTGGCTGTGAAGAGATTTATCGATAAACTTTTTTATTTATAGATTTATATTCGTGACAAAAGATTTAAATTGCATCCACTATTATCAACTGATTTTGATCTCTGCATTAGTAGTGCCTGTTAATTTTATAGTGCTTCTCATTACAGAGTGCAAATGACAGAAATATAGTCTTTATATTTCGAGTTAACGTGGCATTTAAGTAGAAAATACGTTATAGATAAAAATGTTAATGGTTTTAAAAGGGTTCGTTCGTCTAATGATCTCTAATCGCGACGTCATTTTCTTGTTGATGATGTCAAGTACACGTACAGGACATAATATAGTGACGCACTAGCATTTGGACAAATACAGTGGCAGTCACACGTCGTACCCTTTCCTTATTCAATATAATGCGTGTGGGAAAAGACTGGAGGAAGATTCAAATGCAACATCAAAGACCAAAGTTGATAATCGATTTCAGGTACCGTGACGCACCAGATATCCCACTCTAAATACTATGCAACGTGGCTTTCAAATAAAGCTGCAGTAGATGTGGATTGGTCATAAAGCAAGCGGAACTTACAACTTAAGCAGCTTCTCGAGCGTCAACTAGTCGCAATCGTGGATCTCTCCTACCACTGGTTTGCGAAAAATCTTTGGTTTCAGGTTTCTAATAGTAAACTTCGGTTGGTTTTGAGTAACTATAGAACTAGTAAAGTAGTGAATATCTATTAAATGTTAAGTAATAAATAAAAAAAACTAATGATTATTATAGTACCCTAACTATTCGCATACACTTAGACGCTCACTCGTCTAAGCCGGTGAAAGGAATATACCCAAGCCTACCACAATCTCAGTGAAAAACCTATTCCTTATTTCACGCATATCAGATCTCATTTGTATTTGTGCTTTATTTGTTTACTTTTGTTCCTTAATGAATCTGATTTTGCTCTTTATTATTAAATGTGGTGAAAAAATATAATTTATTATATATTTTTTTTTTTCATAAAGTACTTTTTTTAGTTAAAGTTACATTCACCCTGATTAGTCCACTACTGAACATAAGTCGCACTTAATAAGCAGAAGAGGAGTCTTCTCCGGGTATTATCGATTCGCCGCTCGACCCAACCGCCCGACGATGTTGATAGCCCTCCCATCTTATCTCGTCATTTATTTTCAGGGAAACCTGAATAAGAATGCTTGTTAACAGCTTATAGAAAAGCGGGGCGCCTTTAACGCCTTTAACTTTATGTATATGTGAAATTGTGGTCCGATATACAGCATTTGAAATATATTCTATAGCTGACGTCTATGTAACATTGTGATATTTCCTGACTATTTAAATCTGTTGTGACTGAAATATGCATTACACTATCAAACACCTAAAAATAATTACTGCGACCCATGACACTCATATTGATGCTCAATAAGGAATCACAATGCAGATGCATTTTCATCCCGCGTACGCAACGAAACAGTAATAAGGTTAGTTTACTTGCTTAAACGACCGATTCATTCCGATAATGGATAATGCTGCAGTGTTTCGTCTAACGAGTGAAGGGATCCGGACACCTTTATTATTGGTGACAATGCATTCCATCTCTGTCCTAAAGGGTAAGAACGTATCTGCATTATGATACCTTGTCAAGGATGAATATAGATGTCATAGGCCCCAGGAATCACTTACCATCAACTGATCTGTGTGCTCGTATTTTACTCTCAATGTAATAAAATAAATATAAACACGGTCCCACATCAGTAGAGCAGACCTTTTTTGTGCTATAGTTAGTTTATACCCGTGATATGACTCTACTGCGTAAATATGTCATACCTGTAATAAATTTATATCACAAAACTATCTTATTTATAGATTATCATTAAGATGGTCTATATACTCCAAATGGTTTATAACTAGTAGAGACAAAATAAAATCTTCAAAAGCAAAGTTTTTGTTTGAGAGTGCATCTCATTTCTCGATGCTGAAACGAACAAAGAAAACTTAAAAAGCTATGTAGCAAAACAAGGATAAAAAACTCTCTCAAATTGAATTCGCTTTTACTGGGATAATTAGTTCCCAAATAGTTTGACGTCCCAATTAGGGTAAAAATAAGAATACTAAACAAACGTAATAATTCATACAACTTTATTTCAACATTTCTACTGAAGAAACTTACAGTTTCAACAAACAATTTCATTTTTAATTTACAGCGTAGTGAATGTCAGACTAAAAAGTTAGCTTTAATTTGGTTATAAGATTAATAATAATAAATTTGTTGATATTGTGTTCGATCCATGATTGAGTCAAAACAAAACGTCTGCTAACAAAGTTTTTTTTTAATGTACTGAGGGTGACAAACGAGCACACAGTATCTCTTACGGTAAGTCATTCCTGCGTGCCAAAACAACATTCATCTTTGATTGATGCTCAGTATCCTGATGCGTTGTCAATCCCGAGAACATAGACGTAATGCTACGTCACCGACAAGGGTCTACGGTCCCTACACTCCCGACTTTTTTTTATTATGATTTTTTTTTCGGGCTGATGGCCGCTGTTAGCCCGAGGGCTTTTACAGTTTCGACAGGTTAACAGGTGACCGAGCGCTTATGGCGCTCTATAAGTGGGCAGCAAAAGGGCTCCCAAGAGGGAGCCTTGGCCTGGACCGTTACCCTGTTCCGCGGCTTGGACCGTAACCCTGTAACCGCGAAAACTCCCCACACGGAACAGCTTAAACTGCTATTTTAAATTGGTATCCTAGAAGAACGTAGTCGTTTCCTGCTTGTGCTGACCCAATCATGCGGCAGCTATCAACAGTACTCAGGGTGGATTTACCATTGTAAACGGTGTACGATGTTATACGTCAACGGTTAACGTGAATAATGTACAGTAGTTTTGGAATATGGTATATATATATAACATCGGAACAGACAGACGCACAAATACAAAAATAAATTCTACTTTTATTATATTATATACAAAGTTTTGTAGCTATATATAACTTTGGTAGCTCAAAAAGTGGTTACATAGTGGCGGGACAGTCACGACATCCGTCATCTGCACTGGAATTTCTAAACGTGAACAATTCATTCGTGTAATTATTATTTATAATTCAAAAGTATACTGTTCATTAAATTAGTCGTCGTTGTGCTAAAACACGATAATAAAAATAACTAGTGCTGATATCCAATTACCAATAGAGTAAATCAATTATTAATTTTTTTATCCTGTAATGCAATTGAAAATGTTTTTTGCCATTGAAAACGATTTAGAAATAGAAGCCGAAACCTCTCGGGGCTTTCAATTAAAGTTCGATGGTGTTCTCCTGGTCGAACTCGGCAACGGCAATATCTTTTTATTTATCGTATTTTAGTATAAGCTAAACTTGATTCCAGTTTAATTAACTCTTACATTATTATATTTTTCCATTGAAGACATTAACTCCGTAGATAAAAACATGAATAAATATTCTTTAAAGCTGTCTCTAGTGGAATATTTAGTGTTATTTTTTTATGCGGGAACAGCGTCTCACCGCCGGTCTTACTTAATAATAAAACAACCAACAAGAATACACCAAAGGCTTATTATATTATGTAGAAATTCAAGTTAAAGAGAAGATTTTATACTTTTCAATATTAGGTCCTTATATATGAAATTAGCGCATTATATGGAAAACTATTTTTATAGTGTACC
Source organism: Teinopalpus imperialis (assembly GCA_029286865.1). Taxonomy (NCBI): domain Eukaryota; kingdom Metazoa; phylum Arthropoda; class Insecta; order Lepidoptera; family Papilionidae; genus Teinopalpus; species Teinopalpus imperialis. The sequence goes on from JAGSMU010000012.1 coordinate 1,393,095, forward strand.
ATTATTATCTATTCACTTTTGCCATTTTATAAGTACCGAAAATGATTTGGAAGTGAGTATCAAAAAAATCTTTGAAACCGGTTTGGATTGCCTAATCGGAATTGAATTTTTTTCCTTAAATAAATAATTTGTCCAAATTGCGGGAAAAAGTGGTAACCTATTGGAGCAAGGTCCGAGAAGCTTGGTGGGTGTCGGAGACAATCCAATGGTAACTCCTCTAGTTTAGCGACCGGCTGTCGTGAAGTATGGGGTTATGGGGTCTAGCGTTGTCATGAAGCAGTGACTAGGGCAATTGACCAATATCGTTTTTGTTTAACGGCTAGCTTTTCTATCATGCCTTGCAATTGTTAACAAAACAGATCCGCCGTAATCGTCTGGCCAGATCTTAGGAAGCTGTAGTATGCACCAGTACCTTTTTCTGGGTCAACTTTCGCTTAGGACAGGATTTGACCGGATGTCCTGGGTTCAACCACTGTGATCATCACAAGTAACAATACGATTTAAAATTCCCTCGTTATTGTGACGGTTGAGTAATGTAACGCAGCACTCAATAGTGTTTATTGGTGTGCTTCACTCAGTTCATGCCGTACCCATTTCTCCATCTTTTTCGCTTTTGCCACTCACACCGAAGCCTGCTGCTAACTCTGACCTGGTTTGAGATAGATCCGCTGCCACGATCAACTTTAATTCTACATTGTCAACTTGGGTCTCCGGCCGTCCGCGTGGTTTGTTTTGTAGGTCAAGATCTCCAGAACGAAAATGTTGTAACCGAAAACGTACCGTGGTTTCTCTTATACAGTAGCTTCCCCATACACGTCATTAAGCCTTCGGCTGTTTCTCGGCAAGGGCGTCGCAAACAAGGTTATTCGCGATACCGCCATGTCACAGGCCGGTTCTCTCCATTCAATACAGATAGAAGCGTCGCTGGAGTTTCTTGCGCCACATCTACTCCAGTGCCCGCGCATTCCGAAGTGGTGGTACAGATAGCCAAGAATAGTAATAGTGATATTAATGTAAATAATTCTTAGTCTGAAGCAACTGACCGAGTCGAGGTTCGGCCCTCTCGGGCACCCTCGATTCAGACGCTTATGCGTAACAAGGTAACGGTCCAAGCCGAGGCTCCTTCTCGGGAGCCCTTGTTACCCACTAATAGAGGTCACGACATTTTCACAGGGTTTAGAGGTGACTGAGCGCTTATGGCGCCTCAGTTCACAGTTTCAATTACCTCTCAACCCGATGAAACAGTAAAAGCCTTTGGGCTAACAGCGGCCATCAGCACGAAAACAAAAACTTAACATTGAAATAATGTGAGCTATCTTTTAGTATAAATATATAAATTATTGTGATTTTAAGTACGTTCGTGTTTTTTTCTTGAACTGGAAGATACGATACTGTTTAAATGCATTTATTTGGACATAGAAATATCCTGCCGGCTAAAAATTAATAAAAAAAGACCGCACATAGACAACATAATTATCCATTAATTGTAATAAAATCCCATAGGATAAATAAAAGAAATGCACATCTGCATGTTCTATTGTTAGTATCGAATATTTAAAGAAGTCATTCTTTTGTTTACTTTCAAGTTATTGGACAATGAGCATCTTTTGTTTTCAAACACCGACTAACGCTGCGCTAGAGCCAAGTGGTAGAGTCGTAATAATATGTTTATAATGACCTCATTACTAATAACTTTGCTTTTGTTACATATTGGTCAATAATTATGATTATTTCGCTCCTGAAAACACGTGTTTCTGACCAATTATTACCCGAGTTTAATTGGGTTTGTTCACAATCTCAATTAGTCTAAACTTGTTGTTTCTACAGTGACGACGTCATAAAATGGGATAAGGTCGAGAAATTAGCAGTGACGTGCGTTCTGCCATCGTTATTTTACATAATTAAGGCAAATCCGAAGGTCGGATTGCTTCACAACTGAAGTTATCGAAGAATTATATTCATGGCACATAACTACATACAGGGAGACAGGCAGTTTTGAAAATCCAAGCTCGGTAAGAACGAGAGCTACCACGTCTAGTGCAGATAATTTCATTATTGTTACCAGCAAGCGAAATATACGCTTATCAGCACCAGAAATCCGCGTTGAAGTAAACAAAACCAGAGTTAACCTTTATCATTGACTACAGTAAAACGGCGACTGAGAGATGCAAAGTTGTATGGTCGCGTTGATGTTCGAAAACCTCTGCTAAGGCCGCAAAACAAGAAAAATCGGATGCAGTGGGCTCTTGCCCATCGAGATTGGACTGAAAAAGATTTTAAAAAAGTGCTTTGGACCGATGAATCCAAGTTTGAACTATTCGGTTCAAAACGTAGAATTTACGTTCGACGCAGTGCCCAAGTAAAGATGATGTCAGATTGTGTACTCCCAACAATCAAGCATGGTGGTGGCTCAATTACGGTCTGGGGTTGCTTCTCTAGCCAAGGAACTGGCGATTTGATTAAAATTGAAGGAATTTTGAAAAAGGAACAGTACAAAAACATTTTAGAACAAAATGCCATTTCTTCCGGGTGGCGATTAATTGGAGATGGATTCATTTTCCAACAAGATGTTCCAATGATCCAAAGCGTAGATCAAAATTATTTATGCAAGGGATATTTGGAAGAGAAAGAGGCACAAGGTGTGTTAGAAACATAGTTTGGCCTCCTCAGACCCCGGATCTCAATCCCATTAAACTTTTGTGGGAAGAGCTTGAGAGGCACGTCCGTAATCGTGGGCTCGAGAAGAAATGTGGTTAATTAAATATTTAATATTTTATTGGAGTTTTACTTTATTTTCCTACTTTAAGGCCACTATAAACTTTTGGCCTGCAGTGTATATGAACGAATAGAAGAGCAATGCAATTTGCAGGCAATTTTTTAAACTTTTAGCTTAAAATTCAACCCAAGAAACTATATAGGTTTGTTTGTTAAGTTAAAGAAGTAAATAATACAATTGACAAGTAAAAAACGTAAAAATATTACATTTGTAAACCAATTATCTATTATATAGAAATCAAAGTTTGTTTCAACCACGTTCATAAAACAAAAATAGTTAAAATATAAAAAGTATTTGCAATAAAATGCCAGCGCTGTTTGGAAAATGTAAGTTTATTACAAAAAAAAAAGTCAATACATATGGATCCCTTTTCATCACAGTAAACAACCATTTTATATCATAAAATCAAATATTTTATATTTTATAATAATTTTTTAGTGGAAAGAAGTTCAGCAAGGTTTTCAGTGGAAGTTTAACAACCATAAAACCTAATGTAAATTGAATTTTATAATAAAAGTACTTGATTTTATAATAAAATTAAATTTTATAAAAAAAAGACCTTAATGTCCTGTAGCACAGAATTCAAATTATTAATTTCAGTTGTGCCAATACTGGGAATGGACTCGGATTTCTCACATTAGCAAGTTAATAACAAGTGTATAACTGGGTACTAAAAGACCAAAGGCTCAAAGACAAGAGACACTAATCAATTACATCTAATGATAGTACATAATCATCTCTTTGTTCGTTATAAACAGTCCACTTTGGTATTCACTCTGCTGAATAAGCTAATATGTCACAATGTTTAATATTTACTTTCTGATTATTAATATAAAATACTGTTGTAAAGAAAATATTTTTTATAGATCTTAAAATCAAAAATCAACGAGAGATCTTATTTTTACTTAATCATAACCATCAATGTTGGTCAAGTCATAACTAATGCTTCAATTACATTATAACAAAACGCAAACAAAAGGTAACAAACTACCATATCGGTACAAATATGCGGTATGACAAAAAACTACTATGTTAAGAATATACTAATATGAATATAATCAAAGCAAACCTCACCGGCATTCTGGGGTCGGCGACATTTCCCAATCGAGCCCAGTCAAGCCAACATATTCATGACGCGGCTAGAAACATGCTGCAGAGTGGCCCTACCGCTGTTAATAGTTCTTATTCATCTCAGTATATAATTTATAAAATGGCAGGGTTTAAGAATCGTTTCATTACATGTCAATAGGAAATTAAATATTTTTTCATCCACCTTGTTATCGATATCAATCATATACGAAAAACTGAATGAAAAAAACAGTTTCTTAACAACCACATATGGTATCGCATCATCGCATGGAGTCTTCTTGATATTCAAATTGAAAAATATGATATACGTAAGTATGTATTATATATGTATAATAAATATTACATTATATCCTGTACCGTACAGAATTTCCTCTAAAGGTAGTATTCATATCAAGAAAGATGTGAAAACAGAGTTAATCAACAAATATACACCACTAATACATATTTATTATAAAAACTATGGCGACTACAGGAAAGGTTTATTGTTTAAAATGTCAGTTTTATTATTACATAAATTTAAAGAAAAACTACTTTTTCATTTGTTTAAAAGTGTTGACTTGAAAATATGAATAAATATATGGTTACAACAATGTACTTCACGAAACAGCAATGCCACGACGACCCTGCATAGTTATATAAAGCTCCTCAGTGATATAGTGATTTAAATAAATGCTTAAAATTTGCACCTCTATTCTCATAGCAATAACACGAGCACTTTATGAGATTGTTTTTAAACATGATTCCTTTTACGCTCCTTTATTGTATACTACTATAAGTCTTTTAATAATTGTGGTGAGAAATAAATAACTTTTTATATGATATTTGACGTCGAATAAGGCGTCATGATACCCGTACATTGAATTTTTTGCATAGATCGTCCGGCTGAAAACATCTACCTCCATTGTCGATGGCACACGCGTGCATTTTTCTTTTAAGAGAAATAAAAATTTCTTTATGTTGTTTCACTACGTTCTAAAATGTCTATGATTCGATGCTTTAACAATCCACAATCGTTGAAGAAGCATTCATCCGTGTAGAAAACATTTGCATCAGGATTACTCAAAATCAATTTCAGAATGAAATCTTCGGTGCTTGTGCTTCTCTTACTCTAGTGATATAGATGCACTACAGAATTGACTATATAAATTCAGGCATTAGGGTACAATCCTTGACACTTGCGTCATGCTGCACTTACATTTTTTCCAGAAAATACATACGCACGCGATATAAAAATTCATGCCACGTAAATTGACAAGCCATCATTTAATTATAATAATTTTCAAGTTAGCTGATAGAAAAATATGTTAAATTGGGGTCCATTAACAGTTGCACGAGTGACGCCGGAATGAGCGATATTTATCAATGATGGTGAAATATCAATATTAATGGACATCTGTAAAATATCAAGTAACGGAGTTCTTGACCTATTTTATGCAATCTTAAAACATTTATTTACATTAACTTTCATCAGTATCATGTTGGCCGTATGAGATGAATACATTTGTCCTCCTCTCATTACCTTAATGAAAGAAAAAATTCCAATCAATCAATTATAGAAGTAGTCATTATTACAATAAACATGTAAGTGAAAATTGTATTGTGCTTTAGTAGAAGAGACATTTGAAATGCCGATAGTACGACCTATAACCACTTTTATTTGGAATTATTTTCAAATTATTGATACCACTAACAAGCTGTTTATAAAAATCGTACAAACACTTTTTAAATTTATTGCCAGACGGAACCTACAATTTTTACAAATTGTGGTAATGTAAATACTCAAATGTTCATGATTGCTTCGCTATTTATTGGTGGCGGTAATGGAATTCTTCTAGGTGTACATACTGACAATGCTACTCATATAGATAATGGGCCTTTGATAATCGTAAATTGACATCAAATTGTGAAAAACATTTCAAAAGCAAAATAGTCCAGTTTTATGTAAGCCTAGTAGTTAGTAGTTATTGATTGTGTCGCACATTTAAATGAAGAAGTATGTTTTATTGTAGATAAAAATAGTGGTGTATAACCGTTGCTACTCTGTTTCCTTCATATGTGCTTACATCAGTGTATCCCAATTCAGTTCCATCCAAACCTTTCATTCATTCTACCATGGCATTCTACCAAAAAAAATATACCCTTAAAATTTTTCTCTTGATAAGATTGAGAATCACTGACCTAATCAGTAATTAACAAATCATATTGAAAAGACCACCATAATTCAAACAAAACACTTCCCACTTAAACTTAACACACATCAAAATAATATTCATCATAATTTTTACATTTGTGGCAGAAACTCGATGGGAGTAGCGAATTTGAAATCTTCAGGAAAGAGTTTGGCAGCAAATGGATACATAAGTTTATATGACTGTCGAATAGTAACATCGGCAACACCAGCAATATCACCGATCTCCTTTTGGCTACGCTTATCTTCCGAGGCCTGTAAACAGAGAAGATAAATTGATTAAACTTCTGTATAATGGATATTAAAAATGTAAATTTTAATTAAGTATAAAAATATCTCACACATATATAATATAGTTTAAATAAAATGTAAGCAATCTTCTTCTTAAAAGAAAAAATATGGATCATTAAAATTCAACAAAGCAATAAAATATTTTTTTGACAAAACAAATCTCTCCTAAACAAATATACTTGTCCTATACTTATAACTATAGCTATATACTGTAAAATTTGCAAATAAATGATGTGGAAACAAATGTTTATATAGGTTCTAAACATCCAAACACAGCTTAAAATAACATCAACAAAGTCATGTAATTAAACTAACCTGTGATGCCATATAAATGGCAGCAGCAGCAACAGAGATTGGACTACGTCCTGACACAATATCCAATTCACCAGCTTTCCGCGCAATATGTGTTGCAGCCCTTTGCACCGAATTGGGTAAGCCAAGATTTGAGCAAAACCGGGACATGAAGTCTGCTGTAGTAATAAGATCCACTGAAGTTTCAAGTGCTTTGAGAATCAGTTTGAAACACCTCCCTATTTCTTTTTTGCTTATTTTGCTAACAGCACAGATTTCTTTAAAGGTACGTGGCACACCTTCCTGTCTACATGCAATGTAGAGGCAAGCAGAAGCAATTGCATCATTTGCTCTGCCTTTTAAGTTTTTGCCATCATGGACCTGCAAATCAATATTATAAATATTATCTCAATACATATATATCTTGTTATTATGAATTTAAAAGTGACAAACAAGCACATAGTTCACTTAATAGTTCCTGCATTCCATTTCACCCATAATCCTTGGAAAGAAAATATGCTTCCATACAAAGAGATTAAAAGCAACCATGAAGTTCCCATGAAAACAGCTCTCAAGCATAGTGTAGTGTGATGACTCCCTTCACTCCACACCATCAACTTATTACACATATTTAAGAACAGAACTCTGCAAGTTAATATAAAAAATAGCAACATTATATTACCTGTTTAAATAAATTGTTTGCTCTGTCCACAATTGTTTTCGGCAAGTTTATTCTATCAGCCATTGTGTTTATTTCTCGGAATGCATTAATGAGTGCTCTATCAGTACTACTAATATTTCGCCTATTCTGATATTTTGAAACTCCAAAACTGTCAAATGAAGCATCACCACGACCAGGTCCTATGATTGTAGAAAGATCACCTCCAGAGAGCAAAGGATTTTCTGGACCACCAACACGAGATGGATCTACTCCTGATTTCTCATTGCTAAATGTTCGCCATTCAGATCCAACATCTATAACTCTAAAAACATCATTAAATGTTCCATTTATTATGTACTTGTTACGCAAACAATACAAAATAAATAAATTAAGTAACAAAAACTAATACATTAAGCCTTGTCAGGAAAACCATTATAATGGGCAAAACTGTTAAAATTGTTTTTTCATTCTAAATATCTTTTAAAATATTTTTTTTTTTAATGTTACCTTTCTTTATCACATTATAAATAAAGAATACCTTATTTCTTTAAGTTTACTCTCAACTAACTTTGAACAAAAATAAAATGAACATTTGTAACCTAACAATATAATAATGGTTTTATTCAATTATTTCCAGTTATTAATTTCAAGGTATGACAAGGCTTAAAGAAATTTTAAACAATAGAGAATCCATAACTTTAGTATATTTTAAAGAGGCCAGAACAGGTCACATTTTAATTTTACAAAAAAAAGTACAGAAGGATTTCTGTTTAAAAAAAACATGTGTATATGTTGTTTTCCATGCTAAAATACAATAAGTATATGATATCAATAAAATAATTATTTATCATCAATTTCTCGCCATAAATATAAAACAAAAATTTCATTTAATATTCTCTAAGAATTTCTTGATGAATGACTAGCTAAACAAAGTAGTACAAATGTTTTTCCTTGTGAAGATTATAAAAGTACAATACTACAAAAATACAACCAGTATACTATACTGGTATTTATTTTTGCTTACTATAGTGCCGATTAGCCAACAAATTGTAAATAGTATACACCTCAATTCAACAAAGAAAAACTATACTATAAAAGTTATCTTCAAGTGCTAGATTGCTAATCAGTAGTATAACACTACCTGTCTTTAGGAACACTAATTTTAAAGTTAAAAAAGATAGCAAGCACATATTTTGATTTTTAAAGGTATATATTATAATCGCTTATTCTAAAAATTTGTAATACTTAATCTTAAAACATGACTTGGGGAAAGCTATGCATTAAGCAATACACAAAAACTAGAAATTTACCTGTCTCCAACCACGAGGCCACATTCTGAGCATATCATATCACCAGCTCTGTAGTCCTCGATGAGTGGCGCATCGGGATGAGCATAGCACACAACTTTGTTTGCCTCGATCCTAAAGTTATAAAAGAAAGTAGATGCATCAATCGAAGTAATCAATTATGAACCATTTTATTTCGATTGTTTATAAACCACATCTTCCTCTGTTAGACACTTATAATACTAAATACTGAAACATAATTCATCAAATTATGAAAGAATTTACTTCTATATGAATAATAGAATATAAAATAAATAATAAAAACAGACCTCGACGTGCTCGCCATGATTGTTTGATTGTCAAGTCGCAGTGTCATAGACAATAAAAGATAGACAAAACGTAAACAATGTAGAATGAACAAATAGAATCAATAATAATTATCAATTTTTGCTGTTTTTAATTTCAATACTTTTAATTTAAATTGCGTTTATGTTTCGTTTTTCTGCTAAACTACGGATGAGGCACTATACTCCATATTTTTAGAAATGTTTTATGGTTAGTAGAATCGAAGGTATGCTCAATTAACTTTTAATTTCCTTAATATCTTAGAAATTATACATTTTAAAATAATGTCTATTTTATTTCCTATAACAAAAATATTCATCACTTATTGCACTTGAATTATTTTTTTTATTCGCTCCTATATTAAGCATCTGAAAATCGATATTTGTATCAGTTACTGTGAAGTAAGTACGAGACCCGAAGGATACTTGTCATGTAAAACTTGACATGCTGTCGCTCGCTGGCCGGATGTTTCTTGTCACAAATTTCCCCTTAGGGATGTTACGGAGGTGGTTTTATCGGAATCGAATTGGCCATCAGAGTTTTAAAATTGTTTTATCGGATTCGAAATCGGAACCAGAACCAAAATCGGAAACGAAGATAGAAAAGGAAATGTATAAGGAGTTCAAAATAAAATAATACGACTATGTTCCCCGTAACTGGGATTCCCCGTACCACATGTATAAAGTTTATACATGTCGTACGGGGAATCTCGGTTTATACTATAGTATATAAACCGAGATTATATTTTATAAACCTGTTTGAACGCGGTCTGCATTCGCCGCCCATACATAATGCTTCGACGTCCGATTAAAACCTCCGGTTCAATATTACCGGATCTGAAGTTGAAATCGGAGGTGTAATATCAAACGAACCTTTTGGAATCGGAATCGAACCTCCGTAACATCCCTATTTCCCATGATCTCTGAGAAAAAGATTTTCTGAAGGTAGCATAACAGCGACATTAAAAATGACTATGTTTCATTGTCAGTAGGATATCTCGCAAATAAAATAGTATGAGTGAATATTTTCTTTGTGAATATTATTATTTTTCTTAGTGAATATTATTGTACCAATCTGTTTAAGCTGGTGCACTTACGATTGAACAAACTGAAGCATTTGTCTCCTATAATTTTTGGTAATCTACACAATTTTAGTAGTTTGGTCCACGATGGCATCGTCATATTAATAGTTTTTAGATTCAATTTATCGGAATATTACTTTATAAGATTGGTAGCTGCTTTATGCAGTTTCCACGCGTAAATACATGCAGTACTTACATTCAATGACCGGCGAGTGGTGTAGTAATTAGAGTACCTGTCTACTGTCTCGCGGGTAATGGGTCCGATTCTCATCCGAGGAACAATATTTGTTCATCACAAATTGCTGAATTTCGGGTTTGGGTGCGCTGTGCCTTTATGTCTTTGACACTGTATCTGAACCTTCCTCCGATCTTATTGAACATTTATTACATTGGAGTAGGGAAGGGGACGACTAACCAGTTCCTCCGTGTTTGCGCAAATGCTTATGAGCACTATGAAATATTCTGCGCTATATATACATCAACTATGTCATCTGACAATAACCCGAAGACATCGCCGTGGTCGAAATCGACCTGAAGGACATCTGACAAAAGTTCTTATACTTATAATAGTAAACCGACGTATCTACTATTACCGTAGCGTGTGTAGTATTTACGCAAATACAAGAAATCATTATTCATCATAACCTCACAATGTAAAGAAATGTAACTTTGGTTTGTCACCGTGGCAGTTATGAATGCTGTAATTAATGACGCCGATGGTGTAATTAGGAACGTGTATCGCAACAAACATTCACTAATGTGCCAACAATCGAACCATGGGCCAACTTGAACGCTCGACAGAGACATTGACGGACTCGTGCACTTAACATCTCGGTTAATGGGTCAATGGTTGCAGTCTCCGCTCAAGTTACTTTACCGCAAATCACTGTATTAGATCACTCATTCTTATCTAAACTTACATTCTATTTAAACATAATATAATATTTTATTATACTAAAAATACTTCAGGGTGGATGAAACACATCGACAATAGGGTTTAAAGGCATTTTTGGTAAATTTTTTTAATTGTATACATATGTATTTATACTAAAAAGTACAATTGATAATTAGAATTCAACCATGACTCTAGCACACTTAGTTTTTTTTTTATACTTTATCTAGTATACATATATTCGAACTATCGTCAGCTTTATGTTATTTATTTTTGGTACACCAAAAGTAAAAGGTGCTCACAGTAATCTCATGTTCTACAAAATCTTAAATATTATGACATAATTTTTAGTTATTGCCTATTTGGAGGCCTATGATCAGCAGTGGTAGTGACGGACTGAGATGATTATGACACAAAATATTAACAAAATCAGTAAACTAAGCGCAGCGCAGCCGCTACTGCGACTGGCGGAGCTGCTACGGCGCCTCCGGACCAGGATCCGCCGCTCAGACTGTAAAGGAAATATCAAAACAATACACTCATTATATTAATCCGTTAGAAACCACTGACCGATCCGAGGTTCGGCCCTCTCGAGCACCCTCGAGTCAGCTTCCACGCGCTGTGCAACGGTCTGGACTGAGGCTCCTTCTTGGGAACCCTTGTGCTGGTTACCCCTAAATAAAGGTCTCGGCTGAGTGTCTTAACCGCTCGAACACCTTTCGACCTGGTGAAGCTGTAAAAGGCCTAGGGCTAACAATGGCCGGCAGCCATTAAAAAAGTCACTGATTATAAACTAAAGCTAGATAATAACATTTAAAAAATAAACACGTAAGAAACCGTTTTATGTATCGTACTACTCAGTATCCCTAAACAGTCCAAACTGTCAACAAACATCCGACTGGTTCACCTATTAAACATAACATCTCCCTTCAATAGTAAGCTTAAATGCCAAACGCCACCGTTGTTTTTCTACTGTGTTTAATTAGCCCTACAAAAGGAGTTATTCGAATTCCAGGTGAAAGAAGATACGTTTATCAATTAATACATCTCATTCCTCATTATAAACGTTAATCACATCCCTGTTACTATGGCATAGAATTGATAGCTTGATGAAAAATAAAAAGTAATATTCGACATATTTTATGAATAATTTAAATACATGAAGATTTTAGTATTTACTTAAACAAGAACCTCGGAATAAACATTGTACAAGAATTTGTATTTTAACGTTTAAAAATGTTGTAAATTAATCAAAATGAAATAAAAGATTGTATCATGTGATCATGAACTTATGCAGCGCTAATTACAAATAAAATAAAGGCTTAACACTAGAAGTTTGAGTATGAAATATTCTAGTGGCTTAAAAAAGAGTAAGTAAAACATTTTTTTTTTATTTTTCTGTTATTAGCAGGAAGCGTAAAGCAAGTCGTCGGTTGTGACGTCTTGGTTTGCGCCGACTTGTTTATTATAGAGAATGAGATGCGAATTATGGATGCTGTCACAGTCGTAACAAAATTTACAAACAAAAGGTACTTCGGTATTGTATGGGTAAGGGTATAATTACATATTTAAAAGGTAACACGATTGGATGTTGTGGTGTAGTGCAGTAAAGTTAATAATAAATGATTTGTACATAATGATAATCTCATGCACTTATTCATCTTCTTGATGGTGAATGCTCAGAAATAGTAGCCGGGCTCTTCTAGCCTTTTAAGATCACCTTTCTAAAGAAATGGTAGTACAATAAACATTTGAATTTATATATAGAAAAATAGGCCTGTTAGGTAATATTTTATAAAACGAATATCTATCTTAATCTCATCAGATTCAGGCCAAAATTAAGCAATAAAAAGGAGACGATATCGATTTAAAAAAGCTTTATAATAGTTAATACTCTTTGCCAATAGATAGCGCTCAAAACAAGACAGAATAATGATTTTTATTTATACAATTCATACAGATAATAAGGTAAATAAGTTTTTATCACAGGTGCGGATGTTTGTGGGCAATTAATATTTATTCATTTAATGACTTCTTATCAGTGACTGATACACATTCACTGTTGATATATTTAGCACAACACAAAAAATTGAGGAAATATTCGAATAGTTTTAAATATAAAATAATACAGTAAAGAAAAACCGCTTACTCAAAGTTGAAGCAAAAATGGGAATAGTTATGGCTAAAAGTGTTCTTTAAATAAATCAGTACTCGTTCGAATATCGCATAGGCATTGCATAACCTGTTTAAGGAAATAAGTATATAAATTATTTCCATCTTTCTTTATTTTTGAAATGTAAGTAGGTATACCACGTAACGCCATCTATTGTGATATCATATGACAATTACATAACGTTTTGTTAATGTATTATTTTATAGGACCGTGATTTAATTAGGTATTGTGAATATTAATAAATCCAAGGTCTTGTTTTGCCTACCGACACCGGACTGACGGCGTGGTGTAGTGGTTAGGGGGACGTTTGAATCGTCCGTCCTCGGTTTGATCCCGCCGAGGAACAATATATTTTATTTCTTTTTTCTTTTTAAATGCTAGCTCATTCCGGTTAACGACTCCCACCAAGTTTTTAAATACTAGGAGATAGTTCACGACAATAGTGGATTCGAATCTACAATTTTAAGTTCCGCAGACTTGACTTCGACTTGACGCAAACTTCATCAAATTCCTGTATTCCTGTATCATGAATGAATTGAATGATTGAATTTCGAGTCTGGATGTGTTGTAAATATTTTCCGTGTCCTTGTCACAACCACACATTATGATCCTGTTGCCCATGCATTACACCGAACTAGGGAAGTGGATGACGAGTGAGTACAGTTGATGTCATCTGGTGTTACTCAGAATATATCCCCGTGGTCGACATCGCCCAGGCGAAGATCATCACTCTGCCCCGAGGGCAGTATTGTTTGATCTTATTACGTGACTAAGCATTTTAACTCCTTAGAGATGACTACGCATTATGATAAGTCATAGAAGATGTTTTCCTTGTGTTGATCCTGTTTAAATTACTCATCCGCATCATATCCAATGAGAATATCGCGATTTTATTAATTATACATATCTGTCTAATCATAGGTCTCCCCTTGCTTGTTTGTTCCGTTTGTCACGAAGCAAAATCCTGAATCACTTCCAATGAACGACATCCATTGAAATGTTCTCGACTTGCAACTTCGTACTTGCTGCGAGTTGAGTGTAGGGCGACACAAGACGGAACTGCTGCGATCGACAATCTCTACAAATTTACTCAAACGTACATAATGTTTTTTGTTTTTATTCTATAAAAATAAAGAGGAGAAGTGAGCATACAGTTCACCTGATGGTGAGGAATCACTGTGACGCATATACACCGACATTCATCATGAATTAAGATTCAAGATGGATATGCGTTCTCATCATGAGAACTGAGATGGAATGTCTCGTAACCAATCATTGGGTCTCCTCTCTTCACTATCTTTCTCTACACTTATACAACAGAACAGCATCCGTCCTCTTATTTTACTCTAGTCTAACCTATTTACGTTTCAGAAACTAGCGTGGCCCTGTCACAAAAACCGACATTCAATTTATTAAAATTCTACTTTCATCTATTAATGAAGCATGGCTATATTTAAATAAACTCCAAGAAACCTACGAGTAAACCTTATGTTCAGAATGTTAAAGTTTTTTAATGAATCCTAATAATTACCGTTGAAATTAGTGTCACATGTGAAATTAAAACCTATCGGTTGGCAAACCTCAAATTGTCCCTCTATTAAGGGCATTCTATGTGCACATATGTACCTAGTTCTGTACCTAACCTATGTACGCAAGTCCACCGGTTGTTGTTGCCCTTGACTTAATCGGGACAACTTAAAGGTAGACTCGTTAAGTCAAATCAAACAACCAAGTATATATGTACCTATAATATACGTCGGTTATTGTAATTCAACATTTGTATATTGCAATATAATAGTGTCCTCCTTTAGATAGCTATCCGTGTCGAGGTTTCGTATCTCCTAATGAGGGACCCTCGGTTCGTATTATAGGCCCCTCTGTTGTCGGTGACGTTCTTCGTCCACAGTGGTTGGAGTGCAGCAGCATTCTTCGCGCCAGCTTCGCAGCATCGTCGTTGTCTCCCTACTCAGCGGGCCACCAGCTCGCGAGTCTTATTAGATAAAGCTGTAGAGGTCTCTGGACCAACAGCAATACTCACACACAAAAGATTGAGGAAATATTCGAATAGTTATAAATATAAAATAAATACAGTAAAGAAAAACCGCTTACTCAAAGTTGTAGTAAAAATGGGAATAGTTATGGCTAAAAGTGTTCTTTAAATAAATCAGTTCTCGTTCGAATATCGCATAGGCATTGCATGACCTGTTTAAGGAAATAAGTATATAAATTATTTCCATCTTTCTTTATTTTTGAAATGTAAGTAGGTATACCACGTAACGCCATCTATTGTGATATCATGTGACAATTACATAACGTTTTGTTAATGTATTATTTTATAGGACCGTGATTTAATTAGGAATTGTGAATATTAATAAATCCAAGGTCTTGTTTTGCCTACCGACACCGGACTGACGGCGTGGTGTAGTGGTTAGGGGGACGTTTGAATCGTCCGTCCTAGGTTTGATCCCGCCGAGGAACAAAATATTTTATTTCTTTTTTCTTTTTAAATGCTAGCTCATTCCGGTTAACGACTCCCACCAAGTTTTTAAATACTAGGAGATGGTTCACGACAACAGTGGATTCGAATCTACAATTTTAAGTTCCGCAGACTTGACTTCGACTTGACGCAAACTTCATCAAATTCCTGTATTCCTGTATCATGAATGAATTGAATGATTGAATTTCGAGTCTGGATGTGTTGTAAATATTTTCCGTGTCCTTGTCACAACCACACATTATGATCCTGTTGCCCATGTATTACACCGAACTAGGAAGTGGATGACGAGTGAGTACAGTTGATGTCATCTGGTGTTACTCAGAATATATCCCGTGGTCGACATCCTTGAGCGAAGATCATCACTCTGCCCCGAGGGCAGTATTGTTTGATCTTATTACGTGACTAAGCATTTTAACTCCTTAGAGATGACTACGCATTATGATAAGTCATAGAAGATGTTTTCCTTGTGTTGATCCTGTTTAAATTACTCATCCGCATCATATCCAATGAGAATATCGCGATTTTATTAATTATACGGATCTGTCTAATCATAGGTCTCCCCTTGCTTGTTTGTTCCGTTTGTCACGAAGCAAAATCCTGAATCACTTCCAATGAAAGACATCCATTGAAATGTTCTCGACTTGCAACTTCGTACTTGCTGCGAGTTGAGTGTAGGGCGACACAAGACGGAACTGCTGCGATCGACAATCTCTACAAATTTACTCAAACGTACATAATGTTTTTTTGGTTTTATTCTATAAAAATAAAGATGAGAAGTGAGCATACAGTTCACCTGATGGTGAGGAATCACTGTGACGCATATACACCGACATTCATTATGAATTAAGATTCAAGATGGATATGCGTTCTCATCATGAGAACTGAGATGGAATGTCTCGTAACCAATCATTGGGTCTCCTCTCTTCACTATCTTTCTCTACACTTATACAACAGAACAGCATCCGTCCTCTTATTTTACTCTAGTCTAACCTATTTACGTTTCAGAAACTAGTCGCAGCGTGGCCCTGTCACAAAAACCGACAATCAATTTATTAAAATTCTACTTTCATCTATTAATGAAGCATGGCTATATTTAAATAAACTCCAAGAAACCTACGAGTAAACCTTATGTTCAGAATGTTAAAGTTTTTTAATGAATCCTAATAATTACCGTTGAAATTAGTGTCACATGTGAAATTAAAACCTATCGGTTGGCAAACCTCAAATTGTCCCTCTATTAAGGGCATTCTATGTGCACATATGTACCTAGTTCTGTACCTAACCTATGTACGCAAGTCCACCGGTTGTTGTTGCCCTTGACTTAATCGGGACAACTTAAAGGTAGACTCGTTAAGTCAAATCAAACAACCAAGTATATATGTACCTATAATATACGTCGGTTATTGTAATTCAACATTTGTATATTGCAATATAATAGTGTCCTCCCTTTAGATAGCGATGCGAGTCGAGGTCTCGTACCTCCTTATGAGGGGCCATCGGATCGTATTATCGCCCCCCTCTGTTGTCGTCGACGTTCTTCGTCCACAGTGGTCGGAGTGCAGCGGTGGTGCAGCAGCAGTCTCCGCGCCAGCTTCGCAGCATCGTCGTTGTCTCCCTACTCAGCGGGCCTCCCGCTCGCGAGTCTAATTAGATAAAGCTGTAAAGGTCTCTGGACCAACAGCAATACTCACACACAAAAAAAAATAATGTACGCTAGTCGCAAATTAGTGTAGATCTTAGTGCGTAATCAATATTTCAAATTCCTATTATTCTAGGAGAGCGTGGTTTAACTCCGGTCCAGCCATTCTATTCGTGCAATAAGTTCTATGTACCTGCGGCGTGACTCTACCACGTTAGAGGTCTCGACTGAGAGCCATAAGCGCTCGGTCACCTCTCAACCCGGTGAAACTGTAAAGGCCTGGGGCTAACAGCGGCCATCAGCCCAAAAAAAAAAAAAACTACCACGTAACAATTTCTATCGAAACTGCAACCAGAAATGAACTTTACTACGAATAAGTCCGCTCAATCGTAGCATGCCGTGCTGTAAGAATACCAGCGTATAATAAAATACGTCGTGTCTAGTAGTCGAGTCCATAGAGGGGGTAGAGTACCAAAGATGAAAATATTATTAACAATGTATTCCATATTATTCCTCACGAGTGGTAATCCAACTATTTCTATACTGAGAATTGTGACAGGTGCTTAGACTCTTTCACTGCTTACCAATTACGACGTGCTCATTTGGCTCAACAATTAAATATATATATATATAAATTCATTATGAAAACATTCTTTACGTTTGCCTGAATTATTCTTAAAAAAAATTAAAATACAAATAACAGCCTATAATATTCACCCCTATGTCGGACATTGAGACATAAAAGTACCTCTAAAGAAGGTATTGCAGCATAATTCGACACTCAGATTCATTGGGAATGGCAGAAAGACAAGTATTGATTTATTTATTAGATATGCCAGTTGTTTTATAGAATATTTGGCAAACGAGCAAACCGCTGATGATAAGTGATCATCGCTGCCCATGAATGGTCGTCGATAAGTTACTAGTCTCTAAGAAAGGTGTAGTGTCTTTTTATTGAATTTTAATAAAAAGACACTACACATAAATTTTAAATTGCAATTAACAACGTTCACTGAAACCAAACTCTGTTTGCTCATGTACCGTGAAATTAAAAATCGAGCACCTGGTACACTACTCTCGTGGATTTATTTAAGTCGTTAAGTTATATTTATATTATGTTTCGTTATGCTGACTTTGAGGCCACGCCCGTTCGGATAGTTTTCCTGCATGTGACCTGCATGTGAGGCAGCCAATATGTCTACGTATGTCGGGTCCTAAGGAGTTTGTCTCTCTTGCGCGTGACCAAAAATTCGTACCATCGCATTAGAGTCTTGTAACAACATTGTAACATTTTCCTGGTTTACATTTATCCTTAAGGGCTTTTTCACTTCAATGGAATGAGTCAAATAATATGTATTGGTTATCATTCACCTACACAATACAAAGCAATTGGTGTAAGCTGTTAAGGAAATACTTAATTGCGTTAGTAAATGTCATAATCATTGTTAATGTGAACACTACTAATAACTTAAGAAATATTAACGGTCAAGGCAGGTCATTTGAAGTTCAATGTTTAAAGGTAATGTATCACTAGGGCGTAACGCTAATCATTCGCAAAACTGAACAATAAGCAACAAAACAATAAGAGAACATAAGAATATAACCCTAGTATACGTATTAAGTACACATTTTTATAATGTAGGACTTCTAAAAATCGACCTGTCCACCCTTTAGATAGCGATCCGTAAGGAGGTATCGTACCTCCTTATGAGGGGATCTCGGATCATATTATCACCCCCCTCTGTTGTCGTCGACAGGGATCGGAGTGCAGCGTTGGTTCAGCAGCAGTCTCCGCGCCAGCTACGCAGCATCGTCGTTGTCTCCCTACTCAGTGGTCCTCCCGCTCTAGAGTCTAATTAGATAAATCTGTAAAGGAACCAACAGCAATACTCACACACAAAAAAAATAATGTACGCTAGTCGCAAATTAGTGCAGATCTTAGTGCGTAATCAATATTTCAAATTCCCATAAACCACAATCCTGACCCACCTGCATCCATCGGGAAGTCGACTTCCGTCGAAGTACGAGGTCGACGTATGCAGGTGGCTCAGGGTGTTGCCACTAGAGAACCTTTCTTTCTCAGTAGAGGTAAAGTATACTTTTATTCTTTATGTATTAATAATAGGTGCCCAAACGCAGAGATAACATACCAATTACTTTGTCCACATTTGTCACCCTAACTTAACTAATAACTAAATTTTAATGCTAATCTTTTAAAAGTCTAACTTCTGGTCTATTGTAACGATAACGATTTCAAATTTTGGATTCGTGTTCACTTATATATAGTTTTGATAGTGGTGTGTGTTCACCTTTACCTTTAACAGAAGTGAGTAAATAGACAGATACACTGGTCACGGAAGCATCACGTAGCACGTGACACCATTTGCATATTCACGAACAGTCGGCTCACTTCCCCACAATTCACGATAAGCAATGATTCATGCGTGCACGTCACACGCTCGTGGAAATGTAACCGATGGAAATGTGAAAACATGCGGAAGTTTCGTCACATCCCGATCGAAACGAAACAACGGAAGATTTGCACTTAGGTATGACCAATAATACTGACACGTCATATTACATAGTATATTTTGAATTTATTTATTTATATTCAATATTAAATTGAAACCTAATAAAAAAAAATTGGGTGCGATGCGAATTTAACATATCATTGTCTTTTGACATAATCAGACAATCAACCATGAGATGAGATGGTCAAACATTTACTGTAGGTGCCAACAACAAAAGAAAAAATCCTGAATATTAACAATATATGTAACATACTTAACATACATGATAAGGTAATAAACAATAAATACCATAAATTATATAATAAATGTATAAATATCGCATAGAGTATACATAAATACACTTAATATATAATAGATAGTTTATAGAAAATAAGAAGAAAGATATATTTTATTTATATACATTGTTATATATAATAATATATATTTTATTACATTTGTCATCCAAAATACAGAAAAAATCAATTAATCCACTCCAAGACGTTGGTCTTAAGGTATACTTACCATAAGGTTATTACTACCCATAAGGTTATGTTAGGCTATGGAAACCTTCGAGCGGTCTAAATATTTCCACAAAGGCTGGCCAATACGGTAAGACAAAGACATTATTAATCAAATATTTAGTAAAAGATAACAATAGACATCCTTATCTTTGTGATAGTGTCTACAGCTCAAGTTTTCTCAAGTCTCAAAACTAATAATACATAATAGATTTGAAATAACACCAATGAAATGGTAATTTTCGCTCATTTCATCTCATTTTGCAGAACGCGACCTCGCAGAACTAACATCATCCCCAGTCTTCAACAGCCGATGAACCAAGAAAAGCAAGTTTATATATATTTCTCGCTGTTAACGAAGCAGCATTATATATTATACTGGCTGAATATAATATAGTGAGTAATCCCACAAACACGCAGAGACTCGTCAAATGCAGAATCAGGAACCCGTCATATGTACATATAACACTAGACCTAACAACCATAATTCGGGTTTGAATCGAATCCAGGACTCCCAGCAGACAGGTAGTCTGACCACAACACCAAGTGGCCTTCATTAGTTAGCGACAGAATTTGATCCTTTTGTCAGCTTAGGCATTGAGAATATTAATTAGTATCCTCCCTTACCCACCAAAAACCTTTTGCCATTATCAAAATATAGTCTCATTGTAAGTTTATTTCGAATATAATAAAACAAAAACGTACTTGTCAGTCATAAATAATGAGCTATTACATACTACTTTGATGGATTGTAAGTATATTTCGAATATAACAAAACAAAATCGATAACAAAAACGTACTTGTCAGTCATAAATAATGAGTTTTTACATACTTACTTTGATGTAAAAATTCATTATTTATGATTGTATATATAATTTTTTATACATATAATCTATACCAATTGATAACGGGATTCCTTTTAGCACGTTTCGAATAATTTTAGTCCAAAGCGGTACAGTAAATTCCACCTACTTCTCTAAGCTTTGACATAAAATTAAAATAAAATCGAGATAGTCAGAGATATCAAGTGCTATCCACATCTCAAGCTCGCAGTTATTAAGTCTCAAATGTGACATATCAGAGATAAGCATATCTATGATATGTCACAATTGAGAATATTGCCTTTGGCAATATAAAAATATAAGCGACTGATTTTTGTACGCTAGAATTTTATTTATTCTTTTTTATTGTCGTAAACGTTTAATTGCAGAAAATAAACTACTCAATCAAATTTGTGAGAGCAATTCGAGTTTTGTATACCGATTAGTAAAAGAAAAGCTTAGCAATTTCGCCGCCGGCACTTTCGGAAAATTCGGTGTACATACATAAAAAATACGTTTTGAAGTACCTTAAAAAACCAATCAAGGTAATCCAACAAAAAGTTGAGAAACATTTGTTAGATTAATCAATTTTTTTTCTTGCGTCTACGCATTCCGAAGTGGGGGTACAGATAGTCAATAATAATAGTGATATTAATTTAGATAATTCATATTTGGAAGTTTCGCCGAGTTTTGGCCATACCGAGACCAAGCCGAGGCACCCTCTCGGAAGCCCTTGTGCTGATTACCTACTAATAGAGGTCTCGGCTGAGCGCCATAAGCGGTGGGTCACCTCTCATACCGGTGAAACTGTAAAAGCCTTCAGACTAACAGCAGCCAT
Source organism: Teinopalpus imperialis (assembly GCA_029286865.1). NCBI lineage: Eukaryota > Metazoa > Arthropoda > Insecta > Lepidoptera > Papilionidae > Teinopalpus > Teinopalpus imperialis. The sequence goes on from JAGSMU010000012.1 coordinate 1,414,991, forward strand.
CAGTCCGCAAAAAAAATCTAAATTTAAAATTTACAGCGAAAACATCCATAATTTCAAATTAAATTAGATTATTTAAGTAAATTGAAGTGCCTATCTATATAAATCTCCTCTCTAGTTTTTTGGTGTTAAAGCATAGACCACATGTCTCCACTGCAGATTGGCGTGCTTCATATATCTTCGATATATATTTCTTTTTTAATTTATATCTTAAACATATTACCTCACAATGTTTTACTTCACCACCGATCAAGTCAGCATTTAATATTGCAACTAACAATTTTATAGGTGTTAGTAGTTTGCTCTCTTATCGTGAATTAAAAGCGCTGCAACAAGCGCTTTGCTACAGAGCACAAGTTTATTATTTAACTACACTAATCGATCACGTCATTCAACGACCAATCACGATGAAGGCGCGGTATCAATTCTGAGGACTAGGACATTCAATCTCCCTCGTCTTTCGCTTCTTTACCATTAATTAAATCACACGCATCGTGAGACAACATTGCTACTATCTAACCCTTTTATTCTTTCTATGAATATTGACGGTAGTAAAGAAGTTAGTTGAAGGTACGAGTGGAGCTGATGTTTGCTGATGATTGATCATATCATACATTACATACACTTCCCTCTCGATAGCGATTCAAGGTTCGAAACCTCCTTCTGAGGGGCCCGCGGATCGTAATCGCCCACCTCTTTAGTCTTCGACGTTCTACGTCCTTAGGGGTCGGAGCCGATGGTGTAGCCGATCATCGTGTCAGCATCGCTCCTACTCTGCGGGTCACCGCTCGCGAGTCTGCTCCGTTAAAGCCGTAGAGGTCATAAGACCAACAGCAACACACAAACACCAAAAAAAAAACATTACATACCCTTTCAGGAAAAAATATATCAGAGAATGATCATATTTTGAATATTTAGCTCTTAACGAAATTCAATATTATAAATAAAATTTTAACAATTAAGGAATACTCTTTAATAGTGTCTTCTACTTTACTCTTAAGATCGTTAATATCGTCCAGCATAACTATGATAACATAACTATGATCTATTTATAGAATATATGTGTTGCATCTTTACACTTGTATCAACCTCACCTTTTTTGTTTTCTTATTCTATATATTAATTTACAAACAATTATTTATTCTTTTATTTTTCACTTCATAACATTTATATTTGCTCTGGCTGGCAATTTAATGCTGATCATTATAAGGCCAATAAGAACACGGCTACATATATGATTAAGTTAATGAATATCATGATAAAGAATGAAGAAAAGGAAGAAAGATAAAGTTGAAAGATAAAGAAAACAATGAGTTTCTTTTTGGTACATTAATATTCTCGTATTTCGTCTATTTATTATGTTATTGTACCATTTCCTTAAAGTACACGGTTCAACGGACACATATGATCATGAAAACTACCAATTTAACTAGACCCTTTGTATTATAATTTGTTTTATTTATATATTTATTTAAATGAGAAAGATACACAAGAATCATACCATTTTACATTTCACACTTATCGTTTATGTTCACAATATATTAATAATAATAATAATAATATATAATTACCGTAAACGTAACCTTATTTAAAATTTAATATGATATTAAATATTTTATTATAAGTAATGAAAATTCTATCAAACAGTTTGTAATCCAACTACATTTAATATATATACACATATATACGGCAGGTCACCCAGCGCAAGCCTGCCTATCGGCATCTCCTTCAAGGGGAGTAATTCCTCTCTTCCTCTACTCCACCAGACGAGGCACGGCCCCACATCTGGAAATAGGCAACAGACTCACAGTGTACACTGTGCTTAACGATACCACCTAGAGAGACCATCCTGATGGATCACCGCCTTGTGTGGATTTCTCTTAGCTTCACCGTGTGTGAACGGCAAGAAGCCATACGGACCTTATAATTATCGTCTACCAGTACTTTTTATGTTAAACAGAAACGTTGGCATCTCTTACGCCACTTTTGTAATAGTGTGACGATTAATGATTACCAAATGGTGCTCATTTAATGGTATTTGGCATGAATAAATTCGAATTAGCATTGTTCGCCTGCTTGTTTGACACAGAAACTGTTTATTTAAATTTAAATAACTCACAAAGCCGCTGGCCTAGTGCGTGAAAAATACAGAAACATAAAGCAACATTCTCTTCTTTTGTAATTCAGATTTATTAATTGGTAAATGTTATATTAATGGATATGGGTCTTAACAGTTAGGAAATCTGAATCGTACTGAGCTTCAATTTAAATCATAACTGATGTAGATAACTAAATATCTGTTAAAGACAGTTTTGACGGCCGTATTAGGAAAGGCCTTCACAATAAGCGCATATAGTGCGATGTGCATATACGGATGGTGCATGTTTTTCACACAGGCCGGACACTTTTGTTGACGATTTTGATGAGATGGCAACGTCACCACGAGATTTTCATTAAACTTATACTTACAAAATAATTATTTTGTGGCTTCACTATTTTTTTATTGTATTTAATTAAGGCAACTTAACAGCTTTTGAGACGTTTATTTCGACTTTAGCGCCATTAGGTAATTATTAATCGCGCTCTTGATATTCGAAACTTCCAGTTTGACATAGAACATTTGGCAATATACGTCGTTTCAGTAACACATTTCATAACAGTGAAATTTATAATAAGCAATCAAATGGCAATGCCAGCTCAGTCGCTGTCAAGGTCGTTAATTGGTAATCGATCTTGAACCGTTGGTTGCGTATACCTCGCCAGTAGAAAATGGTAAATAAAAAATAAAAGTTTAACCTTAGCTCCTCCGTTTTAATAAATTTAAACGTGGAACAGAATCAATCATATTCTCATTTAGTCATAGGATCTGGGCATAAATTTTAATGCTCCTTTGTCTTTTTTACTTTTAAAATTGTGCAATGAATTGGTACATTGGAAAAAATTTTAAGATTTATAATAATATCTGATCGAGGCTACGTTTACTTTCTAATTTAGTTTTTATTAATTATTAATCCGGGATAATATATTAACCAGTGATTGGTTGCTTAAATAAATAAAATTATTATTCGACATTGCTCTGCTTTATGACGGATCACAACGACGCCATTATGTTTAAATTATCTTCACTTATATTTTATTAAGAAGAAATTACGCGATATAAAACAATATTCTATGGTACAAGCACTGAAATAATAAAAACAATAAAACTGCGCAGTAATGCTTCATTTAAATAGTATGATTATATTATCTTTATTATATCATCCTATTCAAGTTTACGCCATGCTGTACACAGCTTATTCTTAAATAAACATGAAATAAAACGGTGTAAAATGTTATAATGTTTTCTTACGTATAGTTTTGAGGGTGACAAACTAGCACACATTTCACCTGATGGTAAATGATTACAGAGGCCCCATCGTCATCAAAAATTCAAGAGGGACATGCGATATCATCACCCCCTAGGTCGACGGATTTACCATACGAAACATAGCAGTAAAATAGCGTGAAATAGCAACACCTCGTAATCTGTGATGGCTTAATGGGATGCGATGGGATAAAATTTTGGTAAGAAACATAATATTGTAATGCGCGAGTTCGTATTTGGAATAAAATAACAAAATTCCGGGAACAGATTTGAATTGCAATAAACAATATTCAATCACTAAGAGCAGTCAATGTCCGTAATCATCAGCAGATGTCATATCATGTGTCACGCGTCGTATAAACCGTAGCGCGTAAGAACACAAAATGGCCCTGTGGTGACTCTCGTCGAGTTTATATTGACTAATGATCGATCGGGTGATGTTCGAGGCCCTTTTACTATAGCGCAAACAATGTGTTTATGGCTTCAATCATTCCACTTCCTCCCTGCAATGCAACCAATAAAAGTGTTACTTAAATTTTACTAATGTTTTTAGTTCCTAGATGTTCACCAGAAGCATCATTGTGTACAATCTGAAGTTCTTCCTTCTTGGTTACACCTGGTTCCACCAACTATAAGTCGGTATTCTGTCCCGATGGATTCCTATAACGGATATTATTTTTAGGATAAGACTCTCACATTAGGCCCATTATCATTTAGTTGTCGAATTTTTTGGGCTTACTTCATCCCAACGAGGTCTGCTTGTGGTACGCTTTAGACGATGGGCTTCAAGCTACTGTTTTCCCACTGGATTTTCTTGACACCGTCGCTTGTCCATTCATCGTTCATAGGGCTTGTTCTTATCAGTTTGACCTACCTTTTCTCTTAAGCAGTATTTGCAGACGTCCGAGCAATGCCTCCGTGATAACGGGCATGGGTATGAGATATTCAATTACTTATTCGTATTCCTGCAGCTGTTCAATCTGTCAAACTGTCTGTATGTAGCCGAGATTTAAACTTTTAGTTTTTTATTTAAACAGTTAGATACTGCACGTTTTTTACAACATCAAGCAGTTTTATTTGCATTACAGAGTAATTATTTTCGGAGTACGACAGTGCTTTTCTTAAATATGCAATAACTTCCTGTTTTTATGTTGTTAAGAGTGTCTGTCTACAATTAACTGGTCATCTTGTGGTGGGTATCCGAGTAAAGATATCTCGCATAATCCTTTCTTAAGTTCGGTGGGAACATAGTCACACGTCCAACTAAAGATTCGCTTTTCAGCAGACAATCTATGCAATGATTCAGGTATTTCAGCCAATACTTTTATGTATCTTCTGTAAGCACAATCCCAGAACAGCGCGAACTTCGGCTGTGCCTGGTTTTTGTGTACCCAGTTTCTCAACAGCTGCTACTTTTACAGAATTCATATGAACGCACTCTTCAGAAATAACGTGGCCCAGATACTTAATCTTCTTTCTGAAGAAACAAAAATTCTGTGGATTTTAACCTAGCTCATCGAATTTTGCCAAGTTCACGTTCTGAAAAATAAGGTAAAGATTTTTTTCGCTATGATACCGTCATCTAAATACACTAAACAAGCATCTCCAAGTAGGCCCGACTGCACAAATTCCCTCAAACTCTTAAAAGTGTCAAAAGCTAAATTGATAAATTGTTAAATTGCCATAATCCTTTGCCTGTGCAGAAGGCAGACTTCTCTTTGTGTATTAATCTCCAACAGCCAATAACCAGATTTCAAATCAAGAGTTGTAAACAAATTCATGCCAATTGATGTCTGTCTAATCGTGATAACGGGTCTGTCTTTTTTGGTTACTTTGTTGAGTGGTCAGTAGTATACCCTGAACTTCTACTATTTTGCAATTGGTATTCATCGAGCCTTCTAATAAACCGATTTATTAGAAGGCTCGATGACCGTTTGATTAACCCTAATAAAGCATTCTTATTTAGAGACAATATTTGAACAATTCACAAACAATCGTTTTGCTTTACGCATTTCCGGAAATATAATCTTGCTTATTTCCTGATGAGATCGATGATATCTTCTACCATCCACAGAACTTTGCGACAAGTTCGATGTCATCGCCATCATCCAATACATACTCGTAACAACTCAAATTAACTTTTACTAAATTTCGTGCTACACATACTACGTGAACAGTTCCTCATGGCACCCATGTTTTCAATCAAAACACTTCTTTTTCGGCGTTTTACTAATTTCCAATGAACTTCGGGTAACTTTCCTAGTTAGCAAGTTTCCCGTTTATTTTTCCCTCGACGGTAAAACAGTTCCCAATTACACGGCTAATGAAATAATTGTCTTTGCAACCGTCTTTTTTAACTAATTTTAACTTCCCAGATTTTTAATCGTGGATATAATATGTTATTTAAGATCGCCAACCTATTCCACTATCTCTCTGACCCCGGTGTGTACCCGGATATCGGCCTTCTCTTCTAATGTGAACGCAAGAGTATCCTTCAACGCTTTATGATGCTTCGAGCACACTGCAGATCTTACTTCCCCATCCTTAATACTGTCAATGAATGTATTCTCCACATAATGTCGATGTATTCCGGTTGTGCCGATGGGTAGACTTTGCATGCTAGTTTCTTGATGTCAACAGCTCACTGCAACCCTTCACCGTTTTCGATCTCGAAGTTGAACTCAGCGCGCGTGTTCGAGGTGGCGATCTCTGTGCCTCTAGAGCCTCCCTAAGTACCTAGAAATAGTTGCCTTTTACAGGCAAGGCTTCCAGAATAGACAAGGTTTGATCGTGCTAGAAAGCCGCATTGATTCCAGAGAAACATAATTCTGAAGCCTAAATGATTAAAGGTAAATTGTCCGCTATTTAACCACGAATGGTTGTTTGATGTCTAATCATTACATTTATTTAGACAAATCTAACGTATCCCTCTCAATTTGAAAGCACGGCCGGTTTTCCTTGAGTATTTAGGTTCTACTTATATTGACTCAGCGTGACCTTAGTTTAGATGCAATAGTCAATGCACTGTGTAAAATTTTTGCAAACGGCCTAACATTACTATGCAACTGGGCGGTTGCTCAATGCACGCTCGATGCGAATGTACATATACATCTATATCGGCATAGGCATAACATTTTGTATGTTAAGTACATTAAATTTATTGCCACGTACAAGCAGTGGTTGGTTGGGACATGCCGTGTGAAATAGAGGTTTTGTTATCATAAAAACTGGTCAGTTTGTGGCTCTTCTAACATTTATTTTATCAAATTGTTGTCGATGGGAAAATTTTGATGAAATAATAGCTTAAAATTAATTAGTTAAAGGAATACATGTTTAAATGCTGTGGTGATAGCAACTAAAAACTGCTCATAGGACAAATGAGGCGGATTGGCGGGAGAAGGATACAAAATTAGCAAAAACAACATGCCTTTTATGGACCCAATTAATTGTAACAAGGCAATTTATCTTAGTCCACAATCTGTCTATGATGACTAAAGCTATCTTGATTTGTCAAGGATTGATGTAGGTATCTAAAGTCCACAATGCAAAAACCAGTTAACCCTATAGTAAGTGATGACAGAAGATGTTCAAGAAGCAATTGAGTCGTTAGTCTGAGAACCATCGTAACCTGGGTCCACTATCTACACTCACCAAACGAAACACAGCAGCATTATCCTATTATTTCACGCTGGTAATCTATGCTTGGATTTAAAATCTAGTCAATTGTGTGCTCGTATGTCACTGTTATTTTAATAAACAAGATTACTGGAAAAGTTTATAAGAGAACAATTAAGAGGACTGGACAGACTGGAAAAATGCAGTCAACCATGTCGATTGCTTGCGTCAGAAGGATTTGGAACACGGCACGGGATTGGGAGAAATTTACGAAAATGAGTTAGTTATTTCTGTAGATCAAAACGGCGATAGCAACTCCACTGTACTAAATATTTATATTGAAGGTGATACGGCTATGGCTAATAACCTATTCAATAGGGTATGATAATCAAACTATAATTTTATAAACTAGTTCCTTTGTTAAAAAATATTACATATATTAATAATAAATCCACGTAACAACACCAAGATTTTTTAATAATTATCTTTACGTTATAAATTTTTTGCTACCACTACTTTAGTAACATGTATTTTTTTGTCAACCCTACTAACCATCAATGCGTGATATCATCGGTAAAACTTCTGAGTGCGGCTGGTATTGTTATATATGATGTGATCATTCGCATTTAGAGTCGCCTAGCATATTGTGTAAAACTGTATGAAAATCTTTTTCAAAAGCATATTAATCAGGGTTCTCAGTTATACCATGAAACTTTCGCTTTGAGCATGATTTACTTTATCTTAATCATCTTATTTATTGCATTGTATTGATTGTATTGCGACAAAAGTGCACAAAGTCTACCAAATTGGTGAGTCCTGCGGCCTTCGACATCATCGATAAGGAATCATAACGCAGATGCGTTGTCACCCTTGAGGAAAAAGGTAGAAAACCTCGTTACCAGTAATAAAGATCTCCGGATCTCTACACTCACCAGACGAAATACAATACCATTGTTGTTACCATGTTGCTATTTTAGGCTGGTATTTTGTGAGGGCATCGTGCTTCCCCGGTCCAGCTGACCCATTCATTCTGCAGCTATAAACAAAGTGCGGTATAGCTCTACACTATTAAAATGGAATTATAATGCAGATGCGTTGTTACCCCTGAGGACTGAGATGGAATGGTTCTAAGGGTCTCGGGATCCCTACACTCGCCAAACGTAACACACCAGCGTTATGCTGCTATTTTACTCTGGTAATCTGAGGGTGTGGTCCTTCCCCATCGAGCTGACCAATTCTCGTCGAAGCCAGAAACAAACTGTATCGTTGCTTTACCAATGTTAGGATTATATGTTGTACTCGTGCTTGCTGCTATTTTAGGTATTAATTGTGCATGTTACATTAGTTACTTGTGTAAAAAAAATTTGATTCACCTTTGAATAAATATCAACAAAATAAAAATTACAGTCATTCCATCTCCATCCTCAAGGTAACGTATGTGCAACTATGATGAGGTTTGGCTGTGGACATCACGTGAGGCTCGCGTGTCACCCATAATATTACAATATTAAATGAAACTACATATATTTGATATGGTTACTATATTAAATTAGATCTTGAATTCGAGAATGAATAAAAATCAATAACAAGTAAAACAATAAAGTATTCAAGTAAACAAAAAAGTAAGCAAACTTAATTTTTTTTAATTTTTGTTAAATCTAAGCATTAACTAAATGTAATAGTTTAGTTAATGCTTAGAATTAACTTAACTTTTAAACTTAACTTATAGGGGATCAAAAATAAAGCACGATAATTTGGTTGGGTGATTAATATCCCTGTAGAGCGTTTTAATCTTATGTATTTCTCACAGCGATAACCTTAAAGCTCTGCTTAGTGCAATACTTGCAGTTCCAAGTGGTAAATGTCTTTCGCAATGACTATAAATAACGGTTACACGAGATAAATTTACAATCTTCATATTTGATTCATATTCAATTTAATTTAAAAAAATAATTTGAATGTTACTTTGTAAGATTCGCAATAACAAAAATTTTATAATAACGAATTCCGTCTTAGATATTATCCAATGGAAAACGAAGAAGGCATTAGATCACTAAGCTGAAGTTCCAATGGATCGACCCATAGGAACGACTATGACTGACTTTTAAAAAAAAAGGTTCCCGAACGGCAGCTTCGTATGTAGAACGTCGCTTTACCAATTTTAGACAAATACCTTACAAATTTTTATCATGCGCCTTAAAATCTACAGGTGTTTCAGCCGTGGAAAAATACTGGGCTGATATAATGAGGACTACTTTTCTATGTAGCCAGAATATCTTATTAATCGATTCAGGCTACACCTAAAATACTCGGGCTATATATACAGAAACGCAATAACTGAGAACATCTAACTCTAAGAAATCTAACATCTAAATCTAAGATCGGACAAGCTGTTGCTTGGACGGACCTATGTACAGTTGAAAACTGATGAACAGGCCGATGATATTAATAAGTAAACAAATTTGTGTAACATTTTGTTTAAGTCTAAATTAAAAAAAAAAATCTAAAGCATTTGTTGGAAGTAGCGTCAGCAGTTTCACTACATCGATAATAATTATGTATATATTTATTATATATATATATATATATATATATATATATATATATATAAATATATATATTTGTTTTATAGTTTATGTAATGTATGTAAATATCCATTAATTCCAAAGATAATATATAATGATATGTATATATAATTGTATAAGTATTTCTTTTTTCTTTATTCATTTGTCCCTACCTTAATTTCTCTGAACCTTGGGAGGTTGGCTGGTAGATACTGCTAAGGCATTAAGTCCGCCTTTGTGCATATGTTAGTTGTACAAAAAGTTTATAAATAAATAAAATAAATACTTCGTACTACAATTTAAAAATGGATACACTGGACTGGGGAAGAACCACACCCTTACAGAGTAGCACCCCGATGTGAAATAGCTGCACAACAGAAGTCCAGTTTCTGGTATCAAGGCATACCATCTTAGTGCTCAGGGGAAATAATGCATGTACATGATGCACTGATTCTTTGTTGAGGATTGATGTTGGTGTTTACGATCCGCGATTATTACTTGCCATCAGGTGAACGAAGTGCTCGGGTAATTATAATAAACCTTTAGTTTCATAAAAAAAACATCATGGTATTTATAATATACTATTTTAGAGCATGGCTTTTGTTTAATTACTCACTATTATGTGATCTGCTTGCTAGTTTGAAGACATTAACATTTAAGGCAGTTTATTGGAAAATTAGTTATAGAAATGTGAATAGAATTATAAGTTTTACCCCATAACTTTCGTAAACAAGTAACAAAAGAAAACAAACGAAATAACCAAAGTTAAGGAAAAAGAACGCACAAGGCCGGAAGTTTTATGCATACCAATAAGTATAAAATTAGAATGAGGAACCGTTCACCACGTTGTACTTACATTATGTATATCGTTCTGTTAAAATTAATCAAAGAATGTAATTTTACTGAGCTATCCGAGGAATACTTCTACTACGTACTTGTACTACGTACAACAGAAAGTACTCTTTAAAAAACAGAGCAAATATTAATCTTATGCCGTAGGTATTATAAAAACTTTTGCAATAAACATAGATAAATCGAAATAACAAATTTTGGAGTTTGTTTCATTCGCACATACGCCAACTGAAATCTTCCTATTTCATTCAGGTCTATTCATATTTCATAAATGTCTCACATTTCATATCGGTTTCATAATTTTAATGTTGTTTAATATTATTGAGTACAGAATCTTCACCTATTAAGAAAGGTACACGGTGCTTCTTTGGGTTTCTCATTTGTCTTGCAGTTTGGGTAACAGAGTGCCCTCTTTTGTACGTAGTACTTATCTACTAATCCATGAAGATATAAATGTCCCTATACATTAACCCTGTTATTTATAAATGTAACGCCCGGTTTTTTGAGTATTTAGGTTTAAACGCTTGTTGTGTCGATCGAAGCACAACTAATTAGTTATCGGTTGATGCGTGTCCATTCATTTAAAAACCATTTGTCCTATTGTAGGCCTCAATTTCTATATAAATTGTTCTGACTATAAATAGAACGAGATTATTAAAACAAATTTATCTCTCGTTAAATGATCAATTTTAGATATGCTAAATGCATGTAAGAATACGAACATATAAATAAAATTTATTTTGATGTAAAACTATTTCTTACTGTTCATATTATGCGAATTGTATCTTTACATGGCAAATAAATAGATGAAGTGCAGAAATAATAAACTACAGTGAGTTTATGTCTCTTTTCTTCAAATATTTTTTTAGACCCTGGAACAGAATTTTATTAGCTTAATTTCTATAAGATTTCGATGAGATGATGATGACGTAATTAAGAATAAACTTACTAAAATATAATAATAAATACCGAGTGGAACATGTTGTAGAATAATTTTATTTAGTCAAGTCACTCCGTAACATATGGACGAGCTTCGTTCACTGAAATCTTATCAAAATGAAGCATGCCTCATCCTATTCCATCGTCGTATACGCAGACTCCTATTTAAGTTATTTTTAAATATTAACATATTTAAGTACAAGTATTTTATGTCACAATTAACAAATAAGCTTCTTCTTAAATCAGAGGCCAGTAGCTAGACTTACATCAATTCTAAATAATAACAATTACTAAGGAACTTAACATGAAAAATAAAATACTCCTATGTCAATTAATTTTTGATTTTGTTCCAAGGCCATATACCATTTCCATGAAGTCATCTCAACGAAATATGATATAATATTTTGCTTATTTAACATCTAAGAGGAAAAAAAGGTATATATGGTAATGTAAATGTTTAATAATAATTTTCTAGTAAATATATATTAAGCTATACTTCAACCTCCACGTAAAGGTGACGCGCACACTTTTTAATTACATTACATGTGACAAACATACAAACAATCCACCTGGTGGTAAACGATTCTAGCGGAAATCATTAATTCATAATCGAACACACATGAATCAAGATTTTTTTTAAAAAGAATGCTAGATATGCTATTAACATTTCTAACATTACAGTTAACCGCTTCAACTAAGCTTCAATGCTTATGCTAGGAGGTTCACGACAAGTCGAATGGCGGATTGTTGACGCTTTCCTTAAATACTAAATAGATACCTATATTTACAATAATCTAATATTTTACATACAATCAGAAACATAGAAATGTATTTTATATATATATATATATGTTTTTCATTTGAATGTATGTAAAATATTGTTACTGTAAAATTTTACTTTACGTGAAAATATTGCGTGGAAAGCCTTTCTTTATACAAATGGCACAACAATGCTATGCAAAAACAATACCTATTTCTTTAAGTTAGTTTTTGTTTTTGTATAAGGAAATCTACTATTCATGATGTGATACAAGTTGTTTCACATTTGGTACACCCATCTCAAGCAGTCATGAATATTTTATAGTATGTCCACGGTTTTCCCTGTTGTGTCCTCAATTTTTAGATATCATATAGATTCCGGGATTTTTGAGGAATTTTAATTCGTACTCTATGTTTATATCAATCAGCATGGATACTTTTTTATTTATGTATTTATTTTTATGGTATTGGTCACAAAGCCTTTCAAAACAGATACACGGAGCAATTTTCTTTTAATCTTATATTCAGGAATATAAATAATAATTATTAAAAACAAGTATAACTCCTGAAGGTCCCTATTATAGGACCTACACTTGTCTTAAAGGTATGCAGTGCATTTGCGACTCCTTACCATCCGGTGAGCTGCATGCTCTTTAGCCACCGAACCTATAAAAAAAAACTAGTGCATCTTAGTGACATATTATTTATTATATTATGTATTTCAATATTTGAAGAACCAACTGTCTGAAAAATTGAGAACAAAATTATAATTTTCTCAAACTATTATTATTACTTTCTATTTTCTCCTCGGGCTGATGGCCGCTGTTAACCCGGGGGTTTTTACAGTTTCACCGGGTTGAGAGGTGATTATGGCGTTCAGTCGAGACCTCTTTTCATGGGTAACCGGCATAAGGGCTCCCGTTTTCTTTCTATCAATTACAACTTCAATGAGAGCTGTAGCGCCTCTTAACTCAATTGAGAAATTTAATTTTGTACAATAAACACAAAGTACATTACCAACATAATATTTTTTAAATTCTCCATACATTATGAAGAACTCATTTTATAAGTATAACAAATAAAAATAATCTTTTTAATTTCGTTTTATGAACACAAGTTAAATAAACTTTTTAATGTTTTTACATCTATTATAATTCTAATCTAACCTTTATACCAATATATAGTTATATTCATATTTGAAGTTAGTACCATAAAATATTCTTTGGTAATCTATCACAAAGACTACACATCTTTCGTCCGTTTTGTGTTTTGTAAATGAGTCACGCTTCTTATTTCAAAAGGGCCACAAATGGACAAAATATTGTGCAATTATTGCAAGTCATTATTACTCAAACGTGTACCAATAAACATCAAACAATTACTAAAACATTTTCTCACACAGTTCTCTAATGCCGATGACTACGACAAAGAAATTAGACGGCCTATAAAACAAATGACTCACGTATTAAGTCTAAGTTAGATAAAAGTTTATCTACTTACAAAATATACCGTCGTGAATAATTTAGTTTGTAAGCCCTTGGTAGAATTTTAGTAATAAAATATAAGTAATAAAGAAATTATATTAAGTTATACTTAGATTGAGACTTAAATTGCCGAATACAATAACAATGTCTGGATAGTTACTTTCGCTTACTTATCTGTGATATTCCTATTGTCCCAGACAAGACGTCATCTCAATGTGATCCAGCCTTTCCCGGAAATATACATGATAGCAGCTTCTTATTTTCTTTGTCAGATATATTATACAGTAAAGTTTTTATACGCGTTATTTCCTGTCTGAATGAGTTACGTAAAAATTATTCCAAACGTCACAGCAATTTTCCCCAACGAGTTCGTAATAAGTACGTATTTGTTAAACGGCCTGATTTTCCCGGAAAAATTGAGCATTTGTTAAATGTCATAAGATTTTCGGTACTCTACTCGCTATTGTGATCATTTTGTAATAAATCAATATCATCACTTTACTTACGCATAATTCTATAAACCTTAAGATCTCCATATCTTAAAATTTGGAATATGTATATTATTGTTTACTGACGTTCATAGTTTAAGTTTCAAATGCCTAAGTGTTTACTGCGGTTCTCAGGTATAATAAAGCACTTACTGCATTATCGTTCTACACTTACAGAAGTATAGTGCCGCTATTATCCCGTATTCTTAGAGAGGGTAAACTATTAAAGTGAAGCCAGTTTTAGCCGTTATTTCGCCTCAATATTTTTATTTGTTTTCATGTGAAAGTATATCATATAAATTATATTCATATATAAAAATCTTTAATACCTTGTCACAGTAAAGGATATAATGTATTTTTAATGCCAGAGGATATTGAAAAAAACTGATTTCGTATTAATGAATAATGTCAACGAACATAAACCGATCCGTATTTTAATATCAACATCGTCACTGAATATAAACTACACGTAAAGAGCAATATTAATGTAAATAATTTTGAATCTGTTTCTTTTTTACAAAGACCATCTCTTATCCAGCCGTACCTTCTTATAATTATTTGGTTTTGAATTATTGACAATGACTTATATGGACAAATAACACACATACTTATTCCATTTAGTTTTACATGGACTACTAAAGTATATTTCTAAATACTAAAGATATTTAGATACACAAATTAGTTTTACATAGACGACTAAAGTATATTTCTAAATACTAAAGATATTTAGATACACAAATTAGTTTTACATAGACGACTAAAGTATATTTCTAAATACTAAAGATATTTAGAAACACAAATTGCACATATTAAAACAATGAAATAATATTTATGCTTGTGAAGCATTTTATTGCATATAATATTTGCATATTCATTTAGGCGTGTTTAATAAGCAATTTTTGCGTTGCCAAATATTTTGATTATTATATTTAAAATCGAATGAATCATTTGTTTTGAGTCTACTTCGAACAAGTAATGGTTTTGTTTTTATATTTTATTTTATTATATATTATATATTATTTTAATAACAAACAAGCACACAATTCACCTGATGGTACGTGATTCCTGCGGCCCATGTCTTGTACATACATCCCACGATGACAAAGAATCAAGATGCGTGTCATCTGCATTGTTTCTTTGTCATCGTGTCATCTGAATCCTTTCGTTGTGGCTATTCCACGCATGCGGACGAAGTTGATATGCCTACTTCGTTTTCAATGCGAACAGCGAACGATTGGAATTATTTATCTGCGGTAGTCTTTCCGTCCGATTAATGTGGGTGTCTTTATGAGAAGTGTGAATGGGCATTTGCTCAGCTAGTGTGATCCGCCATCTACGTCTACCACTTAACACCTGGTGGGATTATAGACCAGCGCTGGCTTTTTTTTTATAGAATAAGTGGCAAACGAGCAAGCAGCTCACCGAATGGTAAGTGACTACCGCCGCCCATGAACATCCGCAACACCAGAAGAAATCGTAAATGCGTTGCCGGCCTCTAAGAAAGGTGTAGGCTCTTTTCTTGTACGTCCCAAGTCGTATCGGTTCTGAAACATCCCGGATGACAGCTCATTCCACAGAGCAGTTGTGCGTGGCAGGAAATTTCGCATAATTCGCACAGTGTTGGATTGCCAACCATCGAGATGGTGAGGATGAAACTTTCAATTCTGTCATGATGTACGATCTTTAAACACATCGCAACACAGACATTTAAAAAAAAATAATGTAGGTATGATTAATCACTAACAAACAGGGAAAATAATGTATTTGTTAGTCGGTTTTTGTATATATATTCGTGTGTCGCGTGTTTGACTGCATTAGTTCTCTTCTTTTAATCTATCCGATCTTATTGCATGTATATTATAAGGTATTAGGTTGATATCATGTAATATTAAACAGTAGATAAATAGATAGAAACTCAAGATGACCCCGGTGGATTGGGATGACCCGTTACCTGTAGTTGGATATATGTATCCCTACACTCCATACGAAACACAGTAACTTTATGGCATTCTGTGAGAGTATGGTCCATCCCCGGTCGAACCGACCCATTCATGTACAGCAATAAATTAACTACATCGTGGCTCTAGCAATGTTAAGTAATAATAATTCATCTTATATCAGAAGTAATGTCACGTAGATTAATAATAATTGATATGTTTAACGTTGTATTATTATTTGTTCTATATATTAATTAGTTAATACAGTGGCATGAAATAGTAGGCGGAGTTGTACTCCACGCGGCCGTCATATTAGCGCATTATACTCACGTGGAACACGGGTTCGATTCCCATCCGTCGATTAAAATTTGCATAAAACAAATTAATGGTCTTCAAGTCTAGGTGTTTTGAATGTATATTCTGACCCTGAATCCGAACCTTTGTCCGATCATGTTACATCATAGCTGGGAAGTATAGCACGAATGAGTACATTTGTCAAATGCGGCACTATACATAATGCATAGGTTTTTTTTTTTTTCTAGGAAAAAGGGGCAAACCAGCGACAAATAGTTGACTTTGGTATTGATTATTCAATCAATACCAAAGTTATTTATTATTATTTTGATAAGGCAATCAGGTCAGATATAAATAACCAATTGTCTATTAACAATTGAATAAATAGGCATAAATAAATTACACGGTAGCGCCACGCAGTAACTAAAACTAGATGTACCATAATATTATATATACTACTAATAAAAAAAAACTAGAGGACAATGCTATTAAAGCATAAAATCACAGCTCAAAGCTGCGTTCCGTATTGTGAATACTTTCGAATATTGGTAAATAAACATTAATTTTTTGAATATTGCCATAATTTTCATGTTAATTTTTAACTATGCTAAAATTGCTTATAAGATAAACGATAAGGTTTTGTGGGTCATATTTTTTTCACGTGTATTATGACACGATTATAAAAAGCGTACTTGATGGCAACATAATTAAATGCGTCGTAACAAGTAATTAGGTCTTACAATCATTTAAAAAAAAACCTAGTCAAAAACTAGTGTGACGCACGTACCGAAGTTTCCGTACGATGAAGCATAAAAAAACCCTTCGAAGCTCCATACATATGAGGAGTTGAAGAGGGATTAAAAATGGAGTGGTAGAGCTACACTGCAGTTTGTTTCTATATTTTATTTTAAATTATTAACGGTATATAAACCAAGAATAATTTATTCTTAAGATACTGCTTATTTAACATTACTAAAAAGTCTGAAATTTTAAAACGGCTATACCATACAAATACACAGACAGACATCGAACTTTGACGACCAGGATATTTTGGCTACAGTAAGCCCAGAATATTCTATCTAGAGCCCAAAATAGCCCAGCTATTAAATCAAAGCAAATAAAATGGCCAGACTTAAAACCGATCTAAAAGTAATTAATAAAGCATTATATATTCATATATATAAAGTTGCATATTAATTGGAATGGGTCCTCAAATAGTCAAAAACCTATTGAACTGTATTTATGTAATTTCAAAATAACCTTTTATTTATCACTGGCTGCAATTTCATTTTTATAACTTTATTTTTCTCTAATTTTGTACCTCCATTTTAACGGGGGGAAAATCAAACGTATTATATTATATACATTTCGTATTGTAGGTACTTGTAAATGCACAAAAATGGATGTGACATATCGATAAAATAACCATCTTTGAAAACAAAAGCCAATGATTTAGTAAC
Organism: Teinopalpus imperialis; assembly: GCA_029286865.1. Lineage (NCBI taxonomy): Eukaryota > Metazoa > Arthropoda > Insecta > Lepidoptera > Papilionidae > Teinopalpus > Teinopalpus imperialis. The sequence continues at coordinate 1,432,744 of JAGSMU010000012.1, forward strand.
ACCCACGTCATTGTATATTAAGAGTAAGTCACCCTGTTGGTGGGATAATTAATAACCTCGACATCATATTGTCACTTCGCGTCGTCATTGCTGTCACTGCGTGTCAGACATAACATGTTAATTATGATGTACGGGTTATCGTTAAGCTTCTAGTGGATAGATAGGTCCATATAAAAACATTTTATATTATACAGAATACAGCTATATCTAAGCGATATGAATGGATCTGCTTGACTGGGTAAGTGCCACGCAGAATACTAACGTAACTTATCAGCACCATGCTATAGGGTTTCGTTTGGTGAATATAGGGAACCCGAGACCAATCACTGGCAACATACCATACCATTGAAATCCTCAGGGGTGACGAGACATATGCATTTTGCAATCTCGTTAGAAATGGATTTAGGTGTTTATGGATCCAAGTTAGAACTTACCACCAGGTAACTCATCGGTGAAGAGACATTTTGCAATCTCGTTAGAAATGGATTTAGGTGTTTATGGATCCAAGTTAGAACTTACCACCAGGTGACTCATCGGTGAAGAGACATTTTGCAATCTCGTTAGAAATGGATTTAGGTGTTTATGGATCCAAGTTAGAACTTACCACCAGGTGACTCATCGGTGAAGAGACATTTTGCAATCTCGTTAGAAATGGATTTAGGTGTTTATGGATCCAAGTTAGAACTTACCACCAGGTGACTCATCGGTGAAGAGACATTTTGCAATCTCGTTAGAAATGGATTTAGGTGTTTATGGATCCAAGTTAGAACTTACCACCAGGTGAATTGTGTGCACGTTTATCACACTTATAAAAAAAAAAGGAAAGTGAATTATTATTTACTTACGACAACAAGTAAACTTAAACTTACAATGTTAATTAATAGTAATCTTCAAATAAATAAAAATATATAATTACTTGGATGTTTAGTTTATAAATCACGAAATTGTGCAAACAGCAAATATTCCTAAATACCTTAAAAGAAATATAATATCAGTACGTTTGTATAGATATAATAAGAAATGTGTAGCTAAAACATCATAAATTCTTGTAATAAATGAATTTTTACGTAACAATAACGAGATATTATGCAATAACTCAACTGCGACGTAGTAATAGCCTTACGTCTTCCGTTTACTATCATAACGATAATTTTCCGTGCGCGTGAATTAAAGGGACTTCACCATTAGAAGGACGTTCGCATTTTTAATATAGATGAATAATCAAAATAATACATAATAAATTCCTTATTTTACTCTACACAAGACAGCATAATGGTGCTGTGTTTCGTCTGGTGAGTGCAGGAATCCGGAGACCTTTATTACTGGTAACGAGTCATTCCATCTCAGTCTTCCAGGGTGACAACGCATCTGCATTATAATTCCTTGACAAGGATGAATGCAGATGTGATGGGCCGCAGGAATCACGTGCCATCAGATGAACTGTGTGCTCGTTTGTTACTCACAATGTAATTAAAAAAAAAACATGATTTTATCATAGAGATTGCGACATATTCCGGTATTTACCAAATCCATATGATGTCACTAGAAGTGGTGTAAGTATTCACACAAACAGATAAACATATTAAATACCCATAAGTATAACAAAGTATCGGTCTTAAACTATTTTTTTATAATATAGTGCGGACGATGAATGAGTACACATTTCAACTCATGATAAGTGATGACTCTGCACACCATAAACAACTGCATCAATCCTCAACGAAGACTCGAGATGTACATACGTGGTCAGCCATAAGGACTGAGATAAAATGTAACTGGATCTCCGGATCCCTACACTCACCGTGCGAAACACAACTGCGTTATACTGCTATTTCACCCTGATATCCAGTGAAGGCGTGATCCTTCCCCGGTCTAGCCCACCCATTTATTAAAAACTACAAAATATACAATGACTCAAACTATACAATGAAAGGAATAGTTTGTTTCTAGCTGCAGAATGAACGGGTCGGCTCGACCGGGGTAGGACTACGCCCTCACAGAATACTAGCGTAAAATAGCAGCATGATGCTGCTGTGTTTTGTCTGATGAGTGTAGGCATACGGTGACCTTTATTACTAGTGACGAGGCATTCCATCTCAGTCCTCAAGGTTGGCAACGCATCTGCATTATGATTCCCTGTCAAGGGTGAGTGTAGATATCATGGGCTGCAGGATCACTTGCCATCAGGTGAACTGTTCAAACAATGTTACCTTCCATAGTCCGATGTATGGGCATTAAGTGTGAGTGGTGGACCTCAGTCTTATGACTTGGGTAGAAGTAGAAGCAACCATATGATAAAAAATATTGTAACATACTAACTGTGTCTATCCGTCTGTATATTAATATATGTACTTTACACAGACCCCGAAGTCTTACCGTAAGGGTTCCGTTTTCATTTTTTAAGTACTAAACCCTAAAACAAATATATAGTCTATTGGTATAATCTATACTAATGTTATAGAGCTAAAGAATTTGTTTGGTTGAATGCGCTAATCTCAGGAACTACTGGTTCGAATTGTAATTTTTTTTTTGAGTGAGATAGTCCATTTATCGAGGAAGTCATATAACATCACGCTACGACCAATAGGTATTGAGTATCAATGAAAAATGTTGCAAATACGGGAAAAAATTATTCCTTTTGTGACCCTCCTTGCGTGTAGTGCGTAAACGGTTAAAGTTACGCAAAAATCATGTTTGATGGAATTGTTCCCCTTTTAAAGTTCTAGAAAAAGCATTGCTATACATACTGTAGTCTACGCGAACGAAGTAGCGGGCTCAGTTAGTAATTATATATACATTAAATGTGCTGGTTACATAATTACACCTTTATACAAATGCATTGTAAATGAAGTCATATGTAATTATTTGTTATCCTAAATAATAATAATAATAATAGTTGACAATATCATCCATATTTTTTAATGATAGTAGGTTATTCTTGCGGCTACAACCGCATTCATCTTCGATAAGGAATCGTAATGCAGATGCGGCGTCAGCGCTTAGAACTAAAATGACATGCCTTGTCACCAGTCGCCGGTATCTTTCAACAAACGAATCACAGTAATGTACTATAAACTAGTACTATTTTACCCTGGTTGTCCCGCTAAACAATCCTACCACGGTCGTGACGGCCTATTCGTACGCAAGTTCCGTTCAGAAACTATAGAGGTCAAAAGACCAACAGCATCAAACAAAACATAAATTTTACAAAACCAACATTAGTTAATGTTTGTTAGAATTATAAAATCTAGGACTTTTTACGGGAAACGAGTGCGCTGACCTCTAAACTGTATCCCAATCAGAAGGCTCACAAACTTGTTTCCTCAAACATACACTTCCCGTGTATCATCTCGGGAATGCAGGGGTCGGAGTTAACATGCGGGAGCGAACAAAGCATCTGACTCATCACCGGCCTGCAGGTAGATGATTCACCCGCTAACGGGATATACGAATACTCGTATCGGAAGATATACATCGCTTCGCGTCTTAACAAAAATCAAAACAAGCATAAATGAGAAATTTGATGTACGAAGTTCAAAGGGAAGAATCATTATTAAAGATAGTGTTTCATGCGGTTATATAAATAAAGATGGTGTCATAAACAATTGCAATATTTTATTGCAAGCTTTTGTTATGTCGTTTTCCTTAGTGCATATTATTAACGTGTGGTGAGTAAATTTACATGTCATTTCATTTTTACAATTCCTTGTCATCATATAAAGCGACTAACTTCATAACGCTTATCTGTTTAAATAAAAAAAATACTTTTCGTTCGTAAACGTATCACTTTTGAACAGCTAGACCGATTTGGTTATTTAATTTTTAATGTTTGTAATAGTCTGAATTGGGTTTTTATGGGAAAAAGATGGAAAAGCTGCCCGGAACTTCGCATTGGCAAATTCGGGAAAATCTGAACAGTTCTTTTTTGAGTTTTTTGTAAGAACATAACTAACAATTAGACCGATGGATAATTTTCATAAATTCACAAAACAAACAAATCTATTGTCATTTAGACAGAACAACGGGTCGTCGGTCTGTCGGGTAAGCTAGTAAGTAATAAACTAATAAACAAAGAAACAGATAGACGAAGGCTTTACGACATAGAATCTGAAATTCAAATCCCAAATTATTATTACACACACATAACACCAGACTAACGAAAGAAACGATACGCGGGTGACTCTGTGATAGCGCATCATACGGCAATATCATGTACTGTTGACATGTTAAAAAATAATAAATTGAGTAATATGACATTAGTTCTCTGAAGTTCTATTCTCGATAGCGATCCGAGCCGAGGTCCTCATTCTGAGGGGCCCTCGGTTCGTATATCACCCCCGTATATGTTGACGTCGACGTTCTTCATTTACAGAGGTCGGAGCTCAGCGGTAGTGTAGCAGTGACGTCGTACCAAACGTCACAAGACCAACAGCACTACACAATAAAAGTTAAATAATATCTTGAGTGACAGACGGAAATCCATCTCGAGGTTTAATGTTTCCAATAATTAAAGTTCCGGGTACATTACGTACTACTGTTTACTATTTTAAGCGAGAACTACAACAAAAACATACTCTTTTTTATATTTAAACGTTTCTAGGTTTCTACAAAATGTTATAGTTAAGGTAAATTGTAATTCAAAATATAATGGATTTTACGCTTAAACCAGTATTACTAACAATGGTAAATGTGGCTTCATTGTGTTACCTTATTACCAATCAACCGACCGCGGTGCCTGAATCAAGTTATCGAAGCTTCCCAATAATAGCGTATATATCTATATAAATGAAGCTTCTATAATATCTTCAAACAACTTCAGTACAGTTTTACAAGAACCAAACATTATATATATATATATATATATATATATATATATATATATATATGATATGAATGATGAAAGGCCTCAGAAATCGGGGAGTCACTCTTGACCTTCCTGTACATCGTTCACTCTCTCGACAAAAATATGAGAAACAAGATTGCCTTTATCTCCGGCAAGCTACACCTAGTCTCAACCCAGTGAAGTTTCCACCTGAAGGTGAACTATAACTGTGAATGGGATAACAGCGACCATCAGTCCGTATAAAAGAAATCACAAAAAATAATTTCATTACCAAAGTCTATTTCGAAACCTATTAAGATTTCCAGAAGACTAAGTGCCTGTTTTAAAATATCAAATTAAGAGTTTATTTTTTTAAGAAGATTAATATTTTTAGTTTTATATGTAACTAACAATTAGCAAAGAAAGAACAGCGATAAACTGTTTTTTTAAATTAAATTATATTAAAGTAAATCTATGACGTCTTCCTATTCACAGGTCCGTCCCAACCCATAGATAGACACGGCAAAATGTCACTAATTAACACGGCTATAATCCTAACTAGACCTATGTATGGTACCAACGTAACAGATCTACATATTGATTTATATCTACCAATATACGACGGTAATGAAACTCAAACTGCGTCACGTTCCACCAAACTCAATCACAATCAACGAACTTCACAACTCACATGCATCAGGACAGTATCAGAATCTAAGGCTGTGAGGAGAAACAGATCATGGAGAAGAAAGTGGAATTACTATTCTTCTTCTACATTCTTCGGTCCTTTTTTGTCCAGTTGCAGAGCGGCATGAAAAGTTTCATATCTCGCACTTCTCTGGTCATCTTCCGAACTCACCACACTGTGAAGGAAATATGGGTGTACGCAATGTCATTAAGCACTCAGCCACTAAAAGATATTTTCAATATTACTAAAACAAAATATATTTGATTTGATCAGGTCTTTGCAGGAATATCCAAATAATCAAATGGAATGCCGGTTTATAATAATAAACTCAGAGGTCTCTTTGTAAAAATTCTCACATTCGAATATGTTAGCGTCATGCAGGCGAAGTTAGTTAAGGAAAAATTACATTTTCCATCTTACAATCCCAACAACTATTACCATATGGCTTACTTTAACATATAGGTAGTAATATCCTACCTTTCATTGTCTACATGCAAAACTTAGTAATTAGGTTCAATTGTTTACGAGCAGATCATTTTAAATACCACAATGGATGTAACTTCTTACGATTATATAAGCAGAACGTAAGTTATGCTCTTATGCTAGTATTGATGAAGATGTATTAGAGAATACATTAAAAATGCCTTTTGGCATAAGTTCGCCTTTTTATTTAACTCTGCAAATAGAGTATAAATAAATATATATGCGCATACTACGTACAAACTACTTCATAGGACGTTTAGAAAATAAATATGGCTTACTCAATACGATTGTATTTTTTTTTACCCGATTAATATATTTTTTATTTGTGAACCCATTTTTATGATTTTACTTTTTTAACTTTATGTTTTTATATACAATTACTCGTAGATGTCAATTATATATATAAATATAGATATTATATGTATATGAGATGTTATTGCATAATATAGATTTAGTCAGTATCTGTTGAATTTCAAAAAAAAAAAAAAAATGACAAAAACGTCAAAACATTTTGAATAAAACTGAGAAACTGTATATAATAAATTCGACATTAATGCATGAAGATATATGAGACATTGTCTCCGCGAACCATATATATTATTATAAGTCCATCCTTGATTTTATATAACTTTTAATTTATATTTCTAACTAATTAAAATACCGATGGACGAAACTAACCATAGATTTGGTATAAAGATACATAGATATAATGACAGACAAAGCACAACACAATGTATGTCCAAAATCTAACACGAAAACTGTATAAATGCGTCAATAGCCTAACGTAATGATACAGCAGTACTTTTCGTCAGGTCTGCATAATTTGACAACCAGCTCAACCAGCTCAGTTCCGTGAGCCCTGTGTCCGATTAAGCTGTAAGAGCCGCATAGGCTAACAGCATAAACATCAACAGAATCTAGTATAACTCGACTGGTCCATTATCAACTCTGCAAGGCAAGGGAAAGTATGTAAAATTATTAGCATTTCTTTGTCTTTACCGTCGAGTCAAGCCCTGGGCATGCAAAGGGTATATGCCCGCGTAATTTCACGATTGCCAATATACCATTGATACAGAAGAAAAAAATGAAAAGTTGAAACACCCTGAATTATACAACTTTTTCTTATTGCTCCTTACTTTTCTTAACATTTGTAAAGAAATTCAACGAACAAAAAGCCGAAAAACAAAGACATTTTCGTTGCTACATTTCGCGACCAGCCCCACCGAAAACGTGATCTTAATTTGTAAAGAGGAACTATTGAATTATGTCCCTTTTGTGCAAAGTTTCGTTAGTTAATTGAAGTCGGAAATTAATTAGGTTCGATATGAGTATCACTTAGATGGCTTTCTATACAGCATGATATTTTTACTTCCAAACTACTGTAGAATTAAAATAAAAAGCAGTGGTAGAGCTACACCGAAGTTTTTTTCTAGATGCAGCCCACGCCCTCACAATACCAGCTTAAAATAGTAGCATAATGCTACTGTGTTTCGTCTGAGTGTAGGGATCCGGAGACCTTTATTACTGGTTATATGAATGAGATATAATCTGAATGTACATGTCATGGGCCGCAGGAATTACTTGCCATCAGGTGAACTGTGTGCTCGTTTGTTACTCTTAAAGTAATAAAAAGAAAATGGTTAATTAAAATAAATTAGCTTTAACTGATTTATTTTACAGAAAATAAATAATAATAAAGATTACTAATGACAGTTATTTGTGGACTGAAGTTACATAATATTTGTATCAATGCCTAATCAATGTATTGTTGTATTTTTTTCATTAAAGTAGAGTGTTTCAAACACACGACTGAAGATAACTGATTCCTGCAGTCCATACTCATATTAATCTTACGAAACCAGTAGTTTCACGTTCTTTCATTCACCAGAGAAACACAGCAGGACTCCTTAAAGGCCGGCAACGCATTTGCGACTCGTCTGGTGTTGCCAATCACCCGTACCAACAGGTGGGCTGCATACCCGCGTACTTATTATACTTGAAAAAAAAATATTAAACTAATATTTTTATTACTTTAAGTAGATGAAATCAAGTCTGTCAAAAGAAGACAAGTGCTTTCTAAACCTATTTACTTATCAAAATTCTTAAACAGAGAATGATGACAATATGTTTGCACAAATCATTAGTGGCATTTCTGTTCGCGTATCTCTTGTGGGTTTTTTTTTATTAGAACGGAAGGAGCAATGAGTTCACCTTTAAAGTCTATATATATCCACTGTGCCACAGTTGTTTGCAGTACGATATCGCATCTGATTAAAACTAAAATATTTTTTCTGAATAACTTTACCTAAAAATGTCAAAATATTGTTAATAACAATGCGCGCTTGTTTTTAAATATTGTATTTATAATATATTCACACCAACATGTTTAATATTGCTTACAAAAAAGTCATTAAGGATTCAAATGCTAAATGCTGTTTTTTTTTTTTTTTTTAATTGTTCACATAAGTTTTTTACTATAGTAGTAAACAGTAAATACACTATCGTCGACCAACGCGATATAATGCTAAATATCGCGATTGCGAGTACTTTTTTTTATTAGGTAGTTATTATCTTATTTAGGTTGATAAAAAACATTGAGTTTTTTTTATTATGTGGGCATTTATACATATGTAAGTATTACATTATACGTGTGCGCAATTTTCCATGTGCCGCGCTTTTTTCCGAGAATCCGCATTTTTGAATTGTCCTTGTGAATACTGATTGTCGCGTCAACTCGAATGCCGAAAATTTCGATATCTGTATGATTTATTTAATCATTAATCGTTAAATTATTATTATTAATTAACCAAATAACTAATTAATCATTAAAGATTCAAAAAGAAATACAAATTAAATTACAATGCATTTGTATTTCTTTTTATTTCTAATTACTACACAGTGGGACGAACAGCAATCATTGATCCAACTTATCTCTGGGGAAATCCCTGACTGACAATATTTTCAGTGTTGCTATTTATGAATAATCGTTAAGAAGTAAAAATTAACAAAAAGCTATGAAATCCCTATGTAAACTAAACTCACGCATATTACCATTAAGTCTTTTAGAACACCACATTAACCAATCCCATATTAAAGAAAGGCTAATAGCTAATTAATACCTTTACCGTTTTTCTTGTACCTAATTTCTGCTACACACAAACAAAACGTACAAGTAAAACGTTTCTGTTGACTCTTCAAACAATGCAATATACATTTTGGTAGCTCATACATCTGACTTCATATCTACTCAAACGCAAAACCCAAATACTGTTTAAAATGAAAATGACAACACATCACACAAAAACAAATCCGCAAAATAAAGTCGGTAAGTTGATTTGATAATCAATAAAGGATAAAACTATAACTACGTAATCGACTTAATCACCCTGATTTCAAGCTGAATGCGTCATATCATAACTGTCACTTGAAATTTTCTAACTCTGTGTCATTTTTACGTCGCCCAAAGTACAACAAATCCATGGCATTGCACAATCGAATTGTTTTGCAGAATTACATTTCCTTTAAGTCATTCTCCCAAGCGTCCAGTGACGTAGCAACGGATTGGGTTCTAAATGATTTCCGAAGCATTTGTTCTGGACTTCTTGCACAATTACTTACGGTCTTTTCGCACTGCGTAACATTTATTTGCAAATTATTGACGTAGAATCTACCCTCGCTGTGAATTGCACAACGCTATTTGATTACGTTTCATATTATTATATAGACGTACTTATAGGCCGGTTACTCTTGTTGGCTAATATTCGAAAACGCTTTTAGGATAGGTGATTTGCACAATTGATATTGGTGCAAACAAAAATCACAGCTGGGGATAGCCATCTTATCTAGAGAGGGCGTTAAAGAATAGTCTACCACGCGGTCCCAGTGGCTTTGGACGGCGAACAAACGATAAACATATTTGTTTGGTTTCATGATACCTGTAACAAGTAAGGTTGTGGGTCTCTCATGATTACGGGCCGAGGCTTTGAGATACTGGGGGTCAATAAAGTTGTAATTTAATTAAGAGTCTGTTTGTTCAGAGATAATGCTGGTAGAAATATGTACGATATATTTTTATTTTTGGCTATACAAATGACTATGATATTACTAGTGACCTGGCATTTCATCTCATCATCACGTCTTAGAAAATATTTTTTTATTAATTTATTTCCTAGATACACAGGGAACCCATACGAATTCTCCTCCACCGACCACGTGGTACCCACTTAAAGTTGCTACTAATAATAACATTAGAGCCGGGACCCGGGTAGAACTCGATTTACTCTATTCTACCCGGATTATATTAAAAACGGCCAACTATAAGCTGCAATATAAGTTTTTAATTATTTTTAATTCCTTATTAATTACTCCTTCAGTTTAAGTTAATTGCAACTAGTTGCAAATTATGATGTAATACTGTCAAGTTTCATATTGATTTGTATTCACTGTACGCCTATTGCTACCTTACAGTTTTATCTAAAATATAGAATTATATAGGAGCCGTGATATCTCAGCGTCCGTGCGGTCGCTTTTATTTCACAGTACGCAAGCAATCTTAGATCGAACGCGAATGTTAAAAGCATTTGTAAGTGCTCATTTACCACGTGTTCAGTGGTAAAGGAAAACAACACGAGAAAAGACATATCTGAAGAAGTTAATAAAATTATTTCAATGATGTGAACTCCGCTAATGCAATGGAGCAGCGTGGCAGAGAAGAACGGTGTCTATGTACAGTGCGGTCTATATATACTGGATGTTCCATGAATGAAATACATGAACACATTTGTAAATTATAGATAGTGATTATAATTTAAAAGTACCAAAAAAGGTTCTAGCTAATTATTAAGTAGTAACCTAAAGTTGTTATAATAAAATCAAAGTAATATAACTTGTTCTTTTTGCGTCGCACTAAACAAAAGTTTATCGATTACAAACTGTGGAAACACTGGATGTTGCACAATAATTTAACTTGATTTTTCCGAACTATCATGTTTCTGTGTATGTAAAACATTGGTCATGTGATCTTTGTGTGATTTAATAATGTTTTAACTAAAACTTGTTAGATTCATTATACATATACTTAATACCTGTTTTATTAATTTGGCGGCAGAGCGTACAGCATCTGTAAATATCATGGAATAACGTAGTCCATAAGCAGCTTTAACACGAACACGACGGCTTAGCCGGGAAAGGACCACGATAGAGGTAAAGCGCAGATGTTCATTCCATGAAGTTAACCGGCGTCGGTTATCCCTTACCACCAGGTGAGCTTCTTGCTCCTTTGCCCATTCTATAAAAAGGAAACTTCGGTATTTCGTCTGGTGTTTAAAGGAAACTGAAGATCGTTTTACTGGTTGCGAGACATATCATCTTAATTCTCAGGTCTGACAACTCATCTGCTAAATGATTCCTCATCGAGCATTAATGTAAATGTCATGGGTCGAAAGTCACTTACCTGCAGAAGAACTTTGTGTACATTTGTCACCCCTAATATAATAAAAAACCTTCAAATTTAATAAAAATAACAAAACACCCCCACCCCCAGCCCCTGAATATATATGTAACATAAATGTGAAACAACTTTTCAATTGCATAATATATTTGTTATCTAATTTAGTATTTAATTTTAAGCTGCAAATTAATCCATCACGTTTACGCCATTTTAATTCAAAACGTTATTAAATGTGGCTTAATATATAATAATAACTAACCTTTCAAAAATATTCCCGAAGTAAAGAAAAAAGAATGTTAATGATTCAGCTGACCGATTCGTTTAGGTCGAACGTTCTAGAAAATCTAGAATATTCGATCGCTATTAAATATAGATAGATAGTCATTTTAAATATGACTCTAGGCAATTTGTCATGTGTACAGACTTAAAAGGATTTTATTTATTGCTTGTACTTGCACAACAATTTTGAACAATAAAATATTGTGCAATAGAATTTAATCTTGCTTAACTTATATGAATTGTAACTTGTCACCCTCTCAGTATATCAAAGTCTTACAGAGCATCGGTACCTCGTCTACCCTTCCAGAAGATATAAATACCGATCTTAGGATTTTATTAGGTAAGTGAAATTTTAAATAGTTTAAAAAAATATATTAATGTACTCTGAACGGTAATACAAATTGTGACAATTCGCAATTGTTCTCTAGATTTTTAATAGCTCCTGTTCTGTACAGATCCTTGATATGCCTTTTACAATTAATCTCATTAAGAGTTTTTTATTTAATAAATAAGAAAATGAGTAATGTCTTTTTTTTATTTATTTAAACTTTATAACTTAACACCTTACAAAAAAGATATAAAGGGTGGACTTAATACATTCTGTACCAGTCAACCCATGGCGTGGAGAGCATACATTGTAAATAAGTAGAATAATATATATATATATATATATATATATATATATATATATGATATAATAATGAATTAGAAATAATTCTACTAAGTAAAAAATATATAAATCATACATATAGAGAATGATCTTATATTCTATTGTACGAATATCTGCCTAATACGCGAGTCCTGATTTAAATTCATTATATAAAATATTTGCTGCATTTTTGACTCTCAAGGAATAGGGACTGCATCGTAATCCTTTTACAATTATCATAATATGAACCTTTTTTTTTTTGAGTCAGAAATACGAGCACATCACACTTCAAAGAAGTGCTCATGACTTGTCATACATTAGGACTAAAATGGAATGCCTCGTTACCAGTAACACAAAAAAAAATACTTAACCAGCTCACGGACCCCTCAGTTCCGTGAGCCCTGTGTCCGTGAAGCTGTTAGCGCCGCATAGGCTAACAGCATCAACATCAACAGAATCTAGACAGTAACTCGGAGTCTTCAATTTCTACACTCACCAAACGGAATACAGTAGCGTTACTCTGCTCTTTTACGCTTGTTACGACGGTGATAATATCTGATAACAACCAGGAATTATCATGGTTGTCGAAATCGCCCAGGACGTATCTAGGGTTGCCCACCATACTTTACGCTTGAAATACAAATAAAGATAATAAAATCTTTTTTTTTTGTTTTAAACTTTCCTACATTTTTTTCCACACAAATAGTTAGAATCCCAGATTTGTCTAAGACCTGTGGATTCTCGTCGTGTTAACATTAAAGGTTAAATCAAACACTGGTGACTCGTATGCATTTCCCTTGCCTAAAATATTAACGGCGCAAATCAAATCTACTCAAATGTGGTTGTATTTGTTACATTACACTTGATGTCCCTCATAAACCAGTTAATGCATAAAAAATTAGGTTTACAATCGTTTGAGCAATTTATTGCAAAATTTTATTCACATCTATTAAGTAAATTAACTTTCTTATTATTGAGTAACAGTATTTTCCTAATATATTTACTATAATTTAATAAATTAATAGATTAAAACACAATTTAGAGAAAAATAAATAAATCACCACCAACAATGTATGACCTGCCCATTAACACGTTTTGTTTACGTGATAGGTTTGAAATATTTATTTAAAAATAACAGTCGTCTCTCTAGAAAGTGTAAAGGATTATGTTTTATACATATTATTTATCACATTTTAAAACAGCACATAAAATTGCAATTAGTAAATTGATAAATATTTCGCGTACAGTAGAATGAATCATAAGTGGGCGCCCGGACACTAAGCTACTACGGCTCAAGCTACCATATATCGCAGATGAGTGGACAGACCTGAGAATTAAGGTGATATATCAGGCAACCAGTAAAACAGTCTTCGGTTTCCTTTATACACCAGACGAAATAATAAAGGATTCAGGAGATGATATCGATGTATATGTATATATAAGGATTCACTTAGCGAAAGTTGAACTGTTAGGTTACTGTCCAATAGCGATCCGGGCCGACGTTCGAACCTATTTCGTTACAGGGGTCGGCTCAGCAGTTGTGTAGCCGTATCTTCGTGGCAGCATCGCCGTTGTCTGAGGGCCTCCCGCTCGCTAGTCTGTTACGCTGAAACTGTAGAGGTCAAAAGACCAACGGCATCACACAAACTTCAAAAAAAAAAAAGTTACCGTGTTAGATCAACGTATGAAAACTTCAAAAGCGAATTGGAAGTCCAATAACGAGTAGGTATATAAAGCATTTGAAAATTTAATATACCAAAATAAACATCATAAAGAGCGGCGCTTCCGTTATCCGTTATATATCTATATCTATATTTATCTATACTACATAGATATTATAATATTGAAATTGAATGACAGACAATGTACAAAACATTTACGGTATTTCATAAAAAAGTAACTCGCGTAATTACAAATATATTTTTTATTGTCCCATATCCACGCAATTATCATTTCTGTCTGTTTGTTTCGAACTTACTCAAATATTACTATTTTTTACATCATTGACAGTAACAAATTAATGCTGATACATTGGCACTCTTGAAGACTGAGATGGATTGCCTCGTCACCAGTAATAAAGGTCCCCGGATCTCTGCACTCACCACACAAAATACAACAGCATATGTTGCGATTACATGTAATATATATGTATATATATATATGGCGTGAAAAAGAGTTCGTTCTGTTGCTGTTGTTGCTAACGAAATAATTATTTATTGTTAATTTATCAAGTACTCGACGGTGAACAGATATGTACGAAATCCTACGCAATTAATAAATATTTTTCTTAGATATGTGGATAAATGGAGAGGAGGCATATTCCAAGCAGAAATACATTCCTTTGGCTATATATTAATCTATCAATTTACGATTTATATTTTTCACCAACTACACAAAAAGGAGGATTAATTTTATGTATATATAATATTATGAAATATCAGAGCAAAGAACTTGCTTAATTTTTTTTTCTATTCGATAGAAACATCACTGGCAATGTTCCAACGTTTTTTTTTATAATATCACATACGAGCCCTCAGTTCATCATAGTAACTGCGGCTCATAACATTTAAATCCATCAACGGCTTTATCCTGTTTTATCACACATTTAGGGTACGGTCTGCAAAAGTTTCGGTCGTAGGTTCGACTATTATCGTGAATTTAAACAAAAAGAATATTTTTTTTGTTATAAATCGATATAGTTTTCGATAATATACATTTTAAATGGTTAGTGACAAAAAAACTAGAAATTTGTTATATCATATCAGTAGGTATATTATGTAAAACAATATAATAAGAAAATATTTGTATAACGATCTTGCGATCGTATAGTTGTAGATATAATAAGCTATTCACGACCACTCAAAGAGAAATACGTGTATTGTTAACTTTATGTGATTAGAAAATATCACAGAGTGAACCTGTATTTTCATGCAAAAAGTCTTGCGAATATCAAATAAAATAGTATTAACAAATTAAAGGATTGCTTCATATAAAGAATAATAACTTTGAAACATATACTTTTAAAATGGAAGCAGTGTAAAACTCTCGACATAAAAGATTTTCACAACTTATTACATTTTCGTTAAATGCAATTACCTATTTCTGTTGTTAAATTTATTGTTGTGAAAAATATTGAAACAACACATTTGACATCATTGCATTGCCAAACGTAAATGAATGGTCTGCTTCTTTCCTTTACCAGAGGGTAGTAAATTCGTATAACAGAAAGAGACAGACAACGGTTATACGCTGCGGCTTTAAACCGCATGGCGTATGCTTGCGTACTACGCAAGCCGACGGTGTGTCGACATTGGACGTTGGATCGGTTGCCGGCCCGAGGCTCCGTCCGAGTCCTCCGAGTGCCCGCGTCAGCTCGTCATGCTAGTTTCAGTTAGTCTCGCCATGGCGTTAGTAGAAGACGGTCGTGTGTTCGTTTAGTTTTACAATAACCCGAGCGGACACCGGCCCAAAATATTGGACTGTCTAAACTTGCTCGAATTACTACGGACAGAAATCCTGTAATTCCACAAGCATAATAGCGATATTCGCAGCGACAGACAGTCAAATTTTGGTACGATATCCACTCAGGACGATTTATTTCAAGGTTCGTACTATATTTGTAGGTATTTAATAATTTCCCATAGTTTTAAGTGTCTAGTTTTACTATTATGACGTATATTTGTATGATGTGTTATCCACGTTTTAATTAGATTGCGTTTTGTTACAGATCATGTTCATCTCATCATAGTTCCTCTTCGTTTTAAGTGTTTGTGCGTGTTTTGTGGACGTTAAGTGTGTCGTGACAGTGACAGTGTGTTTGTGTTGTGATGGATCCGGGATCGCCTTCGTTGTTGTGGCCTCTGCGCTTGAGCAAGCCGGCGGTGCCCGTTACTTCGAATGGGGAGCATAGCAAAGCTGAGGAGAGGGCGCATTCGCCATCGCTGGTCGACCGGCTCTCAGCGGCACCTTCGCCCTCGAGCCCGGCGCCGAGCAGTCCAGCCCCACTTCAACATCAGTTCCAAGCGGCCCTCGTGGCTGAAAAGTACCTTTTATTGGAACAAGTCGAGGGCTCCTCGCTTTGTCGATGTGTAGACGTGCGCACGCAGGAAGAATATGTTTGCAAAGTAAGTTACTGCAGTTATAAGTTTACATTATTCATGTCCAATGATCATCGGTTTACTCAATTTGTTAAAAATGAATGACGCATCCTTTATGTAGTAGTTTTGTTCAATGTACAAAGTTATAAAACACGAAAAAAAATAGCAGTTTTACACCAATGTGTTTCGCGTGGTGAATGAGAGAATCGAAAACAAAAATCCCTACAAAAGGTTATGGATAAACAGATACGGAATGAAATCCCTCATTTTGACTGTCTGTGGGCTACAGCCTGCCTAAGTAGGCCCGATAGGACGTAGCTGTTTACTTAATTACTACCAACCCGAGTTACCAACAATGTGATAACAATATTTTTTATAATTATACATTGTTACACGTATCCCATTTGTGATCGAGCCTCGTACGATTATTAGAAATGAAAGTTTTTAAAGATATCAATCACATAATATTATCGTGAGAAGATGTGTGTGCTAGCGCGCAAAATTTTAAATATTCGGGTACATTGTTCTCTTAAAGGCTTTTAGACATTGTCAAAAAGAGCGATCTATCACGACAGCCGCGACACTACTGGGATAAGTGCGTAACGGCGCGTGTTGAAATTATGCCGGGTTTCAACAGCAAGTTGCGTAGCTTTGTTTGATTGATACAGTGTGTAATCTCTTGTCTTCATTCGACCCCTGGTCCAATTCTTTAATATCCAATTAGCGACACTAAGCTTTCTTTACAACTATTGCAAAATCACGCACCACTTTGATAGTATTCAATATCATAAAACGGTATAATATGTCTTTAGTTAGTTATATTGTTATTTACCTTCCTTCTGTCTGAGTTATTTACTACAGATAGCTATAGTTTAATATGACAAAATTGACCATAGTTTATATATATTTCAAAATTTCAATATTTTTAAGATAAACACATTTACGAGTTGTATATAGAATGTATGAATACATCTTTATAATTATATATAGGCCTTAATATATAGGTTTCTTTTATTTATACCAAATTGTAAATATTATTTAAAATTAATAAAGAATAGAGAGAGTATTAATACGTGAATGTGAAAAATGTTGTTAGTGGAAACTTAACTTAGATATATCATTCGCAAGAGATTCGTAGATTTTCACAAAAAACGTGAGTATTTTGACATTAAGGCAATAAAATAAAATAAGGCAGGTAAAATACAGTAAAAATGTAAATAAAATTTGCCCATTCAAAACGTTAAATTAGATCATTTGGATTACATAATACATTCAATTAGCTTCCATTCCTTTACTTTCCCTGCACGGTAAAATATTACAAGAAACAGATAGGTATATAGCGACAAACGGACACACCCCTTTCATTCAATTGAAATCATTTATCTTTATTTATTTTGCATCTACAGTTTAGTTGTAGAATTATTTTATTCTCAAGTATTATACATATATATAAAAAAAAATCATTAATGCCCTTACGCTTTCTATTTGCTAGTTCCCACTTTTCCTTATAGCGTCAAGGTAAGGAAGTAAAAATTAACAATTTGCATACAAACAAATTGTTATTAATATTGTGAAAAACAATTTCTAATTTTGTTACTTTGCAGATAAAATTTGTCGAATTTCGTCCATATTACTTAATTTTTTCAAATGTACGTCCATTTCACTTTGCTATAATAATTACAGATAATTAAACTTGTAGCCGTTCACTTCACACTAACTTAAACATCCGGCAAATCTGGTAGGGTTCGTTTTATCCCACGGGATCGAGACCCCATGGAGAGATAAGCCCAGTTGTGTATAATGAGCCCACATAGTGGTCTTTTCCTTGCGAATTAATCATTTATATTATAACTACAATTTTATCATATATTTGTGGGAATCTACGACATATCTTTTCACAGTATTTGATAATGTGGTACTATTGCGGATCTCTATTTAAATTGACTATTAAAACGTCAGGTTGTATATACGTCTTTGACGAATGCAATGAAAAAAAAGTAAAAAAGTTTTTTTTTTCATAAAATTCGCGTGTATTGTTCATAGCGTCTGTGTTTAACATCGATGTCATACTTTATATGTCATGGCCCCGCGCTGCTCGATCGCACTTGTAGGCCACCGAGCCATCGCCGTTTTTACAATGTCATGTATCGACTTTCGCAACCATTTAACTAACAATGACGATTATATTACCGTTAATAACGCGCTTAAACCTTCGATATAATTATTTAGGCGAACTAGCATTCTATTAATTTTCAATCTCAATTATAAACAAAGGTTTAAAAAAAAACGAAGGTAGACCCAAAATACACGGCCCGTCTAAATAAAACTTACCGCGTTAACCATGCGTTGGATCACCATTCAGCTCATATTAACAAAGGCACATAGAATCAAGTTAGGAAACTAGTTATTTCAAACATCCTCCGGTGTATGCCTAGGTAGGCGATGATTTTAGGCAATACAGGATATATAGTTCCAGTGCTAACAAAGGCCCATACAGGTATTGTCAAGGCACAGAATAGACACTTCCCTCGTGAGAACTTGGCAAGGTTAAATGTGGCAACGTTATCGTTGCTAAACGCCGAGTGTATTTACAACACCGCCTGTTGCCGACACGGCTACATTTGTATTGCCTTATGCCATATGTGATACTGGCCTGCGCAATTTGCGTTTTTTTTAATACATTCATCTCTGCTCTCGATCCGGCCATCCAACTGTTGCATTAATGTAGCTCGCACTTTAATTAAATTCCAAATCGATCGTTAGCGTCACACGTGGACGCCAAACTGCCGAAAATAAGCGTGACCTTCTCATTGACATTGTGAAATAGACGACTTGATAACGCACCGATCGCCGAATGTCACAGCGAGGCTAGCGGGCCCCCTCCTAAAATCCCCCTCTACCAAAAACCTAAGCGAACACGTAATATTATGCCGTCTGATTCCATTGCCGGTTGTACACCTTTATTTATTCTGAATTGCTAAGTTTAACTGGTAATAGAATGGAAATTTATGAAAAAGTCTTAAGAATGTTAATACATTGTCAACAGCGTAATGAATCTGCGAACAATCGAACCTCTTGTACGGTAATCTAGGATTGTGGCATTGCTTAGTGAACGGTTTCTCGGGTAGGCATATGACGTTAACACACAATAAACAGTATACATACAGTATTTTTAATGTGTTAAAAACTAATAATATTTTTAGTTGTTTCATATGACAGTTTTCTATGAACAGATATTATATATATATATATATATATTTGTATATATATTTTTATATGTATATCTTTATGCGTATTTTATACGAAAACCTGATTTAGATTAACTAAACATTTTGCAACAAGACGATTAAATAAATATAGATAAGTCTATTTAGGTTAGCTGCCGTAAATCCCATTTGTGGCCAAATATTATCAAGTACGGTACGTTGCGAATTCTTATCGTTCTCGATTTTAACGCAAACACTTCTAAAAATGGGTCATGATTTATTTTGGAATGGCGGCCAACTTTAAAATTGTATGTATATAAATTGCGCGTCAATAGGTCTGCGAAGGCCTACGCTAAAATAACATACACTTTATTTATATGTTCGCGGGTTAAAAAAGAAATTCCATGATGCACGCGACGTGATTCATCATTCGTGAGTTGGAAAATCGGATTTGAAATTTGCGTTCACAATGTTGTTGACATTTCGTGCCGGTTCGAAAATAAATTACGCTTGCATGATCCTGGACTAAGCTTAACGCCAAGTAAAATAAGGTGAAAAACAAAACAAAATGTACACTGTTTTAGCTATTACATATATGTATTTATTTAATTCTTTTTATTTCAGAAAATATTTTTACAATTAAATAAATTAAACCCAAAAACTTATTTTCTATAACTTATATTCTAGTATTATTATTTGTTATCTATATAAACTCTTATAAAATAATGAAAAACAACTTAAGAAATGATATAAAGAGATATCTAACTAAATATCAATGTTTTCTGTACGCCATCATTTATAGATCATAAATTTTACCTTTTGAATAACACAAATCGTTATATATCATGGAAACAATACACTTTGTTAAATTTTATATAAACGAAATTAAAACTGTAACCTTTTTATTTATAACAGGTATTTACCAATAAAGACGTGTTATTTATTTATAACGATAAATTTTTCTAAAATTTTATTACACTAAAGGCCCCATAGACTTTATTCATCTCTTTGTTTTTAATGGAACGATGTGATTTTATTTTTACACCTTTTCTGTACAGTCACCAATTTGAAATGGTCAATGGTCTATTCAGTAAATATTTAATACTTCGTTACGCGTATTAGCCCTTTTAAAATCTTAGCCGCTTTGAAATACACCCCTTTAGATTTCTTTGAAAATGAATGAAACGATGTGTACTAACGATCTTTTTTCTATATACCAGATAATATTTCTGCCTGATTGTTCGCTCATGTTACCTTAATATATTATATAATGTAATCGACATATGAGTTTGATAAATAATATAAAGTTTATTACATAGAACCATTGTACTTCGGTTTTCGGGGGTTCGTTTTTTTAATCACGGTACGCGAATATACGGAGTTCGTTACCTAGTACCAATACTAATCAAATTGTTAATTGCAATTTTAAGTGCTGAGTGGATGGGTGTTTAAGGTTTAGATTCATCACTTACTATCAGGTGAACAATTTGTTACAAATTAAGCGTCTACAATTATTCTAAATGTTCCATAAGTTTTCTTTATGCCAACTAGATTTTTTTTTAACTTTATACCACTTTCCCTAGGTGGTGTCCCGCGACTGCAGCAGTTTACTACAAGCTCATTACCGTCTAGACGGTCATCCGCACGTCAACCCCATTCACGAGGTTCTAGTCGGCGATAAGAGGGTGTACCTCATCTTCCCTCGGTCGCACTCCGACCTCCACTCGTACGTGAGGGCGCGGAAACGGCTGAGGGAACACGAAGCACGAAGATTGTTCAGGCAAATGGCCGAGACGGTGGCTGCGTGTCACGAGCAAGGAATCGTTTTAAGAGACCTCAAGTTGAGGAAATTTGTATTCGCCGATCCGCAAAGGTGAGTTGAGTTTTTATACAGTTCTTATATTGTTTCCAATAAAAAGATTTCTTATTTAACGTATTGAAACTTTTTGCAAGTTTCATCATTATATATTTAACTTAATCGATGTCTGTTCCGATTGCTGTGTACTAAAATTTACCAGTGAAATAACTGACGCAACGGTCCTGCAGCGATATCTCCCGGCGCTCGCAATACAAGCGCCTAGCCTCGGTCCAAGATCTATGCCTCGATTAAGTAACTTACGAGGGAAACTAAATTGCGCGATTTTCGATTGCAGACGCACGCTCGCTATGTGTACATAGAGTGCACATTCTAACAGAAACATCGATGGAACACAAACCAATAGATTATTTCTATTGATATACACAATCGATTACTTCCTCTGTTTTTATAGCGTCACCCACGCGGATATATCGTAAGAAAGAGTATTAAAGGGCCCATAAAAATGTAGGAAGGCGCAACGGAAACGTTTTGTGTCTTAAGTAGCACGTCATTTCCTTTGTTTTTCGATAGCGCCTCGTACGATTGCGATAAAGTTATCGAAGAATATATTATTCCAATTTACATGTGCCGATAAACTCTTGTACAAGCGTATCGACCTCGTTTGACATTTGAAGTACCTAAAAATAATTTAAGTTGGGTATAACGTGTATAAGCGAACTGCAATAGGACAATCGCGCACAAAATTTCCCAACGCTTATTAATTACAGGCAGCCGGTAGGAACCGGCGGATTTTCGAACTTTTGAAACGTTATCTGGCCTCCATTGTTGCAAATATCTCCGGCAATGCTAGCTGCTCAAGGCGAGTGGTGTCATTGCTGCGTACTAGCGCTGCATTCGGGTCAAGGGTTTTGGATTGCGCCCGCGCATACTCCGTACCCCTTACTTAAATTATGCGGGTACCTGCGCTACCCTTATTCTATCAGGTGATTCTGTCCCATTCAAATGAAAGTTATTTAAACGCGTATACCTTTAATACGTGGCTTAACGATAAAATTCCTCAAACTTTTTATTAATCCGTCCACCTGTCCCGCATGCCAACCCTTTGGATTATTTATTAAATTTTTTCTCATTTATAATTGTTTATTGTGAATCATAAAAAAATCTGGCCACAAAGTTTATTTAAATTGAATCTTTACATTTTACTTTGTTTTGAACAGCCAATCTTTCGTACATTCCACTCTCGTTGGAGTACCCGCCGAGACAGTTTTCGTTACACCCCCGCAAACATCAGGATCTGACCGTAATGTCTCGTCTGACCTTTGTCGATTCTCGTCTCTTGTGACATTCGAAATTCAAAATGCCTTTAACTTTGCAAAACAAATACGAAAGTCGTTGAGATTAAGCTAAACGAAAGTCAGATCTGTATATTTACGCAACAGTAGCACTCGGTCGGCTTTTGAGTGGACCAACAGGGGGAGGGGGGGAAAGGTAAAATTTAATACCCTTCAGCAGCGCATCATCAAAGCGAACGTTGTCAAAAGCTTAGTTTCGCGATGCGGAACGGGAAGCGTCGCGACCGTGGCTCAAACGTAAAAACTTTTGCTCCACCCTTTACGTAACAGCGGGCCGCCGCAAAGGCGCGCCGCTATAAGACTTGAGAAGCCTTTTTGAAGTTACAGCTCAAAGCCGGAATGTTTTACATTTGCTTATTACACGAACCGTCTGAAACTCAACGAAAGATGAACTGTTTGCCATAAATTTTTACCTGGATATTAGTAACAACATATTTAAAGTGAATACATATTAGATGAACGTAATATGAGTGATAAAAGTGAAACGAATAATGAATTTGATATAAACATTGAAATGAGCTCATCCCTTAATAACTTGACATGCGGGAATGCATTTATGTATTATACTACGATAACCGACGTCATTATTAACGATTAAGCGCACGAATCATAATCCAGCGTCCGATTGTTCTCATCGGTTTACTTAATTTGCTACACGTCCGTTCCGTACGCCGGGACCGAAATGACCGTTTTTTTTATACGTCATTAGCGCATTTTTGGCTCACTCAGGTAGTCGGGCGTCTGCCAACTTTCCCATAGCCCCCATAAAATGGCGCCCAATTATTCGGACAGTTAACACAATCGGGCAGCTGACCTCCGCAACTAATATATTCTAATGATTATGCATCAAGTGATCACACAGACCAGCTGTTCGCGTGAGAATTGGTGACCTGAAGGCGTATTCGTAGCAAGTGTCGCGCCCTTCGGTCTCATTTCTCACGTCCTTATAAAGATACCCTTGATTATAAATTCGAGTCACCCGTCGCGACGCCGCTCCCGAGTTACGCCGTCTCAAAGGTAAATAAGAGCATAAATATTGATTTCGCGATCTCTTTGAGCCTTTGAAGTCGATTTTCTTAACACTTGTGCGTAGTTTTTTGCTGTAAGGGAAAATTTATTTTTATAATTTATCAAGTCGAGACCTTTGAATGAAAATTGCTCGGTACAGATTAAAATTCTAGGTTTTTTTTTATATATATATGATAGTTATTGAATAAATTGTATGTATTTAAATGTTATGTAATGACATAGTCTTGACGGTTACGTCTTGGTCGCTTTGTGACCATAAGAGCAGGTAGCTCGATGAATCCCGAGATAACCACACGTCAAACAGATCCGTCGCTCGTAGACACATTGTACAACGAATTGGTAACATTCCCGGAAGATCTTTTTAAGAAACTCGCAACTAACAATTCACATCGAACACTATCACGAAAGCCGGATGTTTCCTTACAAACTACCTTTGTTCTCACAAACCTGGATATCGTATCCGAACAGGATACCGTCGAACGGAAACGCACGTGTCAAAAGATGGCTTTGTGTGAGTGACGTCGTTTAAAATTGTAATTTAGTACAATTTTTTTATGAATGAAAGTAGATAAAACTCATAGCGTCCCAGACGGAGTGGAGCCCGTGATGTATAGGCATATCTATAGATACCACGACGTCTTTGTAAATAATTTCAGGTATAAATTTGTCCACGCGTATTGTCTGGGGATCATTCCGCCTACTCGTCGCCATTATTATTTTACCGCGATAAATCGTTCCAGGTAACGAAACAAGAACCATGTTTTTTTTGCGTAACACCTTAGCGAACTCGGGTGATCGAATGCACCGCATGGGATAGCTGTTAAGTTCGAAGTACGATTATACAATAGGATAAAATGGACGGCCGCATGGTGTAGTGGTTAGAGAGAGGCTAATGTATCGCGGATCCTGGGTTCGGTTACCAACCAAGGAGAAACGGTTCTCGGTCCGGGCGCACCTGAACTTTCTTCCGATCTTATTACACATTCATCAAATCGTACTAGTGAATGGGACAACGAGTCAGCCTATGTTTGCGCAAATGCTAAACGGCACTATAAAACATACTGCGCAGTTGATATTATGATAACCAGAAGACATAACCGTGGTTGAAATCGACTAGGACGATATCATCGTCAGGATATAAAGTTCAGAATTGCATGGCCGACATCGTGGCAATATATAACGATATCTTCGTTAAAATCGTGTTATGAGGAAGATCTTTAAGTACCTAGATTCTGATGATGTTGATGCTGTTAGCCTATGCGGCTCTTACAGCTTCATCGGACACAAGGCTCACGGAACTAGTTAAATTTTGGTTCTCTTACTTACACCAAAAGCGCTCATTCACTGAGCGTGTCTGTCTGCTCTGATCTCGTTCCTATATGAATGCCACCTAAGTTGCTAGTTCCCTAGCTATCAGAAGACTCTCCAGAGTGGAGAATGGATGGTGATGTGTACTGACCGTGCGAGGTTAGGTATGCGAGATGTTTAAGTGAATCGGTTCTTTTCAATGTAAGAGTATATTTGCTTGTGTGCGGCGCTAACGGGATATTTATGGTGTGCACGTCGGCTGACTCGCCGGCGGATGTGCCAAATCGGTCCGCGATAGAGGCAGCAGACGCCGTCGCGTCGCATACCGGCCCGGCCACCGCTTCCTACGAACACTGGCGAGATCGCATTCTTCCCATATGCAAATGCACAAACAACCGAAACGCCTCCGTCCTACGTACGTTCGGCCTACCTCGCTCGTCTGACGGCCGCGTGGCCTAGTGAACGTGAACACACTGGTTGTTAAGTCGAGTGTCCTGTCTTCGATTCCCAGATTTTTACAAAACAATTTGGTTTGTTTCATCTAGATTACAATGTGCATGAGAACCTTTCACTTTCACATCTGTGTTGATACGATTGCTCGAAACCAGTGCAGTTGATGCAGAAAATATCGCCGTGGTCGAAGTCGACATGCAACGCGTAGACATAGATCGTGTATTTCTGTGCCTACGCCGGCTATTTTGAAAAGGTTTTTGAAAGTTGCCAAAGGCTAGTGGTGCAAGCGCTACGTTACAGCGACGCATTTGCATAATACCAGGCGCTCGGTAATCCACCCGTGCGTCTCTCAGTTTCGACAGTTGTATAACTTCGTGTGAGTTATTGTTGTTGTGTAATGGACCTTCGGCTGTGACACTGTAAGTGTAGATTGATTAGTATAAGGATTCTATATTGTATTGGAGACGCTCGTCGGTTTGTTTAAAGTGATTCAGGCGTGCCGGAATCGAGGCATTTTCGGGGCGTCCGCTGGCGGCCTCGCGCGCCGCCTCTGAGGTCGCCTAACCGTGCCAATGTCGTCGACGCCTCCATCCGTGCGGAACCGACGCCACGGCTCGCTTATATATAGATGTATCAATCTACCGACATTCACTTACCGCACACGTGAACGAACCAGGAATGCTTACTACGCCCACGCCTCTCCCCCATTCTGTAAATAAATTCGGGCGAGGACGACCCGACTCAGTCATCGCTATAAATAAAGCATGTCCGCACCTTTTTTGGTCGTACGAAAACACCGGATGCGACTACCGGACGCGTCCGGTGCATTGCTCTGCGAATATCACCTTTGCGCGAAAGGACAATCCGAGAAGTGAACACCGGACATCGTTGTCGGTATAAACATGAAAATAAATGCAGTCACGATGAAAAGAAACTGTACCGAATATTTTTTGTAACATAGAAACTGATCCGGCCGATCTATTTCTCTGTTTTCTCTTCTCCCATTCCCGTTCCTACAATGGGTCGGGCGCTATTGTCAATAAGTCTCATTGGTTGTCGGGTGCACAGCTGAGAAAATACACGATCAACTATTAAATCGATCGGGTTGCGTAAAACAAAGGTCTGCGAAACCTTGTGTAAGCGGCACGCCTGCGCCCGCGCCGACATATCTGCGGATTTGCGTAACCGCGCACTTATCCGATACGACGCCCGTGTGTTGTGACACGCACCGATGCCGACATCTGTTCCAAATCAATATAAATCCTAATTTACGCCAACAAATTCTATAACAGTCTAGGATACAATGACTTACGCGTGAACGATTAAGCGTTCGTTAAATAAGCGTTGAAATTAATCTCGTGTTCAACAATGATTTGTTGCTTTAGGTCTTTATTAAATTATCGTGTATAAGCGCCGAGTGGAGACCGAAACAATAATGTTATCATAAACAGTCTACCAACTGTTTAAACAATACGCGGAATCCAGAATCTGACATTCTACGTGTTAATAGAGGCTAGTGAAAAACGGCGGTGTCGCGTCATGATATCACCGGTTGCTTGAGTCACCGGTTCGTGACTCTGAAGACGCCGTGCGAGCAGACTCGACTTGAACCGGCTTAACCCCGCTGTCGGTCTAGAGCACTATACAAATCGTCGCGAAAACTGCGCACTCGCTGAGCGCACGCTCAAGGGGAGATGCATTCAGAAGAAGAAAAAAACGTGCACGCGCCAATAATTAACCGCGCTCCTGTAATCGCCTTTACGATGTGTAAGGTCGCGCAAGAGCGCTCTATAGGAACGAAAATGTCTGGGAACAGATTATAAAAGGGCTTTGAGTCCTTAAGGGATCCAAAATGAATAATTATGAGTTGGTAATATGAAAAATAATCAGTGCTTAATTGTTTTGCATGGTCGCTCACATGGAACAAAAAGGCTAAGGAATCGTGGCAGACACGCGACGCACCCGATCCTGCATTTCATTATATTCCGTTCACTATACATCGCTTTTTAGCTTAGCAACGAGCGAAATATAACCCGAGAGGCTTTTGTTTTTCTCTTGCGCTCGAGGTTATTGCTTCAAACCTGCCGGGGCATAGCTTACGACGTTTCGGTTACGACGAGCGCTGCACATCCGTGTGAAGGTCATTGACCGACGAAACGCATACAGTAAAACGATAACAAACCTTTGTTCCAATTACAAAACACTTGTGAACCAATAGGGGCTTCCGATAATCTACTAAATTAACATCAACTTTACCTTCGGGCGTTTATTTAATTGGATATCGTCACCGTATGAATCACACGTCAATAGCCTAATCGTTAAGGGTACGTCTGGTCTGCTAAACGTAAGATCGCAAGTTCGAATCCACCATTCGACTATATATTCTAGCACAAGCATTCTCAGCTTAATTGGAGTGGTTAACCGGAATGTAATCAATGTTAATATACTTTTTTTTAAAAAAATGAAGCATTTTTGACCATATTTTATATTTCCGTGTTCCGCTTCCTCGTTTCGGCGTGAACCTCATACGAATTACAATTGAACGGATTGAAAACTACCATACCTAGTGTTCCGGTGTTATCAACACAACAATGGGTGTGTTGAACTCGCCCGTTGCCAGGGCATTTCAACCAAATAACTATGGAATGAGTCGCATGCTACGTAAACCATACAATGAGAGATATGCAAAAGAAATTTTAACAACAATTAGCGCGTCAACAACTTGTATGGTAACAATGTATTATGAATCAGTCCGGACAACTCACTCAGTGGTGTCATTGTGAATTCACTTTGAAAAATTCACCAGTGAGTGTTCTCGATGACGTCACAGACAGTACAATAGCCTGGAGGACTCGATGACGTGACAAGTACAATAGTCCGGAGGGTAACGCTGAGGGTGCAGGATGAATCATAAAATCTTCTATTAGGTCACTCCCCTCGTCGCTATATATATACTACCGAAAATACACACGTAGCTCCAAAATACTCCCCTAAAACGAGGGGACGATTTTATTTTAGTCATACTTTTGTTTCACTTCAACTTTAAATGAATTATTAAAGTACAATATTGAACAAAAATATTCTAAGCTATTAGTTAAAAGACTTCTATATTATTATTATATCAAAAAAAGCTTCTCTTCTATTATGTACAGTTATGTTGAAAGTAGGTAAAATAATTGTACATTTAATTTACTATCTAAATATAATAAAGTAAAAACATGCGAAAGTACAATATTGAACAAAAATATTCTGAGCTATTAGTTAAACGACTTCTATATTATTATATCAAAAAAAGCTTATCTTCTATTATGTACAGTTATGTTGAAAGTAAGTTAAATAATTGCACATTTAATTTACTATCTAAATATAATAAAGTAAAAACATGCGATAGTACAATATTGAACAAAAATATTCTAAGCTATTAGTAACGACTTCTATATTATTATTATATCAACAAAAGCTTATCTTCTATTATGTACAGTTATGTTGAAAGTAGGTAAAATAATTGTACATTTAATTTACTATCTAAATATAATAAAGTAAAAATATGCGAAAGCAGCAGCATTAATTGACATAGTTTTATTAAAAATAAAAAAACAGGGAATACGAATATATTTTTTATATATTCATGCTAAAAAAATTTAAGTTACAGGTTAGGGTAACGTTTATCAATATATTACGCTTTAGAAAAAACATCCTTAAGTATCTTATTAAAAAAGCCCGGTGGAGGCGGACGACCCGAGCTACCGATTTATAGTCATAAATCTTTACGTATCTCTTTCCTTTTTGCCTTTTTAAAACTGAGTTCAATATCTCAGTGCAGTACGAATACATGATTATTATTACCTGTTGACAAATCGTTTCATTTTTAATCTGTAGACAAAGAAGTGTAGGCGATTTGCGTGATGCGCGTATGATCCAATTTAGTAAACAGTGGCTGGTGATTTCATATAAGACACTGACGGAGGCGTAAGTAATTCCGACCGTCCTTATTTTCCTTGGAGTAAATAATTTTAGCAGTGTCCCACCTACGTGAAACGTTTGATGCGCAAAACATTCTACTGCGAGGGCGACAATATAAAATGGGATAAACTCCGTAAAAATATCCAACCTTCGCAGGAAAATGAACACCCACACAATACTGTACGACGTCACAAAAGCGCCCTTCACCTTCTAACGATATTCAAATCGTTACAAGAGTTCATTATACAGAAAGCGCGCGAAAACTTCACGTAAATAACTCTCAAAATAACATTTAATTTTGCGCGTATTTTAGAACATTACCCTAGACGTTGAGGAAAATGGAGTAGAATAATAAAACAAGGCTAACGAGAAATGTGTAATGTAAAAGGCGGACGTTATCAAATTCTACGTGGTAGCTGACAGCTCTAAATGATTTAGTTGCTTACGGATTTCCCTGTGTGCGAGCGTTTATCTCAAGTCGCGAGCGTCTGGAAAAAAATAACAACTCAACCGGTTTGCAACTGGCCAGAATTACGATTAACCCTCAATCTGCAGTTGCGATGCGTATACCACTAAAAATAAGTGATGTCTGCCGCCGTGGATGCCACGGTCACTTTTTACTTGGTACATTTTTAAAAATGGAACAAAAAGCTACGTAAATATACTATTATTACAGTTAAAACATTTTTAAATTGCGACTGCGCAAACGCCCTATTTACAAACTCAATGATTCTTACTTTATAACTTTTCCTCTTTTATAAATAACAGATCTATAAGGTATAATAAAAACGAAATCACGTTATGTATATTTTCGTCGACGATATATTGTCGGACCTTTTTAAAAGGGCAATACTTCTGTCCCTTGTTACAATTACTAGACGTGGACTCTATTTATTTATTATTTATTACATTCGAGGCAGTAAAGTAGACGAGTATAAGTAATAATAATAACACATTGGCAAGTTCGAGTTCTACAGACAATACTGATGTTGTACATTGGGAAGCGAGTCACGAGCGTCAGGGCAACAGACTGCTTCCTGTTTTCTTGCATTCGCGCGATCGACATAAAACTCAGTTACAACGAAAACGAATGTATTGAGAAATACTTAATAACTTAATTAGAACTCACTCTGCAGAAAAACCTTGGTAACAATCTGAATCTGGAAGTAATAAAAAGAAATGATGTCTTTGTTTTGTGTCAAAATATAAAATATATAATACAATCAACTGTAGTTTTGATATTGGAAGATTTTAGTCGTAAGTTACGACTGAAATGAAAGTGATAAAGGTAAACTATAATTTTATTAAACTCTTAAAACGATCTTTATATTGTTAATAAAGCACATTTGCACCTGGTCTACAATTAAGTCACCAAGAATTTTAAAGGACAAATTGTGTCGTAATTATTTTACCGCCACGTTTCTAGTAGGTTCATTTCACAGAAATATGATTGGTCGCGTGAATCTGTGTTAAATGGAACCTGGTAATACCTACAGAGATAAGTAATGTTGCCATTAACGTACGTGTCAATTCACAAAATCACCGAAACAATTATCAGTAGGTGAAGTATATAAAATAATAACATCGTTCTATGGTACACTTTTTAAAACTTAATTGTTTAACTTAAAAATACATTTTAATCTGCAATAGATTACAGGAGTCGTGATAAATTTCGCATGTATATTGTATGACTCATGAGGAAAAGTAGTATCCCGTTTTTTGTAAATAATGTAATATTTAATTGCAATAACATACAAACATTTAAAACAAAATTAAGTATTCAAGATTATTTATAATAACAATGAAGGTTGAGTTTAACATAATGATGATGATATTAGAGCGAGACAGCCTCATGTCTAATGCCAACATAAAAACTAAATAATACATAGTGGGACAAGGCGACTGTCCTCTAGATGCGGCGGCGTAGGCGCATCCTAATCTCTCGACACTGACGTAACTTGGTTCACGGTCAGCAAGAGGAAATGACGCAAGCACAGGCGGACAACATTACAACACCGTGTTGCTGTTGCCAAAACAATACACGTGATGGATAAATGACAGTTTTTACTTTTTCTCTTCAGATATCAACAAGCACAAAAATATCAATACCTTAATTCGCTAGTGTTGGTAAAATTATCTTATCGTAGGATTATTCTAATCACAATGGAGTTCTTATAATCTTAATTAAATCGCTTTAACTATCAATAATTGCAAAAAAAACAGCTTTGTTAATGATTTCAACTTATCCTGCGCCCTATCGACCGGTTTTGCAGCCCGCTCTAGCTGTTCAAGCAAGGGTCATCAATATTCAACAATGGTCTAATGCGATTTTCGATCTTACATAACAGGGATTAAGTTCATAATCCTCTGCGGCTAAATAGTGCAACCAAAACTGGTTTTAACATCACATTCTAATCAGAACTATAGCAAAGTTATTCGCGACACTAAATCTTAAATGTTATTTTAACTGTAGGCTTACTGGTTTACACATAATTTGTAGATACAAAAAGAAAAATACATAAAAAGTAATGGAATTGTGTATTAATATTTCATTATTTTTAATTATATAGATACACTGCATAGTACCATAAATATACATTCTATACAACTTCATAAACTCGTTATTGTAGTCGATTAAAATAGATACGAACAAAGCAACGTCATCGATTTTCTACAAGCAATTGGAGCAATATATATCAAAACCGCGAACCTACTATCGGTAACGTGCACAATGACATTGAAAAACCGTACAGTTGCGAAATCGTACTCTTTTCGTGGTGGCGACCTCGCGACGCGTTCGAGATTGAAGAATACGTATTATAAATATGAGAGCGTATGCAACCTTAGTTCGCGGTCAGGTTGCGTAACTACAGCGACACCGACAATCAATACCCGTGAGTTTAATTACTGTTGACTTTACACTTGCCAAAGTCCCACACAAAACGCTACTAAAATACAACTGCACACTATTAAAACTCATATTTAAAATGCAACAGGCATTAAACATCTTTTTTTGCACCCGTAAACTCTATGGTCATGCCAAATATGGGTTGGTAGCGAACGTATACCTTTTGGCATTAAGTCCACCATTTTGTACGTTTGTTTTACTTGTGCAAATAAAGTATAAATAATAAGGTAAAAAAAAATAACCCGTCTCATTCAAGTAGTCATATTATTTAAGGTTCCGAAGTTAAGACGATGCATACGGGCCTGAATAGTGATGTACCTCAAATCATAAATATATTATTGGAATCTAAATTTCATTAGGCCCGTACGCTCCCTAGACACATACGTGCATATCATGTCACGGATTAATAACTACGCTCGACGTGTAACCTAGCTCCTCACTAATATGGGGATTGGTTTTATGAGCAATCAAGTAGCGTCACGTGACTAAATAATAATTACGGAAAATCTTTCATCTAACTTTGTAGTGTTGTAAAAAACAAAAGTGATCTTGTTTGGTGTAACGTCCTTGTGACATTCGATAAGGCGTCAATGACAATCAGAACTTTATGATGAGAATTTTTAAACGCCTTATTACTATGCGCGCTCGTGATCATTGCCAATGTTTTGATGATCCGTCCTCGGTATGAAATCACCGACACTTGTAGGGACAATAGACTAACGTCACACACGACAGATAATGAGCATTATGTTTTTCTCCGATATACGAACGGAATGTTTGTACAGATTTCGCGAGAATTTACGCAGCAGTCGAAACGGGCTGATGTAATCAACGTTTATAATTTGTACACGTGCCGCGATATCGGTATTCCTATCCCGTAACAGCCGTAACGAACTCTAACAAAATTTATGCAATATGCCCGGAAGTTTCCTGGTTTCGTGGAACGTGAACGCTGAGGAAGGATTATGACTTATCGATCCGCCCGCGGGAATCGTAGACGTTTCGTGACGTCACCGAAACACCCCGACCATTAACGCAACTTCGGTGGGCGCTATTGATCATGGTCGTGCAAATTAAACGCTAGGTTGATGACGTCAGCGGCACGCGGAAACGGTTACGCACCGTCGGGCCTGACGGGCTCGTATCGATAGCTTTGCCGTGGCCAAGGACGTCCGACACGGCCGCCGCGTTCGCTTGCGACACCACGCTCATACCAACCATCAATCTTATCGGTCGCATCGTGCGTCTTGGAGTCAATTTCCAGCAGAGGAACATTATGTGTGCATCAGAAATTTTGGTCACTGCTGCTCCCCAACCCTCCTTCGATCTTAGGCATCTCATTATACTACAAAGGGTGCCACTGTGTTTTTGCGCATATTCTTACTTCACTGTAGTATATGCTGCGCAATTGATGTCATCTGGTACAAGAATCGAATTCGACCAGGTCATCATCATTCTACCCGCTACAGCCACCGCTTCAGCTCTTCAACACATCACTACCTTAACCTTAACGACCTATACGTGACCACCATTTACCCGCCCATACGCTTAACAGGGAATGTAAACAAACCCTTTAACCTAATTCCCTCACAAAGAAACCTCCGGATAGCAACCTCGATCCTGTTTATTACTCTACTTTACTCTAGTATACATAGGCCATTAAATGTGTGAATTCAGAATAATAACTGTGGGAAACTAGAAACGAATTTATTAACTAGGGAACTACCGAAGCAAGTCTAAGTAATAAGGTAAGGTTATATTATTTATAGGTGCCGAAGGTGCACTACCTTCGAAAGCGGTTAGCGAATCAAATTTTTCATACAATATCCTTACATTAACCTTTCAGCTTGATGACAGACAAGGTGACTTTGTATATGTGATGTAATTATCACCACCGCTTACGAATGTGTACGAATGACGTGGACACATTCTACGGAAAACATATCATATACAGAAGTTTCAGGATTTCATCAGACATTGATTGCGATCGATATTATGTTTTACGTTTACGATATAAGATTCAAAATGCTTTGGAGGCGGAAGAGTGACGTGTATAATACGCTTTAAATATTACTAATACACATTGCGGATTTACATTTTAGTTATTAAGTTATATTTACCCAAAATTAAAGTTAATACATTACCGACAGCATTACTTATTATTTATTTTGATATCATAATAATTATCACAACCTTTTGCCATATACATATCATTAAAAATCTCATTTAGTCTTTTGTTTTAATGGTTAAGTAGATTTACTAATACAATTAAAATGTTTTATTTTACAGTTTTCCCATATAATATATTAATGAAAGGGAATGGAAAAATCTAATTCTGTGTGAGGAAACGCATTTTACATCACATTTTGTTTTGCGTACTATCGTACGGTACTTAACGCTTCCGCATTCGCATTGTTTATTACACATCACATCCTGCTACTGAGAAATCGAGTCCTATGG
This sequence comes from Teinopalpus imperialis, assembly GCA_029286865.1. Classification (NCBI taxonomy): domain Eukaryota; kingdom Metazoa; phylum Arthropoda; class Insecta; order Lepidoptera; family Papilionidae; genus Teinopalpus; species Teinopalpus imperialis. The sequence continues at coordinate 1,467,709 of JAGSMU010000012.1, forward strand.
AAATGTTTGTTTTTGGTTATGTTCAGTTTTTATAATTGCATATATATAATTGCGATTAATTCCACTTCAAACGAGGAAAATGAACCCGTTATTAGATAAGTATTAGCATACGTTATTATCTTTATTCTATGAGAATCCGGCGCTTGGCCTCAGACGGAGCTCGGTTCAATGTCAGTTGCGCAAGCGCCAGTCTTCCGCCTTCGATCGACCAACCAGGAGCGAGAGCGTTTCCAATTTTAAAATTTAACGCTCCGTATCTTTGATATATTAATCCTGTGTAAACAATTATTGTCGATCAAACAACAACTGTACTATTGACACTGACGTCACCTTATTCGACTTTAACTACGTGACGGAATACATGTACGATATGTCTCCTGACTTCTTGTTTATATTGCAATTGAGTATCGACGTGACTTTCTGGTAATAATTCCCATCAATTTGCGAAATTAGCACATCTTTAATCACAGCCGTAAACGTTTTTATCCATGCGTTTCATGTATATATGTTTAGAATCTATTTGTTATAGATTCCGTAAGATCATTTGTACGTTACCTTTTTAGCAGAGTCGCTTTTGCTGCTGACGTTTTTCATAAGCTATTGTGTTTTCCTTGATATATATGTGCAATACTTTAAAGTTTAGTTGCCAGGTGTAGACAGTCTTCGTGAAGTAATTCAATCCGCACCAACATTATCCTTTGTATTTTCTGTCGTATCAACGTAATGTCTCCCCAGCCGCTCGTAAAATTATTAATCTAAGATTAAATCATAACAATAAAGCATCCGCGGCAGATCCTTTAGATTTTAAATTACTAACCACAGATTATTGTGGTACGAATTTCATATATTCCAATTTTAAACTTAGAATCCCATTATAATGTAACAAAACAAAAAAGATGGCGTCGCTAAAAATACGGCTCAATACGAAGAGATACGCAAAGAAACGATAAATATACGATATAAATAGGTTTGTTTATCCCTGTTACAACCTAAGAACAATAAATCAATCGTAATTGTAACCCGAGACGCACACAGTTAATACCCACATTTGTATAATATTTAACTTCGTTAGTATTCATTTATTACGTCTTCTCATTATATTAAATGGCCTTATTATTGGTGAGATGCCATTCCATCTTGGTTCCAGAGGGTTACCACGCATCTCCATTATGATGAATTGCGGAGGATATACGATATTGGCTGCATGGCTGCTTAACTTTTTACATTACATTTACTTTTTCTCGTACCGTCATTTGTCATCCCCGATATAATTAAAACGTCAAAATATCGCTAATCACGATTTGCTAATACCTGTTTAGATATTATGTGATCAATTTTTATTTGGTAACATATACTATTTCTAGTGCATGTAGAGATTGATTCTATATTTGAATCTATTGTGACGCATTACTAATGCTTCATTCGTTATAATATATTTAAATATACGCACTGCACTGGCCTTCTATTCCTCATATTTAATGTTTTTTTTATTACATTGTGAGTAACAAACGAGCACACAGTTCACTTCATGGCAAGTGATTCCTGCGGCCCATGACATCTACATTCATCCTTGACAAGGAATGATAATGCGTTATTACCTTGAGGGCTGAAATGGAATGCCTCGTCATCAATAATGAAGGTCTCCGGATCACTGCACACACCAGACGAAACACAGCAGCATTATGCTATGTTCTAAGGACCCAGTTACTGCATAAAAAATACCTCTATCGAATTTATACGTTATTCTTAACAATCCACTAACTAACTCGTGATATGACCATGTGGCGCATACGCAATTTTTTTTATTAAATTTTTTCCTTTGTCTATAACCGATACAATGTCGGCCATCTGCCGTATAAATTCTTCGGTCCTCTTTGTATTTATGGTCCATTTCCGGCCCCGTTACATCCGGTAGTCAAGAGTACTTCAAAATCTTGTTCTGCTCCCCTGTTTTAATAAAAAAAAATCGAGTGCCCTGCGAAACTATCCAAATGGATAGCCTGTCTAAATAATAGTAAATTCTAAAATAAAGTAAATGTGGCAAGAGGTATTTAAAAAGAAAAAAACCGGCCTTAATATAGAACGTTTTATGCCCAAAAATTACTTATTTCCTTTATTAATCTTATGTTTAAAAATAAGTAAAGTATATTATGTACATCTGATGCTGTGCATGTGCTATGTATTTCTGATAAGTTACTAAACGTATAAAGTACCTTTAATTTACTTTACGCGAAGTATTAAATTTACTTACCTACATTAATTAGTAAAAGAGATTTTTGCCGAGTACACGAACATTAAATTGTGACATGAAAGTATATAAGTCATGTTGCGGCATAACGCGCGACCTTATACCGTTATCTCCTGTGATAACAGAGATTGTGCGACCTTTGATGTACACTAGGTGTCTCCTGAGCTGATAACGCTCAAGACCAATGACCGTGTTGAGGTAGGGGGTAGGTCTTTATAACTTTTGACTTCATTTTTTTATTCTAAACGAAACTCCTACGTCTCGCTGGCCAGTGTGGTTCTTATTAAAAATGCAGACCGATTAACAATATTCTATAATATCCTATAGTTGTATCAGTTGCGAAATGTTGCTAGCGAAGTCAACATATCTTATTTATATTTCCTGTTTTTGATAGTAACATGCACAAGTATAGCATATGTTATAATGTTACTCACGAATACATTATTTTTATAAATAGTTGATTTTTAATTTTTACGACCAATAACAATCGTCGAAAAAACATCCAGTTAGGTTCCTTTCATGTCGTTCATTCGGAGAGAAATTAAAAAAAAGTCAAGGTGTTCTAATATTTGATTGTTCGCTCTCGTATCGGGTTAATCTTTCAACAATTACGTGAGCGACATGACAATGTAAAGTCGCTTTTGTTACGATTCGACGATCGTCCAGTGTACCTTAAAAACGAGCAGATGTTCCCAAAACAAAAACAAGCTTTGTGGATCGTCTCCTACGCATGATGTATTATCCAAACGAATCGACGATGGGTATATGGAAACAGGCCGGCTATTGTGCAAAGATTCACCTATTCCTCACAAAAACTTTTTTTGCGAAGACAATGCTTTGCACATGCAATAATCCTACCTGCGAAACGCACGTGTTCAACATTCGCATTCTTAGCGGACAATAAACGAGACAGAGTCCTGCCAATCTAAATAATACCACATTGTGAAGTTCTGAAGACACCTTTTCCTTTGTTTGGGAAGGTGAATCCAGTAGGTTCGTAAATCTGGTTCGTCACTGAAAGGAGTTTATGGGCAACAATTTCCCGACTTCACAGCAACGAGTCTATACAATATATATAAATACACTATTTTATAAAATATTACTCAAAATCGATATACTGATATGCTTTAGTGTTTACCTCGTGCCTATTGAACTACGAGTAAACTTACTTAATATACAGATCCAACTATATATTGTCTTAGTCTTATTAATGGTAGCAATGATAGTCGTTATGGGCGATAATGATAACGATTATGAATATAGATTCCTTGTACAGGATCTATGTAGGTGTTATGGATCCCGTATCATAAGGGAAACTACGTCAATTTGTCATCGTTCCTTCCCAAAAAAAAAGTATTGTTATATGGATATAACATAAAAGCAGAGACACCGTGTTTGGACACCTGATGACAACTCTATCGCGCGGTCCGATATTCGATACAGCTTAAGGTCAACAAAGTTTCGTTACTATCGAGCAGCGCATGTTTATTCAAATGCACTTATAACCAGTTCCAAAGTTTGCCTTTCGACATATGCAGCGAGGTCAATATTTGCTGTTTTTTTCTCGATCCAGCTTTTGTGTAGCACAACTGTAAGAAAAGCTCAATTCTTATAACAAAATTGGAGTATACAGAGACAAACTTACGCTATCCACAAAGTACTTACATTAAAATTATAAATAAGAGTATACTTTTTCGTACATTAGAATCCAAAAATAGAAACTCATGTAACAACCAGCGGGACTCGAATCCACACGACCGTGACCGTCCGGCGTTTTACTTTTTACAATTTTTTTTAAATCTTTTTAAATCATTTTGGAAACGTTGGTCAAGTAAGAAAGGAATTTGGTCTTAGTTGGAGAATATGTAAAAAAAATAATAGTACATGTTAAAAAGCGCCAACTAAAATGGGGAAAGGTTGCCTTTTTTGTTCATAAAAAGGCTTACATTCATTCGGACAGTTATTATTTTCCCCTGCTCGCGGGGAAAAACAATTGAAAACTCTGGCGAGCTCAATAAATACCCCGGACAGGATATTACGCGATCAGAGTAAATTGGTTTTGCCGTTATTAATTTTGATAACTGGGATTCGTTTCTCTCTTTTGTAACAAAGGGAAACCATTGTAATTATTTTGATGTAGTTACGCAACGCGTATCCAACTGTTTTGTCGATTGTGCGGGAAATTAATTATTTGTGTGTTGGTATACGCTTTTCCATCTGTATCTATCAATGTCAATGTTTTTTTGTGAGCATGTGCACGAGCATCTGTTTGGTCAGATTAGTTCTTTTAATCGACATAAAACGTAAAAAAATGCCACATAACACATGGCGCTGCTTGGTCCTTTACCTGCCTTTGTCTGAGCACAATGATGACGGAAACATCTGCCGCCTGTGCTGTCGCTTCTAGCACCCATCTACCTCTATTATTAAGAATCTTTATTCCATAATCAATTATAACCACGTTCTCTATACGATTCGTTCGTAACCTGGAATATATTCAGCCAATTAGAGGTCGAACGATTGAAGGTTAAGACGCATATTTATTTAAAACTCCATTGCACAAGTCGTCAATTGCATCAACTGTATACCAATATTTGGAACCCTCAAAGGTTACAAGCGCTAACCGAAATTGGATATAACGTCTCGTATTCAGAATATCAGGTTTTCTTCACGCTTATTGGGACATTTCAAATTGCACTTAAGCATAGCGATTTTATTGAAATCAGGTCGTAAAGCAGTCTATTAAAATAGTATCAATATTATACATTCGAGGTCAAATGTTGCAAAAATTTTAAATAAGTTAAAATATTAGTTGTTTTAATTATTTTTAATAACACTTAGCATTCATGTTTATGAAGCGCCCGTGCTTAACGGTACAATAAGAGGGAAATATAAAGTACAATTTGAAAATACTTTATTTTTTAAAAACTATTGGCTAGAACAAACACGCTTGCTTTTTTAAACAAAAGAATCGAACACTCGATGTTGAACGATAGAAACAATTAATGGAGTGGTCCGGACGCTGCGATGCAAGTTGCGAAACAATCGACCGTGTAGTTGCCAAACAGTTGTGTGCTACCGCTTTTGTAATACATCTGGATCGTTTTGAAACTTATTAACCTGTTTGCTTTGCGCTCAATTGTGAGCACTTGCAAGTTTCAAAAGCCTCTCAAAGGACGTAACCATTGTCCTCAGCTCTAAATGTCGGGACAAAGGGACGTTTCTAACGATCAAGTTACATTTGTTGGTGTCTGACGCTAATTAAACAAAAGACTTATCTCTTTTGAGCTCATTGTAACTGTCTTCGGCAGGTGAATGAAATAAAGTTTGTGTATAAAGGCCGAATAAAATTGTCGTTTAAAGGCAAAAAATCATCTTCATTCAATACTGGCAGACTATACGTCGCCTTTAACAACCTATGTCGTAAAAATACAAAAAGAAAATTACAATAGGTTGTAATGTACAAATGCAGCGGAACCGACGGCGTGCAGTTTGCTCATAGTAACGAACGCTTGGCGTTTTGGAGCGGTGTTTTGCCGCAATAAATCCTTGATGAAACCTTAACCCACTTGGATTATTACGAGTGCGCTGTACGCTCGCCTCCGCCGGCGCCACTGCCAGCGCTTCAGCCGCTAGATTTCTCATTTCGTCGCTTTTGAATTTCGAACACGCAACATGTACTTTTGTGTATTAATAATTTCAATGTGCATTACTGAACGGTTGTAAATCACGAATTCCTCACATTATTGTTTCAATACTATTAATGAGTTTGGACGATTCAAGAAATACTTAACGTCGCCGCAGTAACAGTCAACCGACGTGACGCAGGCAGGTGCATTCGCGACCTTGCGTAATGACTAATGACATCATACTTTCACACTTGCACATAAGAAATATATCTAGTAAATATGTCTAGAAATATAAATATATTTGTTATTTATAAATAACTTATTTTCTGAGCTATAACACCTCACAAACAGTTAATGATTCAACTTGAAAACTATCTCGTACTAAAACAATGATATCATCGAAGTATACACGAGTCTAGATTTAAACATCTACTTGATTGACGTAAACGAACCCGATACCGCTGCCAAATTTATATTTTTTTTTTTCACCGTGGCCTAGTGATCTACTATACCAATGTCAGAGGCGGTCTTTGTTTTATAAGTTCTATGATTTTTGTGAGAAAAATTCTCACATATACATATATATACATACATACATAGCATTTGAATTCAAGATTTTAGTTACGGTGATTTTTTTTTGTGTTTGAGTATTGCTTTAGGTCCAGAGACCTTTACAGCTTTATCTTAAGTTACGGTGATAATTGTGCAATTATTGTAATGGGCTTGCTTATTTTACGTGGATGTAGACATATAGTGTGGCGATTGTTTAGCCGCTGCAGTCCGTCGAACGCTGCACCGGTGGGGCGTGACGGCCCGAATACTGGGTCAAGTACAACGGTGCTTTGCCATTCATTGTCAACCCCCCCCCCCTGCCCTGCCTCCCCCTTCCCCACCACCCTGGCCTCGCATACGCTGAACTTGACATGTCGCCTTTAAACACGTTTTTCCGCCAATTTCTTAGAGCATTACATTACTCTCAGCATCTCATCTTTTGCACATTGAAACATGTGAGTGATGTCACACGTTATATAACAACGTTGCAGTCTCGGCAATGCAGCCCGCGATAGCATAACGTCGGCACGCTGCCGTCGTGATTCCGCATCGTAATTTTCTAAGCGGACCGTATTTTATCATAGAGCTGAATGCGAATGCCTCGGCTCCCTCGCGGGGTCGTCGGCCGCGCGCCTCTAGAGCCTTTGCCGACGCAAATGATATACAGCTAATGGCCGAGTACGTTCACCGCGTTTAGAAAACTTCAGTTCCGCACTTTCTTTATTGCATCACCGCAATGTGCCGTTTCGCCCGCACTCTTCCGTCGAGCTGTGGTTGTGCAAGCGACCATCGCCTCCCATTGACTCGCTTTTTACAATGTGACGCCATTAACAATTCCAAAATTGAATACCTTATTTATCTATTGACTTCACTACGTAACGCGGTTTGTTTTTCGTTCTAATATTTCCGCACTTTCTTCGATGCATCAGCCCCGCTTTGCTCCACTCCCCTCGACTATGACAGGTGGAGTTTCGCAAGTTCAGCGACCTTTCGCCGGCGTGCATCTCGCTCGGAGCCGTGACATAATCGCGTTCGCGTTAGAAATTGCGATTTCCGCACTTTCAGCGTTACGTCATTACTAGAAAAAAATAAGCGAGGTGAACGACCGAGTTCGTGGACCCTATACGAGTTGACTGCTTTGGCATTCGCGTAGAGCATTGATCCTTTATGATCTCATATTAACAGTAATGAATAATATCATCGGATAAAAAATATGAAGTGCTGATGTAGTTTGGGCGAAGCCGATAAGTATATCGATGTGGAATCGGCGTTAAGAAATCGGAACTTTCATCGGCCTAGTATCAATTTGCCGGGCGAACGGTACCCGATGAGAAAGTACCGCTGTCTCGTGCTACATACATCGTGAATCGACTTGCAACACGGACACTTAGTCGTCACCGTCTTCGAAGACATGGAATAGCAAGGGCATCGTCCGCGAAGCGGCCGCTGTTTGTTTTATCAACGCAATCAAATCATATTCGATACACGTTCTCGATTCACACAAACGTAAGCGTTCGAAATTCCAAGATGTAAAAGGCCTATGAACTTTCAAGTTTTGAACTAGAAAATATTCGAATCCACCTCCGATGATCCGTACGGGCGCGGAAGCTATTAGTAGTATTGATACGGTTTAATCGAATTAATAATCGATTTTTATTGTTGCGTGATGATTCTGTCGTGAATACGGGAACACGTTTGGAGCAGGTCGCAATTTCTTGGTTGTTTACTCGTATTTTCAGAAAGTACGTAACGGTAGAAACTCGTTCTCGACTTGAGATTTCTTATTTTGTTTTACAACAATAAGGTCTATTTACAAACTTGGCTAAATTGTTTCGATACGATAAACAACTGGTATGTTTACACTGAAAATTGTAGTTTCCTAGTATCGCTAACATCGATTACATGTTATAATGCTTGATTGTTTAACGGTCTTTGATTTGTTTCTGAAGTAATCAGAGTACATATTTAATAATTGTTACTTGGATATTGCTGTGTTTACTCTGTTAGGAAAAAAGTATTAAGCCCTGCTTAGATGTCGATGTAATTTTTCGTTTGTGCATTTTAAATCATGTTTAAGGGCTTTCCGTGCGTTATCGCGCGACGTCATTAGGGTCGCCCCAGTGGCGCTCTTACAACCAATGCCCCGATTCGCTTTGTTCCAAGATATAGATCGCGGTATGCATTTACAACCTTTTACAAACTTGCAGCCTTCCAAGAGGGTTTCACTAAATGAAATTTCAAAAAGAGTTCTTACGACATACTTGAAAGATTTTTTTATTGTATAAGGTTGTATTTCAAATGAAACTGCGATTAAATTTACAATACATATGACGTAAAAAAAGTTTTATATTTCGATGTCCGCTAAAGAATACAAAAACTAATTTTAAGTTTATTACCTATATATATATATAATATATATTTGACATCATAACGTGAAAATTAACGCTCGTGAACCTACGTTCGGATATTTACTACGTATAATTGCCATTACCGCCACGAGACGTCTCAAATGGGGCGATAACATAGACATTGCTATAATGGAAGAAAACCAGTTGTAGCAGGTGCCATTTCTTTTTACATAAAACACTAGCACAAACTGCACTATTATAGCCGCATGTAACAAAACCAGTCTATAAACTGTATACCAGTTTTGTTCGCGTTTATACAGATATTAAATGTACGTTACTAGCTCGGGTCTCGCCTAATTACTGCCTCAATTCAAATAATATAATACCGTTTCTCAACAAACGATGTACTGATAACCTAGAAGGACATGGTGTAACTTGCGAACATTGGACAAATTAAATTATAGTCGGAAACTGTCCCAACACTGGCTGCATTCGTAACGCGTTTGCAAAATAAACCTGTACGAAACTATTCTATCTTTTTCATGCGTGCATATTTAGGTAGCGATAAAAAGATAATATTTACTTCTGGTATTTAATTTAATTTGTGTTTTATGCTAAATTAAAGATTGCTAGCTTTTTAAATGTATTAACCATCAACAAACAAAAAATTATGTACACGCCATCTCTTGACATGTAACTGACAGCTCGTTAAAAAACGATTCGTCGACAATTATCGTTCAAGATTAAACATTAGCTGACCTAGTCAAATCCGGATGTAAACTTCTCTCTTTAATCTTACCATATAAGAAAGTTTACGTTATATCCGTCCACTATATAGTCCTACAAACCTTATTAGATACACTTATATTTTTACATTAATAATTGTCCTAAATAAAATAATATCCATTAAATATTTATAATTGTATTAATTTTAATATTGTGAAAGACTGTTATTTTGATATTTTTAATTGATTTTCTTTCGGGACTTGGTTATTTATTGTATAAATTTATTACAAACAAGAGGTGAAATTTTAAGGACTTATTTTCAAGATAAAATGTAGGTGAAAAGTTGATAAGATTGCGATAAAAATCTACCTAAAGTTTTAAGCTATGATATCATTTATGTTTTCCTTGTAGAAACGCGTATGGTTGCCTCAAAATGTATGCCTATTTTGTTGTATTGTTCTGAAGCCGTGCGAGAGGACTATTCAAAAGGGAAAATATGTCACAAAAATGGCGTATATTGTACAGAAATATAGATATAAATAAACAATGGTATAGTAGAAAGGTAGACAATGACAACTCTGTGAAATGTCCTACACTACAGAGATAGAAGTTACAATTGTTAAAATACTAAAATGTATTGTTTACTTAATATGCAGAGTACCAAGTCCCGTAGTTTACACTAGTCTTTTGTTATAAAAGTCAACACTTACTCTAGTAAAACTTACCGTTATCATGATGTAACATAATAAGTTAATTAAGTAATAATGTCATTGCAAATCGTCAGAGATTAAACCTATTTGTCGTCCCACGCGTTTCTGCAAGCGCGAGGTAAAACGTATTTCGTAAGGCGAAATCGCAACATCACTTATTTCACATTTTCGAAACGGTCCTGCGTCATCCGTTCCTTTAGGTTGTCGAGCTTGCCTATGTGTACACGTTACAAATTTATTTTAAATATTCGGTCAGTTATTTAACCAACTTTTTTTTGTACTTTTCTTTTCTTCATCGCGCAATCACACGACCAACTCACAACAAAAAAAAAACAAACGTCAATGTATCTGTCATAGCAGAAAACGATATATGTATATGCTTAATTTAATTATACGACTAAAACGTTTAAATCGAAGCGGTAATATCCTATTGACATAGAACGTTAGAAAGCTCTTATTTACTAGAAAATGGATCTGTCAATCAGTGTCAACTCACCCCGCAGCCTATGCGATACAATTATTTCGACAAGCATTAGGAAATATACTAAGAAGCAACGATTTAATATGTTGCGATGTACGGGCGTTTTGCAAATCCTAATGGTTACAAAATGTGTCGCTTAAGGCGCGGTGTCACCGCCTTGGCCCGACCCTCGTGCGCATATAAATCAGAAAAAAACACTATTGTCTCTTGTTTATATTTTTTCCATATATTTACTCCCGGTCGCGCAAGATGTAATACCGTTAACCAACTGTTTGCAATACGTACCGTTGCTTTACAGTTCGCAACATGCGCCGTCTTGTGTATCGCAAGCTCTTGCGTCGATCATTGCAATCATTCTTTATGAGTAATTATATTCTTCTTATTTCATTACCAATACAGATTTTGATTTGGTAAAATATATATTTCTATCATTACTTAATCCAGTCGTAATCGGGTATAGACCACAATTCTAGAGTCTTTGAATTTCTTTTTAATTTTAGACATACAGGTTGGACGATGTTTTCCTCCACCGCATGTATGTGATACATCACTTAAAATTGCATTTACAAATTCCATTGATGGCGTACTGTGAATTAAAAGCTAGACAGTAATGGAAATTAAGAAAATTTGCACGCAATAACCACCATCCAGATGTGCGCAACTCAACTCAATGCAAAGTACAAAATAATTCCGGTTCGGATTTATTTACACGATTTATATGAGGCGGGAGAATGGATGGAGCGTTTCGCACTTCCGACTCTTAATAATGAGGAGGAAGCGATTGCACGGCGGAACAATCGTGGATTCCGGACGCGTGCGGCGTGCGGATGTGAATTTTGCTCTTTTTATCCGATCTAGACCGCATCTGTCGGCACGCGGAGCAGCTGCCGAGTATATCAGCCTCAGTACAACTCCACGCACACCCACCTGCCGCCAGGTGACGCACACCTATGATTACCAAGTAGAAGTTAACATATACATCATTCGATGACAAAAGTGGACATAAGATAGTATGTTTCCTCGATAAAGAATCAACTCCACAATGCATCCACAACTCAACTCTGTATGCAATTCGCGTAACCTTACAAACGAAATAGCAGATTCGTGCCATATGAAATATTTATTCTAATTGTACGGAACAATTAGTGCCATAATAATGTTGCTCTAGTGGTACTCTTCCGTGAAATATACTGTAATAACCGATCTCACGACGACGTGTTCTGAGTTTTTTCGAACTCCACAGTCGACTAATGACGATTACTCATCGATATGGGAGCGGCAGCTTTTTACCGCAGCGTTTCACAACCGTTACAGAAGTCTACTAGAAACGTAACAACGCGTTATGAGAGAGCGCTCACGCAACCCAACGTTTCTTCGATTTACATCCTAGCATAGGAATTACACGCTGCAGTTACGGCACTGGGATCTCGTGACGTTTGGAAGCGTAGCCCGACGCCGTCGGTCTGACTTTTAACGTCCCGTTTAATTGCCCCTAAAAGATCAAGGGTGGCTGATGCTATCCTAGCTGACATTTTTTTGCCGTGCCGTGTTGTTGGGGCCGACACGTGTGCGTACGGCGAAAGTGTTTCGAAATGCAACGTTATATCGGGAAGGAGTCAATGAACGGAAGTGTTTCACCAGCGGTGACATGGGCCCGAGCGTTTATCGCGCCTTGCGCAACCCTGCGCGCGTTTGCCCAATTCGGTCGCAGTAATGCTTAACAAACGTTAGGTTTATGGGATGGGAGGCATGTGGAAATATTATAAATGCATCTGTCAAGAGAACGCCCACAGCTCGATCGTCGCTCGCGTACGCTTTCTACAGCTTTTTATCGAGGCGAGTGCGATTGCAAAATACCACTAAGGTCGCGCTTTCTTCGTTCGCGGCACCGGAGAAATTATTGCGCCACGCCGCCGCGTACACCGACCCCGCGTTAGAAAGTCGACCGCACACCGGATTCAACAATCGCTGCCACGTAACGGTGCAATTGCGACAATTCGTGACGGAGATCGATGAGAATTCGGACGGTTTTCGCGGGCGACGCACTGAGCGCTTTCTTCGTTGCGTAACGTTCGCATAATGGGTGGGTCATTGAACGGCGGCGTTGTTGAGTGAGCGAAGCGGCGGGCGGGAGCCGGAGATGGATGGCGCGCGGGCGATCGGGGCGGGCGGTTGCAACACGGGAGCGCTTGGACGGGCGCCCGCGCTTGCAACACGCCATATCGCAACGAGCTCATAATCCGCACCATTGTGACACGCTGCGCACGCGCACGCCGCCCGCCTGCCAAATACGGCCCGCGGCGCAGTTGCGCTACTCGATCTCCTTACCGTCGAGCGAATGTCACCGGCCCATCGCCCGCTGCATTCGATTTTAAAACTAAAACAATTTTGCAACCGATGTTCACATTAGCGTTTTCGCAAGCGGCCCAGCGCTCGGTTTCAAAACATTCGACTTGCGTTATCGCCACGATAAAACAAACCGTGCTCCATGCTGTGCTTTCGAGACCTAAATTCTGGAGCGTGGAAGCGTACCGATAACCACGCGACAGATGTGTTAGACCGCTACCGTGTGATTTCGCAATGTTTCGCAACAACGGCCGACATTTAGTATCACTTGTATCCGCGTATTAAGTGGACTATATAACTCGAATTCTGCTCGTTGACGTTGTTTATCAATCAAATAACACGGAGCGTCTGTTGGAGCGAGATTGTGCAACGAATAGTATAATTGGACATCGCCGGGATGGTTTCCCAACGTATCCCGGCATCTCGGTGAGGCAATGCGCTTGCGACAACACATGTCCCTGCGTTACGAAAACCTATGACTAACGGTTGTAGGGCTAGGAAGCGCCAAATAAACAACAAATTGTGTATCGTGGACGATTAAGCGCATTTCGCAACGTCAGCTGTGCACGTCGCATCATTCAGTTTCGTGTATCGGCCGGCGCTTGCGCAAGCACGCGACGCTGCGATATAACTCGAGCAGGAAGTGCATACATGTGTGCTGCATCTGTGCGATGACTGCCATTGTTCGTTACGAAACTTTCAGGGTTGCGTTGAGCAATAGTTATTGCGATACCGGCGCATCCCGTTAATTGTGGGCGATCTCCCACACTTCCATTATACAACGCCCATCGCATGAAGAAAGACTAAACGCATGCAATTCCAACACCAAATAGCGCGATGTCAGTCCGGCAATCGTATTTATAATCGTGTAATATCTTTTACCAGTTGAAGGAGTTGCGAAGTTTACGTGAGTCAGTTTAGCAATATCTGTTTTAAATTCTAGTACGTCACGATGTCCAATTAGACGTTAGAGCGTATTGATAATCCTCGAGTGTGTGATAAGTGCGGCGAGCTCAGGCGGCTTGGTAGAGCGGATTGTCCTTTCGCTGCTTCAGTTTCGGGCAACCCGTCCGAGACACGAGAATCCTTCGAGGCCACACCGTTCGGAAATCCGGCCAACCTTCCGACCGCATTACGACACCGTATAACTTATTTACGTAGTTGCGAAATGCGAATCGATTGCAGCTGCAGACATCGCACTTTAGCCTTGCCCGATGTAAGGGATTTTAATAAGGAACTATTGCGTAGTGAGACCTAAATGATGCGAGGACATTAAAGTAAGTTAATCTCAGTCAAGGTGTTATTACTGGTAACGGGTAATTCCTCTTATTCGTCGAGGGTGACGACGTATGTATCTGCATTACGATACATTATAAAGGTTTAATGCGGCTGTTATTGGCTACAGGAATCATTTGATGCACTGCGGTACAGGTGAACAGGTGAACGTTTCACCCCCAACATAAAAAGAAACAGACAATTGCTCTTTGTAATGTATAAGACTCGCACAGACACGTTCTAAGGGAACGTAATCTCTAAGTATAACGAGTGAAGTAATGTTATACTTACAAATGTCCCAAACAATGTTCGTTGGTAATCCGCGCGGTAATATTTCTAGCGATAACCGTTGCGAGTTAACGAGAGTAACCTTTAACGGGTGCCAGGCGGTCCATATTGTCACGATCTGCTCATACATATATTATTAATGAATCACTATCTCCGTTATGACAAAACCACTATCTACCAACCTATAACAACAACAAGTTTTTTAGTCAGTTTTAGTTCGAGTTCTGATTGCTACCTGTTAAGACTTAACTTAAAGTTAAAAGTAAATGTCGTAATGCTTAAGAATGCTATTTAGAATTTTCAATAATTGAGCCCATAAATATAGTTTTCGTCACCTTTCAACCTAGTGAATCTGTAAAAGCTATCAGGGTTACAGTTGCCATCTGCCATAAGTAAACCCTTTTAGACAATTTGTCAAATGAACTCCGCGAGTACCGGGCGTAATAACTACGCTTTGAACAGTCCTGATATTTACTGCCAGCTCACGAAATGAGTGAGAGTTTCCAAGAGTTTTGTTTGTAAAGCTCTAAACTACGAGGCTGTTATAGATTTTTATGAACCAAAATAGAATAGCCCTTCGTAACATTCATACTGAACGCGGTTCCCCTTTGGGATTATTAAACAAGTTAAATATAACCTATACGTTAATGCATACTACATCTGAACGCCTACAGCGCACCTGCCTAACCTTACCCTTATTTTCTCGCATAAATACCTTAGAACGTTGCTAATAATGTTAAGAAACCAAACAGTGTTTTTTTTAAAGCTCGAGGACAATGTTGTACACGTAATTCTAAGAAAACATTCATAACTCACGCGCATTCCTTTCAACATACGAAGCCTCGTAAACGGTCAACTGTTTAATAATAATATTATGAAATGAAAAACGGACAGGTCTTAATTAAATACATATATCATCCGAGATAGTATAGAAACATTGGCGGTGTTGATTCGCCGTACGGTGTGTGCATTTAATGCATTTCGAAACGATGCGGCGGCTGTGAAATACGAGGTCATGGTGTGCTCTTATGCGGCTGGAGTCAGTTTTTGTGATGAAACAAACGTTTTAAAAACAAAACCTATTATGTCACAGATTTATGGTTCGCAACGCAATTATTTACATGACAAAAGTACAACTGACACGCTGTTACACTAACCGCGGCCCACAAGGGCACCCTCGGGACAATCGCTCTCGCGTAACAGGGTAACGGTACCAGCCGAAGCTCTCGGGGGCCCTTGTGCTGGTTACCCACTAATAAAGGTCTCGGCTGAGCCCCATAAGCGTTTGGTCACCTTACAAACCCGTTGCAACTGTAAAAGCCCTCGGCTAACAGCGGCCATCAGCTCGAAAACAAAAATACTTTAACTAATTAATAAAAAAACCAAAAAGATCTTAATATTTTTACTACCAACCAATAATGCCACAGTTGAAACCTTAACACTAATTTGTCCATTGCCATGTATATATATATATAGTGCTAATTACCCGAATCGTTACCATCAGCCTGATTAAGGTTTGTACACAAAGGTATATGGCATGTCGGGGGGCCGCGATATGCAGATAGGTCGCGTCGAATGATCGCGATTAATATGGGTCGTTGACCGGGGTTCGGACGCAGACAACCTGTTATTATTCCGTATTAAATGTTTCTTTTATTGCATACACTAAACATCGATGTTTCTTTGTTGCAGAACAACTCTAAAGCTCGAGTCGCTGGAGGACGCTGTCGTACTAGACGATCCGGAGGAGGACCTCCTTCAGGATAAACGAGGGTGCCCGGCCTACGTATCGCCTGAGATCTTAAGAGCTCATCGGACGTACTCAGGAAGAGCGGCCGACATGTGGTCTCTCGGTGTCATACTGTACACCATGCTCGTTGGAAGGTGGGTATTTTTAATATTCCCAATGCAAACCTCAGGCTTGATTTTATTGTGCGCAAGTAACTAAAATTCCGATTATATTCACAATACATACATCATAAGCGATTTTTAAAATGGTTTATTTTTAAAAAGTCATTAAAATTATGTGGTCAATACTTTATTTCACTTATAACACACAAAATGCGCGCATTCGCGTACAATGCAACGGAATGTGACCTAATCGCAATAACAAATGGGGGTAGCAAGTACAATTGAGCGCACAAATTAAAGGTGGGGTAGGCGGCGTCTTCACCTGCCGGCGTGGGACTTACCGTTCGTCTAGATCACGCGGCCGGGACGACCGTTGGCGACGGGGATGATCACCTGTCGTCCGTTACGCGCCAACGGCCAACAATTATATCACCCACGTATATATGTGCCTCGTGAAATCTTCCCCGCACCTGCCGATCATGTGGCGAAGACGTTGCTCCCGCCCCCGAATGCACTCCCTCGCACGCACCTGCCCCTCGCGGGCCTTTGTTTTCTTTTTTTTTCTGCCCCAGCACCCATAATTTTAAAATTCGAGTCTCGGGATTTCGCCGCAATCGCCGGCATCACCTGTCGCCGGAAGGGTTTCATCATACCTGAGTTTTTGTTTCGGCGAGCATCTGCCCTCGACGAATGACAATCGGATCGGGGCGTTCGTTAATTCTGTGCGGGAGGTTCATAAAAACGCATCGGTTTATGGCGGTTCTATAATGTCCACTTTAATGATCTTATCGTTCTAAACTCTGTAGGCTTGGAAAAATATTAACGTGTTTCTGTTTTTGCTTAGGGATCTTTCATGACCGTGCTTTTTACTATCACTTAGATTCTTTATCTTGACAAACGAGTGTACAGTTCAGCTAATGGTAATTGTTACCTGCAGCCGATGACACCCGAATTTATCCTCGACAAGGAATCATGAAGAAGAAGCGTTGTCACCACTGAGAACTAAGATGAAATACCTCGTCACAAAGTCAAGGTCTTCGGATCTCTTAACTCACCAGCTTTATATACTGATATTCTGTGACGGCGTGATCCTTCCCCGACAGTTTTACCTTTGTTAATAGTTTTTTTGTTTCTACATAAATTTAGTAACTATGGACAGTGTTTAATAATGTTTCCCATTTGTTGCAGGTATCCGTTCAACGATTCTGAGCACGCATCGCTGTTCGCGAAAATCTCTCGCGGATACTTCGTGGTACCGGAGTGTTTGTCGTCGCGGGGGAAGTGCCTCATACGTTCCCTGTTGAGACGGGAGGCGTGCGAACGACTCAGCGCCAGGGACGTGCTACGTCATCCGTGGCTGGCGAGAGATCCAAGGAACGAGCTGCCCCCCCGTGCTGCCGCTTCCCTGGACCGTCTAGTACCCGACGTCGATCTGGACGACTGCGTCTAGCTTTCACATCGCCGCTTGCAGCAAATAAGTCGTAGTTATACAGACTATGGACTTCTTTTTGTTACTTAAATGCGGGCGTTTGTGGATGGTCGCGATAATTTTTTGATTGTTTCTTATATTAAGAATAAAATTGACAACGAAGTGTAATGCGCTCACGTGTAACGTCCCTTCCAATCAATTTAGTCGCCGTCATACACAAACGCACCAATATTTATGGATTACTACATTAAACCAACCACGATCGGTCAAATAAATATTCCTACCGCGAATGAGCGGTCTTGAAATTAATTATATAACTTGTTTATAGAATGATGATAATAATTATTTAATAATCGAAAAATATAATTACAATATTAAAGAAACAAATGGATATATATATTTTGTGAAAATTCCTGAAGTATAATGAAGTTATAATAACGTTGCAATAAATAAAACATATAAAACGGTCATTTGACAGATCGTGGCAGGTTTAGTGTTAATAAAGAAGCGATTCTGGCCTAAGTTTCGTGCAAGCTTGCGGTTGCGCTCACTGAAATGTCGTTTCAGAAAGCATATGTCCGGCACCAAGCCAGCGTTTGTGTTTCAGTTAGTTGTACACCCCAAGCCAAAGGTCTCTGTGGAGATTTTAGTTTAGTGATTAAGATCCAAAGCGGGATCGGACGGCAGCGGCTGGTCCGCGCCGTCGACCAACTAATTTATATAGTAGGAGTCCGAAAGTCCTTTAATAATATTCGCATAATGCCACGAGACAATGTTTCCGTGTTATGCGGCTGTTATTGGCTGGCTTCGGGCTTTTTCTGTGGTAACGTAATGACAGAATAAGTGAGACTGATATCGCGTACTTGTGATCTTTACTATGGAATGATAATGGATCCATCTTTGTTGTGAACAAGGAGCCTTCAGTTAGGTTTGCTAGCAACTCGCGCGAACTATATGACGCATTGGATGAACGCAGAGTTACGGCCGAAGCGCACTGTTAACTATTTAATGATTCCTGCTAGGCCTAACTTAAATCATATCAATTTCACATCAATATAGATGGATATATTGCATTGAAGTTGTTTCTTTAGAACTTAGGTATGTATATTTTGTATTTATATTAAAAAAAAAAATAAAGATATATCGTGTAATTGTGATCTCCACCGATGTTATTTAGCGTTTATTTGATTGCCATTACGTTGTTACGCTGACGCGATTCTGTTCAGCTAGGTCAGTTGCTTCCATCATAGTTATTTTGATTTATACCATATGTTTTATTAATCGTGATCAATCGGCATATACATGTGCGAAATTATTATTTTGTTATTGAATCAGAGGGCAAAAAAAAATATTATGTTTTTTTTATATTCGCATCACCATGTACCGAATACGGTCGTAGAATTTGGTCCTGTGCCATGTATTTAATGTAAAACTAATTTATTGTTGTTGTGTGGTCGACGCTGCGGTGGGCACCCTTCCTTCTTGTTACTAAATTAATGTCTCATTTGGTACTTGGTGTTGAGTTTTTTTTTTAATTTGTGATCATTTTTTTTTATTGTTAAATCGAAATTGTAAAATCAAGAAACGTTACCAGAACCATACAATCGGTATGGTTTATCAGAAAAATCATTGTTTTTTTTTTTTATCGTCTGTACACTACATAAGCCTTTGTGAATCCCCGGTACTTTCATTCAATTTGAAAGCGTGGCGTTTAAATAGGTAGTCAATCTTTCATAATGTTGAAAGAGAATTGTACAATACTAGTGTACTGTAAATTATACTATTAACTACTTTAATTTATACAAACTGTACATAGAGCTAAGATATTTTAAGATTATCAGAAAAAAAAGAAAGAATAATAGAGGGAATAAATAATTTTAAAAAATATATATATTCTACCTTTATTGCAATATAACATATATTCCTACAATTAATTCCTTTACCCAAAAAAATAATAATAATAACCTTATGCTGAGTATACGAGTATATAGAAGAATTTGTGCAAACTTGCGCCGACGGGTCACTACAGATATCTCGCTTACTTGTACAAATAAATCTGTAGTGACCATTATAGTACTGAGTATTTGCTTACAAAAAAAAAACAAAATTGTCATTAAAACAATCATGTAGCCAGCTGCACAATATCGTATTTTAACATCTGCTACTGGCTCTAAGAATTATAAGTCGTAATAAAAATAAAAATCTCGTTCGGAATGCAGATATAGATGTGGATAAAAAGCAAAGTATCTCCACCTGTACAATGTGACTTTAATTTTTTTTTATGATATCGTACAAACGAAACAATTTTAACGAATTTGGTTTTGAGGACTTAAGACGGAAAACCTGGTTACCAGTAGTCTTCATCTTACACTTACCAAACGAAACAGTGATATGTTGGTATTCCGTGAGAACGTGGTCATTCCTAAGCCTACCCATTCATAGTGCAGGTCGAAACAATCTGTAAAATAGCTCTTTCGTTTAAAAAAAATGTTGCTGACTTAGTGTATAATCCGATATAACTATAAGACATTCTTCGCCGGAGAGCGCGAAGCTGTAAATATTGAACGGGAATGCTAAAAACGATGACCCCTTTGATTTCAACCACGATATCATCGTATTGTTGTTATAGAAAACGACGAACGATTATCCACGTACTGATTTAGATATAGTGGCGTGAATAACGCAGAGATTTATAAAGTTGCTTGTTGGATAATGAAATCCAAATTCCTAAGTTAGTCCCCAGGAATTTATTGTATTATTTATTAAAATTCTGCAAATGATCATTCTTAAAAATGTTCAATTTCAATTTAAATGACGTCACTACCTGTACAAGTTATCCTCATACTTCCCGTATAAATGTAAAACTAAGAGTTCTTGAAATAAATATGCGCAAATTATCAATGCCGAATAAACAGCAAGGTGTAACTACACTTGTGAGCAAAAAAATAATCGACACAAGCGTCATGCACGAGTTTGAGTCTTTAAAAAAAACTTGCAGAGCTCTGAATTATAATTTTCTTTTTTGAATTATTAAAGCTGTATATTTTGGCTTTTAAATAATACGACCCAAAAACATATATAGCGCTAACTGGGGGTTGTCATGGTCTATAAAAGGACACGTCTATTGAAGACGTGAACAGAGTAGACGAGCTCAGAGAAACGCACGGGTGGCTGTCAGCGGTGCAACAATCAGAGGGAGACTAAAGGCGTTTAACTTAACTTCAAAAAGCCCGGCTACTGGCCCTAAGTTGACCCCAGCTCATCGAGCAGCCCGACTACGTTTCGCAAGAGAACATGAACTGAACGGACAGTGGAGCTCCATTCTTTTCTCAGAGTGTGCATCCATGCTAGCGATAGACGACAACAAGTCTACAGAAGACTCCCCAGAGCGATTCTCCCTGTGCTGCATAAGTGAAAATGTGGCATTTGGTGGAGGTCCCAGGATGATGTGGACGGACGTTTATTTCAATGGAGTCAAAACAGAGTTGGGTTTCTTCGAAATTAGCAGCAGCTTAGGAGTTTTGACGGACGAAACGATAACATTAAGAGATGAATCTCATTTTAAAGCTAAAACCTTCACCGCTAATCTACTATACTCAAAAAGTAAAAGCGGCGTGAGTCGATTTTTTTTCTCACAATTGTATATAATCGAACAATTAAAGTCTTTGTTAATTTTATGGGTATTAGAAATTGTTTATTCGAGATAAGTGTCAGTGAGATCTGAGTAGTGATGCAGAGTTATCGATAGTTGACCTTGAAGATCAGTCACGCAAAATCAGGTAATAACTTGATTACTTACAATCTAAATAAAATAATGTCTCATGTTAATAATTGTTGTTCATACTGTACCGTACGTTAAACTAACTTTCTTGTTTAATACGAGACGGCAATAGTGTTGTCACAAGTATTGATAATACTATCGATCGTATAGATTTAAAAGTGTTGCTACACTTCCCGTTTGTTTCTAGCTGTGGAATGGGTCGGCTCGACCGGGGACCAGGACCTCGCCCTCGCAGAATACCAGCGTAAAATAGCAGCATAGTGCTGCTGTGTTTCGTCTGGTGAGTGTGGAGATCCGGAGACCTTTATTACTGCCATTCCATCTCAGTCCTCAAGGGTGACAACGCATCTGCATTATGATTCCTTTTCAAGGATGAATGTAGATGTCATAGGCTGCAGGAATTACTCACAATCAGGTGAACTTTGTGCTTTGTTACTCTCGATGTAATAAAAAAAAGAAAAAAACCTTTAGAAACGTCAATATTATCGATAGTATTGCATCACTACTCAAATTACGCCGACAGTTTTCCCGTACAAACAAATTGTAATATCTAAAAGAAAACTAGTATATTAGTACATTTCTCATATATATAACCTTGTGGTTAACTCAGCATTGATAATCTATGCACATTAATTTCAGGTACCTAGTTTTACATTTATGCGGGAAGTATGAAGGTTACTTGTTCAGACAGGTAGTGACGTAATTGAAATTGTGACCATATATTTTTTTGTGGCCAATATAAATTGACCATTTGCTGTGTAATTACTTAATTATAGAAGGAAATAGTTTGAGGAAAACTTCATGGGCGTGTGGATTGCTATCGCCAAAATATATTGCAGATATTGTCAATTACTTATTCACTGTCACTGTAAATATTATTTTGTTGCTCAATAAAGTTAATAAACTAGTACTCGTCCGAAAAACTATACTTATTTTAATAATATAAGAACTGTGCGCTCGTTAGATAACCTGATAGAAAGAAACGAATGCAGCCCGACAACCATTCTTAACAAGAGTATGATTGACACATGGTTGATGATGATATTAATTTATCCCTAATGGGAAAGGCAAAGGACTTTAGTCCATACAGCCAGGTCTTGTTCTTATGATGGTTGGTCTGAAACACTGATTCACATGGATTGTCACTCGTGAGTACAGATATCGTATGCCGAATGAAGATTAAATTAAAATGAATGGCAACAGTAATTCAATCGTCAGATCTCTACACTCACCATATGCGCAAACACAGCAATATTATGCTGTTATTTATGTGAGAGATATTTCTATTACATTACAATTGTTAATTATATGCTACATGAAGATTTTTAAAATCGAAGAGAGGTATATGGACGCGTAAACTGACATACTATGAGAAATCATTTTATAAAAAGTTTAAACCTATCTATGATGTGCATTGTTGGTTAAATTGAAAAAAATAAATATAAGACAAATATTTTATATTATATTTATATATAAAAAAATATCTATTTTTAGTAGATAAACTATTCAGTACTCTTAGATAATAAGCATCCAAAACTCGTCAATTAATCGTGAGTTTACATTTTGCTGTATTAACTGTAAGCGTAAGATTAAAAAAAACTAGTTATTATATTATAAAGACTGTACTTGTTATTTAAAATATCATCACATAAAAATACCTTAAAAAAAAAACAGTAAAGTCATTATTTTATACTGAATCAATAAAAATATTTAAAACAAATTGTCACACTCGTTTGTGGTGTTCATTATGGTCCGTTAAGGATTTTACTTTTACCTACAATTTTAAAACAAACAATTACATTTTAATAATGTGTAAATTTACGTAATAAGAACGGAAATTAACATAGACTTTGCATATATACAACACATGCATATATATATTTATATATATATATATATAAATATCTACATAAATATTTAATTTTCACACTTTCCTTTGTAATGTTTTGAAACACAAAAATAATTTGTGTAACGATGATGTATTAAAATATTTAACAAAATCAGACATCCCCAGAACTTTTAAAATGCTACTTAAACCTAAACAATAAGTATAATAAAATCGACAAATTCCTTAAAATAAATATACTATAAATAAATAAAACATGACGTTAAACGATCCGACTAGATAGTTCAATATGTTTTATTAATTTTACTAACATGTAGTGTAAAGGAAAAAACTCTATTCCATTATATTTTCTACTATAAAAGGTTTGATTGGTGTTAAAAATATTTCTTTATTTTTGTCGTTAACTACATTAAATACGGATGTAGTCTCTATTAACACTTGCTGATTGCGCGCGCCAAAGAGAACTGTACGATTCCCACCGCGCTCGGTGAAATCAAACTGGTCGAATGATACTCGCTATTTGAAATAAAAGAAGTATAAAAAATATTTAAGAGGCCAATTCATACTTACGATAACAATTTCGTTGTAACGATTTAACATATTGTTTATACAAATAAAATAAAATTGGAAATATATAACAATTTATTTTATTATATACTTTTTATAAGATAAAAATAAAGCCTTATCCTAAGGTATTGTTTTATAATATTTTTTACTGTAACTTGTTTAAAAATTAAAGGTAATACGTCTGAAAATTAAGAACATAATGATCACTCAAGTAACATAGCATGTGAAATAAAAAATAGCATGTTATTATTAATTTAAAGTGTTATCGTTCAAAGCTTCAAGGGCATGGCAATAGACGTTAAATTCCTCATTCATTGATCTCCATACCGTTGTTTTCAGAACAGACTAATAGTGCGTCAATTGTTGCTTTTTGATGATGATATTAATTTATCCCTAATGGGAAAGGCAAAGAACTTTAGTCCATACAGCCAGGTCTTGTTCGTATGATGGTTGGTCTGAAACTTGCTTCTTGACATTTTTAACGGTATATGTTTTTATATTATACCATATGTAATGTTAACGTTATTATGCCATATGTAATGAAAATATAATATCCCTAAATTTAAATTTAATAATTTTATTTTGATATTTACATATATAAACCTAGAAAATGTTAAATATTTATTAATTTATTGAAATTATTTTTAAATGCATGCTGTAAACCTAAATGCTCAATATTTATATTTTGCTAAATACATGCAATTCCGTTGGTGATTCGATATATTTAAATAAAATAAATAATTAAAACTAGTGAAAGAACACTACTTATCTTTATATATATATATATATATATATATATATATGTATATATATATATATATATATATGTATATATATATATATATATATATATATAATGCGCTTTATAGAGTCAGTTAGTATGTAATTGCGAACAACTTATATATAGTTATTATTAATTAAGTTACTGATAATAACAGAAAAAGGTAAACGCGTCGCTAAAGTCACAAAGTGGAAGATCTCCCCGATCCGTCGTGCGTCGATTTACTTTCAATTCGGGGTGATCTTCCCTATCGGTTGGTTACGTGTTAACCTAGTTTTCGGGTACAGAGTTGAATAAAATGAAACTATTTCAGTATTCTTTCAATTAAAGTTTATTTACGAATTGATGGCCGTCTGTCCTATATAAAT
Organism: Teinopalpus imperialis; assembly: GCA_029286865.1. Classification (NCBI taxonomy): domain Eukaryota; kingdom Metazoa; phylum Arthropoda; class Insecta; order Lepidoptera; family Papilionidae; genus Teinopalpus; species Teinopalpus imperialis. Next base: position 1,492,935 of record JAGSMU010000012.1, read on the forward strand.
AATGATTAAAAGAAGACAGGTATCTCTTTACAGAAGTTTGACCGAATCTGCGTGTCCCCCATAAGATCCCAACTTTTTATGATTACAATTCACAGGCCGATAAGTTATATTGAAAAGAATTAATATGTGTAGGTTGTATATCACAGCTAAAAGGTAAACTCGGTGCATCGTGGTCCTGTGAGATGCGTTGAGATCTAGGCAACCGGAGCTAAAGGTCTGCTATAGGCTCTTTATGATGGAGTTGAGTTTATGCCTAGTGGTAATAAAGGTGATAGCCTGTTACAGTTTTTTAGAAGTTAATAACTGGATCCTGCCTCTATTACAGGTGTCATTTAATATATATTATATATATATAAATATTTAAAGTCTCTATCTAGAGCAGGCTTGACAACTCGATGCGGTTTACTAGTACGTGCGTTCGGCCTTGCTGGGCCCATAAGAGGCGGCGTATTCCGCCATACGACGCTCGAGCTCCGGCCGGAAGTGTCGGATGAGTCCCTGCACAGGCCATGCTGCGCCGTCGCCTAACGCGCAGATCGTGTGACCTGTATATAAAAATATGATGTAAGCATGTAGGTTATGTCTTTTTTTAATGATATCGACAAATTAGAACATAGCTAATGAATGACACCCATATTCATTGTTGATCCTGATGGATATATTGGCAGGGGTACATTCGACCTGTAACATGAATGTGAAATATTTATAAATATAAATATATATATATATATATATATAAAAATATGATGAAAGCATGTAAGTTATGTCTTTTTAATGATATCGACAAATTAGAACATAGCTAATGAATGACACCCATATTCATTGTTGATCCTGATGGATATATTGGCAGGGGTACATTCGACCTGTAACATGAATGTGAAATATATATAAATATAAATATATATATATATATATATATATATAAAAATATGATGTAAGCATGTAAGTTATGTCTTTTTTTAATGATATCGACAAATTAGAACATAGCTAATGAATGACACCCATATTCATTGTTGATCCTGATGGATATATTGGCAGGGGTACATTCGACCTGTAACATGAATGTGAAATATATATAAATATAAATATATATATATATATATATATATATATATATATATATATATATAAAAATATGATGTAAGCATGTAGGTTATGTCTTTTTTTAATGATATCGACAAATTAGAACATAGCTAATGAATGACACCCATATTCATTGTTGATCCTGCTGGATATATTGGCAGGGGTACATTCGACCTGTAACATGAATGTGAAATATATATACATATAAATATATATATATATATGTATATATATATGCACTCACTCGTCATCACCTTCCTTAGTAAAATGCATGTGTTTTTTCCTGATGATAAGTGATCCCTGCGACCCATCTACATTCATCCGTGACAAGGAAACATAATGCAGATGCGTGTCACTAGTAATAAAGGTCTACGGATGTTGTCAACGACATTGGAAAAAACGGTCAACTAATGGAATGAAAGAAAAATAATTATATTGATCGTTTGACCGTAAATTCCATAGCAACTACTTTCCTCGAATTGTTTTATAAGGAAAATCAGTACTTATAATAATAATATATAAATAGAACTGTTTAAAAAAGTAACAACCTATATACAGAGTGACAGGAAATGAGATAAATTCCTTGCATGGAGTTACAGCAGAGGACGATATTGTGTCGGAAACTTGGTTATTTCCGAGTCATTCAAGATTTAAGAATTATAAATAAAAACTCCATTTCTTATATTAAAATACCCCAGCAGTTAATTATACGGGATTTTGTTTATTAGTTGGATATCTTTTGATTCAAACGACAAAATTTGCTGCAAATGCGTTCTACTTTAACCCAGTAAATATAAATTCCACTGTCCGACATTGGCCTCCTCTGCAGAGACGAAGTAGGAGCATAATCCACAACACGAATGCAGCACTGCAGATTGCTGCCAATCTTCAAAACTTCACGTGACTTCGAAATATTTTTTTAATTTACTCATTAGACATTCTTTTTTTTTTCTTTACGATAATTTCCTATAAAGCCGAGCACGTGACAATAAGCACTTGCATTGGTATTGTATCGTGGATCGAACTATCACGGCTCGCAATATGTTCTATTTATTATTATGAATGCTACACGGATACGAATATGGAAGAACTTTATTATTATTATTAATAACCACTGCAGGGTTAAGGTCTTCGTTATTTTAAACGTTTCAGTATCAAGGTCTTTCCTATATTCTTTTAAACATTTACGTCTCGAACCCTTTTCCGCCATTCCATGGAAAAAGTGTGTTAATATTATAAAAGAAAATATAGCGTAAAAAATAAGATACTTCAAGTTGACAAGAGATAAAAAAAAAAATATTATTACAAACCTTCAATTTGTTTTGAGATTTCCCACAGCATGTCAATTTCTTTAGGTGAAGCATTTCCGTCAACGAATCTGAAAACGATGAAATTAACTCAGCAATGTATGTAAATGACTTATTTTTTTTTAATGTGCCAGTATTGCTGTTGGTCCAGAGACCTCTACAGCTTTATCTTATTAAACTCGCAAGCGGGAGGCCCGCTGAGTAGGGAGACAACGACGATGCTGCGAAGCTGGCGAAAAGACCGGTGCCGCACCACCGAGGTTGAGTGCAGCGACTTCTGTGGACGAAGAACGTCGACGACAACAGAGGGGGGGGGGCGATAATAAGATCGGAGAGCCCCTCATAAGGAGGTACGAAACTTCGACTCGGATCGCTATCTAAAGGAAAATGGCATAAATGAATATCAATTCTCAAGTATATATTAAAAGACTAGATAGACACGGTTACGTGGTGTACCACGGGTTTGAACTATAATTTGTTTTTTTATTTTCAATGAGAGTAACAAACAAAGACACAGTCTACCTGATGGTAATTTACTCACATATATATATATATATATATATATATATATATATAAATATATATATTTATTATCAATTTCTAGTTTTTACACTTGTTTTTGTATAACAATAATCTTTAATTTCAAGAATACAATAATCAGTGATATATATAGGTATATATTGATATGTATAAATGGTAATATATAATATTTTAATATATCACAACAATGTCGTATTTAGATTTTAGTAACTATTCCATATACATACATGACTTATCCTGATCCCTATATATATGGTTAGGGAGGGTTCTTCTCGGGAACCCTTGTGCTGGTTACCCAGTAATAAAGGTCTCGTCTTAGTGCCCTAAGTGCGTGGCAATATTTCAACCCAGTAAAGCCTTCGGTCTAACAGTGAAAATCAGCCATCAGACATCCGAATGCAAACGGGTTAAAATTAAAAGTAAATTGAGGATGGCGTCACCTGTAGATAATTTTGTTCATCCATGAAACGCCCTCGCGACATGGCGTGCATTGTCCGCATGACTCGTGTTTATAAAACATGATGAGTCGCGCGATCGCCTTCACTATGTCGGTGGACTTGTCCATGACGATGATGGCGGCCGTGCCCAACGACGTCTGTGCGGCAACCAGCGCGTCGAAGTCCATCATCACCGTGGAACACACGCTGTAAAATATGAAAGTTAACTATTAAACACGGAACACATTTGTTTTTAAAAAGTTTTTTTTTTATTTTTAATAAGAGCGGTGGTGTCCTTTTGACTATTCAAAAGTGTTTTGCATAAACCTACTCGAATAAAGCTTTTTTTGATTTGATTTGAACTAGAGTTATGTAGCTCATGAGTGAGTTATATAAAGATTATATCACTCACACAGACACAATGTATCACTAGCTCACACAAGTCGCTCCTAGCTCACTAGATACTGACATATAGAGACTGTTGACAATAAATCGTTTTAGTAATAGCACTGTAATTGTGAATGTTTTGTATATAAAGGACCTGTATGTTTCAGCGTCCAGTCAAGTATGAAGGAAAATCAATTTAATATTTAGACATCTACAATTTGATAATAACTTTAAAAAATATATCTAAAATAAAATATGAATTCCAAACTTTATCAAGATAATGTGAAAAATGAGTAACGGAGTCGTTTTTATCCGAGCGATACATTTCAAGTGAGCTAAGTAAGTGATTTAATAATGTGAGTGACTACTGAGCTAAATTAGTGACTACTGAGCTAAATGAGTGACTACCGAGGTAAATGAGTGACTACCTAGCTAAATGAGTGACTACCTAGCTAAATGAGTGACTACCGAGGTAAATGAGTGACTACCTAGCTAAATGAGTGACTACCGAGGTAAATGAGTGACTACCTAGCTAAATGAGTGACTACCTAGCTAAATGAGTGACTACCGAGGTAAATGAGTGACTACCTAGCTAAATGAGTGACTACCGAGGTAAATGAGTGACTACCTAGCTAAATGAGTGACTACCGAGGTAAATGAGTGACTACTGAGCTAAATGAGTGACTACCGAGCTAAATGAGTGACTACCTAGCTAAATGAGTGACTACCGAGGTAAATGGTGACTACCTGGCTAAATGGTGACTACCGAGGTAAATGGTGACTACTGGGCTAAATGGTGACTACCGGGGTAAATGGTGACTACCGAGGTAAATGAGTGACTACCTAGCTAAATGGTGACTACCGAGGTAAATGGTGACTACCTGGCTAAATGGTGACTACCGAGGTAAATGGTGACTACCTGGCTAAATGGTGACTACCGAGGCTAAATGGTGACTACTGAGCTAAATGGTGACTACTGAGCTAAATGGTGACTACTGAGCTAAATGGTGACTACTGGGCTAAATGGTGACTACTGAGCTAAATGGTGACTACTGGGCTAAATGGTGACTACCGAGGCTAAATGGTGACTACTGGGCTAAATGGTGACTACTGAGCTAAATGAGTGACTACTGAGCTAAATGAGTGACTACTGAGCTAAATGAGTGACTACTGAGCTAAATGAGTGACTACTGAGCTAAATGAGTGACTACTGAGCTAAATGAGTGACTACTGAGCTAAATGAGTGACTACTGAGCTAAATGAGTGACTACCGAGCTAAATGAGTGACTACTGAGCTAAATGAGTGACTACTGAGCTAAATGAGTGACTACTGAGCTAAATGAGTGACTACCGAGCTAAATGAGTGACTACTGAGCTAAATGAGTGACTACTGAGCTAAATGAGTGACTACTGAGCTAAATGAGTGACTACTGAGCTAAATGAGTGACTACCGAGCTAAATGAGTGACTACTGAGCTAAATGAGTGACTACTGAGCTAAATGAGTGACTACTGAGCTAAATGAGTGATATATATCTTTAGATTGAAAAGATATGTATCACTCTTCTCAGTTCACCGAATAATCAAGGGAATCCCCCCGCGTGGATTCAACGCGAGCCGCTTTGTGTTCCGTTTTATGAAATGGAAGCGTACTAACAGACTGAAATTAACTCGATACAGCTGTGTAATTACAATAAGACCTTTTTATTTTAACACAGTTAAATATACTCGCTACCTTCCACACTACGATTTGAGTGACTACTCAAGATAATGTAATTTTTCAAGTTTCAAACCCTATTTTATACTGTCAGCCACCGGTGGTTGACGCGGTCTAAACGGAACGTTTCGTCTCAGCCACCAGTGACTGACATTGACATGGCACTCAACGTGTAGTGGCAGTACATTGTAAAAATTCGTTAATGAAAGAGATTTATTTAAAAAAAAAGAGAATATTAGTAGTGTTTTTAACATTACTAAAATGCCGGTTCATCACTCCAACTAAGCTTAAAACCCTTGTCCTGTTGTAGATGATTAAAGACAATAGTCAAATGCGATCCTGTTGGATGTGGAATGCATGGTGTTCCGAGGGCGTGGTAAAATATGTTTTAAATTCTTTGAGTATTGTTATCTTCAATTTTAACACCGGTGGAATCAATATATGATTGGGTCAATATAATTCAAAGAAGATTTTTATACAAAATATTTTTTTTTTAATTTAACTTATTCATGTCACATCGTTTGTATTATGCCATATGTAATGAAAATATAACATCCCTAAATTTAAATTTAATAATTTACATATATAAATCTAGAAAATGTTAAATATTTATTAATTTATTGAAATTATTTTTAAATGCATGCTGTCGCCGCCTTTAATTGAATTGTATGTTATTAGTAACCTAAATGCTCATATTTATATTGTGCTAAATACATGTAATTCCGTTGGTGGTTCGATATAATTAAATAAATAAAAATAAATAAATAAAACTAGTGTAGGAACACTACTTATCTTTATCCAGTTAATTACATAATATTAGCTTATAATATATATTATATTAGCTTTATTGTATGGTATAATATGTTTATTATTTATGTTTACATTCTCTATTTTACATATTATTATTTATGTATTTATATGCATGTGTTAGTAAATAAATATAGTCCTGTATTTATTTATTTAAAAAATCTCTATTTTCTCTTTTCCGATAATATGTCCAACACCAAGCCGGCTGGAAGAGATTTTTAAACTATATGATTAAAATAAGCTGCACCTTTGTACATATTTTTTTGTCCTTGCTTCTAATCTTAGTTGCCTTAAATAAATGCTTTTTGTACATAAAATTTACATAAAATAAATAAGTATAAATGAACAAAAAAATCTTACATTTAAAGCTCAAAGAATTTCTTTGACAGATGCTGTTAAGTGTAACATTATGTTTTCTAACAGTGCTAGCATCCTTGATCATAGTTGAGAACAGATACAGATGTTTCCAGAGCCGCAGTCATCACTTATCGTCAGGAGAACTATGTGTTCGATCATCTATGGTTTTAGTGTTTAAGCTAATGTTGCCATTGTAAAATTAACCCATTGTTAATTTAACATGACAATGTTTTTCATGAAATTGATTTAAAGGAAATAAAGTATGAACTATTACTAATCCAACTCACTCTTGAGGTATCAGGGGGGTGGAGGATCCTCCTGGTATAATAGCGAGCAGGTTTTCCCAACCACCAGTGACGCCTCCGGCGTGTCTCTCGATCAGTTCCTTGAGAGGGATGCTCATTTCCTCCTCGACGGTGCATGGAGTGTTCACGTGACCCGAAATGTTGAACAACTTTGTGCCAGAATTACGTGGGCGACCGAATGAAGCGAACCATGAGCCACTGCGACGACAGATTGTCTGTAAAATAAAAAATATTCTATGCATAATATACATTTTAGAAATGCTTTGTTGTGGGAGGTTTCAAGTCTACCAATAATTAGGGTAAAGCAAACCCGATTATCGTGACACACAAATATGAAACTGTGACATTTTATATGTCTTAATATAATTTTGTCATTAATAAAAATTAAATAAATTTTAGATAAATTTCAATAACTACTCAAGGTAATGTAATATTTTTAGTTTCGAAACCTATATACTGTCACCAACAGATGGCTGGCCTGGCACTCAACGTCTTAACACAACCAATTTTTCCTTTTTTAAACTTTCTAAGCAAGTGCTTGACCACAATCCTACCTGATGTTAAGTGGAAATGCAGTAAGGCGCACTAGCTAAATTACTGCAAACTTGAGAATAGTAGTTGGAAATTAACTTAATGCAACCACTTACCGGTGAAACAGCGATAGTTTCCACGTTGTTCACGGTAGTGGGGCATCCGAACAGTCCTACGTCAGCCGGGAACGGCGGCTTAAGTCGCGGCTTGCCCTGTTTTCCTTCAATGGACTCGATGAGTGCCGTTTCCTCGCCACAGATGTACGCACCAGCGCCGCGATGAACAAACACATCGAAGTCATAACCGGAACCGCACGCGTTGCGTCCGATAAGTCCGGCTTGGTACGCCTGAAAAAAATAAGCTCTTGTAATTTATGTAGCATTAAGTAATTTAAGTAACATCAATGTTTATAGATCCCACGGCTGAGCATAGGCCTCCTCTCTAGAGTCTCAGAGGTTATTGGTTATTGGGTAGTCCACCACACGGCTGAGTATGTCTTTGAAATATTTTTTGTAACATATTTTTAAGTTTTTTTACAAGCCTATGCAGCTTATAGGTAGTATTAAAGAAAGTACATTCTCACATCCTCTAAGCTGTATTACTATGCTGTAATCACTCAACCATTATTTCAAATCTCAAGTACTGACATCCTCCGTTCCTTGATTAATTTCACTCGCAACATTTTGAGTGTTTTACAGTATATTGTGCAGCCAACAGCATTTATACCAACAAAGTTGAACTCAGCTGTAGAAGCTTTGTATACACCATCAATGACGTAAGACATTTGCATCCAGACATAAAGACTAGAAACATGGGTTTATATTGCATGATGATCTTCTGTTGGGAATTGGGTGAGTAGCCATTTACACTGACCAAATTGCACCACTCATACTTAGAACACAAAAAAAATCATTCACCTCAGCAATGGCAACTTGCAGATTACTGGCCTCATTGTAGAACTCTCCCCTAATATAAATGTATGCAGCCTGTGCACCCATCGCACGACCAGCGATCAAACAGCCCTCTATCAACTTGTGTGGATCGTGGCGCATTATCTCGCGGTCCTTGCAAGTGCCCGGCTCACCCTCGTCTGCATTCACCACTAGGTATTTGGGACGACCATCTGAAGGTTTGTTCATGAACGACCATTTCATTCCAGTAGGAAAACCGGCGCCGCCACGGCCACGAAGCCCCGAGGTTTTGAGTTCATCTGTTAGAGTAACAAAAATGATTTACATAAACAAATGTATGGATTTGTTTTAATATAGTGGCCAGTAGTTAAATATTAATATAATATATATATAATAAAATTTTACAGGCTGATGATACAATTATCTGTGCTAATTGTGAACTTTTAAGTGCATTAAAACTACTTGTTAGGTACACTAAGTTATGATGGTATGAAACTAGTTGTTAGTACACTTGATAGTTAACAGTAATTCCTTTGTTGATGGTAATATAATCCATGATGTTATGGTGACATAACTAGAGTCACTATTAACATTTGTAAGTACAGTATGGAATATGAATTATTACCAAATAATATAACCAGGATCAGGAGGAATGTGTAAAAAAATCTTTGAACTTGTAAAATAATGTCTGACACTTTATATCCTATACAATACAAATTATTATAAAATGAAACAAATCGAGGGGTATTTGTTTCTTGTTGGAAGTTAATTATATAAAAAACATTAACAGCATCATTGCAGCAGTAAATTTAATTTTTCAAATTACATCACAATTTACAGTGTGAAAAAATTAAAACCTTAAGATATTTTATTGCTGCAGCTATAATGCTGTTAATAATTATTCAGCTCTTCAGCTTCACAAAATAAGAATAAACTAGGATGACTAAGATAAAAGTAAGTATTTCTAAGAAATGTTAATGAAGCAATTAAAATGCATAACTATTATTTCAATCATTAACAAGCTATTTATAAAAATATTTAAATTAAATTATCTTGCTATAAACTAAAAAAAGTAAAAATTCTGCTATTATTGCTTGAGCTCCAAGGTTGTCCCTCTAAGGACTGTACGGGAGGGAATTGGAATGTATTCTGCCATCCTCCTCCACTGAAGATTGGTATATTTTACAGGTATTCAAAATGTAAATTCTATAGCGAAACTTTGGTACATTATATTTATAATAAAAGCTTATACTTACTGACAATCCAATCAGTGCCTTTCAGAAGTATCTCTTTCGTCTTGTACCAGTCTCCTCGCTTGAGGGCACCTTTTAATCGCCAATCGTGACGACCGTAAAGATTTGTGAAGATACGGTCACTGTCCGCCAAAGGCCCAAACTTTGTCTTCGTTTGTTCGAAACGAACCGATCCATTGTTGATGTTCAGCAGAGGACCAAGGATGCCTGTAAAAGATGTCAAAATTATGTAAGCAAGTCAAGAACGCATATTATACAGAATAAACAGATATAAACTGATACAAATTGTATGATAAATTGTGATATTATATAGCATTCAGAGATGATAAGTAATGAATATGATACTCTAAATGACTAACCCAATTGTGTTTTGGATCGCTGAATTACTCTCGTCAGCGCACCAGCCATTTTCTTTAACTGTCAATGTGTCAATGTCATGTCAGACTAACAATGTTGTTGACATTGTCCACCTTTTAAAAGTAGTGTAACCAGTTCTCAGTTTAAAATTTTCTACAAATACCTGATAATTTTGTTTCTCCAAAATTAAATATTTAATCATATTGTTTTATATTCAAAGGTACTTAAAAGTTCTGTGCAAATTATGTTAATAATTGATTATGAATATGTTGTCATGTCACAATATTGAATCTCTCAAATATGCTGTTGTACATCTATGTAGCCTATATGCTTTTCTCTTTTTCTCTGTCTGATCTTATGAGGGCGGTGGTAGTTCCAATCATCGAAGAAAAGTCCGGTGACCTAACAGATGTAACTAATTATGTGGCCATCTTATTATTCCATTTTTATTTTGCAACATCCTATAATATTCATCTTGCTTCTAGTAGAGTAAAAGTTGCTTAACAACGAATTAAGTAACGATCTGCACATATATGATGCATAATTTGATTGTGTTCAACTTGACTACCACAGAAAGTGCTATATATATAAAAAGTATTCGATTAAATTGTTTATTACGTTCTTTATATTGTTTGGAACAGGCATGACAGCTGAATATGTATCTATAATAAGATTTAGAAATACTAAAGGTTGCCCATAAAGTAAAGTTATTTTACGAGAGAATAAAATATTAGTATTTTTTATCGACTTAGTCAATGAGAGCACCGTAAATAAATGGTAAATTTTTCAGTCAGTGTTGATGTTACAGCTAAGCTAAAATTCAATTAAAATAAAATTTGAAACGTGTGATTTATGTGTCAAGGGTTACTTCAAAATTTTATTCTCTTATTATTGCAACATCTTAATTTCATACATTTTTGAGGGTAAGTGTGTATGTATGTAGTTTTAATCAAAGATATGCAGTCCACTCCATAGTAGATCTATGTTCTTTATGACAATTGTTTGAAATTTACTTAATAAACTTCCAATGTTTATACAAAATAATAATTCGAGTTTAATAGTACTAATAATCCATCTTTTTTTATTGTCTGTTTACAGAATTTCTACCGTAGAAAAACCTGCAAGTACATAATTACATTGTTATCTATTGTACTATGTATTTTAAAATCATAGAGGAAAGTAATATAATGTTATCATTTTATCGTTTATCTTGACTCTTTATAATTTTTAATAATAATGGCAGCGGTGATTCCATCTGTTACGAGACTTTCGAGTAGAATTATAAGAATATTAGGATGTAATCCTGGACCTATGACCCTGCAAGGAACCAATACATACTTGATTGGTACTGGAAAGAAGTGTGTATACAACCATTATATCCTATTTTAGTATTGGTACTTTAGATGTCAATGAAATAATTTATATTTTCTATTTAATTAAGATTTTTTTTACGTAGACGCATTTAGTGTTCTTTTTGTCTGCAATATATTTTTTTGCAATAATAAAAAAATATATTTATTTTCAGTCGTATTTTATTAGACACAGGTGACAAAAATGTCAATGAGTATCAGAAAAACTTGCAGGAAGTAGTGCAATCCGAACAAGTTAATATAGAGCACATAGTTGTCACACATTGGCACCATGATCATATTGGAGGAGTTGAAGACCTTTATGGAACTATAGCCAGTAAGTCAACTGAGAATAGGACTATCTAGTTACTTATTTGTGAGTCCCAGGTTCATTTCAATCAATACTTTTGGTGCACAAAACATTGTTTTCTAGTCATTATAGGTGGCTTACTAAAATGTATTGTGATGTTGACACAACATTTTAATCTTCCTCTGGTTTTAATGATCTTTTTCTTCAATTGGCAGGGCAAAAAACCTGAGTGTCCTGTTTGTATAAAGACATTTTTATAGCTACAGATAATATAATCTAAACTAAAAAATATTGTCATATAAATCAATCAGGAGCTCATCACTGAGAAAGTCTGCAGTTTTATTTTATGAAACATAAATAAATAAGCAGGTGTAATCTACATTTAAATTGTGGCCTTTTTAAGTCCTAAATAAGATCAGGGAGAAACCTATCAATGTATGATGGACAAATTTTGGTATTAGTGAATTCTTAATAATAAACCAAACAACCACTGATGATATCAGTTTATCAGATAAAATAAACTGTGCTGGATATATTATGATGCCATTAACACAGGCCAAATTCATCTTATTCCCTAGTCTACTCAGGACCTGCAACACAGCAGCTAGGTACTTTGAACATTGTGGCATAAAGTTGTCATATATCACTAATGTGTTATCAATGAACATTACAGAACAACCAAAAATTTGGAAGCATAAAAGGAGCGAGGAAGACACACAAGATGAACCTTTGTCCGTACCCTTAAACTGGTTATCAGATGGTCAAGAGCTTAAAGTTGAAGGTGCTACAATCAAAATACATCATACACCTGGACACACTACTGACCATGTAGTTCTAACTTTGTTAGAAGAAAATATTCTGTTCAGCGGAGACTGCATCTTGGGTGAAGGCACTGCAGTATTTGAAGATTTATATACTTATATGAAGAGCTTACATAGATTATTAGATTTAAAACCCAACGTTATATATCCTGGTCATGGAAATGTTGTTGAGGTATGTCAAAAGTGTTAATGAGATGGTTTGATATGTAAAACTTATAATTTTTTATATGAGTGAGGCATGTTGCTGTATTTTTTTTTTAAAGAAATAACAATAACAAAAAGACTAAACTAATTCAATGATATATTTATAGGACCCAATACAAAAGATTGAACATTACATAGCACATAGAAATCAGAGAGAGAGTCAAATATTGGAAACATTAAAAAACAATTCAGATAAACAACTAACAGAAATGGACTTAGTGAGGATCATATACACTGACACACCTGAACACTTGTGGCCAGCTGCAGCATACAATGTTAATCACCATTTGACTAAACTTACAAAGGAAAAAAAAATAAAGCAAATGGATGTAGACGGTGAAAGAAGGTGGCAATACGGACTCTTATCAAATTTATAGCTCTATTATTATTTAAAGTGAATTTTGTTATCAAAATGTTATATGGGGTTAGGTGGCATTATTTAATGAGTTTGATAAAATAGTTGTTGGCAATATGAAAGTTGCAAGCCATTAAAATTTGTATGTTTTTTAATAAAATATTGTGGTTACTGAATTATTCTATATTTATTAATATGACATAATATTAATGTTTTCAAGCCTTCCTTAAATCATACAATATATATTATTATTTATAAAGATTTTCAAACTTTATTACTATGAATACACATTTTGACTAAAATATGATCTTTATAAGAAAGTGTAGAAATCTAAACATAAAAATATATTTATTTTCAGTCGTATTTTATTAGACACAGGTGACAAAAATGTCAATGAGTATCAGAAAAACTTGCAGGAAGTAGTGCAATCCGAACAAGTTAATATAGAGCACATAGTTGTCACACATTGGCACCATGATCATATTGGAGGAGTTGAAGACCTTTATGGAACTATAGCTAGTAAGTCAACTGAGAATAGGAGTATCTAGTTACTTATTTGTGAGTCCCAGGTTCATTTCAATCAATACTTTTGGTGCACAAAACATTGTTTTCTAGTCATTATAGGTGGCTTACTAAAATGTATTGTGATGTTGACACAACATTTTAATCTTCCTCTGGTTTTAATGATCTTTTTCTTCAATTGGCAGGGCAAAAAACCTGAGTGTCCTGTTTGTATAAAGACATTTTTATAGCTACAGATAATATAATCTAAACTAAAAGTTATTGTCATATAAATCAATCAGGAGCTCATCACTGAGAAAGTCTGCAGTTTTATTTTATGAAACATAAATAAATAAGCAGTTGTAATCTACATTTAAATTGTGGCCTGTTTAAGTCCTAAATATGATCAGGGAGAAACCTATCAATGTATGATGGACAAATTTTGGTATTAGTGAATTCTTAATAATAAACCAAACAACCACTGATGATATCAGTTTATCAGATAAAATAAACTGTGCTGGATATATTATGATGCCATTAACACAGGCCAAATTCATCTTATTCCCTAGTCTACTCAGGACCTGCAACACAGCAGCTAGGTACTTTGAACATTGTGGCATAAAGTTGTCATATATCACTAATGTGTTATCAATGAACGTTACAGAACAACCAAAAATTTGGAAGCATAAAAGGAGCGAGGAAGACACACAAGATGAACCTTTGTCAGTACCCTTAAACTGGTTATCAGATGGTCAAGAGCTTAAAGTTGAAGGTGCTACAATCAAAATACATCATACACCTGGACACACTACTGACCATGTAGTTCTAACTTTGTTAGAAGAAAATATTCTGTTCAGCGGAGACTGCATCTTGGGTGAAGGCACTGCAGTATTTGAAGATTTATATACTTATATGAAGAGCTTACATAGATTATTAGATTTAAAACTAGCGTTATATATCCTGGTCATGGAAATGTTGTTGAGGTATGTCAAAGTGTTAATGAGATGGTTTGATATGTAAAACTTATAATTTTTATATGAGTGAGGCATGTTGCTGTATTTTTTTTTAAAGAAATAACAATAACAAAAGACTAAACTAATTCAATGATATATTTATAGGACCCAATACAAAAGATTGAACATTACATAGCACATAGAAATCAGAGAGAGAGTCAAATATTGGAAACATTAAAAACAATTCAGATAAACAACTAACAGAAATGGACTTAGTGAGGATCATATACACTGACACACCTGAACACTTGTGGCCAGCTGCAGCATACAATGTTAATCACCATTTGACTAAACTTACAAAGGAAAAAAAAATAAAGCAAATGGATGTAGACGGTGAAAGAAGGTGGCAATACGGACTCTTATCAAATTTATAGCTCTATTATTATTTAAAGTGAATTTTGTTATCAAAATGTTATATGGGGTTAGGTGGCATTATTTAATGGGTTTGATAAAATAGTTGTTGGCAATATGAAAGTTGCAAGCCATTAAAATTTGTATGTTTTTTAATAAAATATTGTGGTTACTGAATTATTCTATATTTATTAATATGACATAATATTAATGTTTTCAAGCCTTCCTTAAATCATACAATATATATTATTATTTATAAAGATTTTCAAACTTTATTACTATGAATACACATTTTGACTAAAATATGATCTTTATAAGAAAGTGTAGAGAAATCTAAACATAAAAATATATTTAAACTGAATGTGACAACTAATATATTTAACTATTACAAAAATAATTGAAATATACATAGAATTTTGTTTCGGAAACAAAGTACAATAATGAAAATAAAGTTATAAAATATATTTCATATCTAACGGTTAAATACTTCAAAAGAAATAATCTTAGCAGTTATAGAAACTAAATAAAATATTGTGACGATATATTACGGTTTAAAATATTTAAGCGTGTTCAAGTATCGAAATTTCAAATAATGTGGATAAGCATTCTCGCAGTTATACATCTAAATTTGTAGAGGTTGGTGATGACCTATATTATTTTATATGAAGACCAATACTATAAAATTGTATTGTGACAATAGTAAAACTAAATATACACGTCGGTCTCTATGAACTTTAATCAATATAATAATAAAGTGGGGGCCCTTCTGTTATATAAAATAGGGAGACGACACGACGTTTATTCATCGATATGAGCGTTGTTGGCACGCTCGTGCCCATGTTTTATTACTTAGGTGCAATGATACATGAGATTTATTGATTTTTTCGTCTTATTAGCTTTTTATTATGATCCTCTGCGCTCCATAGTTGACTTGACATGTAATAGCGTGACGCGAGGCACAACTCTTATACGTTAGTCACGTTTATACTACTTCACTGACAGTCGAGCGGTTTTAGTGTACCTGGATGTTGCGTCGCCGGCCCTGGGTCCTATTACCAGCAGAGGAACAATATTTATGCAATGATGAGTTGATGCTTTTAGGTTCCGGGTGTGTTGTATTGAAGTGCAGCATCTGAACTGTCCTCCGATCTTATTACACATTAAATCGGATTAGATAAGTGACGTGTACGAGTGAGCCTTTGTGTTTGTATAAACGCTTAAGGTAATCTAAAATATTCTGCACAGCTATCAGCCAGATGATATCGCCGTAGCCTAAATCGACATAATGATCACTTCACTGATGGCTACTGATACTTCAGTATTGCATCTTGCTACTTAGCTACAATGCGTCACGTAATTTGGTTATAGCCATACATTTTGTCCAAGTCGAGTGACGTACCCTCTATGACGGGGCTGCAAACTGTCTGATTTCCCATATTTTATGTATTGACATAATGAAATATAATTATCAGTAAAAATCCCACTATTGAAATACTTATAGTAATTTGTTAGTGGGTAAGACAAACATGATCGAAACTACTCAATACTCGGTAAGTCAATTACACCATACCTGATGGCAGTTTGTTAATAATCTTCTAATGGATAATTATATTGAAAACAATGCCTATATCTTTTAGCCTTTGCAATGGTAGGTGGATATGCGTCGACCTCGTGAGTGATGGTAGAAAGCGAAAGATTCTCAAGGCTGTGGTAGCAATCACTCGACGTAGTACCCAATGCCTCAAGGTCTAGTGTCCCATGCTGGCATTGTATTTTGTGGTGATGCCATGCCCTACACTTACATTTAATAAAGGTGGAGAATTTGTTTTAAAAATATTTTTAAATATTTAAAATGTTGTAAACACACCAACATTACACAATACAAACACGTAAATTCAGACACGCAACACCGCACTCGCCAGCGAGCGCGACGTTGCCTTCCTCGCACAGCGGCTTAAACGCGATTTACTTGTGTTCTAGGCCGCTTCTAAATATCGACCTGTCCTAGATAGCGATCCGAGTCGAGGTTTCGTACCTCCTTATGAGGGGCCCTCGGATCGTACTATCGCCCCCCTCTGTTGTCGTCGACGTTCTTCGTATACAGGGGTCCGAGTGCAGCAGCAGTCTCCGCGCCAGCATCGCAGCATAGTCCTTGTCTCCCTACTCAGCGGGCCTCCCGCTCGCGAGTCTAATTAGATAAAACTGTAAAGGTCTCTGGACCAATAGCAATACTCACAAAAAAAATTGTAAATATTTATACCTCCAATGCAAACTTAAAAGAGTTAATTACTATAAAACAAAAATGTAAATAATGGGTCCTAATTAAAACTATGAAAAATAAAAATTTTATTTAATGGTTACATTATATAAAATTATTATCAGAGACCATTAGGATTACGTATAAGATCAAAAGGAAAGACATTATTATTCTGGTAACACATTTTATATATTGAATTATATGATTTATCCATTTTATGATATATTTATATATTAAAACATTTAGGCTACTTACACGGTGTACGTGACTACCTATTCTACATATTATGATATTAGACCCTCGAGGCATCAGAATCAAGTAAGGAGTATATATTGTTTCTAACTTAACATATAACAACATCCATTTGTTTATAGATTTATTAAAGAAATTATATTGGATCAATTATGATCATGTACGTATCTCGTCTTATGTTTATTACCAGAACATGGCAACCACGCAGGATATATTATACCACAAAAAAAGCAGTGGTATTCACTCCTCGCTTACCGCACCCATATCAACATAGCCTGGCCAATAATATACTGGTCTCAACAGAAATCAATCCTTGGGCAAGTAACTCGGTAAGCTTTTAAGTTTATAGTCAAAGCGGTTTAACTAAATATTAAACAGATACTACATTCTAAAATATATAAAGTTCCTATATTTAAAGACCTCACTAGGCCTAGTCTTCCTTCCTCTATAGTGTGTTACTAGCATATTCCACCACGCGAATTGCCGAACTTCATATGTGATTGAAATATGTATCCACTCATTTCTTACACATACAGGAACAATATATTAGGTCTTTACCTATGTATGGGCCATGATAAAAATGAACCTAGTGATCGTCCGGACACTTTGGTCAACAAAGATTAATTAAAGGCAATTGTGGAAGCTGGAGCTAGCAGAAGCTTTTGATGTTAACATCAAAACAATATTGGTCCATTTGCGACAAATCGGCAAGGTAAAAAGGCTTGATAGATGGGTGCCCCACGAACTTTACAATAGCCAGCGCAACGTACGCGTTGAGACCTGCCTCGCGCTGCTCGTCAAGCACAGAAATGAAAGAATTTTGAACCGAATTGTTACGTGCGGCGAAAAGTGGATTCTTCGTCTGTTTGGTGGCTAGTGCCGGTGTGATTCATCACAGTTTTTACCAAACGGCAAGTGAAGAATCAGTTCTTCAATAGATGATTCAGCCAATGATGGAGAAGCTCGCATATCTGCAACCAGTTTTGGTCAATCGGTCGTCCCCGCTGCTCTTACGCGACAACGCGCGACCCCATACTGCACTACAGACAGTATCCAAGCTGCAAGAGTTGGGGTTAGAAGCTGTCCCTCATCCATCGTACTGACCAGACCTTGCACCCACCGACTATTACTTTTCCCAAAATTTGGACAACTTTTTTTTTAGCGGGTAAAAAATTCAATTCCCGAGAGGCAGTACACAATGCCTTTGAAGAGTTTGTTGCCTATCGTCCACCTGATTTTTAAAAGAAGGGCATCAATAAACTACCACTGCGTTGGCAAAAATGCATCCATTACATGGGTGGGATAAAAAAGTTTGAAAAAAAAAAAATTCTTTAACTTATTTCATACAAAAAGACAATTTCATAGGCAAAGACCTAATACTTGTTAGCCGCTGAGCACGTTCATCACGTGCATCGACACTTAAAAACTTGGTAATAAAACTTAAAGGAAAAATAATGAAACAGTAATCATTTAAATTTTGTAGATATATTGTTACTTATAGACTATAATTAATACCATACTATAAGTTATAGTATAGTATATAGTAAACTAAACACGGCTACGCTTACGAGGCGGCACGTCGGAGTCGTCATGAAATCCATGCGAGTTAATGAAATCTAAAAGGTACTCTTTCGTCACTGGGTATTGTATACTATTCCAAACGGCTGAAATAAAAAAAAATACAAGCTTCAAATTAAATACAAGTTAAATATTTCTCGAAGAAATGACAAAATGTGTGTATATGAAGTGTGAGGGTGATGGGTGAACCATTCAAATGGTACGTCATTCGTGAGATCAATTTGGAAGAACTATGACTTCCCTCAAGACTTAGAATGCCCCATTAGCATTAACAAATTATAAATGACCAACGAAACATGCTAAGTAAACATGTAAATTTCATGATAATGATAGTTTAATATTTATCTACTTGTTTGAAGTTATAGCAATGAAAATATATATATATATATATATATATATATATATGAATACATCAATTACTTTATTTAAAAATCCTTCAATTATCAGTATTTTTCGCTATGTAAATGTGCCCATTTTTATTTAGCCAAAAATACAGGCTTCAGCTTAGTTTAGGCTCCAGATATCCTAGAAATTACATCTGTAAACCATCATTCATATTTTTAATAAATACCATTATTTACTTAAATTTATATAATCTGTGGGGATGAAAATAAAAGTTATTACTATTACAGTTTGTAGAAGTGTTTAAAGTACACAATGTCATTGATGTTAAGTTGTTAAAATATTCATAGATTTCCATCCGCAATAAAGAATTAAGATGCAAATAGATCTCTTTTGATAACAAAGAAAGGTAATCCCACAATGCCCGGTTATTATCACTCACTACACAATTCAAAAGAAACATCATGCTACAAAAACAGTGATGGAATAGATACTAGAATACTATTGCTAATAAAGGTAAACTGTCATGTTTTTCGAACCCTGTGATATCTTCTGGTGTCATTACAAAATGACATATACTGCTCAGGGTTGATTTAAAAAAAAATGCTAAGTGCTGTTAACCTTCCGGTTAACCACTCCAACAAAGCTAATGCTTATTCTTGGAGATGGTTCACGACAATAGTGAAATGGTGGATTCGAACCCACAACCTTATGCTCCGCAGAAAACCATTAGGCTATTTACTATTCAATATTATTAATATCGTGTCAATAATCAGATGTAATTCTTGAGCAATAAAATCGGGCTAAAAAAAATTCAGATGTCAGGAATAGGGACATACCGAGACCAGTAAAACCGACAGTTTGCGATTTGGAGATCAAACCCAGGCACTGTGACTCTGACCACTATATCATGTAGCCGTTACGGCTATCACACCGATAACGTTAGAAGTTGTTAATGGTGATCTTTCTTTTTTAATTCAAAAGCGGAGCTCTGTGTGCGGTGATGATGTTTGACTTCACTTCAGGAACAATTAATTAAACTGATTGACCAAGGTGGGCCGTAGTACACCACTACAGTTTAAGATTAAAATTTTAATGTCACAGTTGGGACGGACCTCAAATTAATATTTTAAATTATTCTATTATTTGTTAGCACTCACCATTGGCTGTTTCCGTGCCATTTGGATACGATTTGTCTGTCCTCTCCCTCATGAACACCCATTGGCCATTATCATACTTGCACTCTATTATTTTGTTGTGTAAATGTTTGATCTGCTTCGTCAACTTAATTGAAGAGGTTGCGATCTTTTCACGACCCACGTAAAGCAGGCCCACTTTCCTTGGTATTATACTGTAAATATTCAGGTTTATGTAGTCCTCTTTATTGGACTGTTGTCCACTATCGTGCGTGGGGTGGGTAGAGTTGAGTGGATACGCTGTAAACGCCACGGATGGTAGGTAAACGCTTTCGGCTCTGGTATGACTTTTGATATATTCTATTTAATATATTAGATATGGCTCTTAAGCCAGTCGTTGATACAGTTTCACATCTTTGATATTTCTGTCTGATGTTTAAACATAATTTTAAATGGCAAATTAAAAACGTTACTGAAAATAACATACCTATGTGGTTATTGCAAACTATAAGTTAGGTAACATTTGAGTTGGGGTACTTTACTTACATAAAAAAGAAACTAGGGATTAGGCTACCCAACGACATTACAAAACCGATTCCCGTATCTTAAGTCTCTTTAGTTATATTTATCGCTTCGAACATTCGAGACTGTGAAAATTATTCGTGCGATCAGATAAGAAACAACGATAACGACACAGCCCTGTTATATTCACATGGAGTATAAAAACGCATTATTTTCGAAAGAAACTGAATTGAACCTTAAACTAAGTAGGTAAAACCTATATTTATAAAAGTTATTTATAATAAAATTATAAATAACTTTTATAAATATTCTGATGGAACGATGGACTTGATAACTTTGGGACCAGGGTGACAGACGAACACACGGCTCTTCTAATAGTGATTCCACAGCAATCAGTGTCTATGGACTGCAAGAATAATCCTTCACCTCTTAAACTTCAACAATTTTACCTTTATAAAAGGATATAATTTTATTAAATCTACATTGCTATTTTTTTCGATATTTTATATTTTTTTAAATATAATTAAATATATAAAATAAACTATTTTTTATTTTTTTTTCACCACAACTAAATACTTAGAATGTAATAATTTACATAATAGAAACACGTTCTCCTTAATAAAAACATTAGTATGCCTACTGGTTCCAATTAATCAGCCACTGGTGTTAATAAATTTATCCATAGCAACACAAATTCATTTTATGAGTATATAAGAGCTAAAACACTGTATACAGAGTTTTTTTTGCCCCAAAATACTAATAATATACTCAGTAACAATATACTCTCATTATACTTTCAAATACAAAATAAATAACATTATTGTCATTTATAATAGCATAATATAATATTTTTTAAATATTATATTATATTTTAAACAATTTGCAGTTTTGTAATATAATAAAAGCATAATGCAGATGCTTTTTCACCTTTGATGATTAAGATTGAATGTCTGTATCACCAGTGAAAAAGGTCTCCAGATTAGGGATGTTACAGAGGTGGTTTTATCGGAATTGAATTCGGAATCGGAGTTTTTAAATTTGTTTTAAAGGATTCGGAACCAGAACCGGAATCGGAACCAAAATCGACAACGAAGACGGAGGTAAAAAGGAAATGTATTAGGAGCAGTTCAAAATAAAATAATACGACTATCTTCCCCGCAACCGGAATTCCCAGTATCACATATATAAAGTTTATGCATGTCTTACGGGGAATCCCAGTTTTTACTATAAATCTGTTTGAACGCGCTGATGGTCTGCTTTCGCCGCCCCTTATGTATGCTCCAACCTCCGATTAAAACCTCCGGTTCAATATTACCGGATCCGAAGTCAAAATCGGAGGTGTAATATCAATCGGAAGTTCCGACCTTTCGGAATCAGAATCGAACCTCCGTAACATCCGTACTCCAGATCCCTACACTCATCAGATCGAACGTAGCGCGCTACTTCACACTGTTATTCTGTGAGGGCGTGTGCCTTGTGTGTCGTGCACACCCATTATGTCAAAATTATTGTAATCTTATCACAAATCGCTTACGAATTTATTTACACCTTACCCTTGTCCACTTTCAGTTACAATTTTTAGTCTAAAGTCCACACTGTTCAGCTCACTCGGTTTCCATTTTAATACTCCCTTACACGCACCGGCCACATAAACCTGAAATAAACAATTTAAAGTTAATGCCACTGTTAACTATTATAGCTGATACATACACATAGAAGTATGTGTCAGCTATAATAATAATATATCTATCTTTCTAATATATTATAGCAGCACGAGTACATAACCACTTTAAGCGGACCACTATTTCTGCTACTAAGTGATTGATTTATTCATCAAACATCACAAAAGATTTGCTAACAGCATATGATTGTGCCTTTTCTTTATTAAAACAATCTAAAACACAATTGTATAATTCAACACATTACTAGATTTTTTACGAGGCAATCTCCACCGGCTAGAAGGAGAGGCGATTATGGCAACAAGGCCAAACTCGTCGAAATTTTTACATGATAAATCTAACAGTGCATGTATTGAAAGATGAGAATAATATAATTTGGTTGAAATCAAGGGGATATTACATCTTTATTTACATAGTTTAAAACTACTCAAACAATCAAATCAATCAAATAGTGAAAGGCCTTACCTCCTTAGATGGCTGGAAGATCAGTCCATCTGGTTCATGATACAGAGTTTTCGCAAATTTCTCCTCTAACAAACAATGTGCCATTCTAATATCCCAGAATTCCTTCAAATGTACACTAAAGGGTCCTTTACTTATCATACCACTTTCAATTGCTCGATTCCTGTTAAATGCATAAAGAGATTACAATTATTTATGTTTACACCATCCAGCGGGAGGTCATCCTACACTGTGTTTGCCAATTACTTCTATAAAAACCATCTTATTAATTTCATTATTTATATCTCAACGCATAACACGTATCTACAATAAAAAAAACGTATGCATTTATTGTTATTTGACAGCTTATTACCAATAAAACCAAAACAGTGTTATTTTTTTTAAATTAAACTTCCAATTCGCACTTTTGTTTTGACTTACGTTTGGATTTACATAATTTAGAATAACTACCAAAAAAATTTTTATCCCATGTCATTTGATCAGTAAACCTACACTCAATAGCTTAATGTCTAAAGTCTAATACTGTGTTCTTGTACTTTTACTTGTATTTATTTTTAGAACAAGACCAAGGTATATTCTCAATAGACATAAATCGGCCTTCATAAATCCGGTAAAAACAATCATGAGATTTCATGAATACGAAAGATAACAAGACGAACCGTTGACTTTTATCAACATAGATAAGAGATTTACGAGTCAAGGAACAATTTGCAACAATCATGATCCAAAAAGATCAAGCAATAACTTCTAGTAAAGATTCAAGAATGATGCATAAGGGATGCATAGCAGTCTCAAAATAACTTCTTAAAACAATTAATAAAAATCTTAATTAACTTATATGACTTAATTGAGCTAGAGAACGCAAACATTGGACAACTGCAGCCTGAAAATCCTCTGGACTGAAAAATTTGAAAGAAGCCGGATTATGCCAGAAACCTATTTAAAAAAAAATTAAAATTGTTTAGATATATTCAATATATTAATAGAACTTCTAAAGCAGAAGCTCATGGCCAACAATGAAATCTATATAGGATGTTTCTTTGCCTGAAATATTTGTTCTTAATACAGTTTTATTAAATTATGCATCACATTGGGCATACATGCTTACAGTTCACTTACTTACTTTACAGTAAGAGATCACTGCCCACATTCAGCTGGATGATGAATCAAGATAAATAGAAAGAAAAGCAAGAAAGAAAGAAATGTTTATCTGGTATTTAGAAATAAAATACTTGTGAATACTGATTTTCAGTGGAACCGTGTAAATAAATGTAGAGTGTACAATGCTGATCATTAACCAAATCATGCCAGTAGCATATTACATTTTTATTTTGCACTAGCTGTGCCCCCCATTTAATACACGTAACTGAGCAACATAGAGTGTGCATAAGGTGCTTTTAAAACTAATATATCATTTTCATTTGTGATACAATTTTAAAAAAACAAACACACATATTGGCCGAAGTACTGCTCAATACATAAGCATGCACTAATGCACAGACAAACAGACAGCTCAGTTGTATTACGAGTTTTAATTACCTTGGATTTATAATCTCTTTCTCTATACACATCAGTCTGACAGGATAGAAGGCCTCCTTCCCAACATTCTGATTGTCAAATCTGATTATATCATAGCATAAATATCTAGGTTTGTCTTCGCCGTCTTCTTTGTCCACAACCATTTCCTGCAAACACATAAATACGTATATATATGCAATTAAGTACTGCGGACAGACATAAACCCTCAACCCAAAACTCATATAAAAGGATATATATAATTCCACATTTCGAACACATGCAGTTTATGACACTAAAATATAGGCTGTAACAAGTTCTAACCTTGTAATTAAATTTGTCAGAGAAAACAAAAGTATAAATTTTCGTTTTGCAAGTCATAATTTTTAGAAAGAAATAAAAATATAATTTATTGTTATTTAAACCTATACCCAAATAATATAAAAGATGTATGTTATTAATGCTTAGAAGATCTCAATTCACTTATTCTTTAAAAAGACCAATTCTGACCTAGATCTAGACGAATCAGATCTAGAATAGACCATGGGAAAACCTAATATTACAAATTTACTCACACCATTTTGAGATTGTTGTTGCAGAAAAGATGCCAGTTTTAAAATATTTATGTATTTATTAGTTATAATATGTACTATGATTTACCCCATCAAGTAGAGTGTTTGTCAGATGTCTCATTGTCTTGTTGTGTAGGAATTTCAGGCCATGCACTTTGAATATATAGTTGTCTCTGTCCAACATATACACCTTATCATCTCCATCAATTAACATCATGTATCTGAGGGCAAATAGATCATTATCAACCTCCATTGCATTGGTTTGGTATAAATCAATATTATACAAAATGACTTATCTACAGTGTAAGAAGTCAAAGAAATGAAGATTTAGGCTAAGAAAAATATTTTTTTTTCGAACTCTAGTCAATCAAAATTTAGTATCACATGCTGTTAAAAAAATTGTATATATTTTTTTAATTTTTTATTACATTGAGAGTAACAAACAAACGCAGTTCACCTGATGGCAAATGATTCCTGCAGCCTATGACATCTACATTGACAAGGAATCATAATGCAGATGAGTTTTTACATCTGAGGACGGAGATGGACTGCCTTGTCACCAGCAATAAAGGTCTCCAGATCTCTATACATACCAGACGAAACACAGCAGCATTATGCCATCTTACGCTGGTATTATGTGACGGCGTGGTACACTATCCCGGTTCAGCTGACCCATTCAATCTACAGCTAGAAACAAACTGCAGTGTAAAAATATCATTGAATTACAACATGATACACACAAGATACTAGTGGAGTGAATTTACGTTTTATTGCTTGGTCCAAGAGTAAAATTTGATTGTACATAAACTTTATGAACGATGGCAGCAAAATAAATTATTATTATTATCAACAACTGACCTGATCCCATCAGCTTTCCATGATACCCTATAAGGTTTCATCTGAAGCAGGTTTATGTTGTTCGGGGTCATTGAAACAGGCTGGCAACCTGGAAAACCTTTTCCCTTCCATTTACAAAATGTTTGAGCTTTCTTTTGTATTTCACTCACATCAGGCTCAGATTCGTATAGGTTAACACCATTCATGGGCGGTACAAATTCTTTCCTTCTGTTGTTCTTTCTTCCTTTATTCTCACATCTGTAAAATGTGCATGTCATTTTTCATGTGCGTGTCCCATAAATAAGGGTAATCAAAGTCATTATTTTTAAATGTCAAAACATAGTTTATTTTTTAAATTTATTTAAATAAATTTGCTCAATATAATATTTAAATGGGGAA
Organism: Teinopalpus imperialis; assembly: GCA_029286865.1. Taxonomy (NCBI): domain Eukaryota; kingdom Metazoa; phylum Arthropoda; class Insecta; order Lepidoptera; family Papilionidae; genus Teinopalpus; species Teinopalpus imperialis. The sequence goes on from JAGSMU010000012.1 coordinate 1,519,380, forward strand.
GAAAACGTTATGCGACATATTTTTATGAATTTGAGAGAATAATTAAATTCACCTCTTAACTTTTAGAATTATTTTTTTTAATTCTATATTTAATTAAAATTACTTTTAGAAATAAAATAGCATTGATATTAATTTCTAACTTGTAATTTTTTTTTATTAGGGGCTGACAAACAAATAATATTATACTTTATGTGAACTCCTGGGGCTAATTTCTATTCTCGATAAGGAATTATAATGCCTGTCTCCCTTGAGGACTAAAAACGAATACTTTGTTATTGGTGGTAAAGATTTAGGTTTCTTTCTCTCACCCACTGAAGCTCAGAAGGTGACCCTTCTGAGTTAGGTTTAATATTATAATTATTAATTAATTAATTATTTTAGTTCTCCGGTTTTGCGCTACAGTTAGATGCGACGTGCCTCTTACGAGGTACGTAAGGAAGTTAAGCTAGACCTAGTTTTTACTTCTTACCTACCTACCTACCTACCAACTACCTTCTTTCCTTAATGGAGCCTATCAGAGTGGAGATCACTATCGGCCTTTGTCAGGAGAAACTCCAGATTCAAGACTCAAGAATTTGTAAGAAACATTGTGAGCACTATTATCTGTGTACAAAATAATTTATACATTTGGAATTCTAAGATTGACAACAATAAAAAGAGTTGGCCTGAATTGCCTGTCCTCACCACGTAACTAAAGAGCTCATCACCCATGCATCATAATGCAGATGCATTGTCACCCTTGAGGACTGAGGACTGATGAAACGCCTCGTCGCCAGTAATAAAGGTCTCCCTTCACTCACCAGACGAAACACAGCAGCGTTATGCTGCTATTTCACGTCGGTATTCTGTGAGGGCGTGGTCCTGGTCCTACCCCAGTCGAGCTGACCTATTAATTCTGCAGTTAGAAACAAACTGCAGTGTAGCTCTACCAATGTTAACACACATTGCCTCGTTGTGTCTAAAGATCATTATAAGACCAAAAAAAAACTAATTACTAAACTCACTTAGACGATGAATAACTGTGAGCCTGCGATGAATGTGATGAATTAGCCTGCAAATCATCATCTTGGAAGTCTTGCTCGTCTTCTGCAATAAGCAAAGAAATATATTTAATTGTTTTTTATAAGACAAGATACCCTGCAATGATGAAATAATGAAGATATTTAATTAAGCATAAATAACTATTGGCTATTAGTATTAGTTTCTGTACACTATTACCATATTTTGTTGATAGATTTAGACCCGATATTTCAGTAGTCAGATATGCAAAAGAATAGCGCTTATTCGAAGAATAGCAAAATTTTTGTTTTTCAATCATCAGACGTCACTTAATCGAATAATTAATCTACCTGAGATATAAATTTATTCTATATATAATATATTATGTTTCATTGTCAAAAATTTACATACAGTGACAACTGGCTGTATGGACTAAAGTCCTTTGCCTTTCCCATTAGGGATAAATTAATATCATCATACAGTGACAGTCATACGGAGAAAAAAAAGGCTAGATAGTTATTCCGAGACTAAAGTACTATTGAAAAACTGAAAACTTTTATGATTTAAATAAACATTGGTATTTACAATACAATTACTCCATTGGTATTTATTTAAGCGAATGAATTGAAATATTGCCCCTAAAACATATTATTATCAACGAGTATGTATGAAAATAGGGTTGTAGAGAGAGTTTAAGAATACATTCAAATTATTTTTAGACATTTAGTCAGTTCTTTTACAAATATCCATATACAATAATTATAATAATAGAAATATTGAGACATTGACGTATTCTTTAGTAAATTATGCGTAAAAATCGCAGGCATGGCTAGTTTGGAATATAAATAAAGAACAAGGCTTTTTATAATGAAAATATGGGTGAAAAACAAGCACACAGTTCACTTTATACATTCTTTAACCCCTACCTCCACCAAAGATTCAAGTCCACTGAGGATTGATATAGACTGCCTCCTTTAACAGTAATTAGGTTTCCATTTTTTTACACTAACCATAACATGTTTTATGGTGGTATTCTGTGATAGCATGGTGAATCAATAGTTAAATTGATCCATTCATGTTGCAAGTGGGAAGCAACAGAAGCACATGTGCACAAATGATAAAAGGTCAACCCTAACAAATACATCACCACCACCACCACACGGCTCTCAACAGTCTTCCAACAAATTCCTCAACTTCCTCAGACACACTCATGGGTCTTTAAAGAACAAACACATTTTAAAGAAGAAGAAGAAAGAGTTATAATGGTTTAAATTAGGAAATAAAAAAAATTGTTTGAGATATTAGAACAAATTTTGAATAGAAATACCTTCACCCCACGGAGGCCTTGGAGGTGCAGTAGGAGCGAAGTCTGTAGTATCTTCATACCGTCTATATAACTCATCTAAATAATCTTGTTTATATATTCCTGGCTCTCTGCATAAAATAAAAATGATACATATAGAAACATCTTTGAGACCAAGGGAGAGTCTTGAAAGTTAGTCTGAACGTAGCGAAAACCTACAATCGCGTTTTGTACAAAGCACTTCTTTCGAAGCTTCTTTCGCTTTGCTTGGCTTTGATGGGCTTCCTGAGAAATTATGCAAGTGAGTCACCAGTTTTCACTCAAACTAAAGCATTAAGGTTGTAGTCGACAGTGCATGCTCTGACTCCAAAACCAGTGAATGCTGGTGTTCCACAAGGCTGATGTGCCATCTCTTACTTTGTTTCTTCTGCATATCAATGACATGTTGCAAATTAATAACATTCATTGCTATGGGAATAAGAGCACAGGGGATGCATTACATGCAGACACTGGCCGCGCCATTATTTCTCAAGAAAACATCAATGAGTGCCGGAACAAACTTGTGTCTGAGGTCGAGATTTTGTTAAACAAAGCCTCAGAGTGGTGCCGACAAAATCTAATCATATTTAACCCCGCGAAGTCACAGGTTTGCGCGTTAACCGCCAAAAAGAATTCCTTTGACGCATATCCCAATTCTAAAACACACCCCTTGCTGCTTGCTTCAGCTAGTATCAGAATCCTTGGCATTGACATATCGAGCGACGTTCAGTTCTGCAGACACCCTCCAAGGGTAAGGCCAAATTGGCCTCTATAAAAACTGAGTGTGTTAATAGTGCGAGACAGTATTTCATATCAACCCACTGTGTACAACTTTACAAAGCGCAAGTTTGGTCTCATATGGATTACTGTTCTTATCTCTGAGTCAAGGCACCTCAGTACCAGCTTCTTCCATTTGACAGCATTCAACGGAGATTGCCTCGATTTGTTAATGACACTAGGTCATAATAAGAGATGTTGCTCTCTGCATTTTTTTTGCCATATTTACCATGGGGAGTTCTCTTAGGAGTTATTTGGATTAATTACAGCCCCTGAGTTTAAACATAACAACATAATTTAAAATTTCATTTCAATGGATGACAATCCACCACTGTGCCTCACGCGAAATTTCTTGCCACGCACAACTACTCTGTGGAATCAGCCGTCGCCACCAGAGTTTACGAACCGATATGACTGGGGGACCTTCAAGAAAAGAGCCTACACCTTCGTAAAGGCCAGCAACGTATTTGTGACTCTTCTGGTGTTGCAGATTTTCATGAGTGGCAGTTATCACTTACCATCGGGTAGGCTGCTTCATCATTTGACACCTATTCTATAAAAAAAATCTTTCAAATGTTTCATGTATTACACTTACTGAATCATTGTTAATAAGGGCGAAATTTAGGTACAACATTTTTACCTCTTTATTGAAAAATGATGCAAGGCTGTATCCAAACTGTAATCCATTTCCTCAACTATAAAAGAAACGATTAAAAATCCTGTTCTATTGAAGCCATGTGTGCAATGGACGCCAATAACATCGTCAGGATTCTGAGTCATGAATTTGTTGACAAGTTTAATGAATAGGCTGAAAATAATTACAAATGAAATCAAATAAATTATAACTAATTAGATAATCATTGCCTTATCTAAAACTATTTATTAAATAGTGATGGTGGTTATATTACAATATGAATTATAGATTTAAAATTTTTATTGTAAGTTTTAAATTTACCTTGTTTGATCTTTTGTGGGTGTTTCTGCATGGCCCCTGCATGATAACTTAACATATTTGCACCCATTTTTTTCAATTTCACTTTTGTCATAGAATCTAGATGTATTTGTAAGATCAATCCATAGACCCAGCTTTATCTAAATTATAAACAGAAAATTCCATAAAATCAGTAAAATATTAAGAACTTAATCTAATAGCAACAATAAGACACAAAAAGTACAAAGCATATTTAAGGTGGGCATTAAAAACATATTTTAAATATCTGTTGTATTATTATAGATATTTAAAACAAGGGATATGTTTTTTTTATTAGTTACATTGAGTTCTTCATATTAGCATTATTGATACCATATATCACTTTGCAGAAATCATCAATAAGTAGTTAAGGTAAAACTTTTATTCAAGATCCATGTACATATAACAGAAAGGAAGACATTTGAAAAATAATACAAAGCTAAGAAACTATTTTTCATGCTATGTTGCAAAAAGGCAGCATACTACTTGGTGTTTTGTTAATAACAAAGATTATCATAATTTATTAGTAAGATCAAAAAGATATAAAGACAAATATAAAATCAGATAAAAACAGATTTAAACATGTACAACACACATAGCTATTTTGCAAGTTTATAAAAGAAACGACTTTTCTTTTAAATATTGTGACAAAAACTAAGTAGTATTAAATACCCATGATTGATTACAAACCTTAAGATCTCTCAGATTTGAAAATAAAATTGATGGCGTAAATCGATTTACACTTGGTACTTTTTCATTAAATTGAGGACCCAACGGTGTTTTGAATGCCAAGAACTTCTCAGCAATAAGACCAGTGGATTTTCGTGGACAGTTTAGCCAACGATTTGGAATTGGCCCAGGATCCTTTTGTGACATGGTCACAGTACTTTTTTATTTCTTACACAAATTATATAGTTCTATACTCTAAGAGGTTTTTCCTCAAATTTAAAACACATTTAAATGTTTTCTTTGTAGGATTATCAAATAAATCGATATATAAAATACTCAAAAATTACTGTACATAACATAAGTCACAAAGCACTCCCAGAGCATTAAAAAATAAGTATAGAGTATGTTTGTCTATGTAATTCACAGATAATTAAACATTTTTTATAACTAGATTGTTAATCTTTCAAATTGATCTTGTTTATTATTATATTTAAAATACTAAAACACAATATAATAAATTTAATAACAAAATAAAATAATTCAATTTGGTTATTTTACTTAATTTATTATCATCATTGTATTTCATTATTACTATCATCGTCAATATACCTCATTATAACTCCACAGCTCAGTTAATCGACTGATCGTGAGCTGATGATCTTCTCTGCACTGGAACTGGATGTTCCTAGTATTTTTAATAGTCCGTGTTTCAATTTAATCCATATAATAAAATCCATGCTTCCTACAACACCTCTTTTGAGACGAGGATATTTCTTACTTTACTTTTACCCATCGGTAAAAGTAAAGATAAACAATAGAACAAACGTACAAACAATAGAACAAATTCGTCGATTGAGTGCAAAAACAGTACGGGTATAGCATGGACATTAAACATGCCTTTGGGAATATTATCGTGTATGTGTTATACTGTATTTATATATTGTAATGTACTGTATTTGTACAGATGATGTAATACTGGACTGTAATAGGATAGTTATTGCAGTCTTGCTACGCTAATATTCTAACATTCTTGATATACCAATATTCAATTTAGCACCACCTAAGAGACCGACCGTGAGAACATCAGCCAAATTTACATAATATCCTATATGCTTGGCATAGAAATAGATTTTGCTCTTCGGTCTTATGTATCTGCTGAATCGTTCTGGCAATATAATTTATGGTGCTTTTTATTATTTTTTGCTCTAGTATGCGGTTTAAAATACATATTAAACGTTTTTATTTATTTAGCCATTATTAATTCAGTGGTTCAGAATTTTGCTTGGTGGTAATATATGGAGAGGTCTATATTCACTGTTTTATAATTTAATTAAACAAAGAATTTATTAAAGTCTATAAACAACTTTAAATTGTTGTTTAAATTCTTTACTTTTTCGGTAAGCTGATTTATTTTAGTTGTTTACAAGTAAGACATGTACAACGTAATATTAGTAGTAATTTATTTTTGTTGTATAAAAACTTATAAGATGAAAAGAGATGCAACATCTATTTTGGTTTTTACGTTGGCTACACTCGAAGTTGGTATTTGCTACGAGCCTGCCTGCCATTTTGTAAGATAGAAGGGAGATAAAAAATAGTTTTATGGTGTTAAAATTTTACAAAAACTCCGTTGCCATTTGTATAAGGGCCAAAAACAAATGTTTAAATGGACGCATCGTCCATTATAACTCAAGTGTCACGGGATGACGAACAATTAAACAACTATGGATCCGACAGAGGTAAATCTAAGTCGAGTTACACCTGTTACCTTCTGCCATCGAATTGGAGCGTATAATGTTACCTCTCTGTGATGCAAAAATATTTTACCAGTGTGTCTAATTTAAAAAAGTGTGTTGTGGAAGATCTCATCTTCAGATTGTTTTATTGTGAGAGTATAATAAACACGAGGTAAACAAATAGAACGTGTAATCGCGCCAACATTTTAAGGAGCAACCTTGAGAGCGTAATCCTAGATATATTTGTGCCGTCCGCGTATCCGACAGCTATGGACTAGTTTATGTGAAATTATGTTTTTAGGAACTACGCCCAGCGGCCAACATAATGAAGGGGATGGTACTCCAGTATCGGGGCCCGCTGCTCTGGGCCGCAAACAAGCGAGTTGTGGAGGGTTCTTGCGATCCCTTCTGTGTTGTTGGCGAGGAGGTCGAGGTAAAGGACCGCCCGGGAGCAATGGCGCGAACAGCATTGATGGTAGAGCTTCACCCCCATTGCTGGTCATGTCAGACCATGCACCCCGCCCATTGTTACCGCCAGTGAGACATCAGGATATGCATAAAAAGTGTATGGTCATTGATTTGGATGAGACCTTAGTTCACAGTTCTTTTAAGGTAAGTGATTCTTTTTAATTATGCTTCTTATTCATCATGTTTTTAAAACCCGCATGTCCTACTTTCTACAGATGGATATGGTCATTGTATCCGTAACAATAAACTAAGTAAAATATACTTTAATTCTTACTTTTAACTTTTTAATGTGTTTTAATTTTTCTAAATTTGATAGTAGTTAACAATTGTTTACTCTCATAGTTTGCAATTCTAAGACACAATATTTGCCAAATAAACAGGAATGTAAAAGCTTTTACATACTGTTATTAGTTATATAAATTTATTAGTGATTAAACACATTTAAACAACAACAAAATCTCACATAAATATTGCCATATATGTTTCCATTGTTAGAAAAATGGTATAACGGGTACATTTTATAAATGTATACAACCATAATAAATGTTCACAGGGACCACATGCTGGTGGATTATTTGGTATTTTTTACAATTTATTTTATTGAAATTATAGGAAGCGGCAATTATCAAGTCCATAGCTCTAAAATATTTAGTATAATTAACTATTACGGAAAAAGTGTTTGATTATTTTTCTTGTTAAGGTGGTCTGGAAACAATTGATTTGTATGTGGTGTATTTATGCAATGAAATTATTGGTATGAAGGACATAATGTGATTGTGAAATTAAGGGGTGACAAATTAAGAAAAGTTTTAACCTGATGGTAAGTTTTTCCCGTGACCACAACACTCACAAGCCACTGAAACCTTATCTTTAAATCTTCTATAATCTTGTTATATATGTATTACACAGGATTAAGCTAGTGGAGATAAATACATCTTGTTTGTGCTTATAATTAAAACAATACTATATATTGTGTGTGGTATGCACACAATATATATAATAGTTCTATAAGTACTTTATTTTTTCAATAACTATCAGGTGTATGGTACAATTTAGTGCATTTCACCTTAATGTGGTAGGGATTTCTTAAATTTAACGCCTTTTTTTTACTATGTATACTATTGTGTACTTGTATCTGAGTTATGTCTGTATATTGACAAATTAATTATTTATTAAACAATTGCAATATAGAGGATGCCATGAGGAACAGGATATAACTAACATATTTGTTGATATACAATCACATCTCTATAGCCGGAAGTGATTAATGAGTCATGCCCTTTCATTACCATTTATCATACCCTTTTTTTATATTTGTACCCGTTACATACAGTTTTTTGGTCATCTTTTACAACCACAAGGGTCATAAACAAGGATATATAGCATTGGTATAGCCAAATTTCAGTATCTGGCTTCCACATGAATTGGTTGGCTTGATGGGGCCATCCACATAGAATAGCAGCATAACACTGTATATTTCAACTGGTGAGTGTAGTGATCCAGAGACCTTATTACTTGTGACAAGGTATTCCATCTTAGTCCTCAGAGTGACATATGTTGCATCTGGTGAATGGCATGCTTGTTTGCTAATCCCAATATAATAAAAATAAATCATAGGAATCTCCTCATCTTAACAAGTAGTCAAACTAACACCCTTAAAAATAATTAAAAATTGTTTTTGTCTGTCCATACACATTCAATAATCGGGTTTAGAGCAATGTCAATTTAGAGCAATTGCAAGTGTGCTTTGTAAATAGTTGAAATTAATAGTCAATATAGACACAAATTAAGGGACATGTAAGATGTAAAATTTTTTTTTCTCTATGATGCTGATAATGGTTAGGATAGATAGGGTGGATTAGCTTTTTTTGTTATCCTTCAGGATGTAGTGTCTATTTATAAATATATTTTGAAGGCATGTGAAGTCCGCTAAGCAGTAGAGTTGCATGGTGAACTATGTTTAGATACCTCCACTGAAGAGGAAGCCTGTAAGTAGCTGTGCGATTTATATGTACACTGTTACTTCATTTACCTAGCACCAGTGGCTTGAGTTGTTACCTTGGGGAATGTTCTGACGAGTTGTTGGGATTCATTTCACCGTTTGATTTAAAACATTGTACATCACAGTACAATTCAAAATTTCATCCTCATTATCTCAATGGTTGGCAATCCACCACTATGTGCTTTATATGAATTATTCTGCCACCCACAACTACTCTGTGGAATCAGCTGTTGCTGGGCAACTGGTATTTTGGAACCTGATACGACTTAGGCACCTTCAAGAGGAGAGCCTACCTACACCTTTCTTAAAGGCCGGCAGCGCATCTACCGCTCTACTGGTGTAGACATGTTCATGGGTAGTGAGGATCGCTTACCATCATGTGACCAGCATGCATGTTTGCCAACTGTTTTATATCAAAAAAAGTAAACCTTAAATTTGTTGAACTATGAAAAAATATACTTCTACTGTACTTCTAATAACTTTTCTTTCTTTTTTTTTTTTTCGGGCTGATGGCCGCTTTTAGCCCCAGGGCTTTTACAATTTCACCGGTTTGAGAGGTGACCGAGCGCTTATGGCTCTCAGTCGAGACCTCTATATATGGGTAACCAGCGCAGGGGCTCCCGAGAGGGAGCCTCGGCTTGGACCGTTTCGTTAACCGGCCGTCGGGCTGATGGAGGGGGCTGCTCAACCGGTTGAGCGACGGTCACTACGCCGATAGGAGTTTTCCATGCGGGACGTAGAGGTCGAACAGGAGCGAGAATAGGCACGGGAGCGGCGGTCGGTGTAGCTACCTTAGGTGCGACTTTAAGTGCCGGGGTTTCGGCTCGGGAGCCTTTGGGCAGCCAAGGTAATTGGCTGTGTGTCCCTCTGAGTTGCACAGGACACATGCGGGGGGCCCGAAAGCAGCCAAAAGGGCCTTGTCCTTGGGTCTCGGACAGTCGGTGGTGGCCATGGTCACCCAGGCACTTTACGCATCAGGGTTTGCCGAAGCAGTTGCGAGCAGAGTGGCCATATAACTGGCATTTGTGGCACTGGCCAGGAGGGCCGTTTTTATGAGGGCGCTCTATTGTGAGCCCAGAAAGGTGGCAGCACGTTTTCAAATAACTTCTTATTCAAATTAAATTGAAAGGGTTTTATGAATGGTTAATGGTGATTTTTTTTTTAAATATAACCATTATTGTTTAGCAGTCATTTTTAATTGTATGTGCTAAATGATATTATTTTAATGTTACCATTTTTGTTTTGCCTATTTTTGAATCGTGAATTTCCTTTATATTTATCCACAGTCCAGTGTTATCCGAAACAACACATATTTACAAAAATATCGGTTTTCAAATGTTTTTCATGCAAGTAAACTTTGTCGCGTTGGATATACCGCCATTCATAAAGTTGTAAAAAGCTCATAAAACGTAAAAATATTTGCGTTTGATCACGATTACTTCTGGCAGGGATTTATATATGACAATTTGACCATTTGGCTTAAGAGAAACCACGTATTTTGTTTTTGCATTGTAGTGAGAGGTAATTATTAAAAAAAATAGAACAATCTATGGTTAAAGATATGACGTATGAATCAACTTGAATATGCCAAACCGCAAAAAATCAGATAGCCTATTTGTTTTTTGAAGCGTCAAGTGCTTTAATCACTAATCTGGGCTTCTTGGCGATTACGAAACATCAGCCATCGGGTAAACCCGATATTTAGCAGGCAAATAATTTGTGTTAAGTATTTGAGACGGTCAGAGTCGAGTAGTCTTAAAGAATACTATGACAGACTGTGTTAACCTCACATTACGGCCAGTTTCTAATTGGATCAATGCCAACATTATGAGATTTAATACGCTGGTGTGTTTCGTTTGGTGAGTGAAGGGATCGGGAGACCTTTATTTACTGGCAACGAGGCATTTCATCTCAGCCATCAAGGGTGACAAAGCTTCCGCTTTATGATTATTTTTTTTATGATTCCTTGTCGAGGATGAATGTAAATTTCATGGGAATCATTTACCATCAGGCTCGTTTGTTACTCTCAATGCAATAAAACAAAACATACATCTTGAATCTTAGTTGATGATGAGACCGCAGTCATCAAATACCATCTACTGTATGCTATTTTCTCACCAACCCCTAGTTTAGTAAAAAAAAAGGATTTTTGTACAGTACAGCAACGACGAATACTATGAATTAATTTGTTAATAATTTATCCGTCCGTTATTAATCGGATATAATGAATTTTAGTCTCGGTTTTGGTTCTTGTGAATTAGTTTTAGTACAAATATTACGATGTAACACCGACCAGGTAAGTTCAAGTTATATTGGTCTCTTCATTTTGCGCCTTAACAAATCCAATGTAATAAGTACAGGTAAATGTCAGTCGAACGAGAATAGAAAGTCGAACGGTGGATTCAAACCTATGGCGTAAGTGACGCAGATCGTACCCTAAACTATTAGGCTGTTGGCTCTTTTAAACATATGAAAAATATAATTTACTCATAACAATATCAAAATCTTGTTTGTTATTGTCATTAGCTCCACCAAATCTCATAGTTAATCTGGTTTGGGGGCTCGTATTTCATGTCCTTCCAGAATATTCTTGCATTTGCATATGTTTTATGAAAGTTAAGGATGTCCACAGTTCACCTGATTGTAAATCAGCTCGTAAACCCTTGCATTCATCCTGTATAAAGATTCGTGATGCATGTGCTCTGGCAACCTTTGAATGGTGGAATGCTTCTTCGGCCTTAATTTGGCATTCCATATATTTCATATACACCAGTTTATTATATGTCAGTTAAAACAATTGCATGCACATCTCCCGTATGTGTAAGCAATTTATTAAAAAAAAATATATTTCGTAGACTTGTCAAAATGTCGCAGTGCAGGCGCTTTGGACTCTAACATAGTATGTAGAGAGGAGATCGACGCCCTTTTTTTAAATTTAAATCCTTGAAACTAGTTCAGGCCATATATCTATATATATATAAAAAAAACAATAAACACTAAAAAATAAACAAACGAATAATAGAAATTTGTGTATTGGTTCAATATGATCTGGTCTACATCAGCACCGTGAAGCAGTTCCTTTTTATTATATTGAGGGTGACAAACGAGCACACAAGTTCATCTGATGGTGCGGCGTTGTACCCACATTCATCTTCCATAAGGAATCATGGTGCAGAAGCGTCTCTGAGGAATCGGATAGAATGTCTCGTCACCAGATGGGTACCCAGATCCCTACGGTCATCTGATGAAACACAGCAGTGTTATTCTGTAAGGGCGCGGTCTCTTCTCGATTGAGCCGACCAATTCATACTGCACCGTACCTCTACCACAGTTGAAATATGTTTCGTAATGAATAATTATTCCTTTCAATCAAGAATCTATAATATATATGGGTCGAGACTCGATATTTTATACGCCGTCTTTTATCAAAGTTATACAGTTAGTAGGGTTCTAAATTGTCGACATGTATTTCGTGTTGTGGTCAGAGTATCTGTGTTTATTGTGGGTTCTATTCCCAGCCGGAGAACCAAATTTGTACATCACGGATTATTGGTTTCCGGACATGGGTGTGTATATCGCGGAGTAGGTATAGCGCATACTAATGAAGCAGGCAGGTGGACGTATACATTATCAAAGGTTTACGGCTAACTCAAATTGTAATAAATATATATAATTTCTTTTGATTTTTTTTATTATTAATGTCATTTACAACATGCTAGAGCCACGCCTCTGCTATAAAGTAGACGAGGCACGAATTATTAGCTCTTATTGCACCAGTTACGGTGGTAACAAGTGTAGGAAATGTATTTTTAGTTTTTATTATATACAATAACTCAATCGCGGTACCTACTGCAGTCAACTACAGACAACATAAAGGGCGAACCGATCAAACTCAAAAAAAATATAGAAAAATGAGTAAATGTCGTAAAAAAGACGTGAAACAACATTATCCATCTTTCGGTTTGTAAATAAAAAACACAACATTAGCGTGGGAAAGAGACAAAACTGTGATATCATTAAAATAATACGAAGATGAGTCACAAATGATCTCTCACGGGACATTTTTCTCTTGCCATTTTCTAAAGTTGTTTTTTTGAGTTGTCATTTTTATCCTAAAATGCCGGATTCACCGCAAGTGAACCTAAGATAGGATTACGCTGTGATTCTTTCTCAAGATTGTCTTTCCACCACGAGCTGAGATAAGTCAGAACAGTTACGCTTTTTTTTTTTCCGGCTGATGGCCGCTGTTAGCCCCAGGGTTTTTACAGTTTCACCGGGTTGAGAGGTGACCGAACGCTTAAGGCTCTCAGTCGAGACCTCTATATATGGGTAACCAGCGCAAGGGCTCCGAAAAGGAAGCCTCGGCTTGGAGTGCTACCCTGTTTCGCGAGAGCGTCTGACTCAAGGGTGCCCGAGAGGGCCCAACCTCGGCTCGGTCAGTTGCTTCTGACAGAGGATTATCTTAATTAATATCACTATTATTATTAGCTACCTGTACCACCACTTCAGAATGCGTGAGCGCTGGAGAAGAAGTGGCGTAAGAAACTCCAGCAACGCTTCTATCTGTATGGACTGGAGAGAACCGGCCAGTGACATGGCGGTATCGCGAATAACTTTGTTTTTCGACGCCCTCGCCGTCGGCGGGGGCGATATGAGGTTGCAATGTATGTGTGTTGTGTTTTATGAAGGGCTTGGGCCCTGGTGGTTGTGTCGTCGGGGTCGTCGAGGGCGTGCCTCGGTCTCCTTTGGACTCGGGTAAATCTGTGATTCGCGATGGTATTGTAAGTGGCGGCACTTACAATCAAAGGGTTTTGGTGTTTGACGGCAGAGTCGAAATATCGGCGAGAAGCCTGCTTCAGGTAATGAGCTATGGTCGAAACAGTTACGCGAATCTCAATTAAGCTAAGCGTAACTAGCTTAGTTGACCAATTTTTAATATCTTTCGCGGTAGATTAAGCGCTTTGAGATACTATGTTATATAATATATAACCGTTAGTACGACATAGACAACCTAGTTTATTTGTAACAGGATGTAGGGTTAATAGAGTATATACATATTCGTCGGCTTGTTATAGAACGTTTTTCTTATCGTCATTTCCCGTGCCATTCTGGTAATTGATTGCAAAACTTGTCACTCTGTTCTTGTGGTAGCAACAAATTAAGGTGATAATAACAGTAATAAAATAAATACAGTAACAAATGTAAAAAAAAAAAAAAAATTATTATAGTTATCGTTTCGTAAAATTTATTTGGTGATAGTCCTGATAACAAAATTTCATACAAATTTTACGTAAAATACTATTAAAAATTGATTCAATTGCTGGGTATAGACATTCCCTTTAGTGTTCCGCATTGAGCATGGCGGAACAATGCGGATTGATGTATTCCGCTCGTCTTATTTTTTTCGTTACATATTTGATGTTTGCACTTAAAATTGTAAATTAACAATTTTCTTGGCACCGGATGCTTGCTCTTAAGGCTCAGGTGACGTGAAATTAAATGCAAGCGCTCCTACACTGTTCGCGTCTCGCAATGAGACACCATGAATCTCATTATATATTATATATATTGTATAGTTTTGACCAATAAAAATATATATATACCATGTGGCTGTCTAGTAAATTTTTTTTTTTGACATGACAATAAGAGTTCACACTCAAAGAGGTCCGCCAATACATAGGATTAAACATGGGGCAAACTATTTGAAAGCGCACTCTATCGGACCACCAACAATAATATGGCGTTGAAAGAAACCTGTTCTTAGGTCGGGAAGCTGTGATGCTGGCTTTATAAATATTTAATTTCTTTTTGCTTGACCATTCTTAATTAGTCTTATACATTTCGGTTTCATAATAAAGGAGAAAATGTCATGTAAATAAACCAGGGTTTTGTTAAAGATTCGAAGTCTATGTGATACTTTCACTCTTTGAAATATTATCGCTTTGCGTGGGTAGAATCAACGACATAATTATTTTAATTACAGAATATATACGTAACATGTTCCGTTACTGTGAACGATATATCACTTCTGTCCAGTGTAAAAAAAATGATAAAGCCCGATATCGTACGTGGTCATTATCTCCGCGCGTTTCAAGGGCACATTTAATGTTATGATTTATTTCTTTGATTTTACTAATATGAATAATCACAAAATGTTTGCTTTCCTATATTTGTCGACTAGATTATCATAGCACGATCTTAATTTACTGTTATCTGCTGATTATTTTGATTCCCACGTCGAGCGAGTGCGTATGCGATGTATTGTTCCAATGCATTACTATGCTGACTGAGTCGACTGCACTTGAATAAAAAAGATAAACAATGTGCTCGTGACTGCTAAGTTATATGTACTTATTTATATTGGTATAACCGATTATCTACAATTTTTTTTTTTTCATTATAAAGTATCCTTAAATCGTTTTGAACCAACATCAATGTACCAGTACCTACTAAGGTACTGAGTTTGTAGCAAACCTAAAATAGTAAGTAGTAATAGTAGTTAGCTTGGCTTAGTTGACAAACTTAAAATAATAGGTCTTTACCTATGAAATTGCCGTTTTGTATGAAATAAGTTAAAGTATTTTTTTTTATTTCTGTTATTCAAAGTAATCACCCATATAATCGCAGTGGTAGTTTATTGATGCCCTTCATGTAACATCAGCTGGACGAGAGGCAACAAACTGTTCAAAGGCATTTTGTACTGCCTCTCTGGAATTGATTTTCTTTTCCAGAACGAAACCGGGCAAACCAATAACGGGTTGGTGCGTTCGTTTGTAAAGTTCTCTCCGTAAACGTTGATGTTACGTGCCGTTTGTGCCGCGTTGATACCACGACGGAACTCATATTCCATAATTACACGAATTTTTAAAGTATCCATTATGACGAAAAATGTTCAAACGTAATGAAAATACAAAGCTAATCAATAAACAAAAGACTGACTTTGTAAAAAGAATGTCATGTTTTTAAAACAAAATTAATTTGAATTTAGAATTCACAGCCAATCAAAACTTTTTTTTGGTTTGAAATGGCCATTACTGAAGAACGGCAATATCATAGGTAAAGACCTAATATTTTATTTACTCTTCACGTTCTTGTTTGATTACTATTTCACTAAGTGAGAATGTGGTCTTGGATGGGTGAGTACAACCGGAGGATAGAAGCATATTCACTCTAGATTTGGAAATTGTAATTACACAGGTAGGGAAGTTGTTTAATCTGCCAATGTTATTTATATACATTGGTCAATCGTATATTTGGTCCATATACAGTAATGTTGCAAACCCCAAGCAAGTTCGAAATCATAGCTTAAAAGACCCGAATACAGCTTCTGTATATCGCTTAATATTATATAAAAAATTCTAAATTGTTTAAGGGCGAAAATACAATACGAAGACAAGGACAATAATATTGTCTCTCTTTCTTTAAACACGTATGTACCTAACTGCATCGCTTGAATTATTATGACCGTGTCGATTCTATTCTATTAAGTTTACTTAATACTTCGAGTGCGTGAAAAGTGGTCACTTTATATAAAAAAATCAGGAAAGTATGTAAAAAGAAATCTTTTTCTGTTTATGCCCTGTGTTCTCAGCAAATTGAATAATCTGTTTCTATAATATTTTATTTTTCAAATCTCTCTTTTGTTAACTATTCGTAGTTCTTAGATTTGTTTCATGAATTTCCCTATTACAAATCTGAAATACGGTGTTGGAGCCACCTAAAATATTATATATGACGCGATTTACATCATGTGAAATATTAAAAAAAAATTGTAACACGTATTATTATTAATAATTGCAACATTACGTAAATTTTCTTGTTATGTTGTGACCGTGAAAATTAATAAACCAACTATGGAAATATTAACACGCGACCGGTGCCACTTATTTTTATTTTCTGTTTTATATTCAAACCATAACCTTGGCGAATTAAGTGAAGGCTAGTTCGCTCTGTTTTTCTAAACTTAGAGTATAACCTTGAATCCCTAGAATAGTATATACTTCGTTGGGTTTGATATCGCCTTAATTATCTCTTGATATTCCATCCCACTCTCGTCTTGTGATAAAAATGGAATAAAGTTTATTTTTATACCTTAGTATATAGACGGCAAAGGGTTTTTTAAGCTTCTCGACTGGTCTGTTATTATGCCCTTGCTGATGTCTTAAACATGAAAAATGTTTTATCTTCGACATTTTTCTTTTTCTTCTTCAGCCACAAAAAGTAGTTCAATTGAGATTTTTTTTATTATTACGTTGAGAGTAACAAACGAGCACACAATTCACCTGATGGCAAATGATCCTGGGGCCCATGCATGACATCTACATTCATACCTGACAAGGAATCATGATGCGTTGTCAACTTGTCACCAGTAATGAAGGTATCACCAGACGAAACACGGCAGTGGTACGCTGTTATTTTACGTTGGTATTCTGTGAGGGCGTGGTCCTACCCCGGTCGAGCTGACCCATGCTTTCTGCACTGTCATTATACCATTTGATAATAACTAGAAGATATTACCATGGTCGATATCGATCAGTAGGACATATTCGTACATTAATTTACCAAATGCATCTCATGTTTACATTCGTCCTTGTAATACAACGAAAGGCTCGCCTCAAGCTATATATATATATATATATTATATATATATATATATATATATATATATATAACATTTGTGCAAATATAGAGGCCACTCATTCGTCATCCCTTTCCATCTTTTTTTTGCTTGCGTTATTACGTGTTTATCCCAACTGCGATAAAAGACTGAATAGCAATTTTTTTTTAATATTATACGTTGCAAACGAGCAAGCATCTCATCTGATGGTAAGTGGTTACAACCACCCATGGATATTTACAACACCGGAGGATTCGCAGATGCTCTGCGGGCCTTAAAAAGTTTATAATGTTTACGGTCAATATATTAAAACAGTTCTATGTAGTACGTCATGCAGCATCAATAGTCGAAATCAAGTTTTTTGTGTGACACTTAATTGAAATGGGATTGGGTGGTGGAAAGCGACAGAGTGGATCACCCCCGTGTACCTTAATTATCTTATGACGTTATCAGTTGTCTTTTATTTAAGTTAAAAAAAAATAACACGTTTTCAGTCCGACAATAATGTCTGGCTAAAATTGTTTGTTATGAAACCAAAGGGATAAAAAAGTTCACTGTTCCCCTGAGATGGTAAGTGGTGACTGGGTCATCTATATCCATCCATGTATATTCGTTGTCTCGTAAGCGCTGAGAGGGCTCGTTATCAATAATCGGGTATCCTAAATATATATTATGTAAATGGTATGAAATAATAAAAAAAAAAGATATGCAAAACCACGCACGTATTTTGTGACCAGCGTGGTCTTTACGCAGTCACAATTTTCTGTTTTATGATATTGTATGGACTCATTAATAATCGTATTTCATATACGACTTCTCGGCATCGATTTCTTGACAAATTACAAAATTATTTGTGAATTTGGTCAAGTATTAATGTTCTTTGGCATGTTTTATTTCTCAATATTATGAAAGACGTGAAAGGCAGTCGAACTCTAGATATCGAAATGATTTTCTAAATCGGCCTCATATATTTAGGTAATAATAATGTTTATTCGAAATTGTAGCCCAAGTAAGTCTATATGAAATATGTGAACATGGCTTTGTTACTGCAATCAACACTAAATATCTCCAGTAATAATTGAAGATGATGTCCCCCTGGCCAATATGGACCACGGTGACATTTTTTGTTTATTATAGAATAGATGGCAAATGAACTTGCAGCTCACCAGATGGTAAGTGGTACTGTCTCCCATGGACATTCGCAACACCAAAACAGTCGCAGATGCGCTGACGGCCTTTAAGAAATTGTTTTCATTTTCTGGTTTATTTCCAACAGATATACTTATGTCTATGGTTGGGCAATCCACCACTTTTTTTTATATATAGAAAAAAGGGAGCAAACGAGCGTCGGGAACACCGAGGTGCTTATCGACAATAGGACAACCGCAAAACCAGAGGAACTGAGGAGATGCGTTGCCGGCCTTTAAGAAAGGGATAGGCGGCTCGCTTCTTGAAGGACCCTAAGTCGTACTGGTTTTGGAAAAACCACCGAGGACAGATCGTTCCACAAGGCAGCTGTGCAGAGCAGAAAATTCCGTTGTGCGCTTCACCCGAATTTTACTGCAACGCACAACTACACTGTGGAATCAGATGTCGCCAGCGGTGTTTTCGAACCGACACGTCTTAGGGACCTTAAAGAAAATAGCTTACACCTATCCAGCAATGCATTTGCGACTCCTCTGATGTTGCAAATATTCTTTGATGATGGTGATCACTTACCATATATATATATATATATATTTATATATATTTATATATATATATATATATATATATATATATATATTTATATATATTTATATATATATATATATATATATATATGATAAGATGTTTTAGACAGTTGGTCTTATCTGGTGCATTGCAGTTTTAACATATCTCCATTCGTACTCGTATTGCTTACTTGAATATCGTTATAATAAGCAAACATCACCAGCGCAAGATATATTATAGTAGTGTTTCGTAATCATAAATTCACACAAATTCAGAGGAGATCACTCGATCCTCTTCCTCGGTATGATAATCGGTTGGAGTTTGATTCAAATGCAGTGTCCAAGACATAGGATATACATATATCATATCCGGACCAATTAAAGAAAAAGACAAGATTTTTTTTTCGATTTTCAACAATCTATGATACACTAATATTGTTTTCGGATGCCATTCAAAGCCAGGTATTCTAATTACTATGCGATGCCGCGTTTAGCGGTTATATAAGCTCAGATTATCCCTATTAACTTGATCACCAATAGAAACGCATACTAATTATTGATTGCGGTTGAATATGATATTAAAAAGATACGCGTTTATACGGATAAGTTGAACATTCCTAGAAAAGAATGTCTTATGTGGAAGTTTTGTATATACAGTAAAAGCTCTTTATTCCCGGGGTATATACGTTCCTAGATGACAAAATAAAAAAAAAGCAAATATATAAAAAATTCAATTTAATTGAAGTTTTAGAACATTTTGATTAATTATCTTGAAGCTTTGGCAATGGTAGGAAGAATTTTGTAATTTTCTCTTGCTTGGCAGTTTTTAAAATTCCTTCAATTCACACTGTTACGCAGCAGTCGCATTAGCAATTTACCTCTTAAAAACTCTCTCATTTACCATTCTTAAACATTTACTAAGATTTTTCAAATTAAATGTCGTTTCCAGTGCTTGTTGAAGCCGCCTCTTCAATGGACTGTGAATTTAACATTTCCTCCAAGTCGTTTTCAGTCAAATCTTCATTTTGCGATTCAAGCAATTCCTGAATGTCACTTGATTCTATCTGTTCGAACCCATCTCGTCCTATTCCATTCGCGATTTCGGCTATGTTTGCAGTCAAAGTTTGACCTTGCACAGATTCTTCGTCATTTTCCGCAGTCAAAAAATAATCTCAAAGTCCTCGGCGATATCATTTAACAACATACTTTAGGTCATGTTGTAATAGATCTATTTTACTTTTTTTATTAGTTCATTTGACGGCATTTACAAAGGATATTGGGTTGGATACCTATTGAAATCCTTTTATTATTATGTCTGTACATATAAGATCCGCGAATAAAGAAATTTTTAGCCGCGAATATAGGAATTGGGTAGCATTTTTTAATATGCGAACAGTGAAAACGCGTATGAAAGAAGTGCGAATAAGGAACTTTTACCGTATTCAATGTTAGACACGATAGCCTTTATAGATCCCATTGTTGGACGCAGGCGTCGTCAACTACGAATAAACATTAGTACATGGAGGATAGAGGCCGTCATAGCATAAATAGGTCGGGTCAGCCCGGACCAAGTTTTCACAGAGCACCTGCGTAAAATTTCAACAGTTCAAGCTTGCTGTGTTTTGTATAATGACATAATGTGGACCATAAAGAACTGTAGTAGAAAATAAAACGAGAAGGAAACTGGCTTCAGGACATAACGACCTCATGATATTTTTAGAATAGTACCGTAAAAAACCTACTGAGTTTTCCTTTGAGAACATGACTTATTTTACTAGCTTTTTCTTAGTCTTTAGGTGTCCAAACTATCTAATTTATAGTAGAGACAGTCGCGGATTAATGGACTACACAGTTAGTATGACGTTTTTCTTTTTTATCTCGAACACCTTTCTTGACACAGTGCTAGGAAATGGCCTTCGTTCAAATTGTCGTAACCTCCCAAGTTGTTTGCGGCAATCATACAGCCGATTTGGGTAATTTGTAATGTAATCACAAGCGTTATTATGCAATGCAGGCCGCCGTCGTGACTAAAGTTCCGGAATGGATATCAACCATAAATATGTATATTCTTTGAACGCTCCATTTTATTCTAGGCGGTAAATTTATTCTTGATTCAGTTTGGGAACTGGAGCATGTAGAGTGTGAATTTGTTGAAGTTTGTAAAACTGAACAGAGGACTAATATTAGCAAAAAAAAATAAATAATAATAATGAATGAATGAAATAAATCCATTCTCCCGCTTTCTGGTGATGATCAATTTTGAATGATTCTTTTGTTTTTAAACATTATTTGATTTGTTTTCCCAAACTTCTCTTTCGAAGAACTTTATGCGGCCATATTTTCAACCACAAATAATATTGAAGACGTTGGGAGTACAAGAAGCCCCTCATAGATTGGTTTGCCACTAAATTTTTTTTTTTATTAACGGCGCTAACGTCTTCACTATTTGCGGTATGAAAAAGCGCTCTCTATTATTAACTTCTTTTAAAGGTCATTCCTACTGAACTGGAACCGAAAAAAACTTTTGTATAACTTTTATTAATGACGCATCCATTATTTTCCACAATATCCTATGAAAATGAACTCAAGATCGCAGGAGAAATATGTATGAATCATATTTCTCCTGCGATCGGATGTTTATGCCCAGATAATATATGAAATTTCACCATAGATTCAGACGTTTGTAGCTAATTTGAGGATAGATGCATGTAGAAACGACCAAAATTTTAAATCTATAATATCAGTAGGAATTACTTATTGATTAACCTCACGCAACGCGTACGACTTGAAATAATTCCTTGTGAAAGTTTTATTTCTATAAAGATTCATGGTCGACAAGTTTTCGAAGTTAAATAAATTATAATTCATGATATAATTCGTGACGATGTAGATACCAATTTTGTATGATCAAATCTTCGAGTTAAAGTTGTCTATCGTTAAATATACACCGCATAGATGTTGATGATATTTTTAATTTTTTGAATATAATTAAAAATCGTATTTCAATGCCAAGCACTCGCTCCTTTCAATTCGTGGCACGCGAGCAAACCTAGTTCGATCCTCCCTAAACGCTCGGTCACCTCTCATCCCGGTGAAACTGTAAAAAGCCCTCGGGCTAACAGCGGCGCCATCAGCACGAAAAAAAAATCGATCCCCGGTGCGGTGCCAATGAAATGGTTCATTACAATTTTTAGTGTTGATTTACCTCGTTATCGAAGCCTGTGCTTCTGGCAAAATAGATAAAAAAAATACTTCCAGGACGTGTCGGCAACCCGCAGTGGAGTCGAGTGACGGACTATGCTCCAACCTCAGAGGAAGTTTATGCTCAGCATTGGAATTTATATATATAAGCTGTTACTTTAGTTTATTACTTTTTAATATAATTGTAAAATGTTAGATAACGTAATCTATAAATGTACAAACACAGTGGCAAACACTTTCAACAGTGGCCTCAATGTGTTTATATCATAGGTATTTTTTTTCTAAATTATTATTTTATTTCTCCTACATAGTCTCCAGAATGATCTATGCACTTTTGCCATCTTGTCTCTAGCTTTAGTATTCCTTCTAAAAAAAAAGAATCTTCAATTTCATCAAAATATTCAGTTAATTATATATATAATTCAGCTTCTTGTACCCTGATATTCGTCGAAAATTTTCGTCCTGCCGTGTTTTTTTTAGATTGGGCCAAGACAGACGGGGCCAAGTCCAGCGTATAGGGTGGATGCGGCAACAATTCAAAGCTACAATTGTGTATACGTGCGATTGATTTCGCCGCAGTATAGACAGGAGCGTTATCCTTGTGGAACAAAACTTTCTTGGACATCATACCAGGCCTTTTTATTTTTATTTCTTCACGCAAACGTTGTAAGAGTGTGCAATAATAGTCCGCATTTATGGTTTTACCTTTTTCAAGGTAGTCAACCATAATGACCCCTCTACAGTCCCAAAAAACTGAAGCCATTACCTTCTTGGTTGACAAAACGGCCCGAGCTTTTTTAGGGGGCGGTGACCCTGCTCTTTTCCATTGCTTGGATTGTACTTTGGACTCTGGTGTATTGTGGTGAACCCAAGTTTCGTCCATAGTTACGAAACGGCTAAGAAAATCTTGAGGATCACTTTGGAACAGATCCAAACAATCCTGTGATACTGTTTGGCGGGTGCGTTTGTTTTCGGCTGAAAGCAGTCTAGGTACCCATCTGGCAGAGACCTTAGAAAATCCGAGATCGTTGGAAATTATGTTCTGTGCTCGTTCATAGGAAATGGCTATTGCTTCTGCTATCTCTGCAATCGTCAATCTCCTGTCATTCAAAACCAGGTCTAATATTTTACTGGTATTTTCGTCTGTGGTAGCCGTCGGCGGCCTACCACTCCTAGGTTCATCTTGAACTGCTTCTCTGCCACGTTTGAATTCCGCTACCCATCTTTTGACAGTGGCATATGATACATATCTTCATAAATTTGTTTTGGCGTTAATCCTTTTTTTGTAAATATTTTATGACGGAACGGTGCTCAATTTTATCCATTTCTACGGAAACAGCGAACTTCGTTTGTTGAATCGATCACAAATTTTGCAATTTTGACAGAAGAAAAACTAAAGACAGCAGGTTATAATTAAAAAAGAAATGGCTATTACGTACTAGTTTCTTTTGAACTTAAATGTCAACCTTAGGCTCAAAACTTTCAATGTGCCCTCGTATATATTTACATTTATATAAATTTGTATATGTTTGAGCAAAAATGGTGAGGCGACTCTTCTGTGGTTTGGGGGGACTTTACACGAGTACGTTATATTTGTTTTATTTCTCAGAATTGTAGGTTATCTCACTATTAAATGTTCGCCAAACAAAAACTTTTTGACTGTAGTTTGTTTCTAGCTGCAGAATGAATGGGTCTGAACGATCGGGGTAAGACCCACGCTCTCACATAATATCAGCGTAAAATAACAGAATAATACTGCTGTGTTTCGTGGTGGTGGTGGTGAGTGTAGGGATCCGTAGACCTTTATTATTGGTGACGAGGCATTCCATCTCAGTCCTCAAGGGCGTCAACGCATCTGTATTATGATTCCTTGTCAAGAATTAATGTAGATGTCGTGGGCCAAAGGAATCACTTGTCATCAGGTGAACTGTGTGCTCGTTTGTTAAATAAAATAGCAAGTATTAATGACACTGGGGATTGATTGCAGGTCTCTAGCATACTATAATTTAAGGTTTGGACACAAAACTTCGGCTTTGCCATAAAGATGTTCTCCGGAATTCGACCACTATGATATGCTCTGGATATTACCAGCCGACATCACCTACTGTAGTTATTAAAACTCTTGCTCTTCACCACTTCATCCAATGCATGCATGCAGTATCTAGTATACAACACTTCCTAGTGTATATAGAAGTTGGTGATGGAATGTTTGGATTCCATGTCCATAAACGGGTACCCAAATAATTTATAATTCTCTATAAAAAAAATATAAATCGCATTTTTATGTTGATATATCCTGAAGCTATACGCTGAAGCAAGAACGTTTTTTAAAAAGAACCTTCTTGCTTCAGCGTGGACATATCAAAAGAAAGAGATTACTTTTAAAAAAAAACTGATTAGCTCTACTGGTTCCCCATAGAGAACATCAGCGTAAAATAGCAGTGTAACGTTAGTGTGTTTCGTATGGTGTATGTAGCGATACGGTGACCCGATTACTGACAGCGAGAGATTTTTCATCGCTGTCCACTGATGTGACCGCACGTGTGCCTTGAATCTTTACCGAGGAAGGATGTAGGTTTACAGGGGCTAGTAGTTATTTAAGACCTGGTGGAACGTGAAATACATGTATTACGTGCAATAAGATCGGAATAAGCTTCAGAGTATCAGGGACACAACCGGCAACGCACCTGCATTTGGTATTAAGGATGTTCATGGACGGAGGTGATCTTTTATCATTAGTCTATTTGCTTACTTATTTGCCACCTCTTCTATTATATATATATATATATATATATTTATTTATACTTTCGCTTAAAGCACACAATGGTGGATTGCTAACCATCGAGATGATGAGGATGAAATTTCATTACGATGATTAAACTCAGCGGCTGGAATTAATCCGAACAACTCGACACAACTGAAAGAACCATGCATACGCACATAGTACAAACAACAGACACAATTATAAGGTTTATTATTAAATAGAATATTCGTCGAAATACAACTATGCTTTCTTTGCAAACGTGCATAATTTTGTTATCATTAAACGACTTGATAGTTCGAATTATTTGATTGCGTTTATCGTAACAATGTATTTCATTTAAATAAAGCGTACAATTTGTTAAGCAAACAGGGCGACAATGAACCGTCAAAACAGACCAGAAATTTGCATACGCTATAAAACAAGAATGTTTTATACGTTTAGGTACCATTCAAGAATTTTTGTTGAAGTCATTAATAAATATTTATTACAAGATTTAAGTTATACACATGTATTTATGTTATATATTTATATCAAGTTTTATGGTTTTTACGACGGCGGAGTGTAGCCCGGGAGAATCCACAATTTGCGTAACACAATTCTTTGGTTTCGCTTGCGTCTGTTGTATGAAATATACATGATGATTAAAATCTATTGCACTACTATCACAGATTGTCATGAAGGCCGATCTTGAGTCACCTGTATCGATGGACAAACTTGTGTAGGTCGTTATACTATCTTGTATATATGTATATGTACACACAGGCTTGGCAGTTAATTGCTTCCATGAACAATTCTAATAGAATGTACATAAATCAATAATTTGAAAATTATGGTGTATTAATTACTATTTCGTAAAAACGTGTTTACCTATACGAGTAATTTTAGCAATATTGTTTTGTGACTGTTCACCAATTATGATATCTTTGTGGAGGCCATGAAAAATGGCTGATACCGCTTCCGTTCTCATTCGCAAAGGTGAAATAAATCGTTCTATTAATACTGCGATAGGAGGGTGTGCGCTGAACTCTGACACCCACGTAAATAGATTAACTGTGCCGTTCATACTACATCGATATTTCTTTTACGTAAGTTTAATTTTCCACTCGTTTCTATAAGGATCTCTAATTTGATTTGAGTGGTTCGAAGAAAAAACGGTTCAATTTACAAGGTTAGAACAGAGTAAAGAATATTATATTATAGAATCTCAAATTTTCCATACATTAATGTAATTTGAATTCATCTGGTTTTTGTATGAGCCAACATTACATAAGAAAATATTCTTTAAAAAAATTAATAATCGTTAAGAAATTTTTTAAAAATAAATTTAGTGGTATAGTTAAATTATAACGGTTTCATTTTTACGTTGATGCCCTAAGAGCTCTGATCAATTATGATGTTTCGTACTAATCGTGTAGATTCAGCATGTTTTCTTATAATATTCTGTTTATCAACAATTACCAAACATTGTATCAGGTTTTTTATCGGACATAATATAATAATGCTAATTTTTAATAATGTGTAATTGCTGCCTTTTCCGCGCCGTCATTGGCGGAAGTGTTGCAAACGTTAGAGCAAATTCGTTAACCGGACCGAGCAACTTGATTACTAAGTTTATGGGATTTTTTTTTACCAAATTTAAATTTTTCTCATGCTGGTCTAAGCTAACGGATGATTGTTGTGTTTATCTGTTGGCACTGACACACTTAATAAATATTTTCATGACTTTAAGGCTTTATGTACATATATATGTTTTTATTTATTTTTAAGCCCATTAGCATTGTCAATCTATTACGACGATATTGTTAAATAATTAACAAAAAAAGCATATCTGCGGTATTTCCTCGTCGCTCGTCTAATAAAATTTTAATATCTATGAAATCAAAAATCATTAATCTGTATTCTTTTTATTTTTATTTATTGCATTGAGAGAAACAAACGAGCACTTGATTCATTTATACAGGCAATTGATTCCTGCGGCCCACGACATCTACATAGGACATACATCCTTGACAAGGAATCATAATGGAGATGCGTTGTCACCCATGAAGACTGAGATGGAATGCCTCGTCACTAGTAATAAAGGTCTCCGGATCCCTACACTCACCAGACGAGAAACAGCAGCATTGTGCTGCTATTTCATGCTGACATTCTTTGAGGGCGTGGTCCTACCCCGGTCGAGCTACCCATTCATTCTGCAACTGGAAACAAACTGCAGTGTAGCTCTACCACTGTGTAACAAGAATGAATATTCATTGGTGAATTAAGCAAAATGGATACGATGTATTGTTGCTAGTTTGTTAGAGTAGGTATTAGGGTCCTCTCGTTTCTTGATGACCCATTGTTTTTCTGAAAAACAAGAAGGATAATCCTTTGTTATTACAAAGTGAATTTTAATTGCGATAAAGTGTTTCTATACATTGTTTCAAACTTAAATGATGATCGCACGTCTTTATACATCGCCATATGTTAGACATCATTGTGTGTACGTTTTTGGTTAGATCGCCGCATGTCAAGGTTTCAGCCTTGAATGTATTTGGATATTCAATCGGAACTTGACGCGTGTGAACTGGTACCATTTGGAATGTTCTTGTAAATTTTCTTCCATGAATTTGCTTGTATATCTCAGAGGTTTTCTCAGACTTATTTTCACATAGACCACTTGCAAAACTGTGGTTCTGGTTCCGGTTTCTACCATATTCCCAAAACTTACGAGTTTTTGGATTGGGGTTTATAGATTTTAATATGGAAATTTGCCTTGTCGCCGTGTTCCAACCATGAATTAATAGTTTTCGAAATAAAAGTGAGAATTGATTGGTTAATTAATTAATTGATTGTGCTGTGAGTGGATGTCAAAAAAGTTGACCAATAAAAAAGTGATTCCATCCAATTTTTGTGACATCTACTCACAGCACAAGGAATCAATCAATTCTCACTTATTTCACTTAGAAAACTCCACATTCAGAGTTATGTTTAATAAAAAGAAAAATAGTATATTTTTTGTGTTGAAATATGTAATTATTACACTATTCATTATTACTGTTATCATATTACAAAGTTATAATAAAAAATAACTGTAAAATTAAACATTAATAACGTAACGTAAATTTTCGTGGACCCTCGCTTACGAATTGTGAACCCCTTATTTTTGTCACGCCAACGTAGACCCCCGGTCGAATCCTCCGTGGACACCTGGGCCACTTTGGGAACTAAGGGTCTATCTATTGTTCGCAATTATTATGTGCCTATATGTGTGTATATATATATGTATATATATATATAATATTCCACTGTACCCCTGTGATCTCACTGTAGCTAACCTTCGTATAGAGTGTATTGAAGCATTGTTCGCCACGCCGTATCATTGCGGTTTGACGGACATTACAAATCTTTGAAATATTTTATTTATTTATTTCGTAGGCGTGGCAGTTTAATGATATACAGGATTATTGGTAATTCGACGTGTTCCCGTTAGGAGGTAGGGGTGACTATTTGTGATTATTTTAACCCCCATATGTTTTATGCAAAAGTGAACCATTTTTGAGTTATCATGTTTTTTTAGCTTTTTTCAAAACAAGTCAAAAATGCAACATCAAAAATGTATGTAAAACAGAACAGTATCAATTGAAATCTCATCTTTTCTTCTGATTTATAAAAACGATTAAACAATGGTTATTTATCATTATTAAAAATAGCAATTGACAATTTGAAAAATTGAAAAATAGGAAATTGCAATTGACGATTACATAAGCGCCGACAGCAGGATTGATATGTGTTCGCGTGTCCCATACTTTGAACAAATATATCAATAACAAATAGGTAATGTGTTATTCATTACCACAATTAGTGGTTTCTTCAATAAGTCGTGGCTCATGTACTCGCTGTTTATTTGTTGAATACACAAATAAATTGGCTTGATGACTTACCGTGTCGTCGTGTATTAGAGTTGAGATTATATGGGCTAACGTTAATCGGTATTTCGCTAATGCTACTCGCAGTGCATTGTTTATCTTGGAATAGTTCCAGGATATTCAAGTGTTAGTTTTTTTTAGATTGATTTGTTTAATAGGTAAGACACACGCTGTTCGTAATTAATATCAGCGTATGGCAGAACTGGATATCCCCACCCCATCGAGGCCGATTTTGCCCGATCATCGGCTCCATGCGTCAAGTCACTGCTTGCGTAGATCGTCCCTCTATAGGCTTCTTATACATTTGACCTAAATGCGGTCGTATCTGTACTTCTTTTTTATTATAACATTGATAGTCACAAACGAACACACAGTTCACCTGATGGTAAATGATTCCTGCGGTCCGTGACACCTACATTCATCCTTGATAAGAAATCATAATGCAGATGCGTTATCATCGTTGAGGACTGCGATGGAATGCTTTGACGCCAGTAATCCTACACTCACCAGACGAGATACAGCAGAGCGTTATGCTGCTAATTCACACTGGTATTCTGTGAGGGCGTGGTCCTAGTCCGGTCGAGCTGAGCCCACTCATTACCACTGGCTAAATTGCCTACTATAACGATTACTCCGTCTGCGACATATTAGACACTTTGCTTTAGTTCTGCCATACAGGAAAACAACATCCAGTCCTTAAGTGATGATACATGCTCATCTCATCTATTTGATTGATCCATTAACATTAACTTAGTTTTGGGACTCATTGGCCCTCTCTCCAGCAATAAGCGTGCTTACTGAGGTATGATGTATATTTTTTTTTAAATATCATAAACGTGTTGGTTTTACCGCGGAAGGACTACGTCCTCGCAGAATACTAGCTTGAAGAAGCAGCATTACTCATAGACCTAGCAACGAGTGTCGTAACGAGGCGTTTGATTTCAGTACTCTCTCTTTCTTCTTTATCTATCTTTAATTTTTGATGCGAATGTTTACAGGATGCTGTTTTCGCTTACCGTCAGGTGCATCGTGTGATCATTTGTTTAAGGGTTAGTTTACTTTAAAAAGAACATCCGAAAAATTAAAGAAGAAAAAGGGAAACAAACGGTTGTCTTTTGTCGCTGTTTCAATTGATTTTTGACGGCCTGATGCATGATGATTACATCACCTGCATCTCGGTCGTGACGAGTTCGCTTGTAGAGGACTAAGATTTGTTTGAATGCAGGGGACATTCGTACTGGCGCTTTATCCGATGATTTCGTATTTGCTTTACATCGGATTAGGACGGTGAAGATGATTGAGTGCTTCCGTGTGTGGTGTGTGCGCAAATACTTTATTATATGTATGTACTTTATTTAGTACTTTATTGTATGTGTGTATGTGTTTATGAAACTAATGGTAACAAACGAACACACAGTTACCTTATGCTAAGTGATTACATTCCATAAACACCTACATCCATCCTTAAGAAAAATTCAAGTACGATATGCGTTGTTACTCCCGGGGACATCGTTTAGTCTGTCCGACCTGGACGCGCCGTCATCATATTTTGATTTCGTTTATCCTAGTTTTAGTTTATATATTTAGCCTTAATTCAAGTTCATAGTTTCTTTTCATTGTTGATATATATATTCTTTTATTCATATTCTTCATTATATTCATTCGAGCGTAATATCGCGTGTGGGTTTTTATCGTAACACGTTTATAATGACTTGGACAATTACGTCGCAACCATCGTGATTTGATATCGTCGCGCATAATAGACTAAATAATTAAGAAACGGAGCTAGTTGTTGGTTTTATTTATTCAGGAATTCCAAGTTGACATAATGACCAGTACTAAAGCCTTCATCATAAGGTGAGTTGCTTGCTCGTTTCTCAACTATTCTATAAAACATACTAAAGCGTACTTTATATGTCATTAGTTAAAGTTCGTTAAATGATTCGGTGATTTAAATTAGAATGATTATTACTAATACAATAGCATCTGAATTTCGATCGTTGCCTTTGAGAGTTAAAATTTGTGTGAAAAATTATTGTCTCTACAATTATAAATCGGAATAGGAAAGGATATGACAAGTGACTGGCCTGTCTGTGTTAAGTAATGCTTATAAGGCTACAGAGCCAAGTATTTTCACAGGATATGCTTCATGCGTAGATGACATTGCCTGATCAGAAGATATCGCTGTGGTCATTCTTGAGTGAAGGATTATTTTTATTTCTTCTAAAATAATCCTGTCAATGCTAGTTACTAGTACTTTGCTATTACTAAAATTCCGGTTATCCACTCCAACTAAGCTGCCAATGCTTGGGCTTAGAGATGGTTCACGATTAAAGTCGAATGGCGGATTCGAACCTCCGAAACTAAATTTCGCAAACAGCAACCTAAACCGTAAGGCTATCGACGCTTCTGTTTCAGTTATATATAATTAACTTAAACAGTATAATACAAATGTAGAAGAATAATGTAATATAATTAAGTCGAGGTATGCTATGTTAAACATACTGCCATCTAAGCACGAAAAGAAAATACCTTAATAATTAATTGAATTTTAAATGAACTACTTGAATAACTTTAGTTTAGTTATTCAGAATGTAGCATTAACATTTATTCATTAGGTGATATAACTTTTTAAAATTATTTATTCTTTATTACGAACGTCACATTTTTGTCGTTCTCTTAGACTATTAATATTTTCTGGAATTCAGTACAGAGTCAAGAACGGCATTTTCTATAATTTTTAATAATTATATTTTTTAATAATATAATTTTAATATTTTTTAATAAACACATACTAAACAAAGCATGTTTGTCATAATTATTACCTGATAAGAAACCCCATAGGTTTATGATCGATGATTATCTCCTATCAACAAAGTCGCCAACATTGTTATGGGGTTTGAAGTGGTGGACTGCACTCACTCACTGTTATTTTTTAAGTATATTCGTACAAAGGGCATAAGTCACCTGCTGTTTTAGTTCTATGGAATATAGGTATCCGGAGAGCCAGTTTCAGTTTCCAGTTGGTTCCAATGCTTTGCACCTCATTCCTCGAGCGTGACAACCATGTGCATTTTCAATTTTTATTGAGGATCGTTGTGTTTATGGGCTACAGACGTCACTTGACATCAGGGAAAACTGTGCTTGTTTCACGTGCTAATTTCATAAGCGAGTCCTGGGGCTACAAGTCTAGCCGGAGTCAATATTTGTGAGATAAAATTCTTCTCTACGTTGGGTGCAACTGCATTTGAACTATCCTCGAAATTGCATATTCTTTATATCTGTTGAGGGTTGGGGAGGACCCCGTTTTGTCCGGTAGATTTAGTTCCGTTGTGTGTAATATTTACGCCGCCATATTCTGCGCTTGACGTCATCTGGTAAGAACCAGAAGTATGTACAATAGGAGAAAGTTTTTATTTATATATTTGTAATATGACGGCCGCGTGCTGTAATTTATCGAGTACTGGGACGCTGATCCGTGGGTCTTTGGTACGATTCCCAGCCGGACACAGCATTTGAGCATCAAAAATTGTTGGTTTTCGGGCCTGCTCTTGGAAGGTTTCTCCAACGATATTGCACAGAAGGAGGGACGTCGATGAGTGCTTCCTGTTTCTGTCTGTTTGCGTAAATGCTTGACACTATAAAATATTTTGTGCAGTTTATGTCTTCTGGCAATAGCCAGATGATATTGCCATGGTCGAAATCAGGCGGAAACCATCATCAGTTTTGTAATAGTGAGGTGTAAAAGTTACAAAAAATATATATGATATACTATAACCCGTACAAGTAAGGGTATGTTTGTTTATGCGTATGGAATCGTAGCTTCCCAACTAATTTCTACCACTAGTTGCTATCATTAATTGTTCATTCGCTGATCATGACAATGAAATGTTTGCTTTTACATGTAACACAAGTTTATAGAAGATATGAATAGATAATTTCACATAAATAAGATGTTTTAAATCCCTTGTCAACTCGCAATCACTGTGCTAACTTTTTGTTTATCAAATGGAAATATAAAATTTAAATGACCAACATTATGCACTTAAATATATTTCACTTTCGTACATGCACAATACGTACACCACTCGGTCGGGTGGCTTATTGGCTGAAGCTTGGAAGCCATGATTGTTGCGGAATGAGTCTGCTGCATATAAACATCTACATACACTTCCCAAAGTTACAAGGTGCGCAACACTCGGGTGACAGCTTGGTCCTTTTCTACCTAGTTTGTATACCTGACATGTGTGTTTTATGATCATCATCACAAACTATCCATTGTCCATTGCTGAATGGTAGGCCTCCCCCATAGATTGCCACAAAACCACCTGACGAGCCACTTTCTTCTATAGATTTCCAGCAAATTGGCATAGGTCGTCGTTCTATGTAGTCTCGCCACCCAAGAACAACTTTGTAATACCCATTGAAATATATCAAATAACGTATTTCCAAACTTGAAGAATATTATCAGTCAGTTAAGATCGAAGGGAAGTGTAAGAAATTGTATGAAAATCTTATTTTCCCTGTAGTTACTTTTATAAGTCCGTGGATATACCGAACGGAGATAAAATATTTTACAACCCATTTTTCATTAATAATGTGATTAATGACATTTTAAATCTGCGATAATAATTATCGACGGCCACGGTATGTACCGTTGAAGCACCTGATTGCTGCGTCGGCGGATATATTGCATGTGTTCATCTGAACTCGCATCCTTCGATCTTATTTCACATGCTATCGATATGTAGAGAAAACAATACGTGAATGGTTCTGTGTTTGCGCAAATGATTACAGCACTAAAATGTTTCCTGCACAGTTTATATCTGGTATTAGAATATATCGATAAACCAAATCGATCAGAGGGACATCGCAAATACAATATCTGAAATAAAAGCTATAAATGATTGGATTGTTGCAGTCAAACTTTGGTATGATCGAACAAGAAGAATATAACAGAAGCGATACTAAACAGATCCCTTATCCAATCCAGTGTTTATCCCAAGTCTGCCAATGTTTACAAATGACAATGCGGTATGGTGGATTGAATTAAATTATTTGAAAGTAATTAATTTTCATAGAGTGTATTTAAAATTGAGTAGAAAATAATTTTAGTATTATGTTAATAGATTTAGAAGTAAAGTAAAAAGTGTTAAGATCCATATGAAAATATGCACTATCCGTTTTGTAGACTTTTTAATATCATTATGTCAGGTCTTGGATACTCTTGGTACAGGACAGAATCAGCAATCCATTTAAACGATTGCATTGACTTCATCATCAACTCCTGCACCTTCGGAGTATGATCTGCATTCCGAAGTACTGATAGCAAAATACGATATCTTGAAATGCTTGTAGAAATCAATTTTAATGCAGAAATTTTTAGTGCAAAACAATCTTAACGCGATTTATTTTGTAAGAAATATACTCATGGATTTAATTTAGATAACAACTCCGTTGACTATAACTTCCTTTGAACTACAAGACCAGTGTCATATTGCAAAACTAGGTAGTAATTGTAATATTTTTTTTATTTGCCAAAATATAGTAGGTATTACGTGTTGGTTTTGATATTCGATATCTATAACACTGTCGATAAGGCGTGTGTATGAAACATTTTGTTAGAATTAATTGTTATTAGTAGTCCTTTGAAATTGAAACAAATTATCATCGAAGTTATTTCAGTATAATATTTATCTATCAATTTTATATTAGTATTAGTGTATTAAATCATATAATTATAAAATCGGATCTTAGTAATGTCGTGAATAACGTTAGTGTCACACTGTACTAAAACAACGGCATATTTAAGGATTGACGTATCTCCCCGCAGCCGATCAACAATGCGGATTTCGTGGTGCCGGTGGAGATTGACGGCGCTGTCCACCAGGTGTACGTGCTGAAGCGGCCGCACGTGGACGAGTTCCTCCGACGCTGTGGCGAGCTGTACGAGTGTGTGCTGTTCACCGCCTCCCTCGCCAAATACGCGGACCCCGTCGCCGATCTGTTGGACAGGTGAGTGGTCAAGATATTCAGGTTTATTCACGTTTACGTTTTGGACAGGTGAGTGGACGAGATATTCAGGTTTATTCACGTTTACGTTTTGGACAGGTGAGTGGACAAGATATTCAGGTTTATTCACGTTTAAGTTTTGGACAGATGAGTGATATTCAGGTTTATTCATGTTTACGTTTTGGGTTAGCCGGTTATGTTTGCCGACAAAGTCCTTACTAGTTTATATAGTTTTAATGCGCGTAGGGATCTGGAGTTACTGGTAGCACGGCGTTCCATTACAATCCTCAGTCGTGAGGGTGTTTAAATGGGTCTTCGGTTCTGGAGACTCGGTTACTGGCAGCACGGCGTTCCATTACAATCCTCAGCCGTGAACGTGTGTAACGGGGTCTTCGGATCGGAGCTGGAGACCCGTTTACTGGTAGCATGGCGTTGCAATATAATCCTCAATCGTGAGCGTGTATAACTGGATCTTTGGAGCTGAAGACTCGGTTACTGGTGGAAGCACGGTGTTCCATTACAATCCTCAGTCGGGAGCTTGTGTAACTGGATCTTCGGAGCTGGAGACGCAGTTGCTGGTAGCACGGCCTTCCATTAAAATCCTTAGTCGTAAGCATGTGTGGTGGTTTTCCGGATCACCATGCGTGTGGGGTCAATATATAAGCAGAGCAGCGAAGGTCGTACCCTTCGTATATCAACTGTGATTCTCATGAGATTTCACACTAGTATTTCGCGTAAACGTGGACTACGTTCTTTCTGATCGAGACGAGCTATTTATGTTGCAACTTACCATAAGCTTTGTCTCTACCATTTATAAATTAGGATCGTTAGGCTCAATTGTTTCCTCTGTCTCTTCTTACATCTACGGAAACTTAAGATTACCTTACACCTATTACAAAGGAAGTTTTAGTTTAGAGTTATCTCATAGATTAGAGAGTCGGAATTTCATTAATAAGAGTTAATTATCAACATCAACAAACTATCCAAATGCTTTACTTTTATTTATATGCTGATGTGACCAGATGGTATCAACTGCGAGGGATATAGAGGGAGAAGGTGGGGGCGGGGGGCTAGTTCTATAGTGCATTAAGATCAAAATCAATACAGAAGTCCAACAAATTGTGATGCGCAACGGAAGACCAGCGTTAGTGGTTTATAGGATTGGGACCGATTCGTGACAACTATCTTTTTTTTTTTACGAATAAACAAATTCTTTTTTCTTTCTTTCATCATAGAATCCTGTACTCCCGCGTCACGTACTCATGTGTTTATAATAATTGATGGACAAATAAATATTCTCTAAAAAATTATGATAGATTTATTCTGTTCTGAAGCCCTTTTACAGTAATTCAACAATCGATCTATATATGGGTAAATCTATGAGCATTTAATGTAGCATCACCTTTATCACGCGTCCTATTATAGCAGGCATCCTATTTACTGAAACGAAGAATAAGCGTTTATTAATATAATCACGTGCTGCCAGTGACGTCACATTGGAGACGCGTCTTATAATAACAATAGTAACGCGGTAAAGGACCATCCTCCTAGATGAAAGCTCAATATATAATCCATTAAATCCAATTAAACTCTTTAATTTTTATTTGATACTTGCATGTGTACCCCCACGTTATTTCTGATACATCGTTAAATATATTCATAAGTATGGACTGGATTAAATCTATCGCGATATTTATAAGGAATTTTTATGTAATTCCTCGTGTTTTTATTTTTAATAATATTAGGAGCGACAAACGAGTATACAGTTTATTTATTTATTTATATTGGTATTCTCTATGGGTGTGGTCCTTCGGTCGCTACTGGCCCAATCCTCACATTCCCATAAATATTTAATACCCGTTCAAAAATCAGATTTCTTTTTTTTTTATTGTATTGAATTTGTTAAACGACCAAATGACTACTGTGTCCACATTCAGCCTTGATATGGGACCATAACGCAGTCGCGTTGTCACCCCCGAGAACTAAGATGCTATGCCTGTTGACCACCAGTATCATACCATACCACCACCACCATATCCTTAGTATAATTATTCTGTGCTTTTTAACGTCTCTATACTGTGATGGAGTGTGTGTACCTACCTTTCTCGGTGTGGGAACATACTGCGTTGCGGCTCTACGAGGAAAAAAAACGAAATTAATCAAGGATTGTTTTTTTGTCGCAGGTGGGGCGTGTTCCGGGCGCGTCTCTTCCGCGACAGCTGCGTGTTCCATCGCGGCAACTACGTAAAGGACCTCAACAGCCTCGGCCGCGACCTGAGACGCGTCGTAATAGTCGACA
Source organism: Teinopalpus imperialis (assembly GCA_029286865.1). NCBI lineage: Eukaryota > Metazoa > Arthropoda > Insecta > Lepidoptera > Papilionidae > Teinopalpus > Teinopalpus imperialis. Next base: position 1,556,856 of record JAGSMU010000012.1, read on the forward strand.
ACTCTCCTGCATCCTACATCTTCCATCCCGATAACGCTGTAAGTCATACATGGATATCAAAGCTATCCCATACCTGCTGTAATATTTTCGTTACTACAAACGACACTAACGACATATAACAGTTCTGTACGGTAAGTCATGATTGAGCGTAGAAATAATTAAATCACCCTCAACAAAGACTGCAGATGCGCATGTGTGTTCTATCCAACTCGGAGGACTGAGATCGATTACCGCCAAGCTACCGTTAAATGGGTCCCCTTACACGAGTGCGCTCCCCTTTCTTAAAGGCCGGTAGCACATCCGGGACTCCTCTGTTAGTAGTCACTTACTATCAGGCCTTGCCTACCTCGTTTGCCACTTTTTCTATATGTAAAAACTAAATAGCGCATTTCCCACTGCTATCTTAACGCCTGATGTTCTTTGCCGGCGTGACGCTTCCTCGGCCGAGACGACCCATTCATGCTTCGTCTTCGGATTGAAAAGACTTCATTTCATATTTATGAATTTTCATATTTGTGCTTAGACAATACTAAAATATAGTGCGCTTACTAACTCGCTGCAGGCCGGGTTGTGGTGTGAGCGTAGCGCAGTATATTGCGCGCTCACTCTCACTCACAGGTCTAATGGCAACGCACAATGATGTCCAGCGCTCTTATCGTAATGTTATCATATCAAATCTTATATAACAAATTGTAATATAATACAATGTTTAATTTATCTCTATTATTTACAAATAAAAAATAAAATGTGATCTTTTATAAGATAATACTAATTAACAAATGACTATTACAAGCATCAAAGGATACAGATAAAATTACAGTAGCATTTACATTAAAAACAAATTAATAAGTATTATTTAATAATACATGTGGCTTTTAACTCCTATATATCATTTAAAGTCTAAATACTAAAATATGGTCATCGTGAGAATCCTCGTTGAAATTAATTATTAAGTTGTCCAGTATATGAGACATTCTGTCATCTTTTTACGGCTTCTGCATGTTGAACACAATCTCAAACTTGGAGACAAACTCCAATGAACATCTGAACTCCAATGGTTAAAAATAAATAATACTTTGTTATTTATATGTATTTACAGTACCGAAGCAAACTGCAACCCATGCATTTGTTATTTAATTGTTTACTTAAGTTATTTACAATCGTAAGAAATAAAGGCGCGAGTGTAATTTCATCGATACTCATCGTTCATCGTGACTCACCGTGGGATTTTCGATAACGCGCGCTTGATGTGCACATCACTAAGAAAAATATGATTTACAGCCCTGCGTGCAGCGAGATTGTAAACTCACTATAACCCAAAACAGCAAACCTAAGTCGGATAAACAAGTATTGTGGGCTTTACGGCCGCGTGGGCCGGCCTGGTGCGTCGTCGATCCGGGGTCTGTTTCCCAGTCAGGGAACAAGATTTCTGTATCCCAAATTGTTAGTTTACGTGCTGGGTTTGTTGTACGTTTGTCTTTGACACAACATCTGAACCTGCAGATGTATTATATCCGACTGTGAAGAGGTAAAGGGAAGGCCTCTGTTTGCGTAAATATTTGTGGCACTGTAATGATGGAATTAATGGAAGATATCGCCGTGGTCTAAATCGATCGGGTGGTGGTCATCTCAGACTTCACTCCCATATAAATTACTCATACTATAACCAAATAACAAAGGAGCACTCAGCTCATCCGATGGTTCGACATAAATTCAAATGCAGAGGTGTTGACAATAACCTGCCCCCGAGGTCTGAAATGGAATGGCTGCCACGCCACTAGTAACTGGGTGTGCAGATCCCGTCACTCCCTAAACGAAAACGGCACCGTTATGCTTCTATTTCACGCTGGTATTCGCTGAAGATGACGTCATTACCCAGTCAAGTCAGTCCAAATATTTCAGCAAGTGATTATCCCCATAGTGGTTCTACGTTTTAGTTTCACGAATGAATTGAAAAAAAGAAATTATCATAGACAATATTCTGCTTCTTTCACAGGTACCTGTCGCGTCCTGGTTCGACGACATGACAGATTCAGAGCTGTTAGACCTTATACCGTTCTTTGAGAAGCTTAGCAAAGTGGACAGTGTGTATACAGTGCTGCGTAACTCTAACCATCCGTACAATCCGGCGCAAGGCAGTCCTCCCCCCGCATAGCCCCGCCTCATACCCAAAGCGACCGCCCACCGACGTCCGTACGCGGTAAATGCGCCATCGGATAATACGCGAGCGGCAAAGAACCCCGCGGGACGGGATACGTATGCGATACACACGTTCGAGGTACGGAACACGCGAGCGCTGCGAGATTCGCGTGCGTCGATGTGCACGCCCCCGGGCTGAACGTTGGAAGGTGCACGAATCCGACCCCCAACGCGAACGTGACAAAATCTACAACACATATCCGTCCCTCGATTCTTTTCGCGAAATATACGATCTATGCGAAACGCGATCATTCAACGGTTCGTATGTGAAATACCACGAGATCCGTGAGACGTGTCTCGATTGCGCTACACCGGAGACCCGCTGCGAGTACGAGATGTGCGACGAGCTCGTGCCAGCTGACACGGCCATCGAACCGAACCCCCGAACCAACCCGCTCACAAACTTCCTCGAAACTATTATCAAGAGAGGAACGAACTTCGTATTAAGTGCCAATTTTGCCTTCTGGATAGTAAGGACGTTATTTGTACCTATTATACATTTTAGGTATTTCTTAGTGCGTAAGTGGTCTGTATGATGGATGGATTTGTGATTTTTTTTTATTTAACTTGTTCCCTTTTTCTCGCTGTCAAGCTTTGCAGTAAGCAGTATGTGCGTACGTCTTATATTTTAACGTAGCATCAACGTTTCTATTTTTTTAAAAAGTGTAAAAAATCGATGTTTTTAATCGTACATATTAGATTGTGATCGATATTGTCTTGTTATATCGCGCTTGGGATCAAATATAAGTTAGGTTAGTTCTGAAGCAATCGATAAACTCGCGTTTCTTCCAGGAATGCGTAACTGCAGACAGACAGCATTAGCGTTGTTTTTTTTCCCGCCATTCGTGTCGTATTTTTGCGTTTTGACTTCAACTATTGATAGACTTAAGTAATCACGAATTTTTGTATTCGACTGGTATTTTACTCTTAGTGTCCACATTTAAAGAAAGGTGTAAATATATTTTTATTGTAAGAAAAATTAAAAATAAATAAAAATGAATGTCTATAAACAAAAACCGTATGGGAATTAAACTATTTCACATGTAGAAAACGTCATAAGAAATATTGAAGAACTATGACACCATAAGAAATACATATGAATTTAGTTTGGTTAGAGCCTCCTTCGATTGACTTATACATTATACAACGTGTATATATTATATGATATAAATTTTTAATATTCACAAAAGTGATCGCATTAAAATATGGTTGTTATATTGTATTGCTATTCAATGAAATAATTGTTTTGATATAACTATATTTAAATGCGCAATCGCCCTATTCCATTTCTTATTTATTTTTATTTCGTTTATATGTTTTAATATTTAAATTTAATATAACTGAAAATATTTTATTTATTTAATACAATTTTTAACATGTAATATAGTGTATTAGCAGCCTACTAAACTTGTGCGAGGGCGATATTAGACGGTTCATTTTGTCTTTCATACGGCGGTGCTTTATCGTATAATAAAATTATTTAATCGAAGTGAATGGTATACGATATTAAATTTTATTTTAAATGGATTGATCTTGTTCACAATTTTAACAAAAATGAAATGAAATCGAAGCGACTAATATCGCTTTAATATATTTATAATTGATCCTGCTTATGTCATTCGTGCATAGTGCGTGAAACACATTGTAATATTTACAATATTACACAATATTACATATTTAAAATATTTTTATATTTTTATAATTATAAAGTATAAAAGAATACTTTTATACTTTATAATTATATCGGTGACAATAAGAATCATTTATATATGTATATTTGACGTCATCAGTTTTATATTTTTTTTTTCGAAAATTTTATATTCAACACATGCTTATTTTCATGCGTCAATTATTAGTTTTTGAACGCTACACGTTGCTTATATCCTCTCAGTATTACCTAGGTATAAAGTAGATGACATAAACATTATAACTCCGAACGGAATGACCTTTTTTAAAAAAAATATATTTTTACACTTAAAAAAAATTTGATGGTATAATATTTGGAACTGCTACATATATGGAATTTATGCATAAAAGATGTAATTAAATTGGAAAACGCAATTAGAAATTATACTCTATTTTATTTTTTAATGTGTTTAGACTTGTGTATAAATATTAGCAGTTCCTCGATTTGAAATGAAAATTAAATGAAAAATTCAAAATTCAAATGGATCTAATAAATTAAGGTTTCATTAATTAGGTAATTAAAATGGTGCTTTCAGTATTAGTTGATTAAGCAATTCGAAATTTGGACCGTAATGATTTTTTTTAGTAATCCCAACCGCACATTCGGCTCTGTGTTTCGACTAAATTAACATCTTGGCAAAAAAAAAACGGGCAGCGACTCTCATTTGGCATAAAAAATACACAATTTACTTTTATTTCTCTTTGGCGAATCATAGCCATCATCTATTTATTGTTTATCTTTATTTGCTTAGCAAAAAGGTTTTATTGTTTATCTTTTTATATCTTATGATAAATATCAATCTATTATTGTTTTGATAGTAGATGTGTTGTAAATAAGATTTTTATTAACTTAAAAAAAAAATCAGATAACTCAATTTTTAAATCATGATTTTTTAGACGAAATCATTATTTTCGTAATGTAAACGTTAGTTTGTTATTTAGTGACTATGCCGGTGTGTATATAACCTCTACTTATGGTTACTAGATATACAATACAGCTAGTTTGTAAAACTATAAGCGTTAGGCGTGCTATATGTCAACCTGTAATCCACTTTCAAAACACTATGCACAGTTTATATTAAAATGTCATGTGTCACTTATTACAATTACAGAATAAAAATAGTATCTTTAATAGGTCAATTATTCACATTGCACTTCACGTACAAATTGTCTGTCATATGAAATTTTCACATACAAATATATATATATATATAGATGCACTCGTGTCTGTTAGTACGTAAGACGCTTCACGAATGTTCTGTCCTATACATATCTCGTGATTTTTCGTAGTTAAAGGCTTACGTGGATTACAAGGTAACATAAAGTTATCGAGTGTTATCACCCATAGACGGCATTTATTTGTAAGCATTAACACGTATACATAGGAACGTTATAGTAATTTATATGTTGAGTTCTCTAGTTGTAAGCATTCTGTTGACGAGTTTTTTTTTTTCATAAAAATCATCTATATCAGGCTTATTAGAAATGACCTCCCTGTGAACGAATATCTTCCTGTTTTTTTAACTGTAATATTTTTTGACACCGGAATCGTCCAACTATATTATTAAGAAACTTAATATTGTTAATTTGAATTAATAATTGCATGCAATAAAATTTGATTGATATTTTGCTAATAATATCTTGTGTAAAAATAAAATTATTTTATATCTTAACTATTAACTAGCGAGATTGGGTATTCGTTGTTGTATAGTTAATTTCGCGATATGTTTTTTTTTATATAATGTAATTTAATTGGTATATAGTAAGGTATTTTTTTATGGAAAACGATGTGAGGTTAACGCAATGACAATTGTTATATATTTTGACTTTGGAATTTTTGCACGTTAATTTACAAAAAATAATGGGAACTCGATTATTAATCTGGTGCTTTTTACATTAAATTAGGGGAATGCTGGGGGCAAAAACTAATGCGCATATAAAAAAAATATTAGTAAGCGCAGGGGAGAGTAGCTTCCGTCGGTGAGTGATATTATCATAAAATTGTTACTAAAGCAGTTGCCATGAAACCATTCATAGTTGCCATGTTATTTAACTTTAGAATTTTGATAATCTGTGCTATTCCTTGAAGTCGAGTTCTGCTTCCCCCCATGATTTTTAATTTGCTTGTAAACAAAGTACAAAATGGCATTGCAGGTTGAAACGAACAAAAATTATCTAAAGTCAGGTGGTTTTTTATTAAGCATTCTAATATATAAGGTTGTGCTTATGCTGTACCACATATCTTTTGAATAACGCAACAATTTGTTATTGGTCTGAATAAAGTTATTCTTGCCTTTAGGATAATTAAAAAATATTCCCCATTTTTTATATTTAAAATCTAGCTACACCGACTTCTTTTCTTTTTAACAAAAACAATTAATAATCTCGGTTGACACGTGAACGTGATATTTTGGGTGAAACGAATGTTGCAATTTCTTAAAAGCAATAGAAATAGTATATAATAATAATTTAAATACTGATTTCCTATAGTTGTTGTGTTTTAAAATAAATTTATTTAGAAATTTGTTCCAATTAACAATGAATTTGTATTACAATAAATGTTCGCAATTTGTAGATATATTGTACAGCATTACAGGACGGAATTATGAACATTTTGTACCTATCAGAGATTAAGGAAGTGAGAAGACTATAATAATTATATTTATGATGTGAAATAGCCATGGATTATAGAGGGAATCGTGCGAGTAGCTAGGTAACATTTACCTGAGACGAAATTTATATAACGGTGTACATTTTTGATATCATGTTGTACAAAAGAGACATTTGGTATGTTATTTTATAGGAATGAAATAAATAGCCCTAATAAACAATTTCCCTGTGTATTATTTTTTTATTGTCCATTTGTGTTTGATACTTTTTATTGAGATCTATACCACATGGATATTTTTATAATAACAACACATTAATTTTTTGAGAACTTTATTAACTGTAATATTTTTATTATATTAAAAATTATGCAACACCCTACCTACAATGATATGGTATGTTACTCGTTTACAACATCTTACTCTAACGGTCAATAGTAAATTTAAACATTTTAACTTGTCTATGTACATATATTTGTTCTTTGGTGTCGCCATGCATGGATATTTATTTTATACTTCATAAAATATTTATGTTATTCTCTAAGAGACTAATCTTGAATCAAATTTGTAATCTACATGAACTGTTTGTACTGTGGATTTATGAATTGTTACGCTTTCTACAAGATATTATTGAACAATAAATATAATAGGCCTAGGTATTGCTTGTATTTTACACTTAACAACTTAAAACGAAGCTTAAGTAAGTTTATAATAAGCGATTTATCACACAAAATTATTTAAAGCGTACTTAATTGAACACGGCGACTTTAATGACGTTAACATATTACATTATTAACAAAATGGATAAAACAACTATACATAAATATACTTTTTAAACAAAATAATGTTGACTAACAAAGTTACGATATTTTAAAGATCATAAAACATAAAAAACATTATCACTTTGGTTTTGTTCTAATAAAAAAAAAATGTAGAAATAAAATTACAATGCACTCGTTTATTGTTTTGAATCTTGAGACTCGTGTTATAAAATATAGGTGTGAAACACTATAATATAAATAAAATGAAATAAATTATATATATCTCATCAGCGCGTATTGTTTGAGATACTATATTCAGATTTATGACAAAATACTTTACGACATATTGTGTTTTATAATTAAGGATTTTCATTTGTAAAATTACATTTCGATACATTTAGTTAAAAACCACACCAAAAATATTTTCATTTTGATGACATAAATGATGTTTGCAAAGTAACACATAAGAAAACAAAAACGACACATATATCAGTCATGCATTAATTGATGCTTTTATTATATTTATATAGTGAAATAACATTAATGGTAATATTAAATGTAAGGACTACAAATACGTTAATTCAATAAAATATAATAAACTAAATAACATAAGTTAACACTTTTGGCACTTTCAACACAAATCATTACAAATACCTAATTTACAGCTACTCTTAAAATTTTCGAAGGAAAAAAAAACATCTTAAATAATACATTGTAATGGAACTTATCTTAATTTAATTTTTAACCTATTTTGAACTAACTTCTTTTCAAATAAGGAATGACTGAAAGCAATAAACTTTAATATTTTGTTCATGTCGACATAATATATATATATATATATGTATGGTGGTTATATAATTAGAAACACTTATTATGAATAAAGAAAGTCGTAAAAAATATACACATTCAATAATTAATTAAACAAAAAAAAACATTAAATGCATATAAAACATATCTTACTTTTCATTACAAAATGAGTCTTACACATGTAGAAGTTTATTTTCTGTTACTGGCCGCTTGGACGCCTATTTAGAAACATTTTAAGAAACCATCCATAGGTCGTTTTTTTTTTAAATTGGAGAATACACAACATTTCTTTCTTGGCTTTTTCTATTATTTTGGCGGCAATTCAAAATTTAATCTAAATTTAATTTTGTTCAAAATGGGCTAAAATAAAAGTTGTGACGCGTCAACCAGGCAAATTATTGTTAATTTGCATATAGATCGTAAGTGGGCGTACAGAAGAATAGCTGAGCATTTAAATTGTTCTGTTAAGAAAGTTTTTAATGCTATTAATTGATCATTACAAAATACATGAAATTGTTGAAAATATTCTTAGAAAGGCTCGGCCAAGAAAAACCTCTCCCAGAGAAGATACGCTAATCGTTCGTGTTGGTAAAAAAGACCCCAAGTAAAGGCTCCAACCAGATTAAAAACGATTGCGGTAAAGTATCTTACATAATGTCAAGGACGGTTGCTAGTGTTTCTAATTATACGACCACCACTGTATATATATATATATATATATATATATATATATATATATAAACATAAATATATATAAATAGATATAGTTGTATGGGTATTATCTTGTACCTATAAATTATTTATTACATCGGACCTTACTATGGCATTATCAGTAAATAATAAAGTACTGTTTGTCACAATAACAACGAACCCAAGTTATAATTCTGCTAGTAAAACACAAAAATCTTTAAAACTCGTGATTCTGTGATCATATTACCCAATCTTAATTCATATATACTTGCAAAAGTAATAAATGTAGAAATCTTTGTGTTACAATTAATTTTGCTCTGATCAACTTACTAGAAATAAAAATACACGGATAAGATAGACAAACAACTTGACGCACCTTATACGTATTGCGAGATCATTCACTTTATTATATTCCGTTTTATTGTTTAATGTTACGAATTGATGGACATCTTCTCTTGAAGTATTTGGAAATAACAAGCCTGGAATGAAAGAAGTAAAGGAATAAATTATCACAACGATTTGCATAGCTCTTACAATTACCTGTAGGTTTCAATTCGATTTATGGTCTTATATATATTTTTTTTATACAATAGGTGACAAACAAGGAAGCTGGTCACCTCATGGTTAACGATAACCGCTGCCCATGAACACCCACAAGACCGCAGGAGTCGCAGATGCGCTGCAGTCTTAAGGAAAGTGTAGGCTTTTTCGTTCGAAGGTCCCTAAATAGTATCGGTTCAAAAATAAACATACGAGTAGTTGTGTGTGATAGAAAATTTCACGTAAAGCTCACGGTGGTGGATTGCCAACCTTCGAGAAGATGATGAAATTTTAAATTCTGTCGCCATGTTTAAAATCAGCGCTTGGAATTAATCAGAACAACTTTTCAAACGTGGTGTGATTAATAATTTTATTGTTCAGAAACATTTCTACGCGTATTTTGAAGTACAGGTTATCAGAAAGTTATTTACATCCGAACATTCGCTTTATAGTACTAGCAAGATAAAGAATAATTAAATAAACAGATGATACTTTGAACATAATAAATGATCAAGGTTCACAGAGCGTAATAAATAACGCGTGGACAATAGACGGAATAAATAAATAAATACCTTAAGCGTTGTAAACATGAGGCCGAGTTCACCACACTGTGCGGTAGGTTCGAGAAAATCTTCGACGAAATGCAGCTCGGATCCAAGCTGCAAGATACGTGCGCGCACCACTACGAACTGGAACACGGGGAACAGCTCGTCCATGCCCCATAAATAGGTCGCACCTGTGTGCGGCATAATATTGATTATTAAAAACGAAGATACGTGAATTCCGCCGATCCGCGGTGGAGTCGTGTGGACTATGCTCTGACGATATCTCTAGTGAGGAGTCCTATGCACAACAGTGGGGTTTATATGTATAGGCTGTTCCTTTTTTTTTAACGGATTATTGACGCAGTTTTTTTTATATATTTCGTAACTAGCCACAAGGGTTCCCGACAGGACGTCTCGGCTTGGACCGTTTCCGTGGATCGCCTAAGTAACTGACTCGAGTGTGGTAACTTTACTTTTTAACTTGTCGTCTGATAGAAGCCGGAACTTGTTGGTCTTATATCTTAGACAGAGACGGCTACTTTTTATGGGGCGCCTTTAAAGTTTCTAAACACATAGCTGTGAATGACCTTATCGCCATAAACAGGCCATTGTTATTAATAAGAGATTGTTTGCTTGCACGTAAGAATTCAATGAACCGAAACTCAGCAGTTACAACAGCATTGTCACCCCTTTGTAATAAAAGAAAATAACTCGTTTTGTTCGCGGACAGTGTAGTTAAAAGCGAACGCCCGTCACAGAGCTACATAATTATAAAATATAATCTATATAATAATAATAAATAATATGATTCCTACTCATAAAGGTACGGCCCGAGGGTCAATTATTGGGCCGACTGAATACCTTCTGCATGTTAATGACATGGCGCATTTTTTTTTAAAAGGGCTCCATGTTATCAATATGCAGATTATACCTGCATATAGTCGACACATTTTAAACTGAGTCGTCGGGCAATAAATGTCACTGACAGTAGGAATGTGCACGCAATGCAACCCGTTATCGATACTAAGCTACCTGCGCACATGGGTTCGATGCGTCATCCCTAGAAAAGCTAAAAACGGCCATTTTCAGGGCCACATTACGATCTATATATTTTCTCTATGATTACGTCGAAAACATTTTATCTTACAAATTAAAAACTTTTATTTTCAAGTAGCGAAAAATTATTCCTACTTAACTTACTAATTATTAATACTTAACATAATTTAGAATATCGATCGTACCTATCCCGTTATCGATATGCACCTCTATAATTCTTACGCACATCACTACACCTCTCCATAAGACCTGTAAGTGCGAGCGGGACAGACAGATAAATATGATTTATGACCCGAAGCCTCAGTTCATAATGCTTCGACTATAGTATTAAGGTTGTCTATCGTGTTATACGAATAAGCGCGAAGCGGCATGTTTTTTTAAAAAAAATAAAATTTTTCACTCCGACACATTATTGAAAATTACAGTTTAGTTTGGAATAGAAAAATACGTAACTAAAACAATATTGGGATTCAGCGGGCCTAATAAGATAAAGCTGTAGAGGTCTCCGGACCAAAAGCAATACTCAAAAAAAAAATCTATATTACCCACTCTACATTAATTTATATATTATTTAATATATATATATATATATATATAACCATATACATATATAAATATATATATATATATATATATATATATATATAACAGCACGCTGGACTATTCTGCATTGGCCCAGCAGTTTACTTGTCTATGACAATTTTTAGTTAGACATTTAACATTTTAAAGTTAGTTATATATTGTATTAGTTTACCTAATTGCTGTTGAACGGCCGTTGTCATCTTTTGGAAGGTGCTTCGTATGACGAGAAGTTTCTCTATCGGCGAGAATGTGGTCTTCAATTGTTGCAACGTCTCCACGGCTTCTTGGAACAGTTGGTCCCTCTGAGGCGAGTAGGGGGACACCTCTGTTTGATTGTTTTGGTGTGAGCTTGTGTAACAGAGCCAGAATTTTCTAGAAGTCAATGATGATATATATTTATTAAATATTGATATGCGTGCTAGAATGTTATAAGTAACCTATGTATGTTATAAGTAACCTATGTATGCCAGGAAGATTTACGTTGCATATATCTATTATCTATGTGGAAATCTTTTTTGCCTTAAAAAATCATGTAATTATCACAAAAAACATGGCGGCCGTCGACGACACGAATTTTTACTTTAATTTTTGTTCTACGGATTTTATTCTATGGGTATAAAACGAGCGGGTTCACCGGCCGATGATTTTCAAAGTTAATATCAGCATTCCCAGGATTCCATTGATAATACAGTAATACTACATGGTAGAGCTACACTGCAATTTGTTTCTAGCATGAATAATAAATATAATGATAGCAGAATGAATGGGTCAGCTCGACCAGAGTAGGACCGGACCACGCCCTCACAGAATACCAGCGTCAAATGGCAGCATAATGCTTCTGTGTGTCGTCTGGTGAGTGTAGAGATCCGGAGACCTTTATTACTGGTGACGAGGCTTTCCATATTAGTACTCAAGAGTGACAACGCATCTGCATTATGATTCCTTGTCAAGGATGAATGTAGATATCATGGGCCGCAGGGATTACTTACCGTCAGGTGAACTGTGTGGGTTTGTTATTTCGACGTATTCCCGTGAAGAGGTGTAGGGGTGACTATTTGTGATAAATTTAACCCCATATGCATTATGCAAAAGTGAACCATTTTTTTAGCTTTTTTCAAATAAAAAAAATGTCAAAAATTCAACATCAAAATTTATTTAAAAAAGTCTCAATTTTTTTAAAGAAGTAATCGATTTATAAAAGCGATTAAACAGTAGTTATTTATCAATATTAAAATTTTCGGTACAAATTTTAAAATAAGAGATATTTTTTTGAGATTTTTTCCACAGAAACCGATATATATATATATATATATATATATATATATATATATATATATGTAAAAACTGGGCAATGATTGTACGCGTTTGATCTCATCTAAATTTAAAAATCCAAACCCGGTCAAGTCATAGCTGAATTCGCACGGAGAGGGTACCATTTATCAGTGTACATAAAAAAGCCACGAGAACTTTACAACTTTTACAACTTAGGACATAACACATTCTGGGGGGTGCCATAATTGCCCTGACTAAATGTGACATTCTATGCAAGTTTGCAGGTGGCTGCAGGTGTTTTGTGGCAATATGAGGGGCTTGGCTTGGTTCAACAATGAACTTATCATACATAATAAATGAACTTACTGATCGATTCCCAAAAAGGCCATTAGTGTAACATCGGGCTGTCGGTTCCATTTCAACAGCCTTCTCCAGTAGAGGTCGTCTTCCCTCTTGTTGTGAAGTGCATATAACACAAACAGCGCTGGGTGGACTCTTGGCAGTAGGGTTGGTTGGAGTAAGGTTGCTGCTGAAACCACTTCTCTGTAAAGGGTATTAGTATTAATAATGTGTAATTGCTTTGGTGGCAGACTCCAGTGTGTAACAGTAAGTTACACAGTTAGACTTACACAAATGAAGAGTAGCGTAACTATATTGACGAAAACTCGACAGCGGGATTTTTATTTACCTAAAACAATTGTTACTCTCATAAGTGGTAACGGTTTGCTAAAGTGACTTCGCTGTGTGTTATTATTCCCCCCCTAAAAGACGACTTTTAAAAACGATATTATAGGGTCACGGATTTAGTTATGTCCCTACCTCACAGCCAAGGTTATTTTGCTGGTAATGTTTATTAGTATTTATTTGAAATTAAAAAGAAAAATACATCTATAATAATTACGACAATTATAGCCTAGCTGGACTGGGGGAAGAAGAAATTAATGTTAGTTTCAGGGGACAAGATAGGACAATGTATCTATAATATGATTCTTTATCGAATGTATAAATGTGGATATGGGCTGCAGGAATTATTTTCCATCAACTTGGCTCTTATTTTTTTTAAAAAAAAACTTAATACTTTAAAAGCTTGTAAATAGAATTGTGAGTTTTCGGATTCTATAAGTGGAAGGCTGAGAATCTGAGAGTGCATGGCCACTATCGTTCATGTCACCATCTAACCATTATCTACTGCATCATAATGAGATGATATATGTGAGGGTATGAGGATTTTAATTTGAAACAAACACAATCTGGTCGAAATGACGATGTAGTCCGCAAAAATAATAAGCAATAGAGTTCAGAAACTGGTCAAGAACATTTAAATGAATTTATCAAAGGCTGGAACAAAAGTATATAGGGGCAAAATAGAGCATGTATTAGAGATATTCTAAACAGTTCTGTGAACGGTTTCACGCTACGGTATGGAGCAAGATGTATCTTGGAAAAACATTGGTGTCATAGATATCATATGCGGATTGAATGTCGGAGAACATTTTATTTGCAAAACAGAAATTTCAAAGAATGTAATGACAACATTGAAACAACGAAACATATTTTTGGACTGCAACCCCCTCACTAGATAACGATTGGATTACTAGTGAGGAGGTTGCATAACGATTGGAGCTATACACAAAAAATCTGCACAGAAGGGGTATACACAAAAAATCTGCACAGAAGGGGTATACACAAAAAATCTGCACAGGAGGGGTATACACAAAAAATCTGCACAGGAGTTATACACAAAAAATCTGCACAGAAGGGGTATACACAAAAAATCTGCACAGAAGGAGTTATACACAAAAAATCTGCACAGAAGGGGTATACACAAAAAATCTGCACAGGAGTTATACACAAAAAATCTGCACAGAAGGGGTATACACAAAAAATCTGCACAGAAGGGGTATACACAAAAAATCTGCACAGGAGTTATACACAAAAAATCTGCACAGAAGGAGTTATACACAAAAAATCTGCACAGAAGGGGTATACACAAAAAATCTGCACAGGAGTTATACACAAAAAATCTGCACAGAAGGGGTATACACAAAAAATCTGCAGAAAGAGAAGTGCTACCGTCTACTACATAGTCCCGATCCCTACGTACAAGACAAGTAGTCTATTTGGAAAACTTACCCTTCGATAGGGTTACTGTCTCCATTGGTTTCTGTACATGACAACACCATTTCACCGCCCTCTATCGGTAGTGCGGGGAACAACAGACGCACCACGTGGTACAACCGAGTGGTGATACTCTTAAGCTCCTTCACCGCATGGCTTAATAACAACGGATGGACCCGCACGCCGCCGTACGTTGTGTTGAAAGAACTAGTCACGCTTAACACCAGCTGACCTAGCGGATGGTGGGTCGACTCGCACGCCTGTAAGTTAAATTGGGATGTTAAGTGACACGAGAATTGGAAAGTGGTAAAGTGCATGTCTAACAAACAAATAAAAAAAAAATATGATTAAAGACGAGATTTCACAAAGAGAAAGATTTGTTTTTTTTTATTACATTGAGAGCAACAAACGAGCACACAGTTCACCTGATGGGAAGTGATTCCTGCGGCCCATGACATCTACATTCATAATGCAGATACGTTGTTACCCTTGAGGCTTGAGATGGAATGCCTCGTCACCAGTAATGAAGGTACTAAACTAAACTCTTTAGTGGTAAAGCTGCAATGTGCAGTTTGTTTCTAGCTGCAGAATACACAGCTCGAATGGGGGGTGGAAACACGCTCATATAATAACAGCATACCACCGCTGTGTTTCGTCTGGTGAGTCTAGGGATCCTGAAGCCTTTATTACTGGTAACCAGGCGTTCCATCTGAGTCCTCAAGGGTGACAACGAATCTGCATTATAATACCTTGTCAAGGCTGAATGTAGATGTCATGGGCCGCAGGAATCACTTGCCATCATGTGACCTGCGTGCTCGTTTGTTACTATCAATGTAATAAAAAAAAAGACGTGCTAAGACCTCCAATCCGCAGTGAAGCTGCATGGTGGACTACGCTCTAACGCCTTTTCTAGGCATTACCCTCGTTTCTCGTCCAGAAGTGGGATCTATATAAATAAATAACCTGTACTTTAGGTTTGTAGCCATAAGTATATAAAAAAAAAATAGATATAAATTACAATACATAATAAATAACTTCAATTTACTATTCATCAAATACAACGCTTTGTGCCATAATATTTTAGAGGTTAACATGTTTGATTCTATCATTAAAATAAGTATTTGTATAAAAATAATTATTGAAACGACTTTGATGTCTAAAAATAAAAAAAAAAGCCATGAAAACATCAAGTACACAGTAATGGTAAAAATACTAACATTATTCAAGTACTGTTTCAATTCCATATAATTGTCATAGTCAAGAGACTTTTGGCCGAATTGCGGTATCACTTCCAAACAGTCCACGGACTTCTCTATGTCTGAACCGTGAGTGCTCTTCGCGTGCGGCTTATATTTTTCTTTATGCGAGCAAGAGATAGCAACAGCGACGTTCTGCCATATCTTCACGTTGTTCAACGTTGCGCTCGAGGGGCCAGTTGAAAAGTGGTTACCCGTGGGTGTCAATACAGTTTCCGAGACGCCGAGACACTGGAAGCATTGGCGGAATAGTGCGTTCCATTTCTGGTTCGGTGCTACGCTCAGTTTGCCGAACGAACTGTAATAAATATTACCTTTACCAATATAATTCAAAACTAAATTATATTAAAAAAAAAGAATACAATAAAATATTACGGTAAGTACATAATCGCTTCGGCTAATAAGCAGCTAAATGAAACTCAATTTGACGTGTCGACTCCAGCTCGAGAGTTTAATTAGATAAAGCTGTAGACGTCTCTGGACCAACAGCAATACTCACAAAAAAGAATTGTGTGGTTTCACAGAAATCACGTGTTTCACTTTGACATCGTAAAGCGCGTGTATTAGCGAATTAAGATAAAAAAAGGTTATAATATGTAATATTCTAAATAATATCCATAATCTACTAAATATAATTTGTGGATTAGGTTTCTTATAAGGTCATTGTACAGTATCTTGAAAATACATTGACATATTTAGTCATATCTTGAATTTTGCAGGTCTCAAAGTTAAAAACAAACTCTTACACTACACTACACTTGGTTGGCTCCCATTCGGTTATGCGAATAACCCAAAATCGGGCATCTTTTATTAACACTGGCCGTTAATACGTATTCAAGTTTCTATTAAATATAAATGATGGTTAAATATAATTATATAATTATGTCGACTCGATCCATTTACACTAGTTCGTCCGATTTTCATCACAGATATTTGTATTATTGACAATTATTAATAATTATTAATTATAAAATACTAACTTAGGTTTGGAATTGGCAGGTAAAGAGGGATTGGAAACGTTAAGTTGCATAACGGCGTTAGTTACTTTGACGCCTTCTGTCCACGCGCCGCTTAGGGAGCCATCAATGCGGTCCCCGCTAGAGAAAGTCAACACGCCCTTGCCGGAGAACACACCTGCTGACCTGAACTCGCCCTCGTAGTGTGTACCGTCTTCAAACACCATTACTCCATGACCCTACGAGAAATGAAATAGCGTTATATTTGCTTACTCCAACCTATGTATGACACTCACATTTATGTTCGACATGGAATCATTCATAATAGACTGAGTGGGTTACCTTGTCATCAGTTATAAAGGACCCGGTTTCTTTTATACCATATTTAGTAATAGTGTTCAGCGAATGTATCAAGCCGAAGTTAAGTATGTCTCGACCACGTAAATTCTCTCCCGATACATAAATAGGCTTGAAGTTATGGCCATAAATAAGTCAGTTCATTCTTAATTCAGTAAATCTAATTGGTATTCAAAAATTACGAAAAAGCATGATAATGGTGATTTGTTCGGTTTCAACTTCGGATATATATATCTTGAGACCTAGAAGCGTTTAATAATACCGTAAATAGGGGTAAAAAATAATTTACCAAAATATTTAAAAAAATACAGCTACTCTACCATTATACCATACGTGATTTATTGATCTCTCAATACTCCAAAGATAATAAGTCTATTTCTTCTTCTGCTTAGCGATTTCCCGACCTACCTACCAGGGTCCGCTTTCCGACTGAGTCTTCAACCCTTTGCCCGGTCATATATAGAAAAACCTTTGTTGGAGTTATTTGGAGACTAATAAGTCCAAGAGAAACAAAAAGTTTGGAAATGTCTGTACTAAGCTATAGATAAATTACATTCATAACAACAACTAGATTGAGACAAAATAACATGATCTTATCTTAATTACTATGTACTTCGTAGTAAATTAACTTAATTGTCGCTTTAAATAAACATTGCCAATGAAATATTAGTAAGAACTTGTGAGATAACGCTCTGTACAATGTTACAATGTATATGTTATTTAATAAAAAATATCGTTTAGAAATAAAGTAATTGATTACTGACGGATGGAAAAAATCATAATGACGATAATGTCTGTTAATTTATTTGCCCCTCTCTGACCCTGAGATATTTAAAGTTTATGTAAATATTCAAATGTAATGAAATGGCTTTATTCAATATACTATCATTGTACTTACTAATTGATTGTCAAAGTACATATGCGGGAAAAGAAAGCAAAAAAACTTATTAGAAACTCAACGGTTCTATTAGTTTTTATAATTATTTTACAGTAATGTATATTTACAATATATTTTTAGTTTAATTTAAAGAGCCTGGAGCTATCATTTCATTTCCAACGTACTTTATAATTAAAATAATCAAATATTTTAATAACCTTTAACACAAAAACGTTCCTTTAATATTTTTTTTATTTGAAACAATTTTTATTATTTTTGAACGTTTTTTTAAAAAAAATGAAACAACTAATACATTGGCCCCTAAAGGTTGTACTTATTCCACGCAATCGGGAAAAATTAATTTATGTGTGTTCCTAGTATCATCATGTATATTACAATTATTTTTTGTAACAAATATATATAACAATACTGACTGCAAATATTTGTATCCCCTTGAAGTTTGTTAGTGATGTTTTGGTGCTATTTTGAAGAAGTAATATCAGTATTTATATTCGCTTTGTTTCTCTTAAGTAGAATACTATAAGACTATATACAGTGGAAATAGCTAAAATATAAATCAGAGTTGTTTTAGCATATTAGTTGCTTAATATGATTACAAAATTCAGCGTCTACGATACACGGTTCCATGGTGTAATGGTTAGCACTCTGGACTTTGAATCCAGCGATCCGAGTTCAAATCTCGGTGGAACCTACAAATAAAACTTTTTGTGATTGTTTTTTGGATGCTAAATATTGCAATATTTTATTTTATCCCCAAAACCAAATATTTTTAAAATGAATAATTTTATAATATACCCAGAATTTGTTTATTAAATATATGTAACATATGTGTACTATTAAAATTGTTTTATTAATTATAACAAAATCTTACAGATTTTTTGTGTTCCCTTATCATATAATGACGTAAAAGAGTCGGTATTAATTGATTCAACACAAAGTGATAAGAAAAATTAACACCTCCGATAACAAAACTTGAACTAACCGTTAGAACGTCTTGCGTAAATAGTCCTTCATAATAAATGCCATCTAAAGTCACGATGAGGCCGCAGCCATGTTTCTTATTGTCGCTCCAGTTACCCAAATACTTCTCTCCTTTCCCAATGTCGTCCATGACACCATAGCCCTGACGGACTCCGGTAACCCATTCTCCTGTATAAATAGTAGCATTGGAAGATTTAAAATCTCCTTGCTTCTTTACTCCGTGACCGTGAGGATTGCCGTCCTTAAAATAGCCCTCGTATATATCACCCGTTAGATATTTCATTACACCGTGTCCGCTTTGGAGGTTATCTTTCCAGTGTCCGTCGTAGGTACCTGGAAATAAAAATGGAGCTGTTTGGACAGTTTTTATAATCCATGCATATTTTATATTTTTTTTTATGTTGAGTATACTGCATATATAAGTTGATTTCCCCAATTAATTAGAGAATGGCCGATCATATTTTAGTTTATTGCAATCTAAGTGATGTTTAAGACAGTTTAAATAACTCGCATGTATCATAATTCTCAATGAAATATCTTTATCAAAAATTATTGGTCTGAGATGAGTTATGCCTATGTTCCGTGGCCTTGACATTGCGTTTCAGCTATCTTCCGACCTTATTACGTATCTACATCGAATTAGGGAAGGAAGGACGAATACGTGCGGCTCTGTTTGCGCAATTGCAACGGCACTACAATATATTTGCGCTGCGAAGTCGATCATAATATTTGAAAGATATCGCCGTGGTCGAAATCTACCAGGATATCATCGATCAAGTATCACGGTGGTCATTTTGGTGATCAATGAAAAAAAAAAAACTGTAATTCATCAGGTCAGTGCTAACGTAGTTATCTGTTAGTAATGGATTCTTAGGTAATGTGAATGATACAATTTAATGTAGATATTTTAGTAACATTTTCCTCGTAATATTGAAAACAGTCACGTTTTTGCGTCAAAATAAATTTCCACTTGCTCATTGACATAGTATCCCTTAGAATGCGTTAGGAATTATTTATTTTATGTAGCTTTCTTACAAGCGTACGGCAGATTACACAGGCAGTTATACAGGTAATGTCAATCTTATATGAATAAAGGGTACCCATATAAATAGTGATATACAGATGAATATTTTTGGATAAAAGACTCGAAATTTGATCTCTTTATAAAACGATCTCGTTTTGATAAGTGGTGTCGGGGTTTATAAACTTCTTCCGATATGGCCTAACGAGTAATATTTCAAGACAACAATAGCCATTGACTTAACGTGCCCTCCATAGGACAGAAGAGCTCAATAGAGATCACCTATTCGGCACACTAATTTCGCAAAGAATTCTGTTCTGACACGCATTATTCGCACCTATAACGCTGCTTTTCATCACGTGGACTTGTTTACAGACAGTAAATCCAAATTTATAATGGAAATGATCAATGCAATAGTTGATAAATAGCATTTCCTGTGTATTAATCTATTTTTGTATTCAGAATCTAAGTTATCTAGCTGGTCATCAACTGTCTTTTCGAATAAAATAGCCAATTATATATCATGTTTCACCGTATGGGTAATAGCTAAGATTGCAATGCTAGAAAATCAACTCTGAGATAAAACGTAAACAAAGATAAAAGTTACAACACCTAAACATTTTTTACGTAAAACTATTGAGCAGCAGTGCACTTTACTAAATTTCGTAATCTACTAGTAGTAGTAATATATAAAGATGGGACATAGTATATCTGTATATATCTGGCATATTTTTGATGTTTATTTAATAAAAACTAAGATAAAAATCTCAGACACTATAATATTTCCTATTTCCTATATGATATTACGATTTTATCATTCCATACACCACCTTCAGTATACAATAGCTATTCAATATTTCAATACAAAATTTACAAATATTAGATTATCAAAATAAAAAAAAAATGATTTGCGATTATATGATGGAAAATCAATCACTATGTTTTGGCTCTAATAATTAAAGACTACATTTTAAGCTTAAATGACTTACCTAAATGAGGAATTTCCATTTTACCATGACCGCAGAGCGCATTCAGCTGAAATTGACCCACATAAAGTTTTCCATCAGGCCATTCCACTTTACCATATCCATGCATTTTGCCATCCAACCATCTACCATTGTATTTAGCTTCTTTGTAAAATGTACTTTTATTTGAAAATGTGTAGCTTGCCGTCCTTATTGCAGGAGGCTTGAATAGTGTCTCTTTGTTCAATGCTGTCCGTATAGATGTATTAAAGGAATGAATCCATTCTGTCTTCTCCTGCTCTGTATTTGTTGAAACCGAGATGGTATCCTCTGGGGTAACAAGTTGGATGACATTTTGTAATGAGTCTGTATTGGGGACTGTTTCAACCCAAAGTGTTTCTATTGGGTGAACGTTAACGACGCTGCCACTCATATGAACAAATAGATCATTGAATAAAATGAACCAGTGTGAGCTAAAACGCCCTGGGTTCACTAAATTTAATTGCCGACTCTTAGATTCTCTTACCAATCGTCTTTGAGGTGTTCTGTATTGCTCCAAGGGTTTCCCAATAGATTCCCAAAACAATTTTGTTACATCTGCTTCTTTTCTCCTTTTTTCTTGATCATCAATTAAAGTATCTAAAGATGATATGACTTTATTAAGCTTTTCTTCAATATTTATTTTTCCGTCACTTTTCTTTCTTTTACCCTTATGTCTTAATAGAGATTGTGCAATACATTTATAAGAACTCAATCTTGTTAAAGGTTGTACAAATGCTAAAGCTACAATAACTTCTGAAGTTTTTTTATTGTTCTTCTGTTTGTTTGATGGGAGTTGATCACTAAATAAATTATAAACACTTGATGGCACATCAACAACATTATTTATGTGAGAAAATCCACCAATAACAATTAAATTGCTTATAGCTATAAAATACTTTTTGTACAAATAAATAAACTCTTCTAAATTTTTTATTAATGATATATCACATTCATTTATGTGCTTTTCAGCATATTGCCAAGTTGAGAGCACATTCAGAGCGGTAATGTTTAAAATGTCACCAAATATATCACATATCAATTCATATACATTGGAATGTAATGTTATTGCTTTGCTTTTCTTTAGAAAAGGTTTAACTAGTGACTGATGAATTAAAATCATTTCTTCTAGATATCGTTGAGCAATAGATAGATTTTGAAATTCAGGGCATATTGCAGACTCTTCTACAGAACAATAGCTGATGTTACCAGATGACAATATTCTCCAATGATAGCACATATTTTGGGCTTTTTTGGTGTAGTTTTGGGGCTTATTACTTTTTACCATAACATCTTTTACATTTCCACTTTCTTCAACTTTTTTTATGTTTAAATTAGCTATAGATTCTGTAAAACCTTCAGTATGTTTGCCCATGTAAAATATATTCTCATTTTGGGTGTAAGCAAGAGTGTGATGGTCAGTTGCAATCATATCTCTTATGCGATCACTATCAGAATTTTCTGTGAATTGTTTTGGACCACTTTTGTCTTCCCTGGAATCAAAACTAACTTGGTGAAAATGATTATATCCCCATGTGAATAGCCTTCCATCTAATGTTAGGGCTGCACAATGCCATTTCCCACAAGAAACCTTTTGAAGACCAAAACCTGATAGACTCATCACTACCATTGGCTTTACTCTTTTAACAGTATCACCAATTCCTAGTTGACCATATGTTATGTCACCCCATGTCCATAACTCAGTTGCTAAAATATTCTTTCCAAGCTTAGACATATTTTTGAGGTTTTCAGTCTTTCGAAGTGCTTCAAAATCTTTTTCACTACTGATTGTACTTGTTGAAAACTGCAGATCATCATAATTACCATTGGATGCGCAGCTGTACATAAGAGAATTGACTTCTTCAGCTTGGATACGATTTTGAAGTTCAACAACCTCATTGTTCTCACTGCTGCCACTGACATGTCTTGACAAGGTAGCAACCTTATCTCCAACTGTCTTAACTCCTTCATACACAAAATTTGTAAGATTTGATACATTTTCTTTGATTATCCTTGTTGGTTTTTCTGTATATTCAACCAAGTAATCTTCACCAGCTGAAACCCAAGACAGCTGTCTACTCAAGAACTGTCTTGCAGCATCAGTATTAATAAAAATGTTGTTAATTTTGTCAGTACTTCCTTGTGGTATCTCATCCTCTTCTTGTTGTATATCCTGACCAACTTCAGATTGAGTATCTTGTAGTTCATCATTAGTCTCTAAATTACTACTATTTTGAGCTATATTATTCTTTGTAACCTTTGATTCTTCTGATGATGGACTTGAGTCTTCAGTAAAACTTTGAGCATCAATTTGAACATCAGTTTGTGGTGCAGTGGTGCTACTAGAATCCTCACTAGATTTACTGATATGTACTCCAAGTGGACAAGTCTCTGATAAGGATGGTACTGATGCAGGAGAAGCCAGTCCTATTATGGTTTGACATTGAGAACAATTTGATGCAAAGACTTCCTCATCCTCATTTTCACTATCTGTGTCACAATTACCAGAGTGTCTTACATTTTTTCTAGCTATCACAGCAGCAAAATTTTGACCCACAGATGCACTGTATACTGTTCTTCCTTCGAAGAATGGTACTTTTTTAATACCACTAGTATCTAAAGCTATTTGAGGCATAACACCAGAACCCCACAGTTGACCATCACTGCTTATAAATAGCTGCCCAAAATCACTAGTCACAACATTCCTAAACTTGACCTTATAACTATTACTTTTAAAGCCGTGTGGACAACATTTGGAATCCTCTCTCACTACAACTTCTTCTTTGTTTTTAAAATTGATATTTGACTTATAAAGCCTCCCATGCACATCAATAATATACAAAATTTCATTATGAAAGGATATGTCAATTGCTGTAATCCCACTAATTCTTTTACAATTTAATGTATCGTCTTCAACAGTACAATGGTAGACTCCATGGTCACTTCCTAAAACAATACAGTCTGTGCCCAAAGAACATAGTTTTACAATTTTATCAGGTACATTATGTGATAAAGAAATTTTTAATGGTGCTATTCCACGCCAGAATTTATGTTGACTCATTTTAAAATCACTCACTTTTTCTTGGAATTAAATTAATCATTATGCAGTGCCTATTCCTTACATTACAAATGTTTCACGACTAATACGCAAAAAAAATCACGTGCCTTAACAGTATGATATGGATAAATATTCATTTATTTACCATATTTAAATGTTACAAAAGTGTTAATCAAGGCATAATTCCATAATTATTTCCTTTCTTTCTTTCAAAATAAATGACATTGCTATTGAATGATAGATCCTAGGTTGTCAGGGTTGACACTGACGCATGTCAGAAGACATTCCAGTTTTTTTTATTTCTTGTACTAGAAAGAAAAAATAATACATGGCTGTACAAGCAGCCGGAAGTGCGTTGAGAAAGGACTCAACGCACTTCTTTATTTTTTCTTGGAGGTCACTATATATTATAAGTCATATTGTCCCGGAAATAACCCTGGCGTTCACTAAGTACATGGCAGAAAACTTTATGCGAAGTTACGGGAATTTAAAGGTAAGAAGGAGTATCTTTAGGTGTAATAAATGTTTCCCAAAATATATGAAATTAAGAGAATGCCGATATAAATAGAGGGTAAATTAAATTAGCTAATCGGTATTTTTTGTTATGCCATTGTAAATATCTATTACTATTTTAAAAAACTAGAAAAGAACTATTCATTCACGGCGTTCTCCCGAAACGCCCCTGATGGTCATGATCGCCCAAGTGATCGACACATTTACACGTTTGCCTCCTTTTTAAAAAATCTAATAGTTTGTCAAACAAAAAGAAACAGCTTCTTTTTGTTTGACAAGTGTGTGTGCGTCAGTAATTTAGAAATAATAGTTCAGAACATAAACACGTTTATTGATAACAAATATCATCCATGATTTATAGACAGACGGAGAATACAATACAGGAAGACTAACCATAATTAATACAAACAAACAAATTAGCAGAAAGCTAACAGTAAACAGAATAATTTTTAGAGTATGCGACTAATGACACTCCCGCACAATTGCAAGCAGCCGCTATATCACCAAGTCGAGGATTTGTGCGGATCACCGAGTCATCCGCGCTCAAGCGTTGTCGAGTTCATTGTCATTATCAGTGTATTGTGTTGTTTAATATGTAGGTAGCATTTGTGATTTCGTGATTGTTTATTGTAGTGTTGGATATTTGTTACTGACAAACTATAATAGTATATGTAACAAAGTTATTGCAGTTTCATATTTCTAGTCATTGCTAACTGTTAGTGTTTCAGATTTCCCTTTAACTATACTAGCGCTATTCTGGTCACTTATTGAACCCTTGTTTCATACATTTCAGTTCAGTTTCAGACTTTTATTAGGTTGCAGATTTAAGTGAGATACACCTGTGTCCGGATTCCCGAACGACAATTTCACACTGCAGGGACTGGCGACACGGAATGGTGGTTAAAAATAATAAAATTTGAAAAAATGAACAACGATTTTGGCAGACTTTAACAGAATTCGATGAGAGATTTTGCTCCTGTGGGACTTTCTGAAGGCGACAACTAAGAATTTGTTTTTAGCCCGTGGAAGCCTACCAGAAGGTACTTGGACCTTGCGCTTCGCGCCACCTTTCGTTAGACATAGTTCATAAAAATGGCCAGTTATGTGAAATCTCCCTTAACTTTTTCTATAGTTTGTGACGATATAATGTAGCGAAGTAATGTCATATTTTATTAGTGGGAGCGCAGAAATGGGGATCCTTCTTCGCGTTATTAAAATCACGGACTTAAAAATGTCGATCTTGTAAATAACATAAATCGATAAAAAAAAAATTATCCAAAAAATCTAGATATAATAAATTTTTCGTAAACCAAAAAACCAAATGTCATAAAATTATAATAGAAACATTTTAAGCAGCATCTAAAATGTTGAAAAATGTATCGTTACTTGTAGTAATTATACAAGAAGGTTGAAGATGATTTGGGTTGTGCACGTTTATAATTATAAAAACGTGTAACTCCCTTTTTCTTCAGTTATGCTGTTCGCCCAGTGGCATTTACATTTTCTGGACGAAATAGACTCGCGAGCAAAAGACCCGGTAGAGTATCGGCGCGTGTATCGCTCTAGTCCTCTTGTTTGATTTCGTTATAAGATATTCGGCTACATATAATCCTAATATCAAAGATAATAGTAAAAATAATAGCTGATTATAATCGTTTCACAACATCGTCCAACCCTTTAAATGTTAGCTCATAGCAGTCACAAGACTAAAACGACTTTTTAAGAACTATAAGTATATTATACTGAACACATTTATTATTTGTAAAATTTATTGTTAACTTATAATTCAAAGATTACTTTAAACCATTTTTTTAAGTATAGAGCTATGCTGCATTAGTTCATAATTGCAACATGAATGAGTTGGCTCGAATTCACAGAATACCGCTGCGAAATAGCATTACGCTGCTTTCCTTAGTATGGTGAGTATAGGAATTCGAGGTCGAGATTCGATTATAAAAATAAATACACAATTGAGTATCTTAAGAAATATAAATGAAGAGATGCGCATTTCTCCAAAACTTTAATAAATTATTAATTTTATGTGACAATGTCTATGGTAATAAGATTTAATGTCTGTTTATTCCACTAGAATCCAAAGCAAGGAATTTATGACAGTCCGTCAAATATATTCAGTTGTATTGTAAGATTGCCGTCGCCCTTTCTCTACCAAAAAATGGCGAATCGTGGCGGAACAGCTAGACGCGTTCCTGAGAATGAAGCTGCAATTACTTACGTACAATGCGACGGATTGGTGAGATTTTGAACATTCGTAATGATTGCTTCACAAAACATTCCGATAGGTTGACACGTCATGGTTAATTCTTATTTTTAACATTTACTCTTCAAATATTTAAGTATGAAATCTGCACTTCCATAGTTGGCATTTATCTTAAATGTATATATGCATAACGTTACAAATGCGCAGAGGCATAAGTTTAAAGATTATGGTTATCTCATGAAATAACACTTATACTTAGGTTATGTTGACGACGTCCTTTATTTACCTGCTCCCTAATGAATAGGGCTGTATGAGTCATGTACCGTTTTGGAATGCTATCTCACTTTCTAAACTACAATTACATGAAGTCATCAGTACAATTTCATTTTAAGCATGATAAGTTTATTGTTCACCCTACATATGATGCACTTGAATTGTTTATTTTAATATCTTTGTATACTTATAAAACAATTATCTGCTTCAATGTAAATTATTAATAATAAATAAATAACCGTTGTTTATTGTTCTCATTCCCCGAATTTTATTTCTATAATAATATGATATTAATTATTGGTAAAGACAATATATATATATATATATATATATATATATATATATATATATATATATATATATATATATATATATATATTTCTTTCATTAATGTAAATGTTTTATAGATGTAATGTTTTATATTTCAATGTGTTTTATTATTATATTTGAATGTACTTAATGTTATTATTTACTTATTAAATAGTTTTATATACATATTATATTCCTTAAAATCTTAGAACTGATTTTTTAACTTTATAACATTTTAAGGAGTATAAAGTAAACAAATCATAATTTATGGACTATTTCAGGCTGTTATGAAAATAGTGAAGCATTGCCATGAAGAGTCATGCAGTAATATGGAAGTGGCCCAGGGTGCTTTGTTGGGTTTGGTTGTGGAAAATAGACTTGAGATCACTAACTGCTTCCCATTCCCAAAGCATGATGATACAATGGATGAGGAGGAATATCAGCTTGATATGATGCGTAGGCTTCGCAGAGTAAATGTTGATCATTTTCATGTTGGATGGTTAGTAATCTTTAATTGATGGATATCCTTTTAGTTTATGAGAGATATACTTGTGAGCAACTAAATTGACTCACCATATGGTTCAGTCAAAATATACTAGTAAAAAATCTGTCTATTAATAAAAAAAATATATATACAAAATTCGTCCTGACTCTGAAATAATTTTTAAAATAAGGAAACATTCACTCTAAAGAAAATACAGACAAAAAGATAAAACAATCATAAATAATAAAAAAACAATTCAATATTTAGTGTTACATTGGCTGTAATTACAGCTCTTAATTGGTTCTTCATAGACTGGATCAGATTTTTCATTTTTTCTGAGAAATGCCCGTCCATTCTTCAGCGAGTCCAACTTAAGGCTCTGATCTCGTTGCTGGCACAGGATTTCTACCCATACAAACTTTTCTTTAAAGCTTGTCCAATAAATGCTCAATAGGGTTTAAGTCTAGACTATGTGCTGGCCACTCCATACTTTCAATTTCTAAAAAGATAAAAAGAAAATCCCCTAATATTTCTTCAATATATTGGTTTGCTGTCAAATCTCCAAATCTGTCGCTAGTTTAGATGAAAACAAACTGTTTTTGCCGCTATTGAAATGCTTACCCACTCTACCCAGGAAAGGATCCTTCCTTTCTTTTCAGTTCTTCAAAATACCACATTCACTCTCTCCAGGTCTTCTGTAGACTCATTGTTGTCTATTGATGCCATGGACACATATCTCACTTTCATCTGAGAAGAGAACAGAGCTCAACTGTTTGTCCTTCTTCGTTCATTCCTTCACGTGTTCTCTTGCGAAACGTAGTTGGGCTCCTCGATGACCTGGGATAAACTTAGTCCAAAAATGGTGATTAGCAATAACAACATGTTTTTGGGTTGTATTCTTGGATTGCATTATTTAGATGCCAAAACATACAGCTTTAATAATTCAGAAAATTATAATTCAGTGCTCAATTAGTTTTTTAAAGACATTCAACATGCATGGCCTTTAATTGATTTCAATTATTATGTTTAGTATTTGGTTTACAAAAACATCAAAGTTATGGAGAGTAATATTTGTATTGTAATAATATGTAATATTTGTTTTTTTAATTTCCAGGTACCAGAGTGCTGATGTTGGTAACTTTCTTAGCCAGTCTCTATTAGAGTCACAATACCATTACCAGACTTCCATTGAAGAAAGTGTTGTAGTCATTTACGACACCAAGAAATCAGCCAGGGGTTTCTTGACGTTGAAAGCATATAGGTTGACTCCTCAGGTCAGTAGATTGGATTTATTTTATTTTATCTGAAGCTTTCTTTCTTATTTAATAACTAAATGAAATTCTACTGGCACTTAAAGTTAATAAAACTCTGAGGATTTTAAATCTCAATTTGTGCCAATGTTTACAGTTGATGCTGTAAGTTTGGTTGAAGTAGACAGCTAAAGGATTCTAACCTTGAATATTTAATTTCAGGCTATAGCAATGTACAAAGATGGTGATTATACTCCTGATGCACTGCGCAATCTAAAAATTGGTTATGAGAGTTTGTTTGTCGAAGTACCAATTGTCATCCGCAATTCTCCATTGACCAATATAATGATGTCTGAGTTAACAGAGATGATTCCAGAGGAAGAGGGCTCAAAATTTTTGGATTTGGGAACTGCATCTGTTCTTGAAGGTGTGTACATTATTGTCATCATGTTTATAACTAAATATTCAATAATATTATTCTTTGAAATTTTCATAGTATTTACTTCAAATATAAATTAATATTTGATATAATATAGTAATTATAATTATATATTCATTTTGCATTTATTTCTAGTAATTTTATTAAGAAAGTAAAGTGAAATAAAAGTTTTCTCTTATCAGGTTATTGTTTCTGTAAGAAAAAAAAGTATAAATCATGCTTATACAACTGTGGATATTACATTACACCTTTCTAGATTCTATAACCTAGAACTTTCTTTGTTTTAGTTCTCATAAGAGACTTAACCTGAATGCGCTCTTATCATCAGAAAATATCATGAATAACATATCATGTTATTTGCGGTTATAAGGGAATGTGTGAATGATATTGCAATTGATATTATAAGATATTATGATACTTGCATTTCTACACAATGGCATAGGGTAGAATTAGCGATAACCGGTCAATGCCGGTGTAATATTTTCGTAACACAAATTATTGGTGTAATGCATGTGCAACAAAATCTAGTGCACATGTATTAATTTGAACTATAGCATGGAGACAAGTGCTTTTGTGTTTGCGAAAAGTCATAGTTTATATAATATTAATAAATAATTAAAATTATCAAATATCAGAATATATTTTCTTTTGTCAGTGAAAAATTAAAGAAAGTATTTCAGACTTATCCATCCATAAAGTCACTGTTAGGACAAGGATTAAGTTTTATTTTGTTTAAATTTCAGGTCAACTCCGCAGCTTGATGGAACGCGTTGACGAACTTAACCAAGAGGCAATCAAGTTCAACCGTTATCAGCAGTTAGTTGTTCGTCAACAGCAAGACAAACACCGATGGCTACTTAAGAGGGCTCAAGAAAACTCTGCCCGTGCTGCTAAAGATGAGCCTCCCCTACCTGAAGAAGATGTTAACAAGCTCTTCAAGCCTCACCCGGTGCCACCAAGGCTGAATCCAATGATTGTAGCTGGTCAAATCAACACCTACAGTCAGCATATCAGCCAATTCTGCTCACAAAGTCTAGCCAAGCTGTATCTTACCCAAGCACTGCAAAATGCAAAGGAAGCTAAACAGAACAATTAGTTTTGTATTTGGTAATTAAAAATTGTCAAGAGTAAAAGTTTTTTTTATCAATTAAAGAGTAATCTTTTTTTTTTTACATATATACCGCAATATGATAACACTTTCTCATATTTTTAATGAAAATAATCAATCAAGTGCGATTCTGATTTGCGTAACGTGGGTTCTGTGCAACATAATAAAAAATATTTGTTTATTATAATGCTGAGAGGATATATATGAAAACCACACAAAAAAAAGTAATTTTTAGACAAAGAGTAAAAACTAAAATTTTTCAAAATTGGTCTGTAATTGTGAATCTTAAAAGAAGCCTATTCAAATGAAAGAAGCTCACATCGTTGATATAAAGATTAACAAAAGTGTAGAAATTGGATTGGAATTGGCGCCATCACTAGAATGCACAGGGTTTTTTTAAATACTATGTGAATGAGATGAGACAAGAGTTCAATATGCAATGAAAATTTTAGTGCCTCTTTGATTTATATTGGTGTGGAATTGAAAGTGCTTCAATGTAAATCGACTCCAACTAGGTTTTTGAAAGATGAAGGTGGGATATTACTATCCATTTAAAATCATGAAATAACCTCAAAGATTTGATGTTTCATTACAACTGATTTTGCGTCAAATATTTATTTTAATTTTTTCGTTTATATAAAACAAAAAAGATGTCTCAATTGAAGGCTGCAACTAGTTTATTTTATATTTATTTTAATTTTTTCGTTTATATAAAACAAAAAAGATGTCTCAATTGAAGGCTGCAACTAGTTTATTTTATATTTTTTTAGTAAATACTTGTATTCATACTGAACAGTTGATGGTTATGTATCCTTGACTGTCCTCCTTCTGTCGAAAATGTTACAAAAAGAATTACCCCAATCAGAATTATTGTTAGGGAGAATTTCGTTTCGCCGAGAATTAATAAGATTTTATTATAGGTATTTGAATTTTCACACGGAATTAATTCCTTTCATTATTAAAAAAAAATATTGATGATCACGGTCCTGTCGAGTAAAATTCTAAAAAGGTGTGTTCATCACAAAATATTGTTCTTCGAGAATCGTACTCTGGTCCCGAGACGCGACCGACATATCATATACTCGGCTACTACGATATATCGAATATCGAAACTGATTTCCTGTGTACGATTCCGTCGGTGGCCATAATAATTTGCATTAATAATCTATATATATATATATATATATATATATATATATATATATATATATATATATATATATATATATATAAATTGTACGATTACGTCAGTGGAGACATTATATGATGGATTTTTTTAAGGGTGAGATTAAGGCTTTGCTCAGTCAAGAGCCGTGGTAGCTCAGCGTCTAAGCTCGCGAGTCTAATTAAATAAAGCTTTATAGGTCTCTGGACCAACAGCAGTACTAACAAAAAAAAATCTGCGTCTAAGCGCTCGCTGTTTATTAATAGTACCCAGGTAAAGCGAGTTCCATCTCATTCGGTGGTGAACCACAAAAAAAGTGAAGGACATTTAAAATAATTTATGATTGATGTAACGAGATTAATAATATTCAAAAACACTAAAATGTTCGTTTTCAATGATTAGAACCAAAGTGATAAGAAAATAATGCAATAATAGCAATATTCGAAATAAATGATGTAAAATAGAAAATGTGAATTAGTAGAAAGTATGAAGAAATCAAAGAGATAGAAAACTAGAGAAAGCGGTTGTGGTTGACTTGGAAGGACATCGTTCATTATAAGCTTTTACCGCCGGCATATAAAGCCCTTACCTTGCACCTTCAGATTTTCACCTGTTTTCCTGTTCGGCATCTTTAGAATTCTTTTGTTAGTTTCACATCAAGGGAGGTCTGTCAAAACTATTTGTAGAAGTTTTTTGATCAGAATTCCCAAAATTTCTACAGCAACGGGAGATTATGTTACCTACGTGTGGCAACAAGTTATCCAACAAAATGGCACGTATATATTATAATCAAATGTAAATAAACTAAGGTAAAAAATATCTTAAATTTGTATATAAAAAACGACTCATTATATATACACTGCAGGCCAAAACTTTAAGACCACCATAATTAAAGTAGGAAAATATAGTAAAACTACGATAAAATATTAAATGTTTAATTAACCTGTTTAATCATCTAATTTTCAATCACAATTGACAAACAATACACTTTAAAAGGGTAAAGAAATATTAACTGTCCATGCAAACTAAAGGCTATAGTTATTTAAACTGATTTTTCATCACAAAACCCTCCTTTACATTTTATGACTTTTTCACAAGTCTCGGCATACGGGCAATCAATTTGTAAATGCTGTCTTGTGATATATTGTTCTAAATTTCGGATAAAGCATTCCACAATTCTTCTCGCGAGGATGAGCCACGATTACGGACGTTCCTATCAAGGTCTTCCCGCGAAAGTTTAATGGGATTGAGATCGGGGTCTGAGGAGGCCAGTTTTTGACACACCTTGTGATTTTCTCTTCTAAATATGCTCTACATAATTTTGAGCTATGCTTTGGATCATTATCTTGTTGGAAAATGAATCCATCTCCAATTAATCGCAACCCGGAAGAAACGGCATTTTATTCTGAAATGTTTTTGTACTGTTCCTTTTTCAAAATTCCTTCAATTTTAATCATAACGCCAGTTCCTTGGCTAGAGAAGCAACCCCAGACCATAATTGAGCCACCACCATGCTTGATTGTTGGGACTACACAATCTGACATCATCTTTTCGTGGGCACTGCGTCGAACGTAAATTCTACGTTTTGAACCGAATAGTTCAAACTTGGATTCGTCGGTCCAAAACTTTTTTAAAATCTTTAGTCCAATCTCGATGGGCAAGAGCCTACTGCATTCATTTTTTATTTTTTGCGGCCTTAGCAGAGGTTTACGAACGGCTACGCGACCATACAACTTCGCATCTCTCAGTCGCCGTTTACTGTAGTCAATGATAAAGGTTTAACTCGGGTTTTGTTTGCTTCGACGCGGATTTCTGTTGCTGTTAAGCGTCTATTTTGCTTGCTGGTAACAACAATGAAATTATCTTCATTAGACGTGGTAGCTCTCGGCCTTCCCGAGCGTGGACGATCTTGAAAACTGCCTGTCTCCCTGTATTTATTGTGCCATGAACACAAGTCTTCGATAACTTCAGTTGTGAAGCAATCTTACGTTCGGATTTGCCTTCATTATGTAA
The DNA here is from genome assembly GCA_029286865.1 of Teinopalpus imperialis. Taxonomy (NCBI): domain Eukaryota; kingdom Metazoa; phylum Arthropoda; class Insecta; order Lepidoptera; family Papilionidae; genus Teinopalpus; species Teinopalpus imperialis. Next base: position 1,591,021 of record JAGSMU010000012.1, read on the forward strand.
AACAACGATGGCAGAACGCACTTCACTGCTAATTTCTAGCAAGTTTAGACTAGAGATTGTTTGTGAACAAACCCAAGTAAACACGGGTAATACTAAGTCAGAAACACGTGTTTTCAGGAGCTAAATAATCATTATTGACCAATACGTAACAAAAGAAAAGTAATTAGTAATGAGGACATTATAAAAATACTATTACGGCTCTACCACCTGGCTCCAGCGCAGCGTATGTCGGTGTTACAAAACAATAGATGTTTATTGTCCAACAACTTGAAAGTAAACAAAAGAATGACTTCTTTAAATATTCGATACTAACAATAGAATATGTAGATGTGCATTTCTTTTATTTATCCTATGGGATTTTATTACAACTGATGGATAATTATGTTGTTTAAGTGCGGTCTTAAACTTTTGGCCGGCAGGGTATATACCAATTAAAATAATGGTGTAATTCTTTTGAGAAATTGTTATAGTTGTTATTAGTTGCGTCTGCATTATTTGTAGATAAAAAAATATTTATTTTTCAAATGTAATCTAGCATTGTTTAATGGCTTAATATCGCTAATTCTTCTTGATGAGTCCATAATAGACCTCGGGCTTGTTTTGAAGTGGTAAAGCATGTTCCAAGCAACCGCCGACAAAGGCTAATAGCGATAACTTGAACGATTGTCCCTTGATTGCTACAAATTGCTTCATCCTGCTTCACCGACGCCGCCCCCGTATAATTGGGGGCAATCTTTCCCGGTAGTAAATTGCGCGATACCTGTCTAATGTCCGGTGATCGCGAATAAATTAATGTTAACGTTGTTTGACTTTCTTTAGTATGATTCTGATAGATATGATAGACGAAACGAGGTGTATATAATATGTGCAATATAGTGGAGATGCTTGCGGTCAAGCAACATATTAGATGCCTAAAGTATAATCAAACTAAACTCATATTCAAACTATGAAATTATACCTTTGCTGTAATTTTCGAATCGTTCTCATTGTCATCGCTATTAATAGTTCAATGCTGAACATATGTCTACGCTATAGATTGCCAAAAAGTCCGATCCCGAGTAAACTGCATTCATCGATTTCCACAGGTCATTCCTCTGTCTAGTGGGGGGCTCGACCTACATTGCGACTGTCAATCCGAGGTAGCCACTAAAGATTTTCGGGTTTCAATATTCCGTCTAAAAATTATATGATCTGATATGTGATTGTGGTTATACCATGGGGTTATGTATCGTATGACTTCCTGGAATCCTAAATATATAGGATTGATGGAAAAATAAGAGATCTATCAATTAATAAAAAAATCTAGTGTAATCACATAATTGATGTATGAGATATATATATATATATATTAGGCTTGTGTAAATGAAACCATTATTAAAATGTAGCTATTAGCTAGAAAAATAAATACATACAGTATGTTATATTGCAACATAAGTGATTTTGGAGACAATAACATATTTAAATCTCTAGCTGCTGGATGACGTTAACCCATCTCTCTCTGTGCAATTTCGAACACGGCGATATGATGTGGACTGGACGATATTAACTACGCAGGATACAAAACATATTACAGTGCTAGTATTAGTTTTCGTACAGACCACGAGCGCACTCACTCGTCGTGACCTTCCCTAGGTCGAGGTAATTATGTGTAATGAGATCAGAGGTAGTTTATGATGTAAAAGACGCTGAACATGCAACGCGACCGGACCCGAAAACTAACAATATACAATTATATTTTAACATATGATTCTGTATTTTTTAAGGCTACGATCCACCTCTGTAGTATTACTGAGTAATGTTTCGACATGCGTTAGTAATAAATTGAATTCAATGTCAAAATAATTTCGTATATTTATTACATTAAAAAATATTTTTCTTTTAGTATAATTAGTTTGAATTAATATCATTGACCTTCATCGAAAAAAGTTGTACAGTATTGCGTGCGAGAATACATTTTATAATTTTGTGAATTAGATGAAAATTTCCATTTGATAAAGCCATCAGGCAGGAAATGAGAAGTTGGCGACATTGCTATTATTTCGTCTGGAGCAGTAAGGGTTTAGTATATTATTAGATTATTAAAGGTATAAATTGAAGGAGCAACCGCAAATGGCAACATCTGTGCTGTCAAATTTGGGATATCCGATTAATGTTTTTATGTTTTTATCTTTAAACTTTTTGTGTAAGGAGAATAATGAAATCTAAATAAAAATGTAATCATTCCTCTTGGGCATTTACATTTTGTAATTTTATCTTTTGTCAAAATTAAGGGAATGTAAGAGTTAGGTAAGTTAGTTTAGAGATAAATAGATATCTCAAAAGGGAATTTTCTGTAGAATTGTTTTATATTTTTTCAAAACAAATGTCCTTTGACATTGTACTTTACTATTTATGTATTACATCTTCTTTGCAATAAGACGACTAAAACATATTTAAGATTTTCTTTTTAAAGTTATATTAAATTTTGCGACATCTTCAGTCCATCATAAACTGAAATCTATTCTATATGTGATATGCCTGGTAACGACTTGAAATCGTATTGGTTCGTAGAAATCAGAGTTGCCTGTGTTTGAGCTTGACGATACCCACGAGATTAATCTCATTAAATTATATTCTCTTAGACCGGCCAAAGATCTCTCTCGTTCCTACGTGGTAGAACTACGTTTCAGTTAAAACAAGTTGTAGCACGGATAGTTCGGATTGACCGAATTAGAGCAAACTTTACATGAAATACTAACGTATAATATCAGTATTTATTTAATACATAAGACGGAGAGTAGGAATTATATAGATTATATAGGTTAAATGAACCATTCACGTACGAAAGAAAAAAATATGTTTATATTTCATTTAATGTGTGGGATATAAAAGGTTAAAGAAAAACAAAAATTAAGTAAAAAGAACTAAACTTACTTAAATGGTTCTTGAATTCTATTTTTTAATAAATAATATACTGGTATTTAGAGTATATTGATATTATAACAAGATACTTATCAATTTTTAAATCTCAGTTATTTATAAACTTTATATTTATTTCTTTGTATATTACGACTTATGTAGTATGTATGTGTGTGTTTTTTGATATCAAATGTTATTTAAATTATAAATTTCGTATGCAATAAATTTATGTATTGTGGTCTACTCGTGAGTCTGTCATATGCTACGGCACAATAATTACGTTAAACGTAGCGGTATCACCGTTGGATAACACTGAGTCAGATGCCTTAATGTTGATGCAAGATGCTATATGAAGGTATGACTACAAATGAGTTTTGTTTATTTCTTTCTTACTTTATTTCTAGTGTACAACACAGTATTAGAGTAGGGTTATGCAACTACTGAGTGTCGTATAAATAGAGCGGATATTTCTCGTCCTGCTTTTGTTCTACCTCATTGTATACTCGGTACATCCTGACTATGGGGATGTGGTTGGAGAATTGGCTCTTGAGTGGAATGTATGTTTTCTGAACGCAAGATCTTCGGTGTGTGTCGATATTTATATTATATGCAAAATCAAACTAGGGAAGCACTCTATTAAGCAAGGTTTTGTGCGCTAGATTTGCCTGTGTCTGGCACTGTAGTCTTTCATATCAGTAAAAAAATATTTCTTATCAGGTGAATGTGAATGTCATGGATTGCAGGAATCACCATCAGGTGATCTGATATTCGTATGCCTTCATAATATCATAAAGAAAACCACGCAGTGAAATTACGTCTTCTGGCTCAAATGTGTTTTAAATGAATTTTGAGAGCAATACATCTGATGGTATAACTAATTTTGTGTTATTGGGATTCCGGTCCTTGTTTCTTCTCCTGATGTTTTAGAGGAAAAAGGGTCAGCTCGTACTTGGAGCTCTAACCTCTAGTTTGCTTCTATCACTTATTAAGAACAAATTTACTAACAGGGATTCGATCGAGTTCTGTTATCTCTGGTAATTCCAACCTCAATCTAATTTATCTGCCACATAACGAAGTTGGAGATTATGTTTAAAGTTTGATTCGTTCCGTTATAATAAACAGTATAAAAAAATAAGTAGAAAGATATCACTCGAATATTAAAACGATAATCGATTGTTATTATGAAATGAATTAATTGTGAAAGTATACATTTACATTTGTTTTAGCAAGCGGTTCATATGATTAAATAAATTGAACCCAGGATAGAAAAAAAAATATTATTATTTAATATATTATATAATATATTTATTTATTTATTTACTCTTTATTGAATTAACCTTAACAAAGTTAAAAGTTCACAAAGGGCGGACTTAATGCCAAAGGCATTCTCTGCCAGTCAGATATGTTTCAGGTGTGGTGAGATATGTGTATGATAGGTGTAGCAATAAACTAATTAAAAAAAAAAACAAAAGTAACTAATACAAGCAAATAATAATACATAAATATTAAATATATAATACATGTATAAATACAATATATATATACACAACATACAAATATATATATCCATACACATATATACACAATAGTATACAATACAATAGCGGTAGCTACCAATAAATTTCATCTGTGGATATATGTAAATATATTGTATATATTTCATTATTTATTATATTGTATAAATACACTATATTATTCATAAACTCAGTAAATAAACTCGCGACAACTAAATGTTATTTTCTACTACACAGTACTCTTTATATTTAAAAACCTTTATATATCCTACATTACATATACAATTGTAAATACAATAATAATATATAAAATTTTAATAAACATACTTCGCGCAATTTTGGTTTCTACTCCTACATGAATAAAAGTTATATTAACAATTATGTGTAACAGTTTCGATAGATATGTGTATTTTAGTAATATAGATGCGAATAGAAACAAGTAAGTGGAAACTAAGTGCCTTCGGCGATCAATAACGCAATTACACACTATTAGCGAGATGATAGGTTTACAAATATTACAATTATACGGGATCGGCTCGTTTCTTGACAGTCAGAGAGAGAGAGAGAGACAAGATATAGTGAGAGAGATGGACAAGCCGTATCAGCCGTTCTTATACAGCTACCAAGTTAATTATTTTACACATTTTATAGTAGCATGTATTATTGTTTTTTTTTGTTACAAAATAATTAACACATTGGTGCAGATTCCGTAGGGAATCTTGGATTACAATTTTATGTAATTACAAAAAACTAAATTGACAAACGAGAACACAGATTCAAGATATTGTGCATCTTATCACGTTTGAGGATTGAGAAGGTTTGTGTCAATATCAGTGGTTAGGTTAGTAGCCTTCTATTTCATATTTGTATTCTATATATCCCTTGGGGTTGACTGACCTACATTTTGCGGATTTATATATATATATATATATATATATATATATATATATATATATATATATACACATAAAGTACGTATGAAATTAGCGCATTACGTAGAAAACATTTTTTTTAATCAAATTATATATTTAATCAATCGATATAACAATAAGTATGTACCATTATTATCTATCTATACCATTATTATCTATATATCTTTGAAAGCTGTTTGGAATATTTTTTTTCTTGCAAGAATTTGTCCAAATTCCGAAAAATGCGGTAATCTGTCGGAGCAAGGTCCGTGGAGCAAGGTAGGTGTCGGAGACACTCCAATCACAGCTCCTATAATTTAGCGACCGTCTGTCGTGAAGTATGCGGTCTAGCGTTGTAATGAAGCAGCAGTGGGCTAGAACTTCACCAGTCTTGGTTGTTTCACGGCTAGCTTTTCGATCATGGTTTACAATTGTTGACAATACAGATCTGGCGTAATCGTCTGGCCAGACCTAAGGAAGCTGTAGTATATGACACCAGCATTGGTCCACCAAACGCCTACTGGTACTTTTTTCTGAGCCAACTATCGCCTGGCACAGGATTTTAGCGGTTCCCCTGGGTTCAACCACTGTGATGAGTGTTTTCGAGTGTCGATACGATTCAAAATTCCCTCTTTATTGTGACGGTTGAATAATATAACGCAGCACTCGATGCGTGGTTGTTGGTGTGATTCACTCGATTCATGCGGTACCCATTTACGAGCTTTTTCATCTTTCCAATTTACTTCTATTTTAAGTTACATAGTAAACAATCTATAAATTAATTGCGGCCTCTACTATATTTGTTCTGGCGATGTTGTATCCAAACAATTATTTGAACATACACGAGTATACATACTAACTTATCAGGCTAGCTTATTTAAGATTTTCATTGAAGACAATTCAATGAAAATCTCGCAGGCTTAGATGATCTATAATTAAATAAAATATAATAAAAAAAAAAGGTATGTGTATATTAAGTGATTTGAAAAATGGTAAATTAGTGGTTACTAAATAGAAAAACACTTTTAAATCCCTTTTTAATCTCTTTGTTGTGTTCTCATTCGCGATAATTCGATTTCTTTTTATCTCATATTTTATTAGAAAATTTTGTATTAGGAAATTGTCTTCATTCGAGACGATTTGCATAAAAATAGCTAACATTAGACCTTTTGTGTCCACGTAAGGACGACACAGAAGAGGAGGTCCTTGTTATTGCAGACTGAACAGATGCTTAGCTTGGGCTCGCCTCTCTGTAACACCACGTTGATAACTTTTAAGTATTGGTTTTGAGAAAATTTAATCAAAACCTCTCATATTACAGTCATTACTCGGGTTCGGTTAATTTCAAAGTATACGATAAAGGATTCAAAAATAATATTTAAGGGAATTAGACTGCTGGTACGAGGGCGCGCAATTTGGAAGATTGCACCGCGTCCGACGGTCGTTTTCTGTGAATTTTTTAATTAAATTACGAGTCGGATGCTGCGAGGTTGATGGGCGACCGTTTATCGGTGGACCTTATGTGACCTTCACGGAGCTTTTTAATCGAATTAACGTAATTGTACTAGTCTTTTTTTGTTACTTCTCATTAATGATGACAAGTGGCAATTTTCTCCACCGCCATTGTACATACAACACACGAAGGAGAAAGAAAAACAAAGCTTACCAATTTATATTATCATATTGCTTGACTGAACATCAGCGAGTTCTGTTTAAAGATATCAAATAAAGGAGCATTCCTGACCGATTTCCGATTATTACAGGATAATTTATAGGATCGTAAGTATTTGCGTAACCACAGGAACTTGCTCGGGCCCATGCCGGGATAATGTATTCGTAAAAGACAGGAGGAAGATTCACATAACACGCCCAGTTTTGAAAATCCAATTCAAATAGTAGTACTGCAAATAGTAGACTAGCTACCACTAATATGTTACTACTAATAATAATAATTTACACTAATATGAATGCGCCCTGCATAATTTAAAATCAAAGCTCTTCTCAAGCTGTTTTGTAACTACGACGATGATCTCGTACAATCAAATCATACCAAATAATGGCTCAAAACTATTTTGAGTTCAAATTTTTGGTAATTATTTTCTTAGAAATATCTTAATCGTGCCTATATATATATATATATATATATATATATATATATATATATAGTTTATGTGAGTTTGTGGTAGTTTTTTTTGAGTTACAGTAATTTTTATTTGTCAAATAAGTACAACTTTCGCTAATTAGTACATATTTGTAGTAATTTAAATAAATAACAATATGTCTTTGTAAATAAACCCAAGTTTAGTCTTCCCTTTAGTCCCAGTAGGTTTTATTCAGTTACTTTCTTTTTTAATTGCTAAGTATTAGTTAGAAAAAATTGTTAATCTCAAAGAGGTTTTATGCAAAATTGTAATGGAATTCATTGTTACCCAATGTGATGTATTTTTTCAACTTAGTCATGAATTGATTGATGTTCTTTTTCTTTACTATATAAAACAAAGTGTGAAAATTGAATGAAGGAACCTCATGGCAAGTGATGGTGGCCCAAATATCTACATTCAGTATACTCTCAGCAACGCACAGAAATATTATACAGATGGCTAATAATAATGGAGATTTTAATTTAGATAATCTTTAGTCAGAAGCAACTGATCGAGCCGACGTTCGGCCCTCTCGGGCACCCTCGAGTCAGACGCTCTTGCGGAACAGGGTAACGGTCCAAGCCAAGCCTCCCTCCTGGGAGTCCTTGTGCTTGTTACCCACTAATAGAGGTCTCGACTGAGCGCCATAAGCGCTCGATCGCCTCTCATCCCGGTGAAACTGCACAAGCCCTCGGGTTAATAGCGGCCATCAGCTCGAAAAAAAAAAAATTGCAAACAAATCGAAACTAGTGATAATCGAGCACGTAGTTCATCTGATGGTAAATGATGACCGCGGCCTTGTAACTCCTTTTATCCTCAACAGATTTTCAACACGCACATACGTCACAGTAATTGGACCTTCGATTCCCCATACCATGACAAACACATCAATGTTGTGCCAGTATTTTATCCTTCCCCGGACGAACTGGTCTATTCACTGAAACGTAGCTCTACCTCTGTGGTTTTTGTTATTTACAAAAAATGCTAGTTATGCTATTAAAATTAGTAACTCGTTAACCTTTTTAAAATAAGCTAAAATGCTTGTCTTAGGAGATAATTTACGGCAATTGTCGAAAGGTGGATTCGAATCTACGGTGTTAAGTTACATGGTACAACACCCTAAACTTTTAGACTTTATGACTTATAGCTTAGTTTGGTATAATTTAATATATAATATAATTTTTCGTAATCTGTGGTTTATATCGATATTATGAAATGTTTATAAATAAGACGCCAACATCTCTAATATTGCTATCTGCAAAAACAATGCGCTAACGGTCTGAGAGTGCAAGGCGGCCATAAATCCGTCAGCGAGACCCGCACTATGATAACCCGTGCCACGACGAAGTCCCGTGGGCGTACATCAAGCGAAGTGCGTAATCAGTTACTAACGTAATTTGTTGTCTCTGATTTCCTTAGTGCTTCAATCTTACGAATAAAGCGTTATTATGGCATGAGTGAGCCGCGTGATGTGAAATGAAAATATAAATACAAAAAAATAAAAGAAATAATTACAATCCAATATATATATTTTTTAATTAATTTCTTTGTGCCAAGTGCCGTACCGTCAAGTACTAGATAATCGTTAGTCACAAAATTAATTTTAATGTTTGGTTTTGATGTGTATTTAATAAAATTTAAACAAAATTTATCTTCGAAATATTTATATCATATCTGTATAAACTAGTTGATAGAGTACCCTTTATATTTTGTAGCATCTTCCTGCTTACCTGCAGCGTTACCGCATTTCAAGGTTTATCAAATATATCGCGTGTACCTGACACTGCATTTGCATTCATTACATTGAGTTATGAATGGTTGAATGGCTACATAGTGCTTTTGTGTATTCGAATTATTCGAGCACTATAATATATCCATTAAATTAATTTGGGACATTTACAATACACACATTAAATTAATAGACAAATTCCTAAAACATATACTAGTTAAAGAACGAACACATCAATTGTTATATGTTATACATATATAATTAAAAATAAAAAAAATAATGTGTCATCATTAATGTGGACGATGCCTCTATCTGTTCGGGTGACCGAAACAAAGCCCACTTTCTATTGCTGGATTGCGAAGAAAAAACCCTTTTGTCAACACTATTTAATTCTATTTTAAAAGATTCTACAATTTTAAAAGGTACAAAATAAAAACTGACTCTACGTTAAACTTTGGCAATAAAACTATTCACTGACCGTCGGGACTCTACAAGAAGAACATCAACAGGAAGAGCATCTGCAAACAAGAACAAAAAAAAAGAAAATGGTAATAAAATGGGATGCAAATTACATTGAAATTAAAACTAAAGTGTTAAATTAAAATAAAAATCAACAACAAAATTAAATCAAGGTCAAAACTAAAAAATAAAAAATCGAAATGATAGTAATCAAAATCAAATCGAGTACAAATTTAAATTTAAATTGAATTTTAAAAATAAAGTATTATCTTGCGCAGTTGATGCAGACGACATCAAATAACAACAAGAAGATCACCGGGGTTGAAATCGACCAGGACGAAATCATAACCATTATAACATGTAGATGATTTATATATTTATAGAGCTACACTGCAGTTTGTTTCTAGCTGCAGAATAAATGGGTTAGCTCGACCAAAGTAGGACCACGCCCTCACAGAATACAAGCGTAAAATAACAGTATAATATTGCTGTGTTTCGTCTGGTGAGTGCAGGGATCCGGAGACCTTTCTATCTCAGTCCTCATGGGTTACAACGCATCTGCATTATGATTCCTTGTTAAGGATGAAGTCAGCCGCATGGGCCGCAGAAATTACTTACCACCAGATGAACTGTGTGCTCGTTTATTACTCACAATATAATTTAAAAAAAATACTTAGAAATTAATAGAAACTTTTTATAATATAATATATTTATTTTTATACAAATTATAACATTACTACGAAGTTTGCAAAAACGTTCTCTTGTTTTGAAAGTCCGTTTCATAAGAACACGTGTCGTAAATACCTCGCCGTACCACCAAATGTGGAATCGGCGTATTGCAGCGATTAAATCAATTACGCTTAATTTTTCTCTCTACTTGTCAGGTGCTTATCCGGAATGATCATGTATCCGCCACTGAGGTCAGCGGGCGCTAATTTTAATCAACTTTAATTAAAGCCCTTTTATTTTGTATCGAAATACATGGAAAAGGAAACGCAATTAAGATGGCTTTAAAAATTATACTTTAAGGCTTTAAGGTATCTCGGATATTTCGTTTTATTCAGTAGGCTGTAATTTATATGTTAAAATGAAACTGTAACGTTTACAATGCGCCGTTGAAACGTTCAAATGTGATGTGACCTAAAGTGGATACTTTATTGTTTCATATTAAAAAAATTGTTATTACATAAAGAATTTAGTTTTATTGCGTATTGTTTTGGGAATATGCGTCATGTGTAGGAAAATAATAAGAAATTATAGGAAAACTTTTCCATTATGGTGAAAAACCACAAGTTTTTTTGTTTAATTTTTAAGAAACGAACACAGTTCACCTAATGGTAAGTGATTCGTGGGACCCATGACATCTACATTCATCCTTGACAAGGATTCTCAATGCAAATGCGTTGTCACTCTTGAAGACTAAGATGGAATGCCTCGTCACCAGTAATAAAGGTCTCCGGATCTCTACACTCACCAGACGAAACACAGCATCTTGCTACTATTTTCCGCTGGTATTCTGTGAGCTGACCCATTCCTTCTGCAGCTAGAAACCAATTGCAGTAATAGTAATGTTCACATATGTATGAAACATTCACATTTCATTAAATAACAATATTTTTATATTAAACAATATTTATATAATTATTAAAATATAAAGATAATATTTATTAATTTCATTAACAATCCACTTTTGTTTTGTCAACTTATTTAAATAAATATGGAACTTTGTATTTAAAACTCTGGAGATGGGAATTAATAGCTGCGACACAAATTATCTAACAAATTTGTACCTGTATGCTTTTTATGTTCCAAATAAAAATATTATTATTATTATTTTGTATTGTCAACTGTGTTTTGAAGTCCTGCGGTTGATTTAAAGTTCTTAGAATGTAAATTAATACTTGATTAAAACGACCATTCAGATTGTAGTTTGTTTTTACTTATGTGGTCTATATATATTAATATGGATACGCCAAGTCATAGATGTTATTTCCCTGGTAATGAGGTTTTAAGTCCCTACCTAATATTTTAGAACGATGAATTCATTAAAATATCATAATTTTTAAATGTAATTTAATTAGTTGAGCGTATCTGTTACAATGTCGATTTACACAAACACCGACCGACACAAGTCCATATTATGTGAAAGAGATAAAGACAATTTTTTTTTAATCTTAGTGGAGACAAACTTGGTAAATGATTCTTGCGGACTATGACGCACACATTCATCTTCGATAAAGAATCATAACGGCGTTGTCCCCTGTTGAACTATTCGTGCTATATCTTGTTTATATCTGGGGCGTTAGACTAAAAAATCTTTTTTTTTGTACCTGATGGCCGCTGTTATCCGGAGGGTTTTTACAGAAGCTGTAACCGGGTTGAAAGGTGGCCGAGCGCTTCGGAGCACTCAACTGAGAGTAATGGCTCCAGCGAGGGAGCTAAGCTTGGTCAGTTTATTAACAGATAACAGAACAGAGTAATATTTATAGAGTATATTCAATTATGTATTCGGTTGGGCTAATATTAACTGTATGTTTCATTAAAATCGGCAAACAAATGAAAAAAATGTTATGGCACTTGTCTCGTGCATAGATAGTAAATAGTGTTATCTGGTGAGTGACGGAAACTAGAGGTCCTTCTCTTCCTCTTCATCTTCCCTGTATGTTTGGTACAAAAACCTACGGTACCTTTAATGAGGAAAAATATTAGTGGGTTGTGGTGTTCGTTCTTTGGTCGTCCTTGCTTATACAAAAACGATATAATTTTATTAAATAAAAGCAGAAAATCTACATGGTTTCAACGCTAAGCAGGTTTTAATAAACCGCCTGCCCTGTGCAAAGTTACAAGTAAGGGAATTGATTTTGATATATCGATAGGCACTTTAACTTTAACCGACAAAATGAGAAAATTAAGTTAACTATAGACGCGCCAGCTACCTCTGATGCTTCCAATTATGTGCTTACATATATGTACCATGGCTTTAAGTTAAGTGGTCATAAAGTCCGGTGCGCGGTAGCAGATAACTCACACCACTCTTTATAAGGATATCCAACTTATGAAGGATAATGGACCAGGCCATCATGTCTTTATGGGCGAGGTGGGCAATTTTGTTACTATGTTGGTTAAGAGAGATTTTAAACCGATTGTGTTTGAGTGAAATTGTTGTTAAATGAGTAGGTGTACGTACGTAATTGCACTCGATTCGCTTTTGTTTTTCCTGTTAATCTAGGCATAGCTCGTAAACGATAGATTTACGATGTACGAAAGGGAAGTGCTTTTGCAATGCGTATATCTTAATGTATAAAATTGATGAAGGTAAAATTGATAGCTTTGGGTGACTTTTATGGCTGCATAATCAAAATGGATTTATACCGTAGAAATCGAGAACGAGCCACTTATGTATGATAGCAACGTAATCTAAGGTTTTCTTATTAAACTTTATTTATGTTTATTATGTGCGTTAACTGTAAAATATTATCTCAATTATGGTAATTATCAGCGGTGTCTACTTAAATATTTAATACTTCTAACTCCAGCATTAATCCCATATTCTAAAAATCAGATATTTTGCTTTTAAAATCTAAACCTTACCGTATTTGTTTTAGATTATAAAATGAAGCCGATAATATTCTAAAATTTAATACACGAATAGTGCAATTATAAATATACATATATCATATTTATATAAAAAAACACAATATTTAGATAATATAAATAATGTAATTTTTGGTGTGAATACACTACTGAACTGTTCTGCATTTTGTTTCTTACGGCAGAATGATTGGGTCAGCTCGACCGGGGTAGGAACACGCCCGCACAGAATACCAGCGTGAAATAGTAGCATAATCCTGTTGTGTTTCGTCTGGTGAGTGTAGGGATACGGTAACTTTTATTACTGGTGAAGAGGTTCCGCATTCCATCTCAGTTCCCAAGGGTGACAAACGCATCTACATTATGATCTCTAGTCAAGGTTAAGGATGTCATGGCTCGCAGGAATTACTAAGAATTACCCATACAGTGAACTGTGTGCTCGTTTGTTACTCTCAATGTAATTATGATAAAAAAAATAGTACAATCCATGAAGGTCCTGCTCTTTTAGCTAACACCTACGTTCGTGTTATTAGTGCGTGAATTCCACATTACAAGTATCAATTTGCACGTTCGAAGTTCTCTTAGCGATTTGTTCCACGCGTTTTACACTGCTTTAACATTGTAATGAGAGGTTTCCCTTTACCTCATTGGCGCGATCGGATGTACAATTCTATGGTACGATGGTATAATTCTTCACGATCTATTTCCCTGATTCTAGACTAGAACTGCATAGGCTTGTTCTTGAAATTCTCTGAATTAATTGTGAGGTTTCTATCATTGAAAATATAAAATATCTTATTCTACAAAAAATCATCGTCACAGTATAGGTATATAGGTATATATACACTCTTAGATTAGAAGAGATAAACGTCACATTCTGTTGAAGATTTATGAAGATTATTGTAAGACTTATTTTTGCTATTGAAAATGTTTTGCCACTTTATATAAGACTTAATTATAGAAGCTTGATTTTTCAGTTGGAGGCTACAAGTATTTTAATTAATACTGCATTTGGAGATAATTTTTTTTGTGTACCTCGGTGTTCCCGCCGCTCTTTTGCTCACTTTTTCCAATAAAAAAAAATGCATTTGGAGCATCCGTCGATATTATTACGGTTTTTACAAGATTAAGGTATAAGCCAAGATCTCTGCGTGTGTGTTCTAATATCAATATTTCTGGTTGACTAGATAACGCCGGTGGCAAAATAGACTAGTAAGTAAAATAAATCTTAAAAGAGTAATGAAAGGTAATATTAAGTACTGATGCGTTACTTTCCAGGAAATAACAACAACAAATTAATAACTCTATTTTATATTTTATACTTGTTTCGAGTATCCTCACTGTTGGTTCGGTTGATGGCTCGAACTGGCTAGTGGTTTTTAATCGAATGGTAATAAACATATAATTACGTTAAAATTTTCAAAAAAATGGTATCTAGTAACAATAATTATAAAGTTGAAAAAATTCCTTTTGATATTTGTTATCTATGTTTACTGTCTTGCCCTACTGATTAAAGGTTATTAATGTAAATTTTTTCTTTGATTTTAGTGGAAATTGTTTTAGTTTTTTTAGTTATTTTAATACTGCCATTTCACAACTTTTAATTGTTCATCGCCGAGCATTGAACATTTGACGAGTAAGTTGCGATTAAAGATAGATTGTGTTTTAAATTATTATATTTATGATTAGTGCTATTAGAAATTTTAAAGTAAAAATAAAATATTAATTTGTATATTAATAATAGTAACATTTAAATTAACGTAAATTATATATCCGTATTCTCTTTTTTATTCTTCTATTACATAAAGAAGTGTTCGTTTTTCTACACTATTTTTTTAGAACTGTAGTCCATTAGTTACTCTTATGCTTAACACAATAAGTTTATTGGTAATGGTCATTTCGTAAACTGATAAACGTTTTAAAAATTATTTCGGGAAGACTATTAATTTAAATTTAATAATCTTCCCGAAGTTGTTGGTTGTTGGAAGTCGGTTGGTTGAATTATTGGGCAGCAATGAAGTTTTGGTACTGTCGTAGTTAACAAATTTCGGGGATGGTGTTTAAACCAGTTTGTTTTGTTTTTTTGTCAGTCTTAGTTGTAGTAATCAGCGTCAAATATCTTCATAAGTTTACGAAAGTAATCGTTCAGTAAAGTAATTAAACAAAGTCAAGCTTCCTTAATTTTTTTCAAATATTTATACATTATAAATTAAGATTGCTTTCCACTCTGCAGTAAAAATGCAAATGGTTGACAATTCTTATATTTTTTTAATCCGAGCAGCTCAGTGTATTTTAAGCAATGGATTTATTTAAATTAATTTAAAATAAGTTTGTGTACAGTCCCGTTTGGGAGCGACGTCGCCTCTGGCGCGCAATTACGCGTCGCGAACTGCCGCACCAATATTATACAATTTAGGATAATTAACTACCGGATTTTGTTGTGTTACCCCGCGCGTAATTACGTTTCATAACATGTTCCCAACACTATTATTAAGGCCAAGTTCATTTCGACGCTAATGTCCGGGAGACGGTTGTAATTGGCGCTGAATTTGTTTACAATTGGAACATTTTGATTGTAATTTGGGATTGTTTTAAAATTAATCAAAGTTATTTTTATATACTAAAAGTATATATTTTTATATGTATACTTTGAAATTTTAATGTATATATTAAAAAACAAAAATGTTTTATTTAAAATTATAACACAATATAACCGAAAATAATATAAATTGATAAGGATTTTCTAATTCAAATTTTGTTTTTGCAAATTTTAACCATTTAAATATTTTTCTTACTTTGTTATATCAAAAAAAAATGTAATTACTATTACATGTTACATTTACACTACATAACATTTACACTATTATATACGTATCTTGTACAAAAACATAGCTGACAGGATATTTTTTTAATTACATGAATTTAACGTTTAGTTTCTATTCATGTACCTAATATATTAAATAATATATATTATAATATATATTGAATACTAATATTGAGGCCGTGTGGCCTGGTGGTTATATTAGTTATTATGTTAATTTTAGTATCTTTGCGGCTAATGCATCAGAAATTCTTAGTTTTCGGCTCTCGGGTATGTTTTGTGAAGTTTCCTTCGATCTAATATCATAATTCCTTCCTCAATTCCTTCCATATTACAGCGCAACAGAAATGAGGAATTCTTCTATATTACTACGAATGCTTACTTACTATTGCGCAGTATATAGCTATAGCAAGAAGCTATCGCCATGGTCGTAGTTAATTGGAATGGCATGGTTTTAACGCCCATGTGTTCGTTTTCATTGGTGCTATTTGCGATCAAATTAAATTTTAAGAAATTCGTTATTAGTCACCGTTTGTTTTTGCGACGGAACTATTTAAATATCAGTTAAATTACTTTAACAGTTCGAGCGCTGTAATAAGGTGTCCATGCAGTTGTAGCCTGTAATTTGCTCTCGCATTCAATCATCCAAGTACTCACGAGGCGCGATTCGTCATAGATTAAGATAGTCAAGAACTACCATTTTTTGGATATGGTGTATTCTGTTATAATAATTATATAACATTTTTTTGAAGTATCACTAATTGAATTGTTGTATTATTTGTGATCGTAATTTATAAATTTTTACCTCCTGTTATATTTTTTATATCGTAAACGAACACTGATTTTTAGCAAGTACGTATTCGTATTCGTATCTTCTTACGTATCGAATTATATTTATTTATGACGTTTCGTTTATGTGGTATATATAATGAATATTAAGTGTAATTGTGATATCATTTTATATTAAGACAAAATAGATTTTTATTTAAAACATTGATATGAATGTATTTTAAATATATTGTATCATTTCCGATTAGGCAATATAGTTATAACTTTATCGTGTCTACATTTTACTCTTTGTGCATACATTTGAAAGCGACTTTCGTCCCGTTCAACCTGTCCATCGCGGTTGTGATAGCTTTTATTAGAAGTCGTAATCATAAGCCTATTAATAAAGGCTGCGAGAAGCGCTTTAATCAACTTTTCAATGAGATTATTAAAGTAGCTGCGTCAAAGCGAACTAAGATAGCGTGGTTTATGTGATTTGATGAGTTTCAAATATTATCGCTTTGTGGTAATGCATGTTATATTGTATAACGGTCTGTTATAAGGTATAATTTATGTGAATTGCATGAATAACTTTTTACGTTTTCTTATCTATATATAAACAGTGAAGAAACCTGCATAACTATGAAATAAATGATAAAAATATATTTTGAAGACGTGTGTAGACCCCGTTAATCCGCAAAGGTCTAACAACCTCTATAGAGAGGAGGCCTATGTCCAACAGTGGGATTAATATAACGAAAGAGAAATACTATCGATACTTTTGTGACTTTGTACAGTGACGTCATCAAGGCTAACGTCACCGTTTCCATTATTTAACTAGCTCATCACGTACAACAAAAACTACACACACACGAAACGTCTATTTGCACTTAATTATCAAGTTAACAAAATTAATTTAAATTACTTTTAAGAATAATAAGTGAATGTTAACAAATAGTTCGTTAAACCCGTTTTAGCCAATTTAATATTTCTATATAATAATGAATGCGACAAACAATGTATTCATTAGATTTAACTAACCATTATGTAACCAAAAGCTATAACTGAGTGGTTTTTCGCTGACATATATAGGTATATCTAGGCTGTTATATAGATATCTACGTCCAAAGAACTTTAGTAGATAAGAGGTAAGTAGGTTTTAACAGATGATCCACCCTGTCATCATTTATTTATAAATAAAACATCGTAAGGAAAACTCGGTGTTTCGAAAATAAGAAAAAACTACGTGGTCTCACCACGGAACATGGAATTTGGCCACCGTCGATCACGGTCTGAAGAAAGTTATGGCTAGCAGTGGGACGTTACGACGTATCTTTATTTTTAGCGTTGTTATTTATTTTTATTTTTAATAGGATTTTAATGACCATACGAGAAGTACAACGCTTAGGTTGCTATAATTCAAAAATTGTTTGTTTCAGAGTTCTTGTTATATGTTGGCACAAAACAAAGTAACTTAACCATAACCATTTCACATGCAAATTATTTTTATTTCACAAATACTTAGCGATGTACCCAATTTGTCGATTCATTTTTAAGCTATTAAAAGGAGACGTACTTATAGTATGTAGTATATACTTTGTTTGAGAATAGTACTTTAACAAAGAGTGCAGTGAGTAAAAAAACTTTATTCTTTTATCGATTTTTGATATTAAAGGCAGCGCCGTAAGCATCTGCGCAAACACGGAGACTCTCATTCGTCATTCCCTTCCCTAATCCGACGTAATGCATGTGCAGTAAGATATGGTGGAAGGTTCAAATGCAGTGTTAAGGACACGGGGCATGCAAATAACAATTAGCGTTGCACCCGAAAACATGTAACCGGCGGGACTGTAATTATATACTTCAACCACTATGCCAGACAGCAGGCCTTTGTTTTAATTGTACAATGTTTAAAAAAGAAGGAATGATACTCCTTCTCTATCCTTATATGAAGATAATCTCAATCGCATATATGTATTTTGTTTGTATATATTTTACTTAACATACAGGCCGTTAAGAGATTCCAGACTAAATAGGCAGGCGTCTCTTAACGATCCGCCATATTACTAGTTTTTTTATTATTACAAACATTACACTTCACCGCACTTGCCGGCGTGTGCGACGTTGTCCCTCCTAGCGGCCGATACAACTTTCAGTTCATGGCCTGGCTGCTCCTAAATCGACCTATTCCCCCTTCCTCCTTCTAATGGCCCTCGGACCTTCCTCTGTATTCGTCGACGTTCTTCGTTACAGGGGTCGTAGATCAGCAGTGGTGCAGCCGCTCTATGTGCCAGCATTGCCGTTGTCTCTCCACTCAGCGGGCCCCCGCTCGCGAGTCTATTTAGTTAAAGCTGTAGAAGTCATAAGACTAACAGCATCACACAAAACACAAAAAAAATACTTAAGTGAATATGTTTCTATTATCTGTTATTACGTGATTTACGATTAGGCGGTTAATCCATATTTTTATATTAGAATTTACTAATATAAACATATAAGATACGTTTTGTATAGTAATATGTAAAAAAGTTATCAGTAATACATTATTGATAAATTATTTAATATGACTTTTATCGGGACTTGCAGAATAGGAAAGATAGAAGTTTTAAAATATTTTTTGTTAAAATCAACTTTGTAAGCATATACCTTATATAATATAACTTATATAATATAACTTACATAATAACCTCAATTTTAAAATCCAAAGGTTGTATTTTTTTGTCACGTTTTGATTAACCAATTAAGAGTTATAATCGGGAGAATGTAAATTAATTGGAAAATAAAGTTAATCTACGTTTGTAATTGGAGAAGCGTCAGTGAAAAAAAAAGTGTAATAAAACTGGTTTTATTTATCCTCATGGATATTAAAAGGTTAACGAAAGATAAAAAGAATTATCTGGTCGAATATATGGCATTGAGATCGATAAAGAATAGAAGCATAGCACTAGCCTCCTAATTCAATTCACCCAATTTTAACCAAGTTCACCAAATTTGGTGTAGCTTGATGTCTAGCAGTAGATTGGTTAGAAACTAATAATGAATGATATATTTCGAATAGACTTTAATCATTGTATCATCAATGTAAACAAAGCTAGTACTTGACGGAAACTTCGCCTAATGATATGTAGCCATATGTTAGGTATATAGTATATATAGTATATAGTATAGATAGTATAGTAGAAGACCATTCAATTTTTTCTTAAAGATCAAATAATATAATTAGGTGAAAATACTTATGTATATAGATTGTTTCAATTAAATTATTCAGTCAAACAATTATAAGTGCCATATATTTTATTTTCAAAATTACTTCATACCTTCAATAGAAGAATGACGGATTATTTAAATTATATTAGTAACATTGCAAAGTAGGTTTCAGGGAACAGTCACGGCGCTGAGTCATGCGCACGCAATCTACCCCCGCTGCGTTTGCTTGTGTGTTGCTTGCTACGTCTCATTCAGTGGTACAGAGAGCGGTATAACTTCTCTATTAAATGTTATTAATATGCACAGATTATAAATTCGTTTATCAAAAAGCTAACGGTTTTTATCATTGAAACTTTCGTGTAGGTACCTACTGCGGTGATTTAAAATAAAAACAGAAAGGACACTCTGTTTATGTTATATTGATTGCTTTATATAAAATACGAGTACTTAGATAGTTGAACGGTGTATAGTTTTAGTGCAATATACTTAAAATTTAGAATAGACTATTAAAACATATTCGTGTTGTTTTAATGTAGTCAACAGCTACTTATGAAATTTAAATAAATATGTTTATATATAAATTTATTAAATTTATATATAAGCATATTTATTTAAATTTTAATTATCTAAATAAATATGCTTATTTTAAAAATAAAGTACATTAAATCATTGAGTACAAGTTGACATCCAACTTTTTTAAATGTTTGCCAAATGTCTAAGATATATATTAATATAGTTTAATGAGTTTAAATAATTCGGATAACCATCGTTTCTATTACTTTTATTCATTCTATATATAACTAATCTTTGACAATCAATGGTAAGTTACTCCTGGCTATTATCATCTGTAATTGAAAACGACACAAAAACGAACTCAAGGGGGCGTATAGATACAACTTCATTACGACTGAAGAAGTGGTACAGTCACGATGCCTTTGTCGAGACAAATCAAATAAAAAACGCGATGTTGGACGAAAGTCATGAACTAATTTAATGCAATCTAATACAGATGTCTCGCCGCAATTAGATTGGGCTATTTAAACGCAGCTGGAATTTTTACTTGATTGCCTCTACGTGTAAGTAATATATAACTGTAACGAAAAAGAAGTTAATTCAACTGAGGAATTCCTTTAGATCGCTGAGAACGTTTTACTATCACTTGTAATAAACAAGTTAATATATTTTTTTAACTTAGTGTGTCAAAGGTAACTGATTATAAGGCATAACTGCGGCTTATAAACACCTAGATCTATTCTCAGCAATTATTCTAGATACACATTCGTTGTTATTCCTGAGGACTGAAGCGGTGTCTGAAGTGAGACCATATGAAACAAAAGAGCAGGTACCTGGGGTACCTGACAAACCTTGTTGCAGATACGTGAACATAACTCCACTGTTAGTATATTGTATGTCCCATGTAAAAGGAAACGTAGTACTAAACGCACACTAATGAGTTTATGAATAAATTTATTAGCAAGTTCTCTTTGCAATACATACCTATATACAAGGAGCTGCACGACTTTATAAGTAATAATGAAGGTTTTTATTCCAGGAGGTTTCTCAGCGGTAGCAACAGATCTAGGTTTGGTCTAGGATGTTACACTCTCAGACATCGCTGGTCATCAAGTGTACTGTGTGCTCGTACCTCACCCTTATTTCCATGTGGAAACAAACTAGTGGAGCACTACCTTTTGTATTTATGTATTTATTTATTTGAACTTCATGTACAGTATGTATAAAGGTTGACTTAATGCCTTAGGCATTTTCTACCAGTCAACCTTAGGGTCATGCAGAGATGAAAGGGTGATGTAGGTGTATGCTCAAAAACTTTATGTCGCGATTTAAATACAATTATACTATATTAATTATAAAATACATATATAACTACATATATATATATAACACATATACATATTTATATATAGTATATACACAAATAAAGATATAAATATATAATGTCATGAAATAAAAACAATAACAAAAAAGCTATAATTAGAATAAGTGTTTCAAAGTTCTCCTTAAAACTTAATTCCATTTCTAATTCAAAGTCTTTCAATAACAAAACGAACTCTTCACTTAATCAAAATCAAAGCTACGCTGAAAGGCCTATTAAACTAAAGACACGCTATTCCTTCAGTAATTGCAGAAAACAACATTCAAACCGCGAGACGACCTGTGCTTTACGAACTACCGTTTTAAATGGAACTTCTTCTTCCCTTCGATGTCAAACAGTTGAAGTAAGCCAAAGGGTATGCGTATAAGGAGTTAAGGGCCACATTAAGCTGGTCGTCGAACATCCATGAACCGAGTTGGGAGGTCTGTCGGTCACCTCGCTAATTGAATATGTCAATCATTTTAACAACGCAAATGAATAGGGCTTACGAGTATCCGCATCCAGTGTACGAAGAAACGCCATGTTCTTTGATTGGTGGTGATTTTACAGGTTTAGATAAGCTGGTACTTTGCAATGACAGGTGCCCGAGGCGTGCCATCACTCACCTCGGTATTAATGTCCATTTAAACTGGACAGTACTAATTGTCCGGCATAATTTTCCGGTAAACTCATTATGGGTGTTACGCTCGGGGCACACGAAGAAATCTATGACGGATTGGTGTTTCTATGGCGTCTGTTTGAGTTTCTTACTACTTATTACTTGAAACTATTCCAGTACCATTTAAGGTAATTTGTACTTGTAATGTATTGAATCGATTAGGTGCGTATAATATGAAATTAGGTTAAGACGAAGTACATAGTTCACTCGATGGTAAATAATTATTTTAGTAAGGAATCATAATCCAGATTCGTTATGTCCGGTTTCTTTTATACGCTATACGTAACGCTGCAGCCATAAATAAGCTTAAATATTACCGTAAATTAATGTCCTTTTTCGCTAGAATTCTGTGGTAGCCTGATGAACTTAGAGGATGTTGGTCGAGTGGATCTATTTGTGTTCCATATAGTTTAACGTCGGCTTAGCTCCGACACGTATAAAATTAAACTCAAAGTAACATTAACTAAACGGGATGAATATAATAAGTTCAATTCTTTAAAACTTTTCGCTTGATCTATGTTAAACTTTACTATGAAATTTGTATAAAAGAAAAAATTGTGATATGAAGCAGGTATACTTGTTCTCGTTAATCGACTCGCTCTAAGTGAATAAAGTAATTAATTTCTAAATATTATTAATCGATTACAACCACAGCAATAGCTTTCTTGTTGCAAGACGACATAAACCGCCGAGCCCGATGTCTAAGAAAACTGAAGCAAGATTCAGATGGAGTATCAGGGACACCGTACAGAAAGATATAGCGTGATAGGCAGCTTCCAAACTATAAGAGAAGTAAATATTTATTCTCAAATCTTCTAGGTCATTATTGATATCTAAATATGTCGAGAATGAGAGGTCATAAGTCATCTCTTTTCATAGAACAGACAAAACTATACTCTCACATTTGTTTGCATTTACATATACGAAGCGGCGAAGAAACGAAATGATAATTTGTAACAATGAATCATTGAATAGTAATTTTTCACAGGGCTCCTACAATTCGATAATAAATGTATTCTCATTCATTACAATGTTGGACGAGATAACTTAAAGCATCGCCTATCCGTTATTAATTATATTATTTTTATTTACTATTAAATTAACATTGATTATATTAAATACTATTTAAATTTAATATGTATATAGTATATTACATGTGTTGAAGTATGACAAGTAAAGGAAAAATTGTGACAAGTCAAAGTCAGTCTTGTGTCTGAAGTCGAGACTTTGTTAAACAAAGTTTCAGATTGGGACCGACAAAATCTAGTCCAATTTAACCCCACGCAGACACAAGTTTGCGCGTTTACCACTAAAAAGATTCTCTATGTCGCATCTCCTTTTTTTGAAAACACTCCCGTTGCTACCTCAGCTGGTATCGGAATCCTTGGCGTTGACATTCAGGCGAGTGACGTTCAGTTCCGCGGTCACTTGGAGGGTAAGGCCAAATTGGCCTCTAAAAAAATGGGTATGCTTAATAGAGCGTGACAGTATTTCATGTCGGTCGACTATTTGCAACTTTACAAAGCTCATATTCGGTTTCACATGGAATACTGTTCTCACCCCAGTACCAGCTTTTTCCGTTTGACCGCATTCAACGGAGAGCGGTTCGAATCGTTGACGACCTGGTATTTTCCGATCGGCTTGATTCACTGCATTTTTTACCGAATTTACCATGGGGATTGTTCTGAGGAGTTAATCGGATTAATTACAGCCGTTGAGTTCAAACATTATACATCACGACATAAACAAAATGCTAGGATTTTGTTTATGTCGTGATGTATAATATATAGATATAATCTTTGCGCATAACAACTCTGTGGAATCAGCTGTCACCAGCGGTGTTTCCGAACCGATACGACTTAGGGATCTTCAAGAAAAGAGCCCACACCTTCCTTAAAGGCCGGCAACGCATTTGCTACTCCTCTGCGTATGTTTATGGGCGGTGGTAATCACTTACCATCATGCAGCCAGGCCCGTTTGACGCCTATATTATAAAAAAGAAACAAGTACTTAATGTTAAATGGTAAACTCACGCTGCAGCTAGTTACTGGCCGTGGCTACAAATGGTTAGCTGAATCAGGTCTGACGACGATGATGGTTCAGGGCTTCTGGGAGGTCTGATAGAATAGAAGCACATGTCCATAGCTTCCCTTAAAATTAAGTAAAGAGCCCATAATATTTTACCCCCATTTCTATAAAAAACAAACTTATAAAAATTGTTGAACAATTTAGTTTTAATAGTAAAGCCATGTACATTTGTTTAACAGGTGTAAGAAAGTAAAATGTCATAATTTTTTATAAGGTCATTTGTTAGTATTACGTAGACCATACAACTAATGGTTTGATATTACTAATATACTATTATAAATCGTATTTTAAATATAAATCGATTTTTGATCTTTAAATTTTTTAACAGAATACATTTTTTCTTTAAGCATGCTGATATATGTGTAAAATAAATAATCAAAAATATATTTTAATTATTATGTAGATTCATTATAAATATGACACAGCAGGGTTCATAGAACGTTAAATTAGTGAATACAATTATTTGTTTCACTAACTTGACACATCGAACATGATTTTTTTGATAAAATCCTAAATAGTGACGTGAGTTCATTGTATTATAAAAAAATGTTTTTAATAATTTCATTATCATTTCATAATAAATTGTTTATTTTAATAATATAGTCGTTTATTAAAGAAAGGCACCTGCAAGGGTTCATTGGTGATGAAAAATAATTATTTGCACCTGCGATTCGTAATCGATTACCTCCATAGTATTTCCTTGCTGCCTAATATTTGGAGCAGGCGTCATGCTGGGTACGCGCACCCTACCGTTATACGATAATAGCCCCTCGCATACTTATTCTGGAGTAGTAAAGCGATACTGTATCACGAAAATAAAACTTTAAACGTAACGTAGTTTTACAGTTATGAACACTGCTTATTACGAAATTTAGATGTAAGTAACTTCTAATCGTTTTCTTTAATCAAATACTAATGTAACTTATGAGATAACACAAAGTAACCAAAGTTAAATTTGAATAGAGTCAAATTCCTTTTACGCACTATTATAATATTTTACCCCCATTTCTATAAAAACAAACTTATAAAAATTGTTGAACAATTTAGTTTTAATAGTAAAGCCATGTACATTTGTTTAACAGGTGTAAGAAAGTAAAATGTCATAATTTTTTATAAGGTCATTTGTTAGTATTACGTAGACCATACAACTAATGGTTTGATATTACTAATATACTATTATAAATCGTATTTTAAATATAAATCGATTTTTGATCTTTAAATTTTTTAACAGAATACATTTTTTCTTTAAGCATGCCGATATATGTGTAAAAATAAATAATCAAAAATATATTTTAATTATTATGTAGATTCATTATAAATACGACACAGCAGGGTTCATAGAACGTTAAATTAGTGAATACAATTATTTGTTTCACTAACTTGACACATCGAACATGATTTTTTTGATAAAATCCTAAATAGTGACGTGAGTTCATTGTATTATAAAAAAATGTTTTTAATAATTTCATTATCATTTCATAATAAATTGTTTATTTTAATAATATAGTCGTTTATTAAAGAAAGGCACCTGCAAGGGTTCATTGGTGATGAAAAATAATTATTTGCACCTGCGATTCGTAATCGATTACCTCCATAGTATTTCCTTGCTGCCTAATATTTGGAGCAGGCGTCATGCTGGGTACGCGCACCCCTACCGTTATACGATAATAGCCCCTCGCATACTTATTCTGGAGTAGTAAAGCGATACTGTATCACGAAAATAAAACTTTAAACGTAACGTAGTTTTACAGTTATGAACACTGCTTATTACGAAATTTAGATGTAAGTAACTTCTAATCGTTTTCTTTAATCAAATACTAATGTAACTTATGAGATAACACAAAGTAACAAAAGTTAAATTTGAATAGAGTCAAATTCCTTTTACGCACTATTATAATATTTTACTATTCTATTCTGACTATTACTATTTACGACCATAATTTTGCTAAATAAAAAACTAACTGGAGTATGGACTGTATATACTATGCTATGCTTTAATTTCATTCATCTCCTTTTACCATCAATTGTATATCCACTCCCTCTACTTTCACATCACTCACACAACTTCTCTCTTCTTTCTTAACTTGATGATCATCGGCCAGGACTTTAGTACATTTATATATATAAATTTATATATTAAATTTATATAAAATCTATATTTATTAACAACACAATTATGATATGGATCGTAGATGATTCGAGATTCTACATTTCTTATTTGATTATAAATTTACCAAAACAATTTATTGTCTATTCTATAAATAAGACTACTATGTAAATAAAAAAATATTTTGAGGTTAAATTCAATGTTTATATATTTCTAGAATTTAAAGTAATGTTGATAAAGATTCAAAATTAATATCAGAAATTAGACAGAAGTGCGAATAGAAAGTGTTGAAGAATAACAAAGATAGAAAAAGAACCAAAGGGTGTCACTATGCAGAGGCTTGCAAAGGACCCGTAGCATAAATATCGCCTAGTGCTCGAGAGATGTCTAAAGAAGAAATGGCAGACCTTATTACCAAATGACGTTAATTATAAACGTTAATAAGAAAAATGAAAGAAAAATTAAGAGGCCTTGGCCTAGTAGAATATAATATTCATTTCTATAACCCCTTTATAAGTCTCTTACATAAAATGTGTCTATCAGAATAAGTGTACGGCCACAAGTATAGGTCAGAGCTCATCTAAATGATGCATGTGTTTAATTCAATTCGTTAGATCTCAGGATAGGCCCGGCGCTGGTAGCCGATTGAATGCTGTCTGTATGAAATATTGTACTTATTAATAGGCATCGACTTCGAATTGAAAATTAAATCTGTTTCATAATTTGAATATGTCAATGATAAAATGATCTAGTATATCAAACGAACGTTACTGGTAATGTAAGTACCGACCTATAACATGTTTTCTACCGCGTCTTTCCCTATGAGTTTGGATGTGTTAACTATAAACAATCAATAAACTTCCGATTAGAAAAAGTTTTGAAGAACAATTGGCTGAATAGTAAAATAGTTTCGATTTAGTATTGCATAAAATAAATAAATATAATAACTTGAAAGAGAAAACTACTTATATCCTAGTATGTATATATTTTAGTACACCCGTGAAAACTGTAAAATTCGTTTCTCTACTGGTCTGTCATTTTACTTCCGATTAACTAGAGAAAAACCGAACCCATTTTACTGGATTATAACAAATATTTTTCTTGTTTACAAATAGTTTTAGACTAATGTTATTTCGACATATCAGGTAGCCTGATAAATGAGCAAATATGCTAAGTTGAAGGTAGATACTACAGAGTTTAAAGTAATAAGTTGAGATGATGATTTTTTTTTCCGATGAGTATGTAAATTATAACTTAAATTGTAGCCGGCATCAAACATAGTTGACGGCTTAACATTTTACGGTTCTATGTAATACTCGTAAAATTAATATGATAAAGTACTTATTGTTATTTGCTATTTTATTCGTATAAGATACCTTATATTATAAATTTAATTTACTGGCCCTGTTTGTAGTCCATATTGCTTATTCGAAACACTCATCAAAACGGTTATCAAATAATGCCAATAATGCCGTGTCCACGTATTATGAGATATTACGGGACAGTATTATTATAAATTCCGGTGTTAATTATATCGTGATGGCGAGGGCGGCGGCACAAAGCGTGGCCGGTGCGGGCTCCGTGTTGATTTTCAGTTTATTTCATTAGATAGGCGCCGCGGGGTGCTCGGCTCGGCCTTCGGCCCAGCCATGTGTGGATAGGTTGACCCGAAAAATACTTAGTGCGGGACAACGGGACCTTTCGTACTATTAACTTAAATTATTATATATTTTGGTTTTAAATTATTTGCCATTGATACTGTATCATTAATTTGTATATATTTTCAGAATATATCTTTAATAATGATTCATAAAAGAGTTAATTAGGAATATTTTGTGGGAAGAAAAAGTAAGGCCATAATATTAGTTTTCTTTAAACGTAGTTATGGTTCTATAACGACTTACGTTCAGATGCTATTTTGGTCACCCTACACCTGATCGCAGACTTCACCTGCCTGCTTAAAAATTGTAAAATATGGCATTTTTAATGAGCTTACTTTTCAATTTTCAACTTTACGGCCTTTATCGGCGTGACATCAACTCTAATCAAGCTCGTTTGCTTGTTCCTACGTGGCTAATTTGTTTTTTTTTCTAACATAATCATTGATTATCTTTCGTTTATGATTCTGTGAGGTGTATTCTTCGGTAAGTTATGGATAATTGAATTTTTGTGACCGTTTCATGAGCTGTATTAGTGTTGTTAGGAGGTGATGTCACAGTTGATGTGACGAAAGGGAAGTTTTATGTAAATGTTGTGTGGGAACGTTCAGTACACAAGTTGATTGTATTTTATATGTCGTACTACTGCCGCAGTAAATGTAATGAAACATTGATTGCTCATTATCATTTCCTGTAGATCGTTTAGTTTGTGAAGTATTGCAAGTTAAGGATTTTTATAGAATAGATGCCAAACAAGCAAGCAGCTCATCTAATGATAAGTGATTACCGCCGTCTATCGACATCCGCAACTCCAGAGGAGTCGCAGATGAACAGCCAGCCTTTAAGAAATGTGTAGGCTCCATTCTTTAAGGTCCCTAAGCCGTATTGGTTCAGAAATACCGCTAGCGACAGCTGATTATATAGAGTAGTTGTGCGTGGCAGGAAATTTCGCGTAAAGCGCACAGTGGTGGATTGGCAACCATCGAAATGATGAGGATGACATTTTGAAGTCTGTCGTGATGTTTAAACTCAATGGTTGGAATTAATCCGAACAACTCCTCAGATATAACTATACGATAATATTAGTTATGCTTTATGATATACAGGGAGATAATGGTAAATGTGAAAAACATTTGAAAATTAAAATAATAATAAAAATATTACAGATACAAAGTGCAGTATAGTATACTATACTGCATAGTACCTGAATAATACTTAGAGTTAATTAACGTAGAAATAATATTTTTGTTATACGTAAATTAAATGTTGGCATGTTCCAGTTGATTTGTACATTGTGTTCTTCCAATGAGCCCAATATCCCCTATTTATATAATATATGTTTCCCATAATACACTCCCCTGACACGGAATTCCTTATAGAGGTAGATATAGGTGGAGAAAATTCTAGCCTTCATTCTAGTATTTCATTATAATTTATTAAACAAATTAAATTTCAATTAATTTTCTAAATAATAAAAAGTAAAAATTAAATGATTTATTACATATTGATATCGATTAATAATTAATCTCATTAGACAATGAATAGAATCTTCTTACTATATTTTTACAGCTAGGATCACATTACCAAGGATTACACGTTCTTGTTGAACAGTCCGAACGAAGACTGTCACAATAATTGCCAATCGTCACTCGGTGACGACTTCATCAGGCGCTCGCAATAATATCGGAATAATAACACGTGTCGCTAACAGCCTTTTTGCGAGACAACACTCTCACGTAATAACTTTCTTTCCTACTGTTAATGTATTATAATATAGTAATTTATTACAGGCCTGCCGTGTTGAGCGGAATCTCACGTTTTTGTTTATTACGCTCTAATGTTAGAGATTGTCACTGTCGTGTTATATAGTCTGTGCAGATTTAATACTGGCTGGTAAAAGTTTCGCGGGTTATTCTGTAAAAAAATACGAAGTGTCTATCGGTTTTTGGTGGGAATCGGAAATTATTTTTAATAATAGTATTTTTCGTTGTAGCTACCGCAAGGTTAGATCATGTTGTTCAAATTTGGTATTATTTTACTTAATTAAGTTTATAAAATGTGTATCAGTGCTCAGTGAATTATAAATAATAGAATACAATAGAATTATAAATAACATGATATTGATTTGCTAAAATTTATGCGTAAAAAGTTTATCTCAATATGAAAACTGTAATCTATGATTTGTAATCTTGCCAGTACCAATAATGAAATGGTGATGATGATGATGATATTAATTTATCCCTAATGGAAAAGGCAAAGGACTTTAGTCCTTACAGCCAGGTCTTGTTTGTACGATGGTTGGTCTGAAACTCCAATAATGAAATGGAAAGTGATTGAAGCTTTAAAACAATAAAGAAGAAGAGGAAATATTATACTTGAATTATTGAAATTGGCTGGTATAAAGTTTATGATTATATTGCTAGTACTATAAAATACCTTAATTATAATATAGATATTTTTTTAGTGGTTTGTATTGTATTATATTTGTTTATAAATATGATACAAACAAAAATCAAAACCGATACTTATATGTTTTAAAAAAAGTGGGGTCACAAAGAAAAATTCCTAGAAATAGAGAAGGATTAAAAGTTTTAAAATATTTATACTTATACTGGCAGAGTTGTATTCTTTCTTAAAAATTGTAGTGTGTATTGCA
This sequence comes from Teinopalpus imperialis, assembly GCA_029286865.1. Classification (NCBI taxonomy): domain Eukaryota; kingdom Metazoa; phylum Arthropoda; class Insecta; order Lepidoptera; family Papilionidae; genus Teinopalpus; species Teinopalpus imperialis. Next base: position 1,622,121 of record JAGSMU010000012.1, read on the forward strand.
CGTATTTATAACATTTGCTGTTGTATACCGGGGGTATTATAACAGAATATGCCTGCATTTACCTCATAACTATTTGTGTTATGCGAAGCCATAAAAACGCTGGACGTCGATTAGTCACCTAATGGTAACTGTATAATATAATGAAGAGTGTTCCTAGGCGATGCCTGGATTAAATTGAAACACAAATTACCCATTAACGAAGGTAAATCCCATAATTTTATGGCTAGAATTACGTTTAATGGCTGTGATTAAAGCGGCATACATACGCGAATACCTTTGCCCGTCCGCCAGCCATAAATCTACAGAGTTGTCGATTGTTACATTGAAGTAATTGAAGTATTAATGATTGACGATAAATGCTTATTAAGAATGTTGGCTGCATTTTCTTCTTGCTTCATGGATCATTTCTTAGTAGATATTATTAAATAAATTAAAAGTGAACTCACGTTGTGATTGTGATGCTTGAAGATCAAAGGAGACTTAATTCCAAAAGGTATGTGTGACAGTTTGTGCCACAAGAGTTGACGGCTTTGTATGACAAGCTGCCGAAGTTAGGAATATGAAACTTTCTCGGGTATCACGACAAAGCCGTTCCGCATACTTCTGTCAGAACACTCGGCTATATTAATTCAAACACTCGCCATATTCCCTTGACATAGCTTCTTGTGATTTTTACCTCTTTCGAAAAATTAAAGTGCAAGCAGTCTGAAGGCAAAGACGATGCCCTAGCTTTATAACTTTATAACTAAGACGAATAGAAAAGTGTATACGTGTCTAAGGTGAAAACTTTTGAAAAAAGGTGAAAAAAAGTTACCTGTGCATAATTTTTTTAAATTTTAGTCAAGTGTTTAATTTATTTTGGCATGACCCTCTTCTATCGAGGTTGTCATTACATGATAACCTTAATGTTGAATCCTAAAATATTCGTTTTATTTCTTTAATCTCTTGGATGGGAACACGGTCATTCAATTATACAGCTTGACTAGTTAATCGAAAAGGTCATCAATTAAAATATTACAGAGCTATAAAAAACAAACGCATAACGCCGAGCTCCAACTGTGAGGAAATCATTAATTAGTTCAAGAGAGTTACCCTAAATGAAAGAAAAAGTTAAAATAGTCCTGGGCGCAACATAATTGGATATTACAACAAAAATATTGCATAACTAAAACAAGAATGAATAAACGAAGCATTCAATTTCGGTCCGCCTCATTTGTTTCTGTTTGTCTATGGTTCTTGTTTTTTTTCCTTGCCCCGTCTCGTTTCCACGGTGCCCTTTTAACATGAGAAATGATATACAATTTATAATTCCAATTTAGGTAGGGCTCTTAGCACACTTTTATTTATGAAGAAATTTTGATATATCCTATCTATCTGTATCCTTGGCTTGTTACTTATTAATTAAAGATAGTAGCAAAAAAGAAATATATATATATATATATATATATATATATATATATGTACATAAATATATATAAATAATATTGTAAAGTAGGCATGATTGGGAACCCTATGTTCCTCCGCTAAGAAGTGCGGGAAATATTAATGATATACTCTATGAATTAAAATTATCGAGACGCGGGAATGGGGGCACACACACACATGTAAAGAAAGAATGTATATATTAATACCGGAGATTGTAATTATGTTGTGTTCATTGAGTTTGAAACATAAGAAGTATGCATAATATATATGCAAAGGTAATTGAATGCTATTATAATATGAAAGTATATTTGGAAAGCTGCATTAAGTCTTTAAATAAATATTTCGTAATTTTTTTGGGAAATAAGAATAAAAATTCTAACTCTGGTGCAGTTTATTTTATTTTAATTTATTAATGCAAATTGATTCAATTTGGGTTTCGTTTATAATATAAATATAAATTAAAATGTAGAACAGTTACTTTTTTTAAGATTTTTTTTGAATAGTGAGGAATTGGAAGTGAAGAAAATCGTTAATAATTAATACCGTTATTAAATATCACCTCAATACACTTTCTTAGTTGATAATAATAAAGCAACAAAAATATAAATAAAAACAACCGTTTGGAGTTTTAAATCTAGAGTCGTGACCTTCGATTGCCATTACATGGGTGCGCGGGCGCGGCGGCACGGCATATAAATCATTGTGGCGCTTCTTGATGCTTATTGGATGGAGCTTTGATTGATGGAAATTCTTCCCGAAGGCCCGGGAGATTATCGACTATTTAAGGGTTAAGCGGGAGTTGAGCGCGTAATGCGGTGATTATGTTTGCATGAGTGCTTGAGTTGATACGATTTTAGATGCATAATTATAACTTTATTTTAAAATAGGTATCGCCCATTTTCGCCATATCTATTTAAAGATTGTTTAGTTAATAAAAGTATAGGTTTTTTTATATAGTGTAAGTGGCAAACTAGCAAGTAGCTCATCTTAAGGTAAGTGTCAGTCTTTAAGAACACTAATGTCTAGATTCTGTTTTTGTTGATGTTGACGCTGTTAGCCTATGCGGCTCTTACAGCTTCATCGGACACAGGGCTCACGGAACTGAGGTATCCGGGAGCTGGTTAGAACAGTAATAAAAAAGAGAACTTTTTAGAAAAACGCCATTATTTTTTTACTGGCTGTCCGTATGCCAAGTGGTGCGTTGACCAAGTGAAACAGTCTGTAGCGATTTGATGTTATCTTAGCCTGGTAGTGAAACCGTGTTCCCATTCATCAATTGTTCTATAGCCACTTAAAAGATAAAACGTTACTCTAGTATGTATTTTTTTTTGTAAATATTAAACTACATTATTCGGAGAAGGATTATAATCTGCGTGCATTTTAACATTTTCTATGGCTACTCGATTACAATGATAATTAAGCAAGCAAATCGATGTTATTATTCGCAATATTCTTAACGATCTGAATCACCAATCATTTAGTTATCGATTCGACACGAGACATTGTAAATTAGCAACGATTAATTCATTTCGTTTTTTGTTTTTTCAATACTCGTGCGAGTTTTCGAATAATATTTCGATATCCATCACAATAAACTCTACTATGAGGCTGTTCTTTTAAGTATACCCTAATGGTTTGAAGTACGGTCAGCGAAACGTAAGGTCGTAGGAACCAATACGCCATTCGAGTATTGTCGTGACCCATCTCCTAGCACAAGCATCTTCAGCTTAGTTTTAGTGGTTAACCGGAATATTAGTAATGTTAAAAGCATTGATAATAAAAAAAAAAAAAAATTAAATTGATATTCTTTAAAAAAAACCAACGTACTTAATTTTTTTATTTACAAATATGTAGAGGTTGAATGGGAAAATAACAATTGAAATGTATGTCATGGACGCAGAGTTTAAGGTTTCTCTTGTTACGTATCACATGCCCATGGTTCGTGATCAACACATTAATTTATCTACGGCTTAGGGACTTTCAGAGCTACAGAGCTGTTCAACTGAAGATAGCTGCTGCTGCTGGCCTTTAAAAAAGCTAAAGTAGCTTCTTTTCTTGCAGGTTTGGAAATATCGCCGGTGACAGCTGATTCCACAGAGTAGTCGTGCTTTGCAGAAAAAATCGTGTAATGCGCACAGTGGTGGATTGCCAACCATCGAGACGATGAGGATGAAATTTTGAATTTTGTCGTGACTTTTTGAATACTAAGCTTATATTTAGTAATGCTTTATTTACTTAGTATAATAATATTGGATCGTGGTAAATAATTCATACTCAGATACCTAACGAGTGTCCAAAGGCTAATTAATAATAATAATATATTTATTTTCAGGCTTGTGCCCATCTATAATTATAATTAATAAAACTAATATAATTTAATTAATAAATAACTAAATGTAATTAATAAAACCTCACAATTTCTTCTATCATTTTATACATGTATAAATATCAATATAAGGTAATAATATAAAGTAGTATTTAGGTTATATTACATAACGTAAATACTACCTAGATTATAGAAATTATAAAAATATATCAAATAATTTCCTATTGTTTTGTTTTAAAACCATACAGTGAAATTTTAGAAAGAGTTAAAAACTAAAACAGCTCAAAAGATAATTACTAACCTTAATCGATGGTCTGACAACGGATAAACGTTATCGATATTTTGTTTTCATGTCCACATCGACTGAGAGGGACCGGGCGTATCGATTAATTATGAGAATTGATTAGTGGTGGGCGGCGCTTCACTAACTAGTCTGGCCGTTTTCGTGTTTGTTTAATTACTTTCAAATCCGCCTCCGCAACCGTGTTGTAAGGGATGCTCAAATTTTAGATCATGGACTTAATAAAGTTTATAATTTATATTATAGGCGGAAGAGCCACTCTGCAGCATGTTCCTGGCTGAAGCATAAATTGTCCAGTACATATTTTCTCTTTTTTTTATTATATTATGAGTAACAAACGAGCTCACAGTTCAGATCTGATGGTAGGTTATTCCTGCGGCCCATGACATCTATGGACTCCAAATGCAGATGCGTTTTTACTTTTCAGGACTGACATGGAGTGCCTGGTCACCAGATCCCTATACCAGACGAAACACAGCAGTATTATGGTGCTATTTCACGCTGGTATTCTGTGAGGGCGTGGTCCTTCCCCGGTCGAGTTGACTCATTCACTCTGCAGCTAGAAACAAACTGCGCTCTACCACTGTCATCTGGAGAAGTTTACATGCCCAAACGATACGCATGTACCTCTTGAATGTTTGTTGAGGATATGGGCGTTTATGGGTTACATTTATCACTTACCATCAGTCGAAGTATGTGCTAATTTCTTAACCTTGGTTCCACAAAAGAGGTAACTATATAGTTAAAGAAATGGTGTGTTGAGGCTATTGTATACAATGAGTAAAAATAAAAATGTAAAAGGCTCCACTGGTGGGCGTAGATCTGTCTGAAGAGGAAAGTCCGCAACGCACACACTGTAGATTGGCGAATTGAATTGAACATCTTGCTAAATTTTTGTATGCAAAGAATTACCCAAACTAATCACACAAGTGAATTAGTGAATTTGCTTGAATATAACGACATTATCTTTTTAATATTTATATGTTTTTTTTATGTCAATGGTGTGTCCATGATACCAACATTTATAAGGAATCATAATACACCCTGTCACCTCTGAAAATTGAGATGGAATGCCTTGTCACCAGTAATAATTTCTCTGGTTTTATTTTAATCTCAACAGACGAATCACTGTAACGTATAACAGATAGTAGATTACACTCTGTTATTCCGAAAAGCGTGGTCATAGCATAGTGGAACCGAAAGATTTGTGCTACGGCTAGCTTTTATAACTGCTGCGAGGTTCTACCACATAAACTATTATATTTAGCAATGATCATACACATGTTCACTTGATACTTTTTTTTACTTGATGACTAATAATTAAACTGTATAAGATATGAATGTACATAAAAATAATAATCGACGAGTGTCAATTCCTTTTTGTGACGTAATATCTAAATATATAAAGTGGAATATTTTTTATCATCCCTAACTCTTGTGGTCCAAGATAATAACTGCTTCTGGTCTTAATGAGATACATTCATTCTTGCTTTCTTAATTCTCAAAGTATTCACAATTTGTATTGTGTGTAAGATTTAATATAATCAATGAAGATCTTAATGAAATTAAGTTTTATTATTTATTTTATGTTATTGCAATCACTTATTGAAGTCTTTTTACTTCTCCCCGGCATGGCACCAGGTGTGATTTAATTTCAGTGCATATGTATTAACTTTGTAAAGTCAAAGTGCAGCATAAATACTAGTGTGTAGAATGAAAGTATTGACTCGACTGGAATTGATTTCTCTTTCGTAGAAGGCCTCCGTTAAATGGATCTGCATCAGCATCTTGATTTCCTATATCGCATTGCTGCCGGTATCTAGGATGCTGAGATGATTTATCACGATGAGAGCTGTGTGCTCTTTTGTCATATTTAAAGGATATGAGGGTGCCCATATCCTTTAAAAAATAAAATTCAGCATTAGTACATTGATAACAGATGTCAATCGTTTATATTGAAAAAAGAGTCTGAAAGTTAAAATTATAAATCTATGTTTCGTGTAGTCTTAATTTTTCTAAAATGTTTTTACCTTTTTCAATTAAGTTTAAATTTACAAATATGAATTAACTACAACATAAATTTGTAGATAAATCATATCTATTAATAAATTATTATTTATGTCAAGCTTAGAACAGGCATCCCATTTCACACGAGACTATAGAGTTTTTTTTTAAAGTATACTAAAATGCAGCAGCCGTTTTTTAGAAATATAATTAGATTTGGCAAAGTTCCGCCCACCGAATAAAGCACATGTGGTGCAAGCTTATCTATATTATAATAATTTGTATTGTCTGGCATGCAAGACTGAGGTGTGTTGGCTCACGGTACGCGAGTAACCTGAGTTTGATCCCCGGTGCCGGACAAACATGAAACACAAATGTAATTGTTAATTGTAATTTTAAGTGCTGATCTAACACGTGCTCTGAAATTGTTGTGAGGAATCTGTTATGTCTAAGAAATAAAATTTGAAGACATATGAAGTGCAACGGAGCCGTGTGGACTATGACCTCTTTACAAAAAATAGTGTAAAATTACTCCAGTGTCTAAATTAATTTACATTCAGTATAAGTTTACGTTTTAGACATATACAATTTTAATAATATAAAATAAAAAAAAAACTTTACATAATTTATAATTACGAATTAGGTAGAGTTATTTTCTCCAACGTATTTTTAAATCGAATTTCGAGTTGTGTCTGTCTATATGACCCGCTTTTTGTTTATATTTGTTCAGCACATATTCATTTATATTCTCTAATTGTTGTATGTCTCATGTTATTCGCTAACTAAATCACTTAACGGTTGAAATCCAAAATTATCTAGACTATACGAATGACATCCTACCATATTACAAGATTTTGCTGCGATGTTACTTGTCTTTACATTTTGATAAGCATCGGAAGAGAAATCTTAAAACATCCAGATTCGAAAAGCACTCATTTAATGAGTACTTAAATACTGACTGCGTCTTTGAATCAAAGTCAAAATCATTTAGAACAATTAAAATGATTAATTTACAATAATGCGGTGATAATCATTAATAGCATTATTTATAATTATTTGCATGCTTAGGAGCTCTACTAATTCGAAATTAGTAGAGCTCCAATGCAGTTAGATCCTAGCTGTGCCATGAAAGGGTTGACAAGGGTCACACGTTGGAAAGGAGCACACCCTCCACAATACCTGCATAAAATGACAGCATAACGCTGCTTCGTGTCGTATAGGTGATCTGTTTTTCGTGGTATAATGAATTGGAGATTCAATAACGGATAACGAGGAAGTCCATTCCAGTCATCTAGAGTGTCCACTGGATTTGCATCTTAAATCTTTGTTGACGATGGATCAGGTGAATTGTGTCCTTAACTCACTTAATAACTTGAAAAATATCGTAATGCCATTTTACTCCGTTTTCGCTTATGACTTGGAGCGAGCATCGTACGAAGCCAGACTGTAGGCGTGGCCAGCAGATGAGCTCCCTTGGATAAAAATTCGATTACAATTAAATTAACTCACGTTCCTATTTATTTTTCATTAGCTCTATCTGATTTGGGTGTTACGAATAAAAAAAATATCATTTCAATCTCTATGGAGCAGTCACGACCTCACAATGCTACTACTGATATAATATCCAATACAATTATACTCGATCAATATTGTAAAAATATTGTTGCTATACAAGAGTACGTATCAATTTATTAAGAGAACTATATGAAAGCGTATGGCCTGCGAATGGCGGCCGCATGACGTAGAGGTTAGAGTAACTTGTTACTCCGTTTTTGTTGGTATCCCAGACTCGACTGGCTGGGTTGTGTGCATGCCCCGTGTCCCTCACACTGCATGTGAAACTTCCTCAGATGTTATTGCACTTGCATTACATAAAAATTATGTTTCTTGGCTGGGATCGAACGCGAAGCAGTAGACAGGCTGTGAAGAATACAGCAAAATGCACCACAACACTACTACAAAACGCAACTAATAGAGGTCTCGACCGAACACCATAAGCGCTCGGCCACCTCTCAACCCGGTGAAACTGTAAAACATCTCTACAAGAGAAGCCTCCAGAAAAAAAAGTACCACAACACTATTTCTAAATGTCGTCGTTAAAAGTTAAAAATCCATTATAATTCTCGTTCAGATATTTTCATAACTAGATCAAAATCTGGTAATATACTGGTAACTTATATTTTTTATTTTTATTGATCTATTCCGGTGTTGTTCAAAAAATTCTTTAAATATATCAGAGTGGTGTCATATAGATTTTGAATATTACCACGGTAATCCACAGTATGCTACAAAATGCTGGGCGTTGGCGTATCTTACAATTCATTATCGCAGTAATGTTCACGTTAAACTACAAATTAACCTAAAAGGCATGTTAACAAGATAAGTACTTGCCACGTTGAGAAATAAGCTTGTATTTTGTAAGTGTAGTTAAATTACCATTGATTTATTATATAACAGTGACGCCCGCGTCCCTATCTACATCAAATTTATTGTTACCATATTTTGATAATTTATTTACACAGTTAATTCTGCGTTGTTTATATATTGTGTCCGCCATGAAATCACCAAAACTTCATTTCATAACCTTTGGAGACTTGGGTTGTGTGAATAGGTTGTTATCTGTCAATCTTTGGCAATAGGGGTAAGAATGTAAATATATCTATGTCGTGACCACCCCTCAACTAGATGAAGGGACGACCTATACAAGTTTTTTGGAAGTCGTTGGATGCACAGGTTCTGTTTTCTGCCAATCTATTAGATAGGTCTATGTCCAGCATTGGACTATTAACAGGCTTTGATAATGATGATATCCATCCATCTAGTGGAAGATTAGTACGAGATAAAAACCATTTTTTTGCAGCATTTAACATTGGCGTTTCAACTCATCTGCGTCATCCTTTGTCGAAGATGAACGTGGGCGTTATAGGATTACATACGATCAGGTTAGATGTGTAATAGTTTGTCAACTCTGATATTCTAAAAAAATATTATCGTCGCCCTGTAATTCAAAGTAAAGCCTATACGTAATGACTTTCGTATGCACTGTGAGTGTCACGGAATAATTACAACACACAATTCGAGAGTTATGTGTGATATTTTGTTTTTTCCTTTACACTATACTATTGCACTACTTTATAATGTCTTTTTTTTTTAGATTAAAGTGAGCTAACGAGCGGCGGGAACACCGAGGTGCTCATCGATGCCCATGGACAACCGCAACACCAAAGGAACTGCAGATGCGTTGCCGGCCTTTAAGAAAGGAATAGGCTCGCTTCTTGAAGGACCCCAAGTCGTACTGGTTTGGAAAAAACGCTGTGGACAGACCGTTCCACAAGGCAGATTCTTCCGCGTCGATTTCCTCACCACAACTTTGCTTTATTTTATTTATATTATATTATATTCTTTCGATTTTGCGCCATTTCACATATTTTTTCGTGTTCATTATCAAATTACAATATGGAATGGGGTGTTAAAGAAAATAGGATTGCAATGATGGGTATGGAGCGGTTGGTCATATTCCAGACACTTCAAAAGCTTGATATTTAGCCGTATGTTCGTATATCGTACTATCAACACATACAACAACACGAACCAGAAAAGACCGGGGCGGCCGCGCTAGCACTACAAAGGCTGTTAATGCTGTTAAAGCCAGAATTCGTCGGAATCGCCCATTAGGAAGCAAAAAATCTTATAGCGAGAAATGAAGATTCCCGCTAGGACTCTGTTGCGTATTGTAAAAAAAGACCTGAAGTTCGGTGCTTATCGTCGATATACAGGACATGCCCTAAATCAATCTTTACAATTAAAGAGAGTGGATCGATCAAAACGCCTTCTGTCGCGATACGCAGGTGAAAGACACAGAAATATCCTCTTTACCGATAAAAAAAATTCACGTTTGAAGAACACTACCATAAGCAAAATGATAAAGTGTACTCTCACAGTTCTAAAGAAGCTGCTCAAGTGGTCGGAAAGGTACAACGTGGTCATCATCCTGCATCAGTGATGGTTTGGTGGGGCGTGTGTTATCAAGGCCACAAAACTACATTTTTGTGAAAAAGGAGTGGAAACTTCTGCCAATGTGTATCAAGATACAGTCTTGGATCATCTTGTAAAACCTCCCAGCAATACACTTTTTAAAAATAATACCGTGGACTTTCCAGCAGGACTCTGCACCAGGTCACAAGGCACGAACTATCTAGCCTGGCTTGAAATCAACGTTCCGGACTTTATAAGAGCTGAAAACTGGCCTTCATCTAGCGCAGACCTCAACCCTTTAGACTTCAAATTATGGCCAGTTTAAGAGGACATGGGCCGTAAAATATAATTATGAAGCTAAGCGACAAATAAATACATTGTATACTTAAAGTCAAAACAAACTTGATTGTCTTGCAGGCTTTATATAAACGATCTAGGGATCTTGTAGTGATTGCTCAGGATTACTTGGTCCATTGCCAAAAACCCTGGTGAAAGAGAAATTCCTTATAAAAAATGCCCGAGGTCAGAAGCAGCTGGCAATTACAATTATACCTTCCCAATTAGGTATGGGACTAATCAATACATATAAATTTTAACGCATCTTGTATTTATCAGTTATACGAATCTACTAATTGACTATGTTGAGGAGTTATAACCGTAACTTAAAAGGATACATTAATTTTAAACGAGTGATCATACTATTTTTATCTGCATGATGAATGAATTACAGATATTGTGTACTTTGGAGGTGAAAAATAATGTAATTATAACTTTATGCTATATTTAATTCTATGTATACTGTATTATGAAGCGCAATAACTATGTGAGTGGTATATATTAATAAGATATTAACAATAAAGTAGGTACGTTGCAATTTTTAATATATAGCCTTACGGAAATCAAGCGGTTGCGCGAAAATATGTTATATAAATATAGAATATTTTCTCGTGCTTTATAGCACCGTATGGTCACGAGTAGTGAAGTGTTCTGCGTTTTCTTTTTTTACCGTAGTCCTAAATTTCTATTTTACGCCGTTCTATACCAAAGCGCATTCCTACCCCGGCCGAGCCGGACTATTCGTGCTAGTTTATAGCTGCGGCGTGAGTCTACCAATAAATATTAATTCCTAGGGCAAATGATGTTGAATGTACAAGAGAGATTCGAATATTTTTTTTAATTTAACTTTTTTTATGAAATTGAATCAATGCAAACAGCGAAGGACTAGGAATATTTGGCTTGAATTAATTTTATTTTCCGTATAATGTGGGTGTCTTCAAGAGAAGAGTGTATGGAATTTGCTGAGCTAGTGCGCTCTGCCATCGACGTCTACTTGGCCGCTTTACACCGGGTGGGTTTATAGACGAGCACTGGCTTGTATCATAAAAAAAAGGTACGGGTAGGTTGTATGAGCACACAGTTCACGTAATTGTAAGTAATGACTTCTATCTTCAACAAAAAATCACGATGCACATGCCGAGTCTAGCCCTGAGGACTGAGATACCTTTGCCTTGCTACCGTTAGGTGAGCCTCCGTATATACTCATACGAAATCTAGTTAGTTATTTTCTATTTATAGAATAGGCGGCAAACGAGAAAGCAGCTCGTCTGGTGCTAAGTGATCACAGCTGCCCATGAACATTAGGTATACCAGAGGACTCACAGATGCGCTGCCGACCTTTAAGAAAGGTGTAAGCTCTTTTCTTAAATGTACCTCTAGTCTTGTACCGCCATTTAACGCTGTTCTCATGTTCTTTATTATTCTGTGAGGGTATGGTCCCACGTCGGTCGAATCTATTCATTCATATCGCCTATCATTGTTAAAATAATATATTACATATGTTATATTAATGCATACAAGTTAAACAGCAACAAGCAATACAACAGTTAGAGACCACCGGGAGCTCGATCCTTATCCGTCATTTGTTGGTTACTAATCGTGCGCCCACGCATCGCTCTTCCCACGGAGAACCAATTTAATAGATCTTGTAATTGAATTTCTTATTGAATTACAATTTAATTAGTTCCGATTGCGTAATTAATGACCATTTAGTATTGTTTCGGTTGGTCTTGATGGATGGCCGGGACTCCCAGCAGTCAGCTGCCACATTTTTCAATTCCTGACGTGTAATCACGCCGTGATTAATGGTTAGAGATCGTTGAAAGCCGGAATTCGATTGCCCTCTTGGGTTCCGCTCTGGACGTGTTTTGCATGTTTGTTGGGTAATCGTTTGCACTCACTGAATATTAATAATAGTTAGAAGCTTTACGCGTTTTACTTTATTGATTTTTCTTTTATTATCTGCTCTTATTTAATAAAAACGATAGTGCTGTGGATTATGTAAAATTTATTATTGCTTAATTTACGTTATTTATTGTGAATTGGGTTTATATCGTGCAAGGATAACTTCATAATTATTATGCACCTACTATAATTTACTTTGGAGCGGGGATCTAGTTCCTGTAGGGAGTCGTACTATACTGCGTTTTTTATATTAGGTCCTTACATATGAAATTGGCGTTTTGTCGAATTGGCCACATTGATCTCAAATAATCTGTCAATTGGTTACGTCAATTTGAAATTCAAATTTAGACTTTGTATTTGTGTTTCAAATTAAGTGATTCATTTGTTTACGTGCCATTTGTTTTTTCTTTGACATCATTCTGTTAATAAAATGAAAAACTTGAACTATTGCGTTATTTACGAATTTGCGTTCCACCGTGGCACCAGCACTGCAGAAATGGCTCGAAGGATTAGTGATGTGTATGGGGAAGCTACCGTAATAGAACGCACGGAACGTTTTAACGATCCATAGCAAACGACGTCAGAGTTAGCGGCAGGCTTCGGTGTTAGTGACAAAACAATTTTAATTCACTCGAAACAAATTGGAAAAGCGAAACAGCTCGAGAAATGGGTACCGCATGAAAAATCATCATACTCCCCGGACCTTGCTCCAATAGATTACCATTATTTTCGGAATTTGGACAATTTCTTGCAAGGAAAAAAAAAATAAATTCCGATGAGGCAGTCCAAACCGCTTTCAAAGATTTTATTGACTTTGACTCCCAAAACTTTTTCGGCAATGCAATCAATGAACTACCTTTAAAATGGCGAAGGTGCATTGATAATAATGGGACATACTTCGATTGATTAAATATATAATTTCATATAAATAGTTTTTTACTTTTTTCATATAATACGCTAATTTCACCTAATATTAGAGGTGACAAGTGTTATGAAGTAATTTTTCTGAAATTAAGACGACTGCAGCACATAAATCCGCGCATCCGTCCTCAACACTCTTGAGGACTTAGATGGAATTGCCCGTCACATACAATTGTGTCTCCGGATACCTTGACTCATCATACGGCATCGCACCGGTATCCTATGAGGGCATTGTACTGCTCCAATCAATTTTGTTAGTGTATTCTTCGAACCGTGTCACCTACAGTTCAGGATTAAGGTAGAATGTCTCGTCACTATGGTTTCTTTCATTTAATAGATAATACAAAATAGCAACCACTCGAGAAATCCCCCTTCTCTCCCAACCTTCCCCCGGTTATCCACTTAACAGAGAAATGTGTGTTGCCAGACCGTTGCCTATTTATATACTACTGTATTCTACATAAGCAAAATATATAAAAAGTCGGCAATTAAAAGTAATTATGGCTCATAAACATGAATGAAAGGAATTAAATATAAGTAAATAGACTTCATAAGTTCCAATTGCCTTTATTTGATGCACGATATTTTTCACAATTTAATTTTAAATAATTATAAAGATGAAGTTTATTGCAATTTATATCGTAATTTCGTTTATTGTGATCAATATAAGTATTAATTACATTTCTTTGGCGAAGTTTTTACGTAAACAAGGTCGTTATGTAAATCGAAATATCGAGGATAATTTGTTGTTTCCGAACGTAATTTAACGTGATATTAATAAATGATAGTTATAAAAGTTAAAAACGTCATATTAAAATAGTTATATAAAAGCTCAAACGTTGAATGAAGACAAATAAAAAGTGTATTATAAATGTCATACTGATTTTCTTACTATGTTTTAACATAAAATGTTTGGAAAAATCGTTAAAAATTCATTCAAAGTTGCTAAAGGTACGCCATGATACTTTTGTATTAATATAACGCAAAATGAAGTTAAATATCGCTTAATAACAAGAGACTTACAATATTTATGAATATCTTACAACTACAATAAATAACAATAAGGCCTATAACTGGACGGATCCGAAATAACACAATGTTTCATAAGTGATTTACCTATTTAACTTCCACAAAAATTATCTTACAAGGCGCTATCTTACCTATCTTGTGATTATTGTTTTTATCACGAACATATTTTTTGCTGTAGAATTATTATAAAAAAAAAGTTATTTATTAATTTTATACACGAGTAAATTTACAATATTTCAATAAAAATAGAAAATAATTAATTAATTTTTTTTTAATGATGTCCGATTGATAGATTAATACAATACCACATGCGAGCGTCAACGTCTGGCAGCAAGTAGTAAAAAAAAATGTATTTTGAAGGGAGCTCAACTAATCAGGTCTGTGTGGTGTCTTTGTCTTAGCATTTCTAATCGTAGTTCATGTTCTCTTGCGGCCATTCTTAAAGCAGCGATGCTAGAGCTTCTTCTTTCTACTTCCGGTCCGGCTTGTGTTGGGGGTGATTCGCTTCCAGGTGAGATTGGAGGGGAGACAGGTGGAGGATCGGGGGACTGTCGCGGGGGAGCTGCCAATCCAGCTAGAAGGGAATGAAATGGAGGACTGGTCGTGTAAATGGGAGCACTAAATAAAGGTGGTCTAGGTAAAGGCGCTCCAAGATACTGGGTGCTTAGAACAGGTCCACCGTATCTAAAAGGAAAAAAAAAGTATAATTATTATAAAGCAAACATATTATCATAATGTTGTATAAAATCAGTAGTTGTTTTTAAACATTTTTTTTGGAATCAAGTTTTTAAGCGTCGTCCATACAACAACAACAAGACAGAGAGTACAGGACGATCGCCCACGAGATCAAACCAAAGACTAACTCAGTGGTAACTAGTGGATTTATTTGTATGTATATGTCCTCTTAAATTAAGGTCTACAAGGTTGGACTTTCATTCACAAAGCATTCTTTGCCAAGGTGACAGAGAAAATGGCGCGAAAATAAAAAAGTGCTTATGATGGTAAACTTGTAGGCTAAAGATAAAATAAAAATAGCATAATTATTATTTGTATAGTTTTAAATGCTAAACACAGTGGGACAATATTAAATGATTTCTTTAACTCAATATATTTTATATAATCATTATATTTACGTTCAAGTAACCAAAGGTCAAAATATCCTTATAAATATGTGAATCTGTAAATTTTTTATAAAGTTATTTTGGCCTCCTTGACTCGATATCTTAAAAAAGAAAACATACCGGAATGAAGCTAAGGCGTTCGTGTCGAAAGGCTTTCTAAATCCAAAACCCAATTGCGAGAATGGGTTAGGCATGGATGCAACGACAGAGGGCGGGGGACCCCCGGCTGCTCCCAAATATGGGTTGTAGGGATGTGCCTGAGGGCCTACTTTCTCTTGTTTACGCCACTTCGCACGACGGTTTTGGAACCATACCTGAAATTAATGTTATGTTGTTAGAGACCAAGACATTAATTGCACTAGTTAATGATCAGATTATATTAGCCATTAAAACTTTAAAGTACTCCATAATCTTCACTGATTAATTACTTGGAAGAAATACACAGCTATAAACTAGCTCTTGTTACAGCTAAGCTGGATCGACAGGGGAAAGATCGCTATTCCAAAATATGATTGATTGATGAATTGATGAAAATATGATCTGAGTATAAGAAAGCGGAAACCTTATTACTGGTTACGAAGTATTTTAGCTCCGTCCTCAGAGGTCAAAGCGAATCTGCATTAGAAAGCGCATACCATGTGCCGCAGGAATGACTATCAGATGAAATAAGGCGTTTATCTTCGTCTAAATTCGTAAACTAAATCCCTGATGGTTTCACGGTCTAAATAAAAGTTTCATCTTAGCAAGTTGTTGTTTATTTAACAATTCTTATTCAAATTCGCATATAACATTTGTATATAATCGACAGTAGAATGAGTACGGCATGTAAAAAAAACATTTCTGCTTTTATTTTTCGGTCTTATGGCCGCTGTTGGCCCGAGGGCTTTTACAATTTCACCGGGTTGAGAGGTGACCGAGCGCTTATGGCAATCAGTTGAGACCACCAACCACCACAACCAGCACAAGGGCTTCCGGGAGGGAGGCCTCGGATCGGTCAGTTGCTTCTGACAGAGGATCGTCTCAATTAATATCGCCATTATTATTAACTACTAGTACCACCACTTAGGAAAGCGTGGGCATTTCAACATTTCTGCTCCATACGAAAGTTGTTTGCGGTTTTAATAAAAAAAGAAATTGCAAATGAGTCCGCTCGTTTCACTCCGGGAGTTCTATTGTTGCTCTACAAAATTCAATTATACACGTTTTGACATTTAAAAGGATAAAAAATTTGCGAATTGTAATAAGGAATGTGCGCACTGCCTCCCAGTGATTAATGTATTTGTTTCTGCCTTTATTTGTAAGTCTTGTTACTGCAATGATTTATGACGATTTTTAAGCTATATTACTACATTTATACATCTTTCTCATCTCCAATACACGAATTATAGGAGACTTAGTGGTAGCTAGGTAGAATCTCAGCTCTTACGGGTGAAAACTTAGGATTGTGTTCATCTTGAGTTTTTTTTAAAGATGGATGTAGTTGTTTACAGGCCGCTCTCGTTTAGTCTCATAGAAAAATAAGAGAGAAATTGTTTTAAAAAGCTTCGTTTTCTTGACTGTTATTAGTTATTTCCTTCGAAAAATTTGTACAAGCTAAGATGCTTGTGTACTCATGTAACTCAATGAAAGTATATTAAGAATAAACAAGAATCAGTGAGAAAACCAGACACGTGATATTAGTTAATCTACAATTATATTTTATTTTGAAGACAGAATAGTTTTACACATAGTACTTATATATCTTAAAAAGTATGGAAATACATTTCAACTCAAATGAAAATTAAACTTGATTGATTAATTCCCGGAATTCACTCAACGTTCGAACGTTGGATGAATGTGTTGACTCAAGGGGAAAAAACCATACGATACCAAATAACTATTATGTTAACGGTTATTTTTATGTTAATTGAAATTAATTCGCTTTTGATAAATGTTTGGTGGCAAAAAAATTAAAATAACATTTCTGTAAATGTCGATGCTTCTTAAACGGATGCTGTGGCGAAAAAAGATATATCGTTTAAGTTTATTCTTCAAACGACAGCTGAATTTGTAACTTAAAAAGTGAGCGTTTAAGTGTATTTTTAACTGTGGCGTTATTAAGTTCACAATGACCATTTTATAAATATGACTTCATACGGAGCTGCGCTCTCGAATTTATAAATGTTGTAATTGGAGGCAAACACGTCGGCTGAATGCCGAGTACGGTCGGCACAAAAAGATGCCGATCGCGTCCCAGGTGCCAGCTTTAATAGCTTAACAAAGTAGCGCATTAAGGTAATGACCACGTCTCGACTCGGTTGGGATGCCTCGGCAGCCCTAAAATGCCTCTTCGTAACGTTTCGCGTTACTAAGCGCTGTTTAGTATCATGTTTTGTGTAAGCACAGGATGAATATAATAGACATTTATACTATAATATCTTAAAACATTGCTTTATTATACTTTTTGTTATTATAAACGTTTTCGTCTTTATTATTTGCTTTTAAACAGTCTAATAGGCGGCGAAACGTACAGTAATTTATGAATCGGGCATGTTAGAAATACAGCATTGAAAATAACTTTTGATTCTGTACCGATTTTATATACTGACATTTTGAAATTTTGAATTCAAATAATTTATATCAGTTTTAATAGATTTGTAACATATGTATTTTAACAGACAGAAAAAAAAAATTAAAATAATAAGAAATGTCTCAATAAACAAGATATTGCTCGCAAATGTTAATTGATTTTATTATTAGCTACGTTAAATAAATTCAAAGAATACTTTCGCATTTCAACCCTAATTTAGATGTAAAGTTTTTCTGAATGCATGCATAGGAACGAGAACCACTAACATTTTTCCATTTGTAGCCGGTATTCTTTAAGTTATAACGTAATATAATGTGCAATATATGTACTAAGTAATTTAGACGTTTAATTAAGTCGAGTCGTTCGCATTAATTACTAGTCGTTAAACTCTATATAAATTACGGCACTGGTTTTTTTTTATCACATAGTAGTTTTGCGTTGAAGAAAATTACGCGCACAGTGGTGGATTTCAACCATAGAAATTTCATCGTGGTGTACTATGTTTAAACTCAGCGGTTGGTATCAATCTGAACAATTCCTCAGAAAGCTAGCTCTCCGTGGTAAAATATGTATACAGACGCAACATCTCTTCGCAATGCCAGTGAATCAAGCCGTGGTGCGTCTGTTAGAGAAGTAATAATAAAGAAAAAAAATAGACGTGACAACTATAAATAAAACAAAAAAAAGAGTATATATATATATATATATTCTATGATCTCGGTATTTGGATATTATTTAGATTCTGTTGATGTTTATGCTGTTAGCCTATGCGGCTCTTACAGCTTCATCGGACAAAATATCAATACATTGCATACGTTAAAAATACGTCCTAATCAGGAGTCGTGATCCGTATTTCTTATCGAACGACTCAACGTAGAAGATCTAGAGGGTCTGTATCTTATGTAGGACAAAAATCATATCATAGTGATCTCTCCTTACCATGGATCAGTTGTTAGCTTACTCAGTGTACTATCCAAAACTCCATTCCATCCACCAGGTGGTACTTTATTACAACGTAATAAATAATAAAATGTCGGGTGGGGTTGGCCAAAGACTGGAGTTGTATAGATGTTATATTGAGAGGGCTCACGGAACTTAGGGGTCCGTGAGCTGGTTTAGGAGCATAGTCTTGTTACAAGACATCTCGTAATTTTTACACCACCAGGCACGTGGGTAATCAGCACTAAAAATTGCAACCATCAAATTCATTGATCCGGCAGCCGTCATCGAGCTCGGTTTTTTCGCATACCGTAAAACTATAAGTGAGAGCGTAGACACTAACAACAAGAACAATAAATAAATGTCCAACTGTGCTGCATTTTTGTAGTAATTTTAATTTAAATATGATGAAACGATTTAAAATTTGACACATCTTCATTAATTTTATGCTTTCCGTTTCCTTACTGTCATATTTCAGCAAGAAATGGACCTTAAATTCGACGGGTTTGCTTTAGTATTGAAGTGTTCAGATTCCTACTTAATTTTGGTAATAACATCGGATAAATTTGAGACGATTGTTATTGTATTATCATCAATTATAATTAAAGGAATAACATAATATATCCGATACATAGTATACAAATAGAAAAGAAGTATGAACATAGCATTCTTGCTACCAATACGGTGCTCTCGTGAAATAGGGTAACGGTCCCTTTTGGAAGCATTTGTGCTGATTACCCACTAATAGAGGTCTCGACTGAGCGCCATAAGCGCTCGGTCACCTCTCAACCCGGTGAAATTGTAAAAGCCCCCGGGATAACAGTGGCCATCAGCCTGAATAAAAACCTATACGGTGCTTGCACCATGGTAAAACTATCCAGTAACAACACAAGAAAACTACCGATGACCTCGTTTAATAAATGAGCCTTTGAAAAACATTTAGCTATCATTAATCTTAAGAGATTGTGGCGTTTTTACATGATTATTTTTAATGGAATGATTTTAATTAGCTTTATTGTTTTACAATTGACAATTCTGGAATTTAAACAATTATTTTTCATAGTTCACGCGATCACAAAACATTTTCTCGTTTAATTGGTTTCACCTGACAGCTGTAGATTGTTGTACGATAGTTTTTTTTTTATCCAGAGTAAAATTAGATGTAAATATATTATGATCGTGATGGCGCTGTGGCATTCTAACGTTCCATGTTAACTTTTAGAATTATTGATTTAATTATAAACAACTGTTATTTAATTTACAACTTCATGGTAATGTAATTTATATGTGTTCGCGTTGAAACAAGCGTTACGCATTAATTCATTAATGCATTTAAACATTAGTCAGACTAAAAGCAATTGCTAGAAACATAACGAAAACACCTGTACATCTTTGATAATACGTAGTTTTAATACTGACGATAATTTCATCGTGAAGTTAGATTACTATGGCTTAGTTTATTTTGTTTTTCATTTACACCAGCTTTAGACAGTGGTAGAGCTATACTGCAGTTTGTTTCTAACTGCAAAATGAATAGGTCACCTCGACCGGGGTAGGACCACGCCCTCACAAGATAACAGCTTAAAATGACAGCATAATGCTGCTGACTTTTTTCTGGTTCGATCCGGAGAATTTATTACTGGTAACGAGGCATTCCATCTCAGTCCTCAAGTGTGGCAGGGCATCTGCATTATGATTATTTGTCAATGATGAATGTAGATGTCATGGGCCGCAGGAATCATTTGCCATCAGGTGAACTGTGTGGTTGTTTCTTCTTCTCAATGTAATAAAAAAATACCAGCATGGGAGGCGGTCCATGCGGCTTATGGCATCCAAATTAATTCTAGTGAAGCAATTATATTGCAAATATGTTGCCATGCCTTAGGATTAAGATGGAATGCCTCATCACCAGTAATAATGGTCTCTGGATTCCAACACTCACCAGACGAAACACATATTTTAAACCTGGTATTCTTTGCGGTTGTAGAAATTCTCCTGTCGAGTCGACCCATTCATGATGTAGCTTAAAAGTCTTTCGATGACGACGTTATTATTTGCTCGAACAATTTTGAAATTTAGTTTAAGACATTCCAAGACATGAGAGCTGATAATAAACATGACCGTACGCCTTTCTTACTTATTTAGACGCATTCACTCATGTTAAATTATTTTGCTTATCTTTAGTAACACACTAGACATAATCTATTTTAATTTAAGTTATTTTCTTAGTTTCACTTTAGTTTCATATTAATTTAATTATACTTCCCACATTAGTATTATATATTATTCAAGACAAGTGAACTGGTAATGATTTAATTTCCTGTACGCAACTCGTTAAATGCGTTAAATGTTACGCTCAATTTGATCACACTTCAGTTATACGTCACGTTCTAGCAAGCTTTTGTTTATAAGATTAATGTGATTAACAAACGGCAGTTCTTTGCTATTAGGTTCTTTGAAGCGAACAGTTAAATACCTACCGACCGTATTTAACGATGCGCTTTGAGCTTGAGAAGTTTTTAATATTGATATTAGAAATCTCACTTGTTTTATATTACTTAATTTCTAACATCAATGACTTAAATTAAAAATCATAATAATTTAAGAATAGCATTATAAGAGAAATATTACATTGCATAATTAAAATGGAATTTTTTAAATTATGTGGTATATTTTTTAAATTATTAAATATTTAATATATTTAAATATTTACGATTTATGGCATTTAACATTAGTCCTGTAAGTATATATATATATATATATATATATATATATATATGTACTAAAAAACTAACATCCTCAAAGATTCAAGATATATAGGCACATACGTACTATCCCTAAGATGGCAGAATAAAATAAATAGCAGAATATTAGCGCTGTGATGGAATGGAGTGTTGGGATCCAGCTAATTACAGGTAACAAGGCATTCCATTTCAGTCCTTAGGGGTGACAACGCATCTTGATTTTTTTTTGAGGATGGACCGGGCTGATGTGATGGATCATGGGCCGGAGTCATCACTTAATATCGGATGACCAATGTTCTTCATTTGTTACCCCTAATATTATACAAAAAAAAAGAAGTTTTGTAACTTATTGAAGTTCAACATCTTATTATCCATTAATAAGCACATTAAGTAACAAAACTTCTTTTTTTTGTATTTTGATATATTTGTAGTTGATGAGAAGAGTTAATAATGTTACCTCGGGTGGTTTTTTTATCTACCTTTATTTTATAGGAATCATTGAAACTTATGGCTATTAAAAACTAGCATTGTCCGATTGTAAGACAAGAGCAATGACATCGATTTCGAACCGAAACCATAAATATATATTAAGGATATGTTCCCTTAAAATTCTTCAAATATCCAAAGTAAAATGCAACAAGTACCATGCAACTTTATTATGAAAGGTCAAATGTAATTGAGAAAATTGTTCAGACTATGTCGTCAATATTTAAGCGTTTCTTCCCAACTTTTGCGTTAAAACGGGTGTATTTCACCTTTGATTATAGCTGTGGCTGTAAACTTCCTTGCGTGTACATAACTAAAGAAAATTACTTATAATTAAGCAAGCTGTCGGTGAGGTAAATAATTTAATTGATTCAATACCTGTATTCTTGCTTCAGTTAATCCGATCTTCATTGCGAGTTCTTCTCTGAAACAAAAAAACGGAGAATTATAAATAATTTACATTATCTATGAGATTTGTTGCATTGGGATTCCGTATATAAAACAATGAAAATATAAAACTAGAAAGTTTTTAATCTAAAAGGATTTAAATCGATGCACGAAAAAAAAGCTTATCTATACGTATCCATGATATTAAATTGACGCTACGAGTTTCGAAACCGCAGATTTTAGCCGAAGTAACGCAAAGATAAAATGATTAAATCTTATACATAGACTGTATGTTGAGGATCCCAATTACGATATCTGTTAAATGTTACTTTTAGAAATATCGTAGATTCTATTTCTTCTAGAGCAATGTTGTTGTAAATCAGCATTATGTTATTATCACAACTAATGTAGGTTCGATATTCAATTAATTTGTGAATCATGTTTCTTTTTAAGACAAATTATGTATTATCTATGTTTGTCGGGCACGAAGGAAACAACTACTCAGCCAAAGATAATGAAATCTCTAAAGGGCCCTAGAAGCGGCTCTCACCGGCACAGAGCATTGCCCCGTTATATAGGCAAAACTTTAAAGAAATTACCTTTATTTCTATACTTTTTTCTTTTTAACACTAGTACCTACCACTATTAATTCAAAATTATATAAAAGAAGATTAAAAAAGGTTGTTGATGAAATAATATTTTGTTATCAGAGGCGCGTACGGATGCGGTCCACAACAAAAGTTTGTTTTTACATTTTGTCTAGATATTACGGGTGACGAATAATTCCCCCGAGGGTAAGTGATTCCTGCGGCCCACGACACCCACATTTGTATTCGATAAGAAGATATATTTCACATGTATTTTGACCACTATAGATTAAAATTGAATGTCTTACCACTAGTAACCATTCTACCAAGGTAACAGATGGTAATCAAAAATTCAATATCAAGCAAATAAATAAATTGTCATATCTTAAGACGGAAACGGTCCCATAAGATAAATAGATAAGATGTTTGAAAACAAAATAAAATTTATATTCATTAATTAAAATGATTACCGATAAAAATACGACGGTGATTATATTCAAAATTTCATTATTTTTCATTCATAAGTTGATAATGTAAATTGTAGTTATTAGAGATAAGATTTAGATAAATTTGTAACGTGCATACATCACATTTACTGTATTGATTTAAGATTTTAAATAAATTATAATTTTCTGTTACGCACAGCTATTCTGTGGCATCAGCTGTCGCCAGCGGTATTTCCGAACCGATAAGACTTAGGGACCTTTAAGGAAAGAGACTTCACCTTTCTTAAAGGCCGACAGTGCATCTGCAACTCCTTTGTTATTATGGATGTCCATGGGCGGCGGTCATCACTTACCATCAGTTGAGCTGCTTGCGCAACAATCTCTTTCTGGTCATTACACAAATCAGAACAGACAGCAACGTAGCAGTAGGTATTTAATATGTAAGCATTTTATATTTAGTAAAGCTATATTTTATTTGTATGATACTGAGTATGACAATAGAGAACACATTTGATTTGGTGGTTACGACTAACGACCTGCAACAAATAAACACTTGAATCCTCCCTCATCAGATATAGTAGTAAATAGATCTCCGGATTCTTACACTCACCATACGAAACGGAGCAGCAATATGTCGCTATTTCAATTTGATATTCTAGGAGGGCGTGGTATTTCCCCGGTCGACACGTATCTCGTTTTATAGAATTAGAAACGTATACGTTAAATATTATATAATATGTTACGTATTTAATGGGATCTTGTTAAACTTAGATGTTTAAATTCATATGCCTTATCACATATTTCCAGTTTGCGAATATCTTTTGCATGTAGCATCAAAGCACTATCATTATTACTGATGAATAGCAAGACTCTCAGTGAATTCATAGATGGATGGAATAGGTATAAAAATATATGAAATTAGTTGAGTGGATGTATTCATATCTAAAAATGGAAGGACATTTTACATTTGATATTGCCTCGTTTTGCTCCGACCACAGTTAGAAATAGGACTTGGTAAGCCTAATGAAGAACTCGGCAAATTCATCTTTTAAAGTTACTGGTCGCTACTGTACGTGAAATCAAATGAGAAATAGTAAACTGTTCTATGTAACTTACCTAGTGAATACATCTGGATAATGGGTTCTAGAGAACGCTTTTTCCAGTTCCTCAAGTTGGAAACTCGTGAAGGTGGTTCTGTATCGGCGCTGTTTTCTTTTTGGGGTGAATTCGTCGGCGTCATCACTATCCGCCGATCCTGGGGGTGGACGTTCTGATGCCGGGGATTGGTCTGCACGGGACAACTCTGGAGTGGTCCGGGGCGAGTCATCTTTGAGAACCTCAGACATCCCCATGTTAGGGTATTTCTGATATGTTTCTTGGTGATAGAAATCTGAAATTAAATAAGGTACGTTTAATAAAAGTATGTACTATTTTCAAAGACATAGAAGACATTTTTTTTTGTTTTCTTTTAATTTATCTTTGGGTGTTCGCTAGTTATTTGAGTCCGCTATTATATCATTACATAATTTTTTTTTAATTTTCAGCAATTTATTTAATTTTTTATTATTAAATGATTGTAAATAAATGAACTGCATTACAGACTCATTTATTAACTCCAATTGATCAATATATCCCCATTCATTGTTTTCTTTTAATTTTTCTTTGGGTGTTCGCTAGTTATTTGAGTCCGCTATTATATCATTACATAATTTTTTTTTAATTTTCAGCAATTTATTTGATTTTTTATTATCAAATGATTGTAAATAAATGAACTGCATTACAGACTCGTTTATTAACTCCAATTGATCAATATATCCCCATTCATTTTGGATTTTACATCTTTGGAATTCCTTTATTGCGTACATATCGTTTAACAGTGGTAGAACTACGCTGCAGATTGTTTTTAGATGCAGTATTAATGGGTGGACCTGAATAGGACCACAACCTCACAGAATACCGGCGTAAAATAGCAGCATAATGCTGCTGTGTTTCGTCTGGTGAGTGTAGGGATCTGGAGACCTTTATTACTGGTCCATGTCAGTCTTCAAGGGTGACAACGCATCTACATTATGATTTCTTGTCATCAGGATGAATGTTGATCTCATGGGCCGCAGGAATCACTTTCGATTAGGTTAACTGTGTTCTCGTTTGTTACTCTCAATGTGATAAAATAAAAAATAAATAAAAAAACTAAAATGCTGTAAGATACACAAGCGTTGCCACTGCACCTTCCCTGAGAATTGAGACAGGATGTCTCGCTTATGGCAACCGTGTTTCCGTATACCGACAGTCACTAAATGAAAAACAGACGCTTATGTTACATGCCAATCACTAATAGAAACACAGAAATGTTACGATGCTCTTTCATGCTGGTATTCTGGTTTCGGTGTGGTCCTTTCCCATTGATTAGGTAGGTGGAAAGCTGGATCTCTATTTAATGAGGTCGTGTAACGGTTCTGCGAACCTTTAACTGTGCAAGTTTCTGTTCAATGCGTGGGGTGATGTATAAGTTATTATTAGGGCCCATAACAAGTACATTATTACACGTTACGACCATGAAGTATGCGACCGCTCATGAAGTAGGACTAATTATTAATAATAGATGATAAGGTACAATTTGTTTTTCAATTGCAAGTTAGCGTCGGCGCGGGGAGCATCTGCGTTATTGCTATTTTCTGTTTTCGATTAAAAAACCTTTTTATTTTTTATTATTCTATAGTACAACTATACGGCTATAGCCGCCGCTGTGCTCAATGAGCGCAGCGTTTTTCACGTATTTGGTGCAAAAAATAAAGTATAATTTATTTATTTAATTATTTATTAGGTAATCCAACAGTTACTGTATAACATGATTGATTCGAACTGATTACAATAACTAAAGCCAAATTCAGAATTATACAATTGGTTAGAAGCTATTTATGAACAGCATTTTATTGAACTAGAATTTTTTATAGTTTTATGTTTACGTGGGTGAGTGAACCATTTATTTTTCTTTTTTTTTTCGGGCTTTTTTGAAGTACAATTATGCTAAATGGATTTTATTTAAGTTAGTATTGATGTTAAATTATTGTTCTATAATCTTTTCATATTAAATCGCAGTAGAATTGATACTTGCTGATAACACATGTCAATCTCTATTGAATACGGATGCAGGTTAATATGCTGCAGTCTTCACTTAGCATCAGATGAACTGTGTGCTCGCTTCTCACTCCTATCATTACAAAATATAGTCTTATACGAAATTTACAACGTGCTCGACTTATATAAATTTAACACGTGCTCGACGGCGAATGAAAATATATTGAGTAAACTTATATATAAGCATATTTAAGAAATATATTTCGTGACAATAAAAAAAAAATTGAAAGACATGCAAAGTCTGCCAATCCGCAGAGGAGCCACACGGTGGACTATGTTACCCTCTAGAGAGGAGGCCTCTGTCCAGGTGTATAATCCAGGGATTTATATTTGTAGACTTTACTATTTTATATCAATTCACAACTATCGATATCTAGTGATTTTAGCATTAGATTCGTGTAACAATTTAGTTTTAACATTTAGTAAATTTATAATTCGTTGTCTTTCACAGTAGCCTCCCGAGGTGTTAGTCTCGTGATTCAGAACTATTATTCACTATGTTAATTCTGACCTTATATCTAATAAACGATTGCCACTTAATAAGTTAATAGCATCGTTTTAATTACGTCCCGATTATGGTATTATGTCGTAATTGGCGTTTGTACTTTTTAGTACTTTAGTTTCTTATTCAATGGAAGCGTACCTGTTATAATTGTTCAAAATGTGTCAGAACTGTTTTTGTGTAAACTTCTTTGCAATAGTCCTGTGTGAAATCAATGTTAAATACGCAGCTTACAGCCCGGTATGGCTGTTATAATTCCAGCTTACTTACGAGATGTTCTGGAACTCAAATTGATGATTTTGAATGAAATTTTAAATTTTAAGTCGTAACGTTCGAGTTTATTTGCAAGGATGTCGGACAGCAATGCTCACGGTTCGAAACTTAGCTCGTTTGTATATTGTATCCGGTTTTTGTTCTCACAAAAAATAATTCGATTATATAATGACCGTATTATTGGAATGCTGGATAGGCGCACCTTCGTTGCATTTGGGACCTAATTTTCATTGCATAGGAACGACGCGATTTTCCTATTCCATTTTAATGAGTACTGCAAAGAAGATAAAGCTTTTATATTTCTGACCGAATATAACTTGGATGTCTTCAAGGCAAAAGGTTGAACTAGTGGAGTGCGATAGTAGACAAGTACGAGCCAGTTATGATAAAAAGATATAATATAATTTTCCCATTCTTAGACGTACAGACATATTTAATCGTATAAACTTTGTAATGAACTTTAGAAATGCATTTTGTAATGAATTAGTAAAATAGACCCTTATTATACTGGAAAGCTGATGAATAATAGAGAAATAAAAAAATGTGCAATGGAATGAACTGACAATCGTCTGTATTATTATTTGAGATAATAATACTGAGTTTAAATTAGATTTGCAAAACAAGCGAGATATGTCCGATATCTTCGAAATATCCTTAATTATTATGTCAACGCAGACGTGCATTGACCGCATCGTAAACAGTTCTGCAATAATTTCAATATTTCGTGGAATTAAAAAATACAAATGGAAATGCTATAATCAAAGTGGTATCGCTTATCACTGGAAGTACCAGTTATTTATTAGCTGTAACTAGTGCAGAACAATATTTTAAAATTTTCAATTACACGCATCTAACGAACTAAATTAGTAATGAGTGGAGTGATATGTGTTATAATTAATATATCGATTGTTAATTTTAATAATTGTTGAATTAATCTAAAAATTTACATCTCTTCATATAGTTGTTTGTTTGTACACGACTGGGTACGTAGACATAAAAGGTATGTAATGTTTATGTTTATGTACATTCATGAGCCATAAAGATGGCTCATGAATGTATACACTTCTTTCAACCAACATGTATCCTTAACCGATACAAATATTATATGGTTAAATTATCAATAGAATAATTATTTTAACGATTTTAGTTTAGTAAAGTAGAGTTTCAGCATTATTCACTTATTTATGGAGTTGTTACTAAATATCGTTTTTTGTCTTTAGTTTTCCGAAAAGTGGATTTAAAAGTAAAATCGATTAACACAACTGGTTAATCAGACAAATTGTATGTATATTTATTTTCAGTGTGTATCCATGAGTCATCTCTGCTCTAAGCTTATGTTTTAAATTTCTAAAAAAAACTTAACATAAATTTTATTGACGTAAATATAACAAGTTCATCGTCTTGTTCAAATAATGAACAAGTCGATGGGGTATATATTTAAATACTTAATTATATTTATTTGAATATCCATCTGATGTATATACTTTATGTTTATTTTATTGACGTAAATATAACAAGTTCATCGTCTTGTTCAAATAATGAACAAGTCGATGGGGTATATATTTAAATACTTAATTATATTTATTTGAATATCCATCTGATGTATATACTTTATGTTTATTTTATTGACGTAAATATAACAAGCTCATCGTCTTGTTCATTATTTGAACAAGTCGATGGGGTATATATTTAAATACTTAATTATATTTATTTGAATATCCATCTGATGTATATACTTTATGTTTATTTTATTGACGTAAATATAACAAGCTCATCGTCTTGTTCATTATTTGAACAAGTCGATGGGGTATATATTTAAATACTTAATTATATTTATTTGAATATCCATCTGATGTATATACTTTATGTTTATTTTATTGACGTAAATATAACAAGCTCATCGTCTTGTTCATTATTTTGGAAATATATTAGAAAATTGGCCTTTTATTTATTCATTAATATATCAATTTCATCGTGTAAATGTTATCGCAGTTTGACCTAAAGTACATCCCTAAATATTGAGTAAACAATTGTGTTTGTTTTGCAAATGTGTGTTTTAGGTGTATCGTCTCTGTACAGGGTACAGCGATAGCGCGTATGTTAACGTTGTTTTATTAGTGGGAGCGTGTGTGTGTAGGGGCCGTGCGTAAAAGCGTGTTTAAATAGTGACGTCTGAAAGTGGCCGACCCGAATAGTAAAAATGATTTATATCCTAGTTGTTTTTTAAAATATTAAATTATTATTGTATGACATTTAGAACTACGTTGACACAGTGAAATATTTCTATAAGAAAGCGGAAAAGAAAAAAACAACCCGCCTCATGTCTCGAGATCGCATGTGATACGAGTGGTAATAACACTAATTAAGTTTACAAATTACCGCTCGGGGCAAATACACCTTTTACTTTCGTTTCGTTCAGTATTATTTATAACACAAAATTCAAATAATGTTTATTTTTTAAAATAAAACATTAGTCATGAATGTAAAACGCAGCTTGCAAATTCAAATTGTTGGTATTTTATTCTTAAGTTCACCATAATTTTTGTGTATACTATCACAAAAGACAGGATCTGTTTGTTTGTTCGTCATATCAATTATGTTGGATTGACTAAGATGTAAGTCATATATAAAAATGGCATTAGACTTTGTATTATTTCTAACGGTATTACTTGGTATCGCATATCTTAGTGATGATATTTATCTCGTAATATGTCGTCACTAGAATAATGGTGAAAAGAAGTCAACGCAGAGCAAGTCACCTGTACTACTTATTAAAAAAATGTGGTATCTAAAATCTAATGTGTCTTTTCACTTTCAATCACTGTAAACGTTATTACATTAACCTTAACAAAGTTCAAAATTCACAAAGGGCGGACTTAATGCCAAAGGCATTCTCTACCAGTCAACCCAAGGTGGTGAGATATGTGTGTGATAAGTGTAGCAATAGCAAAGCAAATATATATTAAATACATAATACATGTTGTGTGTATATATATATATATATATACAAAATACACATATATACATATATAAATTATATATATATGTATGTGCAATATTATAAGAAATAATAAATTACATAACGACTCACAGCTGAAGCCCATAATGTCGGACTACGTCATAGTCACTAGTATCGCAACACGATCTCACTCGCGCGGACTTCCACTTATGAATGACATATTTCGCGCTAAAATTCGCAACTCCTAATTGCCGCCATCGAAGCACGATAAGGACTCGCAGATAATGCAACTTCCTGTGCACTTCGATGTTATCGAGCCGAGTTCCATTCGCAAATTACATTTTAATCGAAAACATGCACAAAAATGCAACAATTTAATGTTTAACAGAATTACACGAATTAAAATTATATACTAGTTTTAGGTTATGTATTCATGTGTTTATTATGTATGCGATAACATTATTTGATGATTCATGAACCGGTATATATTTTAACTTCCGATTTTATCTTTATGGTAAATAAAGGATTTTTTATTTGCATATATCTATTATTGGTTACAATAATAATGAATAAAAAGATGTTTAATGTAGACGATGCTAAAAAAAATGTAATCTTCGATTGAACTGGAAGTCCAAAGAGATCTCTAATACCATTATGATAGCAAACACACCACAGCAATTAGCACAGGTGTTACGTATAACATTAATGTTATTTTACTTTTAAGATTGTATTTAAAATACAGATAATACGTTAGCTAATTCTTACTAAATATGTCACAAAAACAGCCTGATAAAAGCAAATCCGATAAAAATATCGCTGGGTAACTAAATTAATACACAAACAATTTATAATCAATCCTATTAAAACAAGAATTGGTGTCAGTTTGCTTTACCTGCCTAAATAAGAGTAAATTAGATTATCTAACGAAAGACTAATTGAATTGAAATCTTATTAATACATTATAAAGTAAAATCTTTTATACAAATATGTATCTAATATGCCCCATCATTGCTAAGTAATAATTGTTATCAACAACACAACTTAAGTAAGATGTCGATACGTAGTTGATTTTACATTTTATCATTTATTTATGTTTTCTTTCCATGTAAGATACATTATACTATTGTTTGTGGTTTAAAATAAAATAATTAAATAATACGAATATTTACCCTCGAAAGCACGATTAGGGGCTCGATCGGTTAGTTCATATAAAACTAAATCTCGATTTCATAGAAAATAAGTTTAAAATACGACCTAGCGTTACATATTTTTTGGTATGGTGAAAGAAACAAACCGGTAACCCTATTACCGGTAAGGAGGCATTCCGTTTTAGTCTTCAGGGGTGACTAAGCAATTACATCTTTCGCTTAGGACATATGTATGTTTACCAGCTTCAGTCATCACTTGACTAGCTAATTGTCACCTCTAATATTATAAAAAAAGTATATGTGTATGTTGCCGCTATCTGAATCAAAAATCTATTACAATCTTCAATTTTTTTTATTAGACAAACGTAAATTATATAAATTTGCCATGAAGCTATTTAATAATATTAAAACAAAATACTAACCTAAAATTAAATCAATTTTTAAAATGGCATCGTACTTTGTCTAAATAGCAAATGTAGATATAAAATGACTTCTAGTAATTTTGAGTCAGATGATTATGTCCTCTTGATAGATTCCACCCATGACAATATCTTCTGGTTGTCAACAGATGATATCAACTGCGTGGGATATATTATAGTGCCGTTAGTATACGTGCAAACAAAGACATACATCAAACACGAAGGAATACACAGGTATCATCTTATTTTATCTAGTTCATAGTAATGTGTGCATAATAAGATCGGGGAAAGTTTCGAGGTAGATATAACCACCCAGACTCTAAAACCAACAATTCTTTGCACAAATATTATTCGTCTGTTAGATATCGAAGGACAAAGCCCGCGGTTCAGAAGCCTGAAACTTGGAACACTACGCTACGCGACGGTTGGCTGTTGGACAGGAAGACCGTCAATATAACGAGGATCTGTTCCGTAATATATCAACAGATGTAGAAGAAACTGGCAACATTCGGTCTTTGTACCAATTCATTAAGATCAGTAGAGTGTTGCGAACTGCAAAATGAATGGGTTAAATAACGGCATATTGCTACTGTTTCCTAATTTTAGTTGAGAGTTTATTTTGATTTCATAGTCGTTAGTAAATTGCTTAGCCTTCCATCGACTTTTCGCGAATTTGGGTCGTCGCTCTGTTTAGTGGGGGTAATCGAGGTTGCCACTCCAGAAACTTTCTTCCCCATTGGTGATCATTACGAGCTATGCAGTCGACCCATAGCCGTGGGTAGAGGAGAGGCCTATGTTAAGCAAAGGTTTATTAGATAGGTTATGATGATGAATTGAGGATGTGATGATATAAGGTATGGTGAGATCATAGATTAGTGTCATTAAGTAGATAACAATGCTATCAGTGTGGTATGATACAGGGTCGAAATAATATAGCGATTTATCATCGACATGAAAGAAGATAAAAATATAACTATATTCATTGGATGCAAAAAAAAAATCATTTGATTATATCATATTAATTACGTAGTAATTAATATGCCATGATCATGTGAACGATACCAATATCTTAAAGATAAATGAGTCTCAAAAATACTAAGCCAATCCAATTATATGTAATTAATTTAATCTTTCTGGTTTGATAGTGAATTTCTCTTCAAAATATTAGCGACGCAAAACTAAACAGAATTTATTTTGTTTTTTTATACATATTTGATAAGAATATCATGAAACCTTATAATGTTTAACCGTGCCACACAGTTCGACTCGACTGGTAGAAGAACACACCCTCACACAGTACTGTGTGCTCGTTTTTCACCATAAGTATCATAAAAAGCTATAAGTGAAGTCGTACTTTAAACAAAAGTATTTTGTGTAATAAAAACTTTGTAGAGCAACGGTATAACATGCTTGCTGTAGCGCTTCTAGGTCGTCTCCAAGGAGCAAACCTGCGAATTAGTTCAAATATGAGAGCGTCGTCGTTCGATGTTACGGAATTCTGGTATAACAATGTCGTGCCTTTTTAGGAGGAACATCGTATCGGAGCACCAAAAATGGCCAAATTATATATTCATCTTAAGTTTAAGTTAATATTTATTACCTGTCCTTGCAATTTTTTCAGCTCCTCTTTAGATTTGTGCACGCGTCATGCCGAGCGCGCGTGAGTCGCGACGGGTGTACAAATCGAAAAGATTTTTTTATTTGATAAGAACCACAAGTTATAATACGATAAGATTTTTTATACTCATATAACTTTATTTTTACGAATTTTAAACAAAGCATACGCCAAATGTAAGCCTGGGTTTCCTCACATAACTACACTACACTGTAGTTCGTCCAACCTTTGTGAAGAAAAGCGTACAACTACAAATGCACAGGAAAAAAGCTGATTTACTTATTTTATATATGTATAGAAGTTATTTATTTATTATATGTACAGACTAATTAGTTCAACGAGTTCATGCGCGCAAACCTAACCTAGCCTACACCATCGCACGAAACGCACTTTAAATTAAATATATAGATTTAGATTTTTTGTCGAGAATAAATGTAAGTGTTGATGGCTTGCATTTACCAATTATCATGTGAGCTGTGTGCTCGTTTGTCACCCTTAGATTCATAAGAAAAGATATTAATCGTATTCACCGGAAGTGATTTTAGATTCAATGTGTATTTTGCCATGTATGTTTCTCTAAAACTTCTAGGCTGATGATATTCGCGATTGTATATTTATTAGGTCTCATTGATTTCTCACTAATTAGTCCAACAAAAATTTCATAAGGTTTCATTATTTCTCCAGGTTCAAAATATATTTAAAAATGATAAAAGTTAAAAATAATAATCGATTTCGTCGAAGTAAACGCACAGAAGAAAAACGCTGGCATTTCAAAGAAAATTCATGCGTCGACTTCGATGAATTCCGTTTTTATTATATTGAAACAATTTTATAGATAAGATTAGAGTTACACTGATATCTCGCGCTGGACAGACGTTACGTGCCTAGCAATAGTAATGGCTAAAATAATTGCAGACCTTGATAATAACCCGACAACGTAGATAACAAAGTATATGCCCATTGTAAAGTTTGCAACAAAAACGCTCAAGTTAATTTTTTCACACGAATCATCGGGACACATTAAACTTGTCGTGACTAATTCAATTTGCACAAATGATTAATTCAATAACTGAGCCAGTTTTATCTTTTCTTAGTGATCTGTTTGTACGCGTGAAGCGAGCATTTCCACTTCCTTATTTGGATAGGCATCACCAGAAATATGAAGAGCGCAAAAAGCCATTGCTTCGTCCACATTGTTGTTCACGATAAGAAGCATTATCGTATTATGTTACACATTTGTAACGTATACGTTTGGAATTTTAAGTAGTATGTATAGCAAACTATCCATGAAATTTCCATATGAAAATTTCTATGTAAAAGTTACTGTATAGGAAAGAACTACATTTGTCTGGAATGAGATTTCAGTTAAGCAGATGGATTTTTTGCTGTAATTCGATCGCCAGAACCTGATTCATTAACAGAGTTCCTCCTCTTCTACTTAATCTTGTTCCTTTTGTTAAAATTTATAGAGTTACGGTGCAGTTAAAAAGTACCAATGTTCATGGTCAGGTTTACTGTTGGACAAGGAGTTCAATCTCAGCCATTAGGTGAACTGTATGCTCGTTTTTAACCCCTAATATCATGCAACTAATAAATATTTAAATATGTAAATTTGTCGTATCCACCATCTGTTCAAGCATAGTATTTAAGTAAAACGGACATGACTAAAATAATTAATACGTTTTAATAAGTTATATTATGTAAATTTTAATAAGTTATGTTATTAAAATGAAAAAGTAAAAACCAGTAATATGTATCCAAATCTGGACATTCAGACTTTTTTTTCGGCTTTGTAAACTCGGGATTATGAGAAAAAAAAAAAAAACATTGGGTTCGTGGGCTATAAGGAAGAATTATTAAATTTGCCCATTGCCGAAGCTCGGTCAAGGTGTTAGGCTATCTTCTCCTGGAGAGAGCCTAGGATCAGTGCAGATGGATACCTTTGTTTACCATAGGAAATATCAGAGTCCCCAGAACGTACTAAAGGTGTCCAGTGGTGGAATTAAGTGAGTACAACATTATTCTGTCTCAACCCGGGAGACAATATATTTTCATGGTTATCCCCATTAACATTAAAGGCCTTTTTGTTGAACCGGTATTGGCATCAATTTCTTTTATAATATTAGGAGTGACAAGCAAGCATATATATATATATAGTATATAGTTCACCTGATAGTAAGTAACAAGCATATATGCTGGTATTCTGTGAGAGCGTGGTCAAACTCCGGTCGAGTCGGCAACGCATGTAAAAAGGTATAGGTAAAGGTATGATATAGCGTGGTGGTAACAGCTTGGCTATTCTTCAGACATCCATGTCTGAGGAAAGTGATTTGGAGGAAAATTTCATTATGAATCCTTCAGGTATTCCTGTAAATGTGAGCATGCGTTAAAATGAGTAAACGATTGTGTATACTGAAATCGAATAATTAGTCAGCTGAAAATATATGGAAACGTGACTGTTATTTAATTCTTGAAGTAATTATGATGTCATTATGTAATTTAATCAGAATAACGTATCATCTTTTGTGTAATTTTGCCTCATTCATAACGCCTTGAAGACGCTAAACTATAAAGTAAAAACCCAAATATAAATATGTACAAATACTGATAATTTACGTCATATCTGAATGTCTAAACCTATCTCCGAATTTTATTTTTATTTCCAATGTAGACTAGAATACATCGGATTACAAAATATACAAAATTAAGGATGATCTGATAAATAATTTAAGTGATAACAATGGATATTATCAATACGAGTCGTTAACAACAAATCGCGA
Organism: Teinopalpus imperialis; assembly: GCA_029286865.1. Classification (NCBI taxonomy): domain Eukaryota; kingdom Metazoa; phylum Arthropoda; class Insecta; order Lepidoptera; family Papilionidae; genus Teinopalpus; species Teinopalpus imperialis. The sequence continues at coordinate 1,658,456 of JAGSMU010000012.1, forward strand.
GGTTCGGCGCAATCAGTGGCATTTGTAATCTGACCTTCAATGTATCTGATCTTCTCTCATTAATCTATATTGATTTAAACTAAAAATAATCGAAATTGTTTAACTTAAGTTTATTCTAAGTATCGACCATAAACGACTAATTGAACACATACATTGAACGTATGTTTACCTTGACAGGAATTTACGATTGAATTCTAAATTCCTGTGAGTAAAAGCATTCATGTTAAATTAAAAATACAAATCAATCAATCGTATTGTACCCTAAGAATAATACATATATGGTAGCTCCTATAATAAAATAATGTTTTTAATTTAAATTTTAATATTAATTTAGTGTTTGTAATAAAGGCAGAGCATTGACGAAAAAATATACAACTTTATTGGTCAACAAGCTGTACGATTTTCATGCTTCTGTCAAGGAAGTTAGGAGCAGGCGCCCTCCAGCACCCTGGATGACTAATGGTATTAAGATGACTATGAGACGTAGAGACAAGGCCTACATAAAATTTGAAAAGCAACGCACAGATGACAATCGGTCTCTCTACAAAGCGGTTAGAAATCGGTGTAACCAGATACACAATGCTAAACGCCGTTACTTTTTAGATAATATCGCTTTATCTACTCCTGCTGGTATCTGGTTGTTCCTCGGGACTCTTGGTATCGGTAAGCCGCATTGTGAAAACCTTCCAATTACAATCGGTCTAGATGATTTAAATCAGCATTTCTCTACAACTATTTCGATGGATCATCTGAAGATAAAGCATACTATATCTACATGGTTTGACGCGTCCTAATATAAATTCGATGCATTTTTTTCCAGTTTCTTGTGATGAAATCAAAAGAATAATCCTGTCAATCAAGTCCAATGCTATTGGATGTGATAACATCAGTCGGCGAATATAATTCCCATCCTCGATCACATACTTCCTGCAATTTCTCACATTGTGAATTTTTCCTTAGATGCACTTATCCCGTTTTGTGGCGCGAAGCGTACGTTCAGCCTCTTGCATAATGCTCTAATACTACTCTCCCCATCCACTATCGTCCTATTTCTATTCTACCTATTCTTTCTAAGGTGCTAGAGTCCTGCGTCCATAAGCAAATTTCTCAATTTGTTCATAGCAACAACTTTATATCTCCCTTAGAATCTGGCGTGAGACCTGGTAATAGTACCACCACCGCTCTCCTAAAAGTGACTGGCGATATTAGGGTGGCAATGGAGGATACCAAAGCCACAGTTATGGTTCTTGTTGATTTTTCGAATGCCTTTAATACCGTCAGTCACGAAATAGCTATCCTCTCCTATTCTATGGTTTTTGATGAAATACTGGATTGGTTTTTTTCCTATCTTCGAGGGCGCCAGCAATCAGTAAGAGTTAATAACTTAGCATCAAGCTGGCTCGAACTCTCTAACGGTGTCCCTCAAGGCGGTATTCTTTCTCCTATTTTGTTTTCTGTTTTTATTAATCATATTTCTCATAATATTCGATGTGTGTATCATCTTTATGACGATGACTTGCAACTATATGCTCATACATGTACCGATGGTCTTTCTTAAGCCATCTATAACATAAACCAGGATTTAATTCACATTAAAAGTTGGTCGGATAGGTTTATTCTATCTGTTAATCCATCCAAATGCCAAGCAATAGTGATTGGGAGCTCTTGCATTATTGGTAAAATTAATTTGGCCAGTCGTCCACCCTTTGTCTATATATAATCTTTGATAGATCTCTTATTCAATCAGCCATAATGTTAAAAATCTAGGTTTAATTATTGACGGTACACTAAGCTGGAGAGACCAGGTAGTTAGAGTGAGTCAGAGGGTAACTAGTGTTAAGAACAGAATGATCTCTATAGACTCAAAAACTTTCTACGACAAAAACTAAAGTAACGCTCGTGCAGGCCTTGATTTTCCCCCTGATCGACTATGGTGTTGTGTGCTACTTTGACCTGCAGATCAACTCAACAAACTCGATCGGCTTCTAAATAATTTCATTTGATTCGTTCTCAATCTCCGTAAGTAGGACCATGTTTCGTTCTACCGGTCTCAATTAAAGTGGCTAACTATTCGCCAGCGACGCTCTTTAAGAGCATTGACCACTCTTTCCACCTTCTTGGAGACTCCTTCTCCAATTTATTTGTCTCCACACTTCCAGTATCTTAACACAGTCAACAATAAGACCCTTCGCTCATCGCATAATCATCTTCTTCTATGTCCTCTTCGTTGTACAGAGTTTATGCACTCTTCTTTCTATGTCCAATCTATTCTTCTGTGGAATGAGCTACCTCTTGGAGTCAGAATGGTTGAGAATCGTTTTGTATTTAAAAGAGAGGCGCGTGAGTATGTCTTGAATAAACTGTCAGCAAATTGATAACACCATCATGTTATGAAGTATGTATTGTACATATAATATTTAATATTTATTTATTGTATTATATATTATAAAGTATATTAATTTATGTATCCTATATATTTATTGCATTAATATATATTTTTTATGTATATTTAGTATACTATTAGAATGTACATATTATATTTTGAAAAGTACCTCTTATTTTTCCCATTTTTATATAATATGTGCACCTACCCTAGCTTCTCAATACCACCCTCAGGTCGACTGGTAGAAAATGCTTTTAGCATTATGTCCGCCTATGTAAATTACATTTGTGGACTACTATACTTTGTGCATGAAGTTTAAAATAAATAAATAAATTATAAATGATTTTAAATACAGCAAACTTTATAAATTATCAGCATGAAATGCTTAGCTTCTTCTAATACAATAAATGTGCCACTAATAATAATTGCAGATAGATAATCTTAGAAGTGATTGTGTATGAAATGAAACCTTATTGGATTGCGGCTTAATGACTATATTTTACAATATACATAAAGTGTAATGCAACAAAAATTATTTCTTTACTGCGTGTAATTACGGTATATTCCATTCGTGGTAACATCGCCCGTTACTATTGTAAAACGTTTCACATAATTATAATTTTCTTTTATTTATTTGATAATATTATTACCAGTCGTAATAATTAAGATAATTCTTTAGGAATAAATAAGTATTTTAATAACTTCTATAGTCATTTTGAACAACTAACATGCTAGAGAGATAGTAATAGAAACAGTAAGATAAGGGACTATTTGTACATAGTAAAGTAAATATAATAGTTATACTTGACAAAATTAATAAGATTGGATACCTCATAGACATTCCATAAGAGAAACAAAACAAGAAGAATAAAAACTGGAAATTGGTAGATTGTGACACAGGTTTTTTTTTAATAGAATTCAAGGCAAACTAGCTTGCAGCTCATCTGATGGCAAGTGATTACCGCCACCCATGAACATTCACAAGCAACACCAGAGGAATAGCAGAAAGATAAGTTTAAGAAAAGTTAAAACTAAACAATTATACCTATCCTTAACTTTTGTTTCTATGAGACATTGGAACATCCATTATGCCCTTTATACCTTCTTAATCAAATTTGTTTATTCAGGTAAATATAATTTTTTATTTCACGATTGCCATAGTAAGAAAAGTATAATAACTCCATATTTTCTCGTGTAAATTTTCGTTTTGCTTTGTTTGGCTTAGAAAATAGCTTAGATATATATTAATTATATATTATATTCTCCACTTCCTAATTAACTGCTCAAGTTAGTGCGCCGTAAATTTACAAAACACTTAAAAGGAAAATCATAAAAAATAAACCTACATACTTGATGAAGTAAAACTCGCAAGTGAAAAACATGTGAGTTTTCAAATAGTAATATTCTCGATTCTTAAGCTATATGATGAGCGCGAGCATTGATTGGCCATAATTATTTAATTGCGCAAGTCGTGACAATATAATCATTCCCCTACTTTGTTTCTTATTGGTTTTACATTGAATTAATGAATGTTCCACGAATGATAATTAGATTTACGTAAACGGAATAAAATTATAAATCTAATTAGGATTCCATACTATCTTACCGAGGCGATGTGGATTACAATTATTAAAAACGTGATAATTAATTTTCCGGGAAGGTAAGTAACTAGATGTGCAGCTGCGTTATAAGATAATTCATCATATAACATATTGCTGATTACTATAGGGGGCTATCTATTTGATGCGGGTGATTGGTTTTTTTTAGCAGTGTGTAGTCCACCTTTTGGTTAGTGAGTATGATCGAAATACATTTTGCTATCGTCGATGATGAATTAAGATGTAATTCTACTCACCCGAGAGGACTGATGTTAAATGTAGGTGCCAGTAATGAAGCCTTCGGTTCTCATCAATAATTCTCATTGTATCGGTACCATCGTTGAGACGATGGTGTTCTGTGGGAAAGTATTGTTTTCCTAGTTAAGTCGATAAATTGGTACAAATCAATCAATTGTATTACAATAACATTTCCATTTACTTATTTTAAACAGTTCAGAAATATTAATATTCAGCTGTCGCCAGCGGTATTTCCGCACCGATACGACTTAGGGGTCTTGAAGAAAGCTTACACCTTTCTTAAAGGCCTGCAGCGTATCTGCCAATTCTCTGGTGTTGCGGATGTCCATCGACGGCGGTAATCACTTACCATCAGCTGTCCCGTTTAGTCTATAAAAACATAAAACATATATTATAGAAATATATGACACCAGAAACATACAATTAGTATTTAAATTGTACAATTAATGCACAGCGAGTATTCATAAAAATCGTTACCATCTCAGTATGATCTGCAAGTGAAAGTGAAAACCAATGGACGTCTTCTGTTGGGGCCGTTTGGTATTTACATTATGGATTTCGAACGATTTAACAAACTTTGGGGGAAGAGTTGAGCTAAGAACTACCAGGCTATGATGACGTTATACCAATGATATGTCGTAGGTAATGTGTTGCAGACATTATTTGAAATAGGAATTAGAATAGAACACACACTACCCTGTTGTTAATTATCAAGATAATTGGGTTACGCACGTTTATAGTTTTACTGTACCCCAAATATACTTTAAAAATCAAATCTATCTCAACAATCTTTTAGTAAAAGTAAGGAATTTAATATATTGGGCTTTTTCTTAAATCTTATTTTATATTTATTTTATTATTGTAATGTATGTAAACATCAAACATTGCTAAATAAAGTCGTCCGCATATTTTTTTTTTATAGATGACATCGTCAAAGATTCAAGTTGCATGTCTCTGAAGACAGTGATGGGATTCATCGTATATAATGTACTGTTGTTGGTTACCTGGTTCTAACACTCACCATACAATATACTGTCATTTCACACTGAATCCTGTAAAGTCGTGGTCCTTCACTTTCTTACTAGTACTTTCATACTTTCGTACTACTACTTTCTTTACTTTCTTCTTACTTTTCTTTTCTTTTCTTTTTCCCCTTTCAATTTCCAGATAGAAAGTACGCCGACAGTATGCCTATACCATTATAGTACATAACCATTAACAACGATCCTTAGTGATATGTACCCATTGAATTACCACAAACTTGCCTAGGCTGTCTATCCGAGATTGCCACTCCAGCTAGTACCTTTTTATGCTACACACAAACACAGATAAAAACGCAATTAGTACATGCTATTGTTTACACGTAAATCATTGATTTGTAATTGATGTAAATGATTTACATGTAAATTGTGAAACTAGTACAACAAACTTATTGTAGAGAGATAAATAATAATTACAATTAAAGCAATGATTTCATCTATATTCAAAAGAACTATATTTATTTCGTAATGGAGAGACAACAGATGTGGGAAAAAATAATGTGCCTCATTGTAATTACGTTTCTATACACAGTTAGCTATTTGCTACCTGCAGAAAGAACTAATATGCCCGCATATTGTGAATACTATAACATTAATCTCTTGAAATAATAATAAATAAAATAAGAACATAAATGAAACGTCGTCGCTCTATAACACCGCGATGTATAAAATTAACAAATCGCTATAATTTACATCGTAAATTATTCCTTAATAACATAGCAGCTTATCTCGACCTAAGACATCACTACTGTATAGTTACTGTTGGTATTTAATCATTATACTTTAAGTTTAAGCGCATAAAGGTGAACTTTCAACGTATAATATTTTTCGTTAGTAAAAACAAATTGGTTTTGATTTATTATAAAACAAAGGGGATACGTGCAAGTTAATTACGACCAGAAACGTAATTAGGTCTAATCAAATAACGTAATCTTTTTATGAGCAATTTTTTTCTGCAAGGATTTTTTTTTAATAAACATGACATATATTCTACGTATTTATTTTAATGGCAATAACACATTTTAATGGCGTTTTTTAATTATGCTATAGGAAATAACTGTTTTATTGTATTTTGTTTAGCAATTGACAAACTGATTCATATATGTGCACTTTGATTAAAACAAGTTTTTATGGATTTTATGTCATTTTTTTTTAAATACCGATCATTTGCGACTGCAATCCTGGTTAGGGGAACATTTATTTAATTGACAAATTGCATTGTTTTGCTATTTATATGGGCTAATAGATAGAGTGTTAATTGTTACCTATTTATAATATTGTTTTACATACTTTTCTTGGTGTTGACATGATGCCACGATGCTCTGAGCTAGCCATAGCATAAAGTGGACAGTTCGGAGTGGAATAGATATGTGTTTTGCAGTGTTGTATATATGTATATTTGACAATGAAGTTAGTACCTATAACTCTAGACAGATAAAGATCTATGCAAGTTTGCCTTTGCACAATAGACTAGCGATGAGTTCGGCCATAACCTTCATGTATACTATAAGAAGTGCGAAGGTATAAATATATTAATTAAAAAAAAAATACGATAGCTAGTTTCTTTACCGCTAAACTAAAGTTGTACGTAAACAAGATGAGACTAAATAAAATAAATTATATGTTTCTTATTCACATTAATTAAAATAAGAGTTATTTATTCGACAAATTACCTGCTTATGGTGGGGTTTGCTTTTTTACTGTCCAGTTGACGAGGATTCCACTCCTCTGTCTACAGGAATACTGGACAGCGTTCCTTGCATTGTTTAGCGGTATATAAATGTGTTTCTAATTAATGTTGGCATAAAGCTATGCACTAATTCCGTCAGATATATTAGACGAGAATTTTGTTATTTAATAATGTGTATAATTTTTTTTTAGCTTAAAACTAATATTTTTTTGATAGTTTATTTGTACTTCCGAAAACCTTAATTAAAAAAGAAATTAAGTTCAATATTACAGGGAATTTATTTATAAGAGTCATCTAAACAAAAGAGAAGTGCTCTAAATTTAGTAATATACTTGCACGCCACTGTAGGAATTTTACATTTAAATTAAAAATGATTTAAATAATAATACGTAATGAATGCGAGAGAAAGCACCTAATTGATTTTTTGTTAATCTACAATAAGTTTCACTTTAACACATACGTCGTCTAAGCAACCTGCGCAAAAACGCGGGAAAGACTTTCACAAAGTAATTACGGACTTACCACAGATAATGTTATGTGTAGGCACATAGTTACGTTAGGGTAACGATGTTGCCTGACCCTGAATTAACAAAACATTCATTTTTTTAAAAAAAAATTAACACGATGCAATTTCTCTTTTGTTAGTTTTTGTCTCATTGTTTTCTTGGAGCGGTTCTTTATTAGCCAGCGGCTATCAAAGATATGCAGAGTTATTGATAAATTGAGATAAATTATATTTATATAATTATAAGTCAATTGTTTATTATTACAATTTTCAACATCTTGGAATGTATTTGAATTAATATCAGAGTAACTATTTTAAATATGTGTTAAAAAACAATCGTAGTTTTGGTTTTGTCAGCAATATACATTTGTCCCGGTGATAATCATTAGTGGTAGAATGTTGAGTTTTGTAGTACCGGGCTTATAGAGTAGGGTTTAGAGATGTTCTGTCTGTTATATAAGGCAACTAAAATGCCTTGATCCTCTAATCGTTCACTAAAGTGAACCTAGGGAGAATGGAAAACCATGTTGTTATAGCACAGTGAGGGTACTAGGGGAAGTGCTTACGTCGGAGAACCCGGAGCCTAGCTAGAGATCTATCCCAATGGAAGTAAAGTAAACTGTTAAAATACATTTATATTGTTTTGAAGCAAACTAAGAATTGATATTTTGTCATCCGTATACATTGCAATTGGGTTTTAATGGAAATTAATTTCATTGCGCGTTCGTGGCTGTACAAAATTAAAAAAATGTTGTCTAATAATACCCACAGCATACGTAGCGCTGATATTATCGTTTTTATGTTAAGTTTGATCGACAGTTCGGTGAATGTGCATTCAAAGCGCAATCATAGGCAATTTATGATTACTATTTGCTGTCTGTTTGTATTTGTTTTAGGGTATTCATTATTTGTTGTAGGACAATGATTTGATTTCATCATATGTTTTGTACTTATTGACATCGTATTATTTGCTTTTGGTTTGTTAGATTTGTCGTTAGTTAATTGATTTTGTAAAAAGTAATTTAATAAAAATAATATTTAAAAAAAATTGTTAGATTTCGGCATCTATCTAGATTCTGTCGATGTTGACGCTCTTAGCCTATGCGGCTCTTATAGCTTCATTGGACACAGGGCTCACGGAACTGAGGGGTCCGGGAGCTGGTTAGTTAACACCAAAGCGCACATACACTAAGCGTGTCGGTCTGCTCTGATGATGTTCCTATCTGACTGCCACCTAAGTTGCCAGTTCTCTAGCTATCGGAAGATATTCGAGAGTGGAGAATAGATGTGGACCTAGCCTCTGACGGACGCCACCTGTTGTCTGGCTAATCGCAAGCTGTAGGCGGTGAGAACCACCCTGACACGCGGGTGTATCTAGTGTATCGGCGTCTTATCTCAGTTAGTACCTACTTTTAAGTCTTTTTGTCTTTCAATTTCACATCACTTCCGCATCGTCTTGACTTATCAATATGCATTATGAAAGCAGAAAGAGGAAAGAATGTCGTCATCTTATTATGTGCTGTTCTGGAGGTGTCGTAATATATCGTGTCGTATACCATGGGCAGATAGTAGAAATATTAACTTATAGAATAAAATATTAAATACCAGTTCTAAAATACGGTGTGACGGGTAGCTAAGTGCGAGGCATGTGATTATTCTCATCGCATGTCGCTTAGCCGTCTCAATATTATGCAAAAATCTTTCAAATTTCTTCCTCAATAGCCTAATAGGTTTAGGGTACGACCTGCAAACCTGAAGGTAACACTTCGAATCAGCTCTATACTATTATTCTTCGTTCGTTTGATAATCTTCTAGCATAAGCATTTTTAAATATAACTTTGTTAACAGCAATGTCTGTGATAGCATTACAAAAAATATTTAAAAAAAAATATATAAAAATAGTGAAATAGTGCACGTGGACAGCGCTTTGTTATATTGATTCAGACTCAAGGCTGAATATAAGTGTTTGGGTCACCGGAAAAATAACGTTCATAAATTTTAACGATGATGATGATGATATTAATTTATCCCTAATGAGAAAGGCAAAGGACTTTAGTCCATACAACCAGGTCTTGTTCGTATGATGGTTGGTCTGAAACTCTTTTTACATTTTAACGGTGGGAGTGCGACGATGACATCTTGTTTCTATCAGTGATGGGTGTATAGGGTGGGTTCCCCATGGAAGGACCATGTCCTCGCAGAGTACCTGCTGTGTTGCGTATAGTGAGTGTTGCAAGGAAGTCAGTGACATGTAACGCAGCATCACGCTCAGGTTTGACAATGACAGTGCGTCTTGAATCTTTGTTGAGCATGGATGTAGTTTTTTTTATAGAGTACAGGGAGCAAACGAGCGGCGGGAACACCGAGGTGCTCATCGACGCCCATGGACAACTGCAACACCAAAGGAATTGCAGATAAGTTGCCGGCCTTTAAGAAAGGAATAGGCTCGCTTCTTGAAGGACCCTAAGTCTCACTTTATATTGGAAAAACCGAAGACAGACCGTAGCTGTAAGGGGCAGAAAATTCCGCGAGAATCGCACAGTAGAGGAATGCCAGGAAAAGCGTAGATTAATCTTATTTGAATCGGAATAACATTAAATATATGTCTGTTTCATGTAACATTTAACGATACTTAAATTCGAAGTGATTTAAAAGAAACCTCCAAAACAGACAGTAGAAAGACAAGATACCCTACCAAGTAATTTTTTACCACCAGGTAAACTGTGCTGATTGTCACGTTATGTATTATAAAATAAAAAAGGAGAGGTTTACTATTTATTTATTTATTGAGAAAGATACACCATCAACAATATCATTTGATATTTTACATAGGTATATAGTTTGTTTTTCCTAAATCTTAATGATTCGACTTTACAGGTGTATACAAACTTAACATCACAAAATCAACGATACAATTAAGAGGCGCCTCCTTACGAATACCTACTACCAGTCAAAGGAATGGACAATATTGGTATGTACATCTATGGACTTCCTATTTAAATTCATTAGGAAACTTCGAAACTGTGATTCAGGTACATATATCGAGCAAAGCTGCTACAGCCCTTAATTTTTAATAAACCCTAAAATATTAGACGAGATACTAAATACACGTTCGATTCCACCGGGTTTGTGGTTGAAGAGAATATTGGTAATGTTGAATTTATAAAAAAAAACCTCTTTGGAGTGTGCGTGAGTGTATGTAACAGTAAAGGAAAGGTGAATAAGTAAGAAACAGGGAAAGGTCACCAACCCAATTATCTCAGAACAGCGACTCTCTTAAGAAGCATCTAGATAATAAAATGCAGGTTAAGTATATGAAAAGTAAACTCTAAGAAGATAAATGCTGGACGATATTGTGTGTGTCGGACACACCTAGTATGAGTAAAATAATTAAAATTTTGAAAACTGACATATAATAATTTTCTAAAACCTAAATATGTTATTTAGGTTTTAGAAAAGGCCTGTATAGAATTTAAAATTATACATATATATATATATAAATATATATATATATATATATATATATATATAACCTACTAAGATTAATTTCAGCATTACGTTAATGTCGGCTGGTAGAGAATATATATTTATATATCACTGTATATATAAATTACACAATTGTACTAGTTTCTCCCAATAGTACCCTCGCCGCTTACGAGACGTACCTGGATGGGTTGGGCGACTGCATACGCGGATGCCTTCCCCGTCCTGTGCTGGTCCTGGGTCACTTTAACGCTCACTCCAGATCGTGGGGCTCCACCCGGGACTACGCAAAGGGAGAAACCGTGGAATCGTGGGCGGCGGGACTCGATCTCCGACTTTTGAATCGGGGGTCCATTAGCACATGCGTGCGATGGCAGGGGAATCGATAGTCGACCTGTCTTGGGCGACTCCTACTGCCACACGCATGGTCGGGATGGAGAGTAGCGGAAGAAGTGTAAGAAGCGTAGTAAATATTGGGATAAAACAATTGTACCGATCGAGATAAATTAACGATCCTTACATTTGCTGTATCATCGCCGAAAATATCACTAACATCGCTTCTCATAACATCGTAGTGTATCATCGTGCAATAATATTCGAAGATTAGAGGACTCGGTTGAATCATTGTATGTTAATGAAGGCATATTTATGTCTAAGAAAAGAATACAAAAGGCCTTTATTTACATATGTATGTCTAAATATGAAATTAACAGTTCATTAAATACTCTAAAGCGTTCCACAAAGTTTCCTGTTAGTGTTGCTACTGGTATATTTCCTTTTAATAAAATACAGCTACGGTAACTTTTACATTCAACAATATACTATAAATTGCACATGGCTGTATTAAAACAATGTCACACAAAATATACGGTTTTAACACTAATACTCTTTCGTGCTGTTGAACAATTAAATAATCTTTTATTTCAAATAAATCATCCCGATGCAGAGGTCTCGATATCATTAGCAATTTCAAACAGGCAGTGTAAGAACTCTCTCACGGATGTCTGTAGACAGCTAATTGTTACCATTGACAAGAAAAATAGTCGTGTTCGAATTAACGGTTATTTTTATCGGGCGCGAAAAAATTGGAATGTAAAAACTTGCATCGTGTTGCCATGTGCTATTAATTCTTTAAAGGGCTTTATTGACGTTTTTCAACGTGTCGAACTAAAAATTAACATGTCATACGTTGATAATGGTCGCAGACCTCTTGTTATTTATATATACGGCTACTAAAGTATTCTATTTAAAACTTTGGAGTATGTTAAAAATTTATGTTGCTTTTCGCATTGGACAAATTAGATAAAGAACTTAATTATACATTACATAATAATACTTATATATAATAAATTAGTTATATTATTATTTAAATAACAGGTCAAAAGTATAAAACATTTAATTATAAGAAATGTTTAAATTGACGTCGAGACTTATATAACCTTGTCAATCAAGAACTGAACGAAGGAACATGGCCTTATGTGAGACTAACAATTTATTGATATCAATATTTAATAAATACTAATTCTAGATTAATATTTCATAAATAAACTTCGATATTTTATAATTAAATATATTAAATATAGAATACATGAGGTTTACTTTATTTTGAAATCAAAATAATATGTATAAATTTATTCGCACAATCATCCCATACGGTCCAGAAAGTATTCCTTTATTTATTACTTTATTAATCTTATTTTTATTGTTCATTGGACCGGGCTCTTCGCATCAATTTTATATTACGCTATTTGCTCTTCGGTGAAGAATGCGTGGATATTTTCAGACAATTCAAAATAGTCACATAAAATCTTTTTAATTCTCAGGGAATATTGAACGAATTGTCGGTGTGTCTTGTCTTACACACCGGCAGAAAAGTTAAAAATATAAACTTTATTTTCACTTTATTATTTGTTATTGCATTAATAAATATAAACACATATCTGACCTTTGTAATGTCAATCTCTTACGGTACAAGTAGACAGACACATTGGAAACACTAAGAATACGAAACTGCTCAAATATCGTTATAAATTTATGTCACCATAAGGGTAGGCATGATTAAAAAAAATACTTTTAGTTTGTATTATACTACAATTGACGTTTGTGATAGGTAAACATTTTACTGATCACAGTGTGGCTCACAACGGAGTTGTCTGTGCCTAAAGTCATGGCAATTTAACCCTAGAGCGCGCGCGGAAATGTCAGTCGCTGTGGCGGCAGCTGCGGGCCCTCGCAGCCCCAGGCCTCCATAGAGAGGTGAAGGAGCTAAATGCTATTTTGTATAAAGTTCTTATTAATTATGTCCTGCCATTATTAATCATTTAGTTTATTCGTGTTTTATTTTTTTAAGTTGAGATTTTATTTTGGTATTACCACTAGACTATGTGTAATATTTTTGAGAAGTGAGCTACGTACTTTTTTTTAAATCCATAAAGATAACTTCAGGTACATTTAAAGAATCCATACAAATGACTGCTGTAGTCCATTGATAATCATTCCTCAGTCCAATCAGTCCATCGGTAATATCTTTCCTCGGCGACACAGGCGGGCGATTTTTAAGCCTGTAAATGAATTTGATGTAACCATATATCTTTATTTGGTAGATTTAATATTAATATACTTATACCTTGGACCTTATATATTGTTCCTCGTCATGGATCTTGGCATATTTGATTTTTATCTCAACATTTGCCGGAGACCGCGAGATTTAAAACCGTTTTTATTACCCACCGATCTCCATGAAATGATATGGGACAATGAATTATTTATACTATATATAAATAAGTTTATGTTATTTTAATAAATACTCAAACTTGTTTATGAGAAAACTTATGTGATGGTTAGTTTATACAAATACTAGATTTAAGCGGAAATATAATTTAATACGCAACAACACAGCAGTATTGTTTCTGTCCAATGATAATTCTAGCGTTACATATAGCACGGCTAAAAAAAAAGCTATTCGCTAACCGCCACCACTAATTCTTACTTTCACGCAACCATGAATTACGAGCGACGCACCGACACCGGCTTCCCGTGCGGGCGTTAATTGCAAACAAATATCGTCCCACGTGACGTACGCGTAATTACAGGATCGTTGGCTGTAAGTGTAGCTTTGTGTAAGGACTTTGGATGTACACCAAGTTTACATTAATTTGCTACTTATCGGTTAGCAGCGTTAACCGTTACGTAATTGCTCTAGGGGTTTCAGGAAATAGCTTATTAGAAATAATCGCTACATCACTAGAAAGAGCATTGTCCTGTCATTTGCGTATTATGAATAATAGAAGATTATAAAAACTACTGCGCGGCTTAGTGGTCAAATTATTCGGCTACTGTGTCGCGGGTACCTGGTTCGACACTCAATAAAGAACAATATTTGTTCAAAATAAATTGTCGATTTCGAGACTGACTGTAAATTGTCCCGCGGCATTCAATAAATAAGTTGTTACATTATTGGGGAATGCGACCAAGAATGAATGCTTTCGTTGATATCACCTTGTGATGATCCAATTCGACCAGGACGCATTTTGCAACGCAAACACAGACGCACTTCCCTGACGTCCCCTTCCCTAGTCCGATGTAATGGCAATAAGATCTAGAGAAGGAGTCAAAGATACGACATACATACCAATACCCAGACCAATAGTTACATAATGTGCTGCTGTTTTCTGTAACGAAGAATTCTCATCTCAGTCTTCTGGGGTGACAACGGAGAACGTCCGCGTGAGATAAACCGTGCTTCCGTTTGGCAACCCTAATTTAATTTAAAAAAAACTTATTTTGAATTTATAACTAAACTTAAACGCATAGTCCAGACTGGACGTGTTTTGGATACGATTAAGTTTAGTAATATGAAAAATAATTGTAGATTTCTAATACGAGTAAATTTCACGTGTTCTTGGTTTTTTTCTCGTTAATGAAGTTAGCAGTTGCGTAGTAATATGTTTAAATTGAATAATAAAATAGGAAACGGAAGTATTTACGTGATCAGTGCACTTAACCGAACGTCTTAAATGGTTCCGTTTGTGTCTGTAACAATTTTCCTTTATTGAATATTGTATCCTGTTATAGTATAACGAGCCGCAGTTAGCAATTTGAGTCCTTTTTTGTTTTGTTAACTCAGGCAGTTATATGCCGCCGGAGTAATTTAATTCGAATTCGACGTCGTTGAGTATTGCAGCTGGATACTAGATGTAACATAACTCGATTGGTGGAGAAACATGCTTTCACTGTGGTGTTTCGAATGTTTTTTTTTTTATAATTAGGGATGACAATCGAGCACACAGTTCATCCGATGGTAGGTGATAATTCCCCAACAATTATATTTAATATCAACAAAGATTCAATTTCAATGCAAATGTCTTGTTATCTGCAATTGTGTACCCGATTCTGTACACCCACCATACAAAACACGATAGCGACTATGCTACTGTTTCACACTGAGTATTCTGTGACGGTATGTTCGGACCCATTCACACTGCAACGAGAAACTAGTCGCACTGCGGTTCTGAGTGAGACATTACAGTTATTGGTAATGCGGCATTGAATATAACGACTTAAGGGTGGTAACGTATTGCAATTTAGATTTCCAATCGAGGATGGATATATTTACCACGCGGCGTAAGAATCACTTGCACGGTGCAACTCTTAAAACTATCTTCAAAACAAAAATAAATAAAAAAGAGAGGTGTCATGGGACGCCCGACAGGAGGTAGCTTCATTCGCATTGTATGTAAAAAGATATAAAATATATAATTGAAAAATAAATAAATAAGAGAAACTGTAAAAAGTACTTCCAATACTTTCACTCTCTTCTATTCTGTCTCCCCCAATCACTTAAGCTCATTTTTTTTAATGAATTTTTGATTAACAAACGAGCACACAGTTCATTGAATGTTCATTCAAAGTCATTCCTGCGGCCCATGACGTCTACATTAATCCTTGACAAGGAATCATAATGCAGATGCGTTGTCACCCTTGAGGACTGAGATGGAACGCCTCGTCAACAATAATAAAGGTCTCCGGATCCCTACACTCACCAGACGAAACACGGCAGCATTACGCTGCTATTTCACGCTGGTATTCTGCGAGGGTGTGGTCCTTCGCCGGTCGAGCTTACCCTGTAGCTAGAAACATACTGCAACGTTACTGTACGGTACGTAATGAATAAGATAGTGAGGTATGTTGCATCACCTCGTTCGTACGTTTCACGTTTTATGTGTTAGGACTCGATCGCGAACGCACAAAAAAGGAGGTTTCATTTCAAATGGATATAAAATTTATTAAATTTAAAGATTCGTAAACAATTTATTGAGTGGTGTCAAAATACCCTGTTTATCGGAATTAGTCAATGTTGCGCTGTATACAAAAAAAATCTTAAGTATCATTTTGACTTTTATTATGACTGTTCTTAATGTAAAGATATTTTAAGAAAAACCTTTATTGCACATATCATGCAAAATTAACCGACACTCGTATTCGACTTCTCAAATCCTGTTTCTTTAAGAACTGGTTTCACGCCACGAGGATTAAATATTACAAATGTCTTATGTATGTATATTATATTACAAATTAACTTCATTGTAGTCTTTGATTTTAATCATATATGTAAATGGGCTATATGTGATAGATAACTACTATCGGTATCTTATTGGTTTTTGTTTTTTTTGTAGAGTATCATCACAGCAAATCCGTCCAGAGGAATCTAAGGTAGCAACCCTTTTGTATAGGTCCCATAAGTAGGTATAAATAAGAGTCTGTATGAATAAAGTATATTTTGATTTGATGAACGAGATATTGGAACATAATTTGCCCCATCGCTCCACTAACGACTTGTAATGTCACATGTATTTTAAATACTTTTTATTTTATATCTCGGATATGAAGATTTTCGCACAATGTTTTATTTAAGTACCGAGCTACTTATGGTGTATCGGTTATCTGTGTGTAGGGAATCTGTTAGCCAATTACAGGTAACGAGGCAATCCATATCAATCCACAGGGAGGATAATGCACGTGCATAAGTGTGGATGTAGATGTCATGGGCCGTAGTTATCACGTGAACTGTGTCCTTGTTTGACACCTGTAGGCGTGTGCAGCTGGGATTAAGCTCATGTTACCGGCGTGTTATGAAGTTAAAGGGGCTTGCACACTGAGATATCACATCACAAACGATATTTATATTTCTTACGTCGTCAAATATAATATATTAAGTTAGTTTTATGCACAGAGTTGAAGTAAATAAAGGAACGAGGTTCATTACGAGCCGTACATTAATTATATAGACATGGAGGATACTTAGATCGTATTATATATAATTAAATTAATCGCTTAATCACTACATATCCTCTATTTTGCCATCATCAATGGAACGCTTCCGAGAAGTACGCGTTTTAATTGCCTTGGAAATATTAATGAAATGCGTAACGAATTAAGGCAATTACATATGTTGCGTACCATTTTTGTAATTGTACAAGACTTAATAAAGAGGTAAACGGTTTAAAGTATGTTAAAGTACTTGTTTCCAATATTGTATAATTATTGTGAAACAAGCCTAGGACCACATTTCACACTAAGAATCCTTTGAATTTGTAGTTGTATTATATGACAGTATTTGTCCACAATGAACCTGTTACAGCCTTTAAATAATAGCTTGACAATTGCAATAGACGATTTCGCTATTGTATGGCGATGCATTACTATTATATTAATTATTTTATTTATTATTATCAATGTTATTTTATTATTATTAGGCGGTGGTTTTTATTTTGCAATATTTAACAGGCGCCTACTTGTCTAAATATTATTCGAAGTCGAATTTCTTTTTTTCTTTCGATCTCATGGCCGCTGTCAGCCCGAGGGCTTTTCAGTTTCAGTGGATAACCAGCACAGGGGTTTCCGAGACGGAGCCTCGGTTTCGACCGATAGCGACTGACTCGAGGGTGCCTCAGAGGATCGAACCTCGCCTCGATCAGTTGCTTCTGACGATGGATTATATAAATTAATACCTCTATTATTACGCGATATTCGCTCTGCTAACAATTAATCGAATTATGAGGAACTTTTTTCGCCTCGCGGAAGTTCGCTTATCCATTTTGTGTGCAAATAAATAGAGACTATTATGTGGTGTTACTGTATTGTGCATTGTGTTTAAATGTGAGATCGCCTCGAGAGAATTACAAAGCATTACAGTGGAAATATAGTATCAATGAGGTGGTCACTCTATTTGTTTGTCACTTGTTATCTTTGTATTCTTATATACTATCGCTTTGGGACCATAATAGATATAACGTTAACTTAAATAAATAAATAAAGTTGGTAAGAAATAAAAAAAAGAAGAGAAAAAGAAGCTGAAACTGAAAATTTCTTAATGGAATTTAAAAACATAAGATTACTTTAAACATCAGCGTTTTTGTTTATTCATTATAGATGCTATGGTTTAGTCATTAGTTTGTCATTCACGCGTTCTTGATACACTATCATCGTCTATAAATAGACATGACGATCGTGCATTGGTGTGAGCAAAAGGAATATTTGAAGATCATTCATATAAGGCACTTGCGTACCGTGCAAAGACACATGTATGAAATGTTTTTAATGTTGTTCGCATGAGTTTGCTAAGATAAAAAATATGTATTCTGTGTTTTATTTTTTGTAGAATAGGTCAAACGAGCAAGCGGCTCACTGATGGTAAGTGATTACCGCCGCCCATGGATCCGCAACAGCAAAGGAGTGGCAAATGAGCTTTCAGCCTGTTGTAGGCTGTTTCCTTGAAGGTCCCTAAGTCGTATCGGTTCGGTGTAGCAATGTGTTATATTAGATAAATAATATTCACTTGTTTGCCATTACGAACTAACGTAAATATTCGATAAATTTCAATGTAAGGCAATAAATATTTTATTTTTTAACCACACTCCGCTTAACCAATCCAACTAAACCGTATGTAAATATATACTAGGACATTGTCTCTCAACCATTTTTATTTCGCTAACCACGAAAAAGCCAAAAAGGTAAGCACTTGCTTTACGACCCCTTCACTATAAATCTATAACATTTTAATTAATAGTTTATTTTACACAACGTAAAGTACACGTTCAAGTACAAGTAATACAGTACAAGGTGCATATATTCATGATCAATGGTAACATTTAATTTTAATAAACTAATATTTTGTATACATGCCTCATTTATTAAACAGATTGCGATCCCAATACAACCCATATGTTGTATTGGGATCGCAATCACCAGTGTACCATTTCACAATAGTCGAATGGTAGATTTGAATGTATAACCTTAAGTTTCGCAGACCGTACTCTAAACCATAAGGCTATTGGCGCTCCAAAATTTATTGTTCAACTGTTATATAAAATTAAAACAATAAACACAATTGGCTGACAAGCGTATCTGCAGATCAGACTTGTGCGGTCTGAATTTTACTGGTCCATGTAACATTCAGATAATTACTATATCTTTGATATTAAAGTTTATAATTGCATGAATAACTGTAAGTAATGAATGAAGTTTTTGCGGACGGGATTTGTCAGTCACTGAATTATTAACGCAAAGATGCAGTTCGGCGGATTCTGTTTTGACCGGTTTCAATTAATGCCTTTACGGTCTGCTAAGCGGATTATTTGGTGCAGTAAATAAGAAATTGTTTAATTCGTTCTTTTTTTTAAATCATCAATTCGAGACGCCATTGACAGGATTAGATATTCGATCGAATGAAAATAATAATAAAATACTTAAGAGATATACTAAAGGTGTTTAAAATAATAAAAAATAAACGTACATATCAGTAAAAATAACTAGACACACATTCATGAACGCCATGTCTTTCAAATATATTTTTATTTATTTTATTTACGTTTCCTCACAATTTTTAAAAGCAATCACTCGGATACTGACTACGATTCACGTACGTTCAAGTGAATAGTTAACGCTGTAGAAATACGCAGATATGCGTGTACAATGGCTGTTTTTTTGCGTCTAAATCCTAACAGGATTCTTGGTCTACAATTTTATTGTATAATATGAGCATAATTTTGCAAATTGAGCGAGGCGAATCGTAGATCTAATTTACACAAGTAACGTGAAATCAATGTAATCACTTGGGTGTTTCGACGATTATGTATATTGAACTTTATTATGTTGAATTGGGGGCAAATACAAATATGTTCGAAGATAACTTCATGGCACGCGGGGGGAATGAAACACAGTATATAATACTGTGTAGCTGGTATAATATTAACAATAATAATAATAATATATAATATATCTATGACACATATATATATATATATATATATATATATATATATATATATATATATATTCTGTGAGGGCGTGTTCCTAACCCGGTCGAAATGACCTATTCATTCTGCAACTATAAACTGCAGCGTAGCTCTACTATACTATACGTACCACTCTAACTGTTCGTGACCTGTAATATAAAAAAACCTTTCGACTCTTCCTTTAATAATGCAAATGTGTAATTGTAATTTATGGAAAATATAAAGATCGCGATGAGTCAAGTGCCCTTATGTTTGCATAGTAATTAAAGGTAATATTTAATTCCTGCTGTCATTATACCGATATAAACGATCTTACATTAGTCGTGAAAATGAAATAGTTTGTTTCTTTTTTAAATTTAGATTCTATTTCCATATTGTATATATCTATTATTACATAGTATATATCTATTTTAAAACTTATTATTGTTTTCCTTCGGGCGATAATTTTTCCTACTACGTGTAAACATACCACGTTCACGTATCTTTGTTCTTCGTGAGGTGAAATGAAATATAAACACAATATTTATTGGCTAATACGTTAAGCGCCGCAGTCGTGTAACTTTAAACAACTTAATCTCCACGCCCGGAGAATGCAAGAAACGAGCCGTGCCCCGAACGATCCGACTTTACTACGAACCGAAGTAATCGCTTTACCGAGAAAAACAGGTACCGCTTTTATGGTTAATCAAACTATTTTTATTCTTACATGTAATTGTGGACATGCTTATTAAATTACATTTTAATGCAACTTAATTGCAACCGGTTGCAATTTGCTAGTGCCAGCGTACCATACCTTATGGGAATTCGTTGGAGGCATTTAGTAAAATAAAAGAAAAATATATAAATTAACTTCTTCTCAGTTAACAAAGGTATAAAATTGTTAGTTGTTATTAATTTATCAATTAGGTACTTGACATGTTATATAGCGGTCTTTAGATTACGGTACGGAACCCATATTTGTTACTTTAGTCTGGCGTATCTTAAATTATCAATTATAAGAGCTGGACTTAGTACATGATATGAAGTGTCAAGAAGCCGTAACTTAGTACATGACCCGCTTTTGACGAGGCGTAAGCTCACTGGTATATGGTGAACAACTTTGTAAAGAATTTTAACATGTATAATTCATAAATTTTATGGGATTCGTCGCGCATTATTGTTTGTTTTGGCCAAAGGAGAGGTATCCTGCCAGACAATGGCAGCTTAAGGTGGGACTAATGCTCCGATGTTTTTTTTTTGTTTTTGGAATATTTGTATCGCTGTTTGCCTTGCGGCCTCTACAGCTTCTCCCATATAGACTCGCGAGCAGGGGGCCCGCGAGTAAGGAGTACGACGACGCTGCTGACGCGATGACTGCTGCCACTCCGCCGCACTCCGACCCCTGTGGACGAGGAACGTCAACGACGACAGAGGGGGGCGAACATGATCCGAGGGTCCCTCTTAAGGAGGTGCGAAAACTTCGGCTCGGACCAATTTCGGAAGGCAGGAAAGCTCCACTGTTGTATTTTAGATCTCTATAAATACTTCGTTTGTGGGGAAACTGTGACAGCGTGATGCACTCTCTTGGACGATTATTTGACGTTGCACTTAGAAGCTACATAAGTGATTTTTATATAATAGAGTAGTTATATGTGTTAAGTTATAACAACAAACTAACGTTGGCTAGAATGGCATGGGAAAAGCTACTTAAGATATAAAATAACGTGCTTTCGACTAAACCTTCGTCGCGTGTAACACAAAGCAAAATACATGTAACAGAAATGAAACATGTTTGCCGATTTGCACATCGTTTCGTAGATATATAGGAAAAAAGAGTAAAAAAGAGTAGTAGACGATAAAATGGCAGATAAAGAGAGAGAGAGAGATAGAAAAGAAGGAAAACATATTCTCTCTTTTTCTCTTTCTGGCAAGTACTGGGTATCTATTTTACAACTTCTTTCGTTTGAAACAATTAAAAAAAAATTAGAAACGTTGTACTAAAATTCGACCTTGAAAATTTTATTCTAATTGCTCCCAAAGTTTCACTTCAAATCTACTAAAATGGAAACATTATATGCAGTGTTTTGATTTCAACATAATAGGATACTAAAAATGTAAAAGAGATAAAGTAAACATTTATAAAATTTACGTCCAAAATTATCACACGATAGGTAACAATATCAAAGTCAAGACCAGTTTGTTGATTATGGCTTCTTACAAGTTTTCATATGAATTTTGTAATCGACGATTGGCTTAAAATGGCTCCATAAAAGAGAGATCGGCGGAAATTGTTTTTCCTACCTTTAACTTTTAATGATTACATATGACTGCTTAGATAATCTGATAATTTGGAATTTGGTATATCAAGGATGGCAGGAAGATGGAAGAGCGTACGCAAAATATTCGATTTCTATTTAAATAGTAAAAAAAAGACAGATGAATAGAGGAATACCGAGCCCAGCAACGTATGTAGCATAGTTATCTTTCTTTCTCTCTCTGCTCAAGTAACTATTTTCCGTCCATATATAATCCATAAACGATTTAATTAGAAATAATGTTGCGCTCAAATTAAGATATTAATTTAATTTTTCTCTAAGATTTTTTGACTCATAACTATGAATATTATAATATTATGATAAATCGGCAATCTGGGTAGTGTCAGAGACTTTTGCTGGCTTCTTATTTCCATCTTGCTACTGATTTGCGAGTACTGGGTTCGATTCTCAACTAAACGCGACATTTGTGCAAAACAAATTGTCAATTTTCAGATCAGGGCGTATCACTCCTCTCGTGTTGGCATTTACACCGTGATGCCATATAATCAAATTTGCCACACATCGGATTATAACGAATGGAATGGGTATGAACTTTTTTCGCCAAAATATACGCTGCTGTGACTGCAGCGCAGTTATGTCGTCTGGCGATAACCGTAAGATAATGCTATGGTCGAATTTAATCTAGAGGACAACACTGTAAATAAAAACAATGCACACTCTCCATGTGTAAGTTATAGCCCGGGAAAGAAGTCGGCAAAAGAATCTGTTCGCAATTACGTCAATCAATTATAATGGAAGAGGAAATTGCTTGTTTCCGCGGCTGCTTCGGCTGAAGACACAGTTTTGATGTAATGCCGCAATTTATCAGCGGTAGCGGGTGGATGATTTTTTTTTATTGTATATGGCACAATTTACATAATAGTAATTCCTGCGGTTTCTTTCTATTTTTACATACTTCCTAGATAAGGAATCATAATGCAGATGCGTGGTCACCCGTGGGTATAAAGATGGAACGCCTCTAAACCAGTACTAAAGGGTCTCTACATACACACCAGTAGAAACGTTGCATGTGTTATGTGGATATTACATGCTATTCTACTTCTGAAAAAAAAAATGTTCACGTTGCTTAATGTTGCCAATTATCATTATGTTTATTTTTGTTCATACTCGATATATAATCGAAGTTTTAATTATCTAATTATTATAAAATATGTTATATACGTATTCATTGTTGTAATTCCGTTGGCGATCCATATATAAATATATATATATATATATATATATATATATATATATATATATATATATATATATATATATATATATATATAAATGAGTACCCGACATTAAAAATATATAAATGCATAAATCCTACAGTGGCTGGCACTGCAGGTTTGTTAACTATTCGTACTTCACATTTCTTTTATAAAACTAAGGGTGACAAACGGCACATAGTTTATCACGGTAAGTGATACCTGCAGCCCATAAACACCTTCATCCATTTTCCACAAACATACAAATGCATTGCCCAATACTCCTTTTGAAAACTAAGATGGAATGTCTCGCTACAAGTATCCGGGTTTGCGGAGTCGAAAGAATAGCAGCAGTGTCATGCTGCCATTTAAGCTGGTATCCTGTGAGGGCGTAATCTGCGGTTTATACTACATCTAGAAACAAGCTGAAGGATAACTGTACCGCTGTTAAAGATTGCATTAAAAAGCAGTACAACACAACGCGTTCTACGCCATTATGAAAACGATGATAACTAAAAATAACATTCACAAATAAAAATCCTCTTTCGTCTTTTATCCCTACCTACTCCAAGTACTACACACATCTCACAAGAATCTAATAAGCTCATGGCAGAGGGTGAATCTATTGCCCAACGCTGTAGACAAATGACAACGAGTGATTTTATATTTACACATGACAATGCCGTAGGATGATTCGAATGTAGAATTGGTGTTAAGAGAATTGCAACACAAGAAAACTTATTCTGTGCTTTAAATTTGTGTCGGCAATCACTACTAAGAACAAGCAATTTAGTTGTCATGTGCTACAATGACGGGGCTGTTCATAAATCAATTTTTGTTACGCAGTAGATTCTCACCTGATTTATAAATTAGCTGTAACACGAATAGCTCATGTCGGGGTAAGACGACGCTTTCCAGAATACTGCATGCGTACGTGAATAAGTTTAATTAAACTCATTTCATACATTCACCATGTGCGAAATTATTTGATCTCAATACATTATATTTTTGGCAAGTTTCGGTGATTTTGATGAGGGTATTTTTCATATAGTATGGGTATATATAATAAAGTACTCCATTTGACTACAGGACTGTTTACTGCACAGCAGATAATTTTCTTATTAACAGTTTCCAGGTACATTTGGATTGTAATTGTTCGTCACAAACACGGCAACCGAACCCACCTCTTACTCTTGTGGCAACAGATTAAAAAAAATACAAGGCTAGTCTCCGCGCGAGCGTGCTTGTATTTTGTATCTAGAAGAATGTCCATCAGAAAATATATTAATTGTTTTGTTATTCTTTTACTTTTGATAAAAGAAAAAGATTTTATGGTGGCAATCACGTAGGTTCTTAAATAAAAAGTTCAAGAACATTAAGTATTTATGTATGATTAATTTTCAGCAAAATCTACAAATAAATAATTTTGGTTTCTTGTTATTATAGGGTATAATGTATAACATTGTAACTTCAGGTAGCACCAAATTGATTTCCATAATATTTTTAACATGACAATCTGTTAGCAGCTTCGTTGATTGCAGTAGAAAAAAAATCTTTTAACACAGTTTCACTGCTTAAAATTGACACCATTTTATTATTGTTAATCAATCAGTCGTAATTATGAGAACTTTGTTGCATACATACGACCATATATACGACATGTAATAAAAATTAAAAAAAAAACAATAAAAAAAGAAATAAAAAAGTTTTTATCACTAGTAATATTTTTGCACCGAACATATAGCAGGTGCTGAGGATCACGCGACCCGCGTTTCATATCAAACACGAAATCGTTCCTCGAAACTGTCGTATTTTGACTGGAACCCATTCGAAACTCCCATAAGCTATCAGTTGATGTTATTTAAAATTTGCCAATAAACATGTAGTTATCTTTTTTAATTATATGAAAGGGTAAAGATAAAATATAGGCATTTATTAATGTAGTGCGTTTTACCATTAATGCTCATATCTATCAATATTTTTACGAAACTAAAAATTTGTAAGTGATGACTATGGCCCATAAACACCTTAATAAATGCTCGATAAAGGTACAAGACGTACATACATGCGTTAGAGTCCCTGGGAGCTGAGATGGAATGTCTTGCTGCCGAAGATCCGGAGACCTAATGGCATATTAATAGAGAAATTAGACAGAATTGCTAGCCAAAATTAATCTGCAATATAATGTTTGACCGCAGGACGAAAAGACGATGATTTTTGGATGATTATCCGTCGATTCTACGCTGAGACTTGAGGTACGATAGTTCTGAAGTGCGCTGGGCAGTGATGCCGCCAAAACGGTGGAATTGCCGTTTCATGAGTCGGGGATTTCTGCCATTTACACCACGCTACATCATATCGTCCACGGTGGTCAGAATGAAGAGGGGGTGAAGTGCGCCTTATATCCACGGTGAGTCAAGTTGAACGCCAATGTGTGACTTGCAAGAACTGTAGACTTCTAATGATACTGCTCGGGATTGAAGGAATGACAACTGCCAAAGGATGAGGAGTAGCGTACTCTCATCACCTCGGGGTCACCAAGGGGAATAAATTCTAAGGCAACATAACAAAAGACATAAAAATATATTTTACTTAATAAAATGAATTTAGGAATTTCAAAAAAAAAACAACATTAAATACAAACAAAAAAACACGCAAGCCTTCGAACGTAACACACGCACATCAATAATAACTAGGCGACCGGCTAAGGCCAATGGAGTACCGAGAAACGGCTTATTTAATTAAGCAAGGGCAGCAATCAACGTGCCTCGGCCATGTTGCGACGCTGCCTTACGCGGAACGTCATCGTGTCGACGTTAACTGCGATTCACTCGTTTCCGAACGAGAAAAGGGAAAAAAAACACCACGCAGTCCGCGAATTTCTATTTAACTTCGTGAGAACTCATGTGTCTGCCCGCGGTTTTCTTGGACGAGATTATTTCTGGCATCACCCAGGCAGCATGTGAAAGTTATGGTCTTATAGCGTGATAAATGCTAAATAATGTTAATTCAAATCACCATTTGTCTACTAATTAGTTACGTAATAATTTAGTGAATATGATGAAACATTGAAATGAAACATGTAACAAAATTGTGGAAATATATTAAAAAAAATCAATAATAAAATCTAAAAAAATCTTGAAACAGATATAAAATAATTAAAGAAATATATAAGCGATTTCATTTCTAAAGTACTTCGTTGAAAATATTTAGTTACAAATAACATTTAAGAGTGCAAAAAATTTTGTCACTTATAATATCAATATATAATTGTGGTTATAACAACAATCAGATGTATTAGTTATAAAAAACAATGAGGATATTCTAACATCCGTTTCAGGACAAGCCGCACGTAATTATGGGTCAGGACTGCATTAAAATCTTTATTTATAAAGAAGTCAACATAAAAAGCTAAACTAAGTTACCCCGCCTTAATTCGATATTGCGAGCGCACTAATATCTAATCGAATCGAAATTAATGTTTAAAATAATCAGCGTCCATCACTGGCTCTGCCTTAACGGGCCCACAAAATATACATGATATTGCAGCTAATGAAGACGCTACACTGTAATTTCACATAAAAAGAGGCCGAGCGTCACAATCACCCGGTCGGTGGTGGGTGACAAAAATGCAATTTAAGTTATGCCACGTCAAAAACTCAATTCTGTAAAAGCGGGTGCATGTAATGCGATTGGTCGACGTCGTAGCAAAAACTGTCCTTCGATCATCCCATCGCATAATTAGTCTCATGCTGCGATCGCGCGCTCTACAGAAGATCCGCGAATTCCTTTTTTCCTTAACGCATTCGTCTCCGTTATTACAATTGCCGTATTGCCAATTCAACTGCGATGTATCTATCTTACCATTTCGCTTTTTGCTATCAACGCTATTTCGTTTTTTACCTGTCAATGATCATTACAGACGCGTTTTCATTACGTTGAATATGTCAATTCCTTTGTTGATTTTGCAAAAGAAACGTTTAATTTAACGGGCAACATGCACGTGCTCTATAATTTGATCTTATTACAAGAAATGACTACAATTTAATTATACTGCTGTCAATTATGTCTTTAACAACGAAGTACCATAGTAGTATTAACTATAGGATTTTTCTGATAGCTTATTTATTATATTGTATTTTATCCCAATCGATGTAAAAAGAGATAGGAAATGTGTAGACACACTTCACCTGGTGTTTATTAAGATATACGTGGCTGATGTGTTTACCGTTTAGCACAAATGCTATAAAAATAATGTAAATAATTTATTTTTTGAGTACAAAATATCACTCATATTTCTAGCATCTATCGGGTTTTGTACCACAGGATCTTTTATTTCTAAAACTATAAAACAACTTTCAACTTATTAATAATTTGTGATTTTATTACGACAGCATCAATAAATTAATACACTCTTGCTATTCGAAGTCATTAACACAACTCAATCAAAAATTATAAGACCACAGCTGACTCACCTCGCCCACAGATTGCAAAAACTTTTGTTACATTATTGTAGGAGATTGCGAGATTGGCAGTATTGCTATTAATAAAACTTTTTGTAAAAGAATGCTGGCTATGCGTTTAGCATTACTAAAATTCCTGTTAAACACGCTTAATTGCTTGTGGTAGGAATTGTTTAGTTATGTAATAAAGTATAACATGACACAAAAAATCGTAATAACTACATATATGTAAAGTACCAAACGACCTAAAAAGGTTTCCATGTATATTTTTTAGTCCCGCTTTGGTATAACTGTTGGAATAAGAAACTTTCTTATATTCTTTAATCAAAACCCCTTGTAAGATCTTTTAATCCAAACTTAAATTCGATTATGAATATTCTAAAAGCAATTTTATGTAGAAAAACCTAAACCTTAAACTATTGCCTGACATTAATCTAATATAAGGATGGAATAGTTGTTGTAAATCTCGTGATTAAATAAAATATTTTTACTTTCTTTTATTAATCCAGGGACACCCATCTTTTCTTCAAATACAGAGTTACCATCCTTATATTCTTTAAAGTTTTTTTATAACTGTTTCTGTAAAAAAAAAAAATATGGTAGCTACGTAACGATGACTATGCTATATTATTACGCGTACGATTTTGCTAGATATGGTATAATGTATTTATTAATAACGCATGATAACTATATTATAGTAAAGTTTTATATATAATCTTCTTTGAGCTTGATAGTCTAATTAAGAACAAATAAAATGGGAGCATTTTGCATAATCTTTATGTGTAGTTAGACACTTGCAATCGCAATATAAGATACTTAACTGAAAGCACATACTCGTAGTTTCCTTGCAACATCAATATGTCTGTACGCGCTAATTTAACCACTGAATTGATATTGTTCAGGTTTATTATTTTTGTTATTTGTTAGATTATTTGTCAAAGCATAGTTTCCGTGTATAATTTATAAATGAATTGTATAATGATATAATAATATAATGCATGTTAACAAGTAAAAAAATACTCTTCGTGTTAACCGAAAACTCGGGGTGAAACAAAAAGATGCTGTGTCCTAATTTCTATGTTCATGGTACAAATAAAAGGATATTCGTATTTTTTACTAGTTACAATATTAATAATCCTTTTACGATTAAAGTTATAAATAAATCTTAAATTATTCTTTTAAGATTTAAAAAAGTCATGGTGCACATAGCAAGCTACATTTCTATTAAAGTTCATAACGTAGCTAACGCGACTGGCGGTGACCTCTGTGATGTTCGAGATCAAACGTGTATTACGGACGTATCACAAATATTAGTCAGTGATTAAATATCTTCTGTAGAGAAATAACATGGACATTACTCTAAAGAGTAATAGAAGCTTCGTCTGAGCGCCATAAGCGCTCGGTCAAGCTCGGTCTCGGTCTCGGTCTCGGTCTCGGTCTCAACCCGGTGAAACTATAAAGGCTAACAGCGGCCATAAGCATGAAAAAAAAAAAACTAAACTGTTATCAGGAAGGTCTACAAAATCTCGTCTTCCACAATACGAATGTTTTCGTTTAATAGTTAAAAAAGACATTAATATTAAATTCATTTTAATAAATGACTATCATAAATTAATTCATAAATGTTGTTTTAGTATAAAATCTATCCGAGAATTAATTAATTAATTTTTATACTATTTATAAGGAAATAACTTAGGTCATTCATAAATATTGTTTTTAGTAAGGAAGGCTAGTAAGGTAACGACCGCATGGCTTAGAAGTACACTTGCTTCTAAGCCATGCGGTCGTTGTAATTTATATATTCTATAAATTTATCAAACAATCTAAACAACTACGACTTTACCCGGATTATTATTTCTATCTTACCCATTTTAAGGAGTATAATTTATCTCAAACATGGAAAAGATTTTTAGATATGTGTCATGCGGTTCAATATTATTGTATCAATATTCCTTAAAAAATGGACATATTTATGTCAAGCGAAAAAGGCAATTCTTTAGTAATAATTCTCCACGATAAAATACCGTTTTATATCTAAACAAATACTGGATCTATTCTTGATTCCTTTATTGTAAACAGCATTGTAAAGGTGTTTACGGAAATCCATATTTATTGGAATGCTGAGGGAAAAAAGTGTATTTTCTTCGCAAGCTTGGATACAGACGTCAAAGCTGTAACACGTGTTCAGTTTGCAAACGAAAACAAAGAGGATCGCGTCGTTCCTGGAAGTTGGTATCGAATACTTTTTGCAATGTTTCCACACAAATTGCTTACAAGAATCGTAAAACTCATCATGCTAATCTAATTAAATCTGCGTAATTAACTTGATGGTTTTAAATTAACCTTTATGACATACATATATGTATTTTTAAATTCGTTCTTTTGTATTAACCTTTTTAAAGGTCAGTTAATTAAAAATAATTTCCGCATTTAGAACATAAAAACTGCATATAATTGTGACTTTTATATTCATTTATGAGATACAAACTCATATTCTTGTATAAAAGTTTATTTGTATTGATTGCTTTCTAGTGTAAATGGGATGTTTTTAACGTTTGTTAAGATTCGAAACAGAGTGATATTAAAAAAAACATCTTTGTGAAAGATTTCGCAAATATTATAAGAATAAAAAATAAGGTTTTAAAATGAATTGGTTTCAGTTAAAAATTAATGGCGAATGTAAGGATTTATATTAAATGAATGAAGTGATTCCAGATGCTATTAATGAGAACAATACAAGAGCCATCTATGTTTTCAAATCCGAATTGGCTATATTGAATTTTTCGCAGAATCAGTAACCTCGTTTCAACCGCTTTTTGTCGGGCGCCGCGAACGATGTCGTACTGTTTGGGCCCGAATGTCCACAAATACAAAAGATCGTAAGTACAAAATTGTTATTGATATCCTCCTTGTATTTCATTCTGGCGTAGCCCTTTCGAAGTTAAAGAGCTTCATTCCGAGCAGGGTGGCAAATTGCTTCTTTTTCAATGTTCTAACTGTCTCAACGATGCAGGAATTTATATCATGGCGAAATGTTGCCGACGTAAAAACTGAATTCCATTTAATTATGTACGATTTTTAAAATCTGTGAACAATGCGAACGATCCTTTGTGCTCGCACAGTCACTTTTTATTTCCGATGAAACTAATTTGATAATTTCTTATTGAAATGCGACCGCGTTCTTCTTTGAACGAATGATAACTTTGTATGATGAATTGCAAAGAACGAGTGGATTTCAAAGAATTGAATCGATTTGGACTGGCGCAATGGAAGACCATGCCGGACGTTAAATTAATTAAATGGCAACCAATCATTGCCTCATTAGTTTTGTATGTTTTTGTACACTATTATTTTTGGTTTTATATATAAATAAAAATGTCATAATATTGCAATAAAAATCTATTATTAAATTTATTTACATCTATTTAAAAAAAAAAATTAGATCGTTGTTTTTTATTTTAAATAACATCGTCAAGCTCGAATGCTCTAATCGTATTAATTAGTTCCTACGTGGTTTCATAAAGAATTCTCTCACAAATTGATTTTAAGGCACAGTGGAAATAAATATATTTATATCCGCGTGAGTGTTATGTCCCAACATTATTATAGCTAAGATACAATAGGTTCAATTTGTTTTGATATGTTCTAATTTTTTTAAAGCTTTTCAATATTTTATAAGTGATGACTGCGGCCATAGACAATTTCATTCTTTACAAAGATCCTTCCCTACATTCTCTAAACGAACGCTACTATTTTACGCTCTGTTGGCAGGACGTGGTCTTCACCGGTCCAGTGGAATCTTTTATGCTGGCTTTTTTAGTGTATAGGCGGCAAAGGCCAACCTGATGGTAAGTGATCACATAAACATCCGCAACACCAGAGGAGTCGCAAATGCTTTGCCGGCCGTTAAGGAAGGTGTAGGCTCTTTTCTTGAAGGTCCCTAAGTCGTATCGGTTCGGAAACCCCGCTGGCGACGGCTGATTCCACAGAGTAGTTGTGCGTGGAAAGTAATTTCGCGTGAGGCACACAGTGGTGGATTGCCATCGAGATGATGAGGATGAAATTTTGAATTCTGTCGTGATATTTAAACACAGCGGCTGGAATTAATCCGAACAACTCCTCAAAACCCTCCCCAAAATAGTGCAAAGAGCAAAATGCACTCAGTCTCACAACTCTCTTCGCAACGCCAGTGAATCAAGCCGATCGGAAAGTACCTGGTCATCAAAGATTCGAACCGCTCTCCGTTGAATGCGGTCAGGAAGAAGCTGGTACTGGAGTGCCGGGGCCCAGAGGTGGGATCAGCATGTGAGGCCAAATTTGGGCTTTGTAAAGTTGCAAACAGTGGGCCGACATGAAATACTGTCCCGCTCTATTAAGCTGGCTCAATTTTTTAGAGGCCAATTTGGGGTAAGGCCATCCACGTGACTGGACGCGGAACTGAACGTCGCTAGATATTTCAACGTCAAGGATTCTGATACCAGCTTACGTAGCAACGGGAGTGTTTTCAAAAGATCTATCAATGTTAATAATCTATTTGACATTGTTAAAAATACTATATGTAAAAAAAAAAAAATTACAATTAAAATCAGCGTTGGGATGGTTTTTGTTAGTTCACATATTTTTCATTACATTAAGGTTAACAAGCACAAAATTAACTAAAAGTATTTTCTCTTGCACCCGTAATATTAGGTCTTTACCTATGGAATTGCCGTTTTTCAGTATTGGCCATTTCAAATCAAAAAAAGTTTCGATTGGCTGTGAATTCTAAATTAAAATTAATTTTGTTTTAAAAACATGACATTCTTTTTACAAAGTCAGTCTTTTGTTTATTGATTAGCTTTGTATTTCCAATACATTTAAACATTTTTCGTCATAATGGATACTTTAAGAATTCATGTAATTATGAAATATGAGTTCCGTCGTGGCATCAACGCACCACAAACGCCACGTAACATCAACAACGTTTACGGAGAGAACTTTACAAACGAACGCACAACCCGTTATTGGTTTGCCCGGTTCCGTTCTGGAAGTTTTGATTTGAAAAATGAACCTCGTGGTCGTCCGGACACTTTGGTCAAAAATGATGAATTAAAGGCGATTGTGGAAGCTGATGATACTCAATCTACAGCCGAGCTAGCAGCAGCTTTTGATGTTAACATCAAAACAAATTGGCAAGTTAAAAAAGCTTGATAGATGGGTGCCCCACGAACTTAACGATCGCCAGCGCAACGTACGCGTTTAGACCTGCCTCGCGCTGCTCAACAGGCACAGAAATGAAAGAATTTTGAACCGAATTGTTACGTGCGATGAAAATTGAATTTTGTTCGACAATCGAAAGCGCTCAGCATGTTGGTTAGATCCTGGTTCCGCACCAAAGCAAGGCCCTAAACGAACAATAACCTCTAGAAAGTTGATGGTCACTGTTTGGTGGTCTAGTGCCAGTGTGATTCATCACTGTTTTTTACCAAACGGCATGAACATTACTGCAGATGTCTACTGTGAAGAACTGAAGACAATGATGGAGAAGCTGGCACATCTGCAACCAGTATGGTCAATAGGTCGTCCCCGCTGCTCCTACGCGACAACGCGCGACCCCATACTGCACTACAGACAGTCTCCAAGCTGCAAGAGTTGGGGTTAGAAGCTCTCCCTCATCCACTGTACTCACCAGACCTTGCACCCACCGACTATAACTTTTTCCAAAATTTGGACAACTTTTTAGTGGGAAAAAAATTCAATTCCCGAGAGGTAGTACAAAATGCCTTTGAAGAGTTTGTTGCTTCCCGTCCAACTGATTTTTATTTATTTATTTATTAATAAACTTTTGTACAACTAACATATGCACAAAGGCGGACTTAATGCCTAAGGCATTATCTACCAGTCAACCTTGGGAGGGTTCAGAGAAATCAAGGTAGGGACAGAAGAATAATAATAGAGAAAAAAGAGACATACAGTACATCTTAATGCTTATACAATTATATATACATATCATTATATATTATCTTAGGAATTTATAGTACTAAGTAAAAGAAGTAGAAGTAAGTACAAGAAGGGCATCAATAAACTACCACTGCGTTGGCAAAGATGCATCGATTACATGTGTGATTACTTGAATAACAGAAATCAAGAAGGAAAGAAAATACTTTAGCTTATTTCATACAAAACGGCAATTTCATAGGTAAAGACCTTATATTTTCTCTGCTGAACCCAGAGGTAGGCTGGTGGAGAATGCCTTTTGCATAAACCACCTTTTTGTACAATGTTTGTTTACTTGTGAAAATAAAGTATAAAGAAATGTTACTTGCTCGCCCGTATGTTCTTATTAATAACCAAGGTTGCGTTGTTACCATTGAGGGCTATGAAAGAATACCTCGTCGCCAGCAATTATGGTCTCCAAAACCCTACACTCACCTGAATAAACGCAGCAGCGTTATGCTGTAATTTTACCCTGGTATTCTGTGAGGCCTTTCCCCGATCAAGCTGACCCATTCATGCCGTAGTCAGAAAGGAACTGTAGTGTAGTTTTCTACTACGTTTGAAAACATAATGTTAGGGTCTACATTTAAATGTATAACTACAAGTATAATTTAAAATCGTAGCTTCGAATCCGCCATTACACTATTATCATGAACCATATCCTAGCATAAGCATTTATGCTTAGTTGGATTGGTGTAACCGGAATGTTAGTAATGCACAGCTATCGATTGTATAAGAAAAGAAAAACATTAAAGATTATTATAGTTAGCTCTTTAATTCTTTGCATTACCAACCATTGATCAGTCTAGTATTAAGTCAGGAGAATAATGTTGCGAAGGAAGGCAGAGCCACGTTGCAACTATAAACTAGAATGGATGGGTTCCGGGATAGAGCCCGCCCTTACAGAATGACAGTGTGAAGTTGTACTAGGCATAACACTGGCGCGTTTTGTTTGTTTAGTGTAAGAATACGAGGATCTAATAACAGGTGATGGTAATGTGCATCTTGAATATTCGTCGAGGGCTGCTTGAGCTATCACTTACTTTTAATTAATCTGTGTGCTTGTTACCCCTAATATTATAAGAGTTAAGAATTGACCTTATCTCAAATAGTATTAGTTTATTGTATCTTAAACATCGATGGGGAATTAGGTTACCTTTCGTATTTGAGTGACAACCTCGGACTGGGCAGTCGCAGTGTAGGACGCCTATGCAAGTTTGCTGGAAGTTGATGGATTTAGATAATTCAGGATCGTGCTTCGGGGAGGCCTATATTCAGTTGTGGACTATGGATAGGCTGTGATGATGATAATGATGTATCTAAATATTAGAGCATAAGAAACTATTGGAGAAAGCCAGTATTACCTCCTACTAGAGAGAGGAACATCCTAATAACTAATACTAACATAAGAAACTATTGGAGAAAGCCAATATGGACCTCCTACTAGAGAGAGGAACATCCTAATAAGTAATACTAACATAGTACTGCAGTATTGCGAAAAAGTCTATCTTAAAGTTTAGGATAGAACTAAGGGTAAACAATGGGAAGACCTCCCTGCCGACCCCGTTGGGAGAATCTGCTATAACATTCAGGATTTCTTCGAATACGAGAATTCAAGGTGCGTTTTTCAACAAATTAATTATAGAACAGGTTTCGCTTTTTGTCTTATATAATAATTGTTTAAATATTTGAAACTGAAAATATTTCACAAGTTAATCGTGCGAATTAATTTAGTTTCATAAAAGGCCATATAACATTTAAGGATTTGATGTATGTATATTCATAAATTATGAGATAATTTGATAATTTATAACTTAATTTTGGAATTCTGTGAATATTAACCTGTTTGATTCATTGTTGAATAACTAATCGAATATATTTGATTAACAAAACGATCGTTTAAGATTGTTCTTTATTTGATATCAGGTTCATTATTATTTATAATGAATCTGATATCGAACAATCGTACGAGATATTCTACTATGATGATTAGACTGCACTTCTATGTGTACAATACATTTTCTATGTATTTTTTTTATTACAGGAATCTTTTTTTTTTAATGAAATTAGGGCGACGAAGGAACACAGTTTAACTGACCTTATATCCGTCTACAATAAAGATTCAAGATACATATGCGTTACTCGTGAGGATTAGGTTGGATAACCTATAACGGGGTTTACTCTGGTGTTATGATAGGGTGAGGGCCATCCTCGATGCTGGTTTCCATTTATGCAGTAGCCAAAACAAGCCACAGTGTGACTAAGCCCTCGCTTTAGTAGTAATAATATCAATAATGTTTAATTGTATTAACAAACGCGTACACATTTCACCTGATATTTAAAGATTCCTAAGGTTGTTTTCATCCACGTTCTTCCTCGGAAAGGAATCATAATAGAGATGCGTTGTCAAACCTGAGGACTAAGATGGAATGCCTAGTCATCAGTAATAAGGATCTTCAACCCCCTACACTCAGCAGTCGAAACAGAAGAGTCCTTTCGAGGCGACCCATTCATGTTAAAGATGGAAATGAACATACATACATACATTTCAGAAGCGTCAATTGCCTAAAGGTTTAGGGTGCGGTCTGCGATACTTAGGGTCGGAGATTCGAATCCGCCATTCGACTATTATACATATCGCCAAGCACCTGTATTATCAGCTTAGTTAACTGGAATGTTATTAGCATTCTTTTAAAACGAAAAAAAACTGCAGTGCAGCTCAAAGCTCGGTTTAACAAATACCAAAGGCCGGCAGTGATCACTTCATCAGGTGAACTGCTTGGCCGTTTGCCACCTATTCTATAAAAAAAACACACTTATTTCAATTGATGCAGGTGTTTTAGAATCGTGCTCCATGGCAATCTATGCGGGAGGCCATAGTTCGGTAATGGATTCGTTTTATCATGAGAGGTGACGGCGTTCCTTAGTGTTTGAATCAATACGTAACGCGACCGTTTATTGAACAAATGCAACAAGACAAACACGTGGAATGCTACCAACCTTGCTATACTGCGTCTACATTCAACTTATCTCTTTTATTATTTATGCAAAACCATTTTCTAACACAATATTTATGTATAATAAAAATTCAAAGTAAGTTTTATTTTAATACTTTAATTTATATGCACCTCCTGATGACGTCGTGTCCAGAACACGTTGTGCAATTATGTTGGTCGAGTTTAGTACTCGATAGTTTCAAAGGAACAATATTCATTCGAAAATGATTGCTTTTCGGATTTAAAGTGATTTTGATCACAGTTGTATCTTTTGGTTATTCCCAAATGACATAAGCATACGCGCAAACACAAAAGCATTCAATCATCGTCTTATTCCCTATTCCGATGTAATGTCTCTTTATTGTAAATTGAGAATAAGATAAGCCTCAGATGCAGTGTCCTTAACACGGGACATACAAAACACCCGATGTGAAAGAAGGATAGAGGAAAAGAAATCCATATTGTTTTCCGTAAATGCCTGTAGTGATCGATCAAACAATTTCAAGTTAATGCACGTTGGAAAGATGACATTTCGTACTCAAAAAATGTTTTATGTTTTTTTGGTCCATTCAGTTTTGTGTTAAAAATGGAAGTCAGCAAAGAGAAAGTTAGGTACTTTTTTCTTCGGACGTTCGAAATTGTGAATGGTGTTTGTTGAACAGCTAAATACATGCAATTTTGGTTTCGTCGATTTCATTCAGGTATTTTTGATGTTACAGATGCACCGGTAGGACCGTTGTTTCTTAAAGAGAAACAGTGACTGGGGATGAGAGATGGGTCACATATGACAACATTACGCGAAAACGCGCGTGGTCAAAGCGTGCTGAAGTAGCTTAAACGGTTGCCAAACCAGGACTAAAGGTCCAGAAGGTTCTGTTGTGTTTTTGGTGGAACTGGAAAGGAATCATTTATTATGTGTTGCTTCCATATGGCCAAACACTAAATCCGGACCTTTTCAAGCAACAACGGGCCCGTTTGAAGTTAGAGGCTGTCCAGAAACGGCCAGAATTGCCAAAAAGAGAGATGTGAAGTTTTGATGCATCCACCATATAGTCCAGACCTGGCACCAAGCGACTACCATGTTTTTCTTGCATTGTAAAACAACATTAGTGATAAGACGATTCGAAGATTTGACGTTTTGGCCTTTTCCTTTTTTGGAATAAAATCAGGAATGGCTTGATGTGAATTTATTAATAAATACAAACATTTTACATCAACTTGAAGTTGTTATAGTTATACTTCCAGACTTATTTTTCAAAATATATGTGCTGTTCTCATAAATGATTTAAGGTTTTTTTTATAGAATAGGTGGCAAACGGGCAAGCAGCTCATCTGATGGTAAGTGATTACCATTGCTCATGAACATCCGCAACACCATAAGAGTTGCAGATGCGCTGCTGACCTCTAAGAAAGATGTAGGCTCTTTTCTTGAAGGTCCCTTAGTCGTATCGGTTTGGATGTACCGCTGTCGTCAGCTAATTCGCCCACCGAGAAATTTGCTTAAAACGTACAGTGGTGGATTGCCAAAAACTATCGTGATGTACGATATTATAACTCAATGACTGGAATTAATCTAAACAACACCTTAGAACACTGTCCTCTACCTCTTCGCAATGCCAGTGATTCCAGCCGATCGGAAAGTACCTAGTCGTCAATAATTCGAGCCGCTCTTCGTTGGATGTGGTCAAATGAAAGGGATTGGTACTGTGGTGCCCCTGTCCAGAGATGAGAACAGCATTCCATGAGAGGCCGGTGGGCCGACACTAAGTACTGTCTTGCACATTTAAGCACGGTAATATTTTAGAGGCCAATTTGGCCTTAAAATAGTAAGGTCCTTATTGTTCACTACAATATTAGGTAATTTGCTGTAGCATAGTATATAATATTATATTGCTTTGATGTATTTTAAACGTTACTGTAACCGTGTACAGTTATTAAATAATTTTTGATTAATAATCGAGTACAACCTATCCGCTATTCAATTCAACTCTATTCAAAATTATTTTATTTAATACCACTCTCATAAAATACTTTATTAACCCATTCAGTATCATGTCAGCGATATGTCGAGCTACAGTTAAGGTCTAAATGCAGATATATATTGAGAAAATCATTTATACAAAGCTTTTGTTGTATTGTACAAAGTGATAACCATACTACGTAAGTATCAACTTGTTCTTATCTTAACAATTTTATCTATTGTATAGTCCTCAACAATGTGGTTAGATACCTATTAGGATATTGGATTCGCTATAAAATGTGTCAATTATTAGTGCCAATGCGGTTCAGGATTCGGATTAAATAAAAATAATAAAACTCACTTCGTCACATTTGTATCTTATGAGCGGTTTACACGTTTACTATTCATACGCTCATGTTCAAAATTTTAAATCTTTAGATGAAGGTTAGATAGGAAACTTTAGGTAAAAGTATCGTTATTTTTTTCCTATAATTTGATTACCGAGCCAACAAACTATTGACCCGCGAAAAAACCAGTCGTAAGCAAAACCGCAAAATCTGATTCATAAGCAATTAATATTGGAGACACGTCGCGTCGCACCGGTCTGTTACGAGCGGCG
The DNA here is from genome assembly GCA_029286865.1 of Teinopalpus imperialis. Lineage (NCBI taxonomy): Eukaryota > Metazoa > Arthropoda > Insecta > Lepidoptera > Papilionidae > Teinopalpus > Teinopalpus imperialis. The sequence goes on from JAGSMU010000012.1 coordinate 1,698,231, forward strand.
TCACCGGCCTTAGATATACGGAGATTTATAGTCCCTGATGACGCTAAAAGGCTCGCCATGGAGTCGCCGGACGATAAGCGGCCACCATAATTACTGGCCACGCGGCCACCGACGTGACGATTTCGACTCGACCTCTAATGATGTAACTGAGCCCATAAATAGCGTCAATCGAACCTAAAACCTCCGTTTCGATAGGCATTGATGGTTCGTCGATTTGTAAACTAGATTGTGGAATGGAGCTTAATTAGATTAAAGGAATATGAAACGTAGATTCTATCACCGTTTTATTCAGATGAGTCGGATATATTTTCGTGTAGTTTTATTGGGGAAGTAGATACAGTAATTGGTTTATTAACAAATTAAGAAGTTAAACAATTATCTATTATCTATCACTTTAATAATTTTATCAGTATACATTTCCGTAGATTTTCTTTGTTTTATTTGATGTTGAGACATTATTATCTTGTGTATTTTCGCTTAGATTTAATAATACGTTGTGATAATGTGAGTAAAAAAGGTCAACTTATTTCTCGGATATCGAAAAGATTAGATCAAATAGAATTCTAATTGAAAAACTAAACTGAAGTAAAATGTAAGTCCACTCTGAATGTAATTATCAAGGAAATAATTTATAATTAGTAGTAAAAAATAGACTATTTTCTTTGTTAGATTGAAATTATTTGTATTTATAATGTAATATTTTTTTTATAATCTTCTTGATAGTTTTGATTATTTACTGTTTCTTATTTTGCTGTCGTTTCATCGGTCTATAAGTTTTGCAATGAAATATAATGTCGTCTACAGACCTACTCTATTTATATGTATATTTATAATATACCAACCTGAGCTATGAACTCTTATATCAATAAAGATATAACATCTAGTTAAAAGTGATAAAGTGATACTGTAATAGGAATGGATCGTCTCAACTGAGAAAGAACCACGCCGTTACGTAAAGCGTAAAATAGCATTATCACACTGCTATGTTCCGTTTGGTGAGTATAATGATTGGGAGGGCCAGTTACTAGTAACGAGGTGTTCCATTTCAGTCCTTAAGAATTACGATGCATGTGCACCTTGGGTCTTTATTGAAAACGACTATACACGGGCTACAGTTATTAATTACTATCACGTGAACTGACAGCTTGTATGTCACCCTTAGTTTCTTAAGATAGCCTAGCGTTGCCATGTCGTTATTGCATTTGTCTTGCGTGCTAAAGAATATTTCTGTTTTAAAATGTTATAATATACATAATATTCAATAACAAGGGTCAATCTCTGAGGGCATACTATAGAAGGATAAAGGTGATACTTTGTGAGATGCGCAGATTCAGAAATATATATTACTACCATTTGCGGAACACTGAGTGCTTACACAAGTATTTCATTATAACTTGATATTACACTGAGCACTACTAAACTTTGAACTTCGCGGATATCATTTGCAAGGACAACACGCCTAATATGTTCTCTAGTTTGCTTTTCAAAACACTTCCTATTAATAAAAAAAAAGTTTCGAAACGCAAGCTTTAAATGCCCAAGAACAATATAAAAGAAACTATAAATTAGTTTCAAAGTATCATTCGTGTAAGTATCGCGTGCTAGGCTAGTTGCCCGGACTTCGCTTAGCATTCCAGCGGCATACCTTAGACTTCCACGACCGAATCGGCTTTATCTGCGGCGCCTTCGACAAATTACATCGGCTCCAAAAAGGCAACGAGTTTATCACGGAACGTTAGTCTGTGTTAGTTGTTTGCTCGTCGTTTCTTTTAATTTCGCCCGTATAGTTTTTGTTAAGTCCTCATTTTAGGTTTATCTCTTTTGGTATGGCCGTGAGCCTCTGTCACATATTTTTCCTTTGACCTTTTTGTCTTACTTTAGCCCCGGTTCGGTTGTGAGTGCTATGGACAGATTACGAAATAGCCGTGTTCTATATTTGTTGTTCACGTTTAATTTAATTTTAGAGTTAAGAATAGTGTAATTTTATTAGAATATTATGCACGTAACCCATTTGAAGTTCAGTGAACAGAGATTTTAGTGTACGATTTATGTACTATCTGTTGTGTAGATTTTAGTATATTCACATAACATACAAGTATATAAAAAATATAACCACAATTGGTGTGAAATCTAAAGCTGTAAAAAAGTAAAAAATTAAGAACATCCACTCATGGCTTTGTCATTATCACCGGCTACCTTTTAAACGATTGAAATATGCAAATATAATCAAGATTCACCTCGGCAATCAATACCTAGAAAAGATTTTTCTTAATTGCCTACGTCTTATTGTTGAAAAGACTTACAAATTATAACAGATATCATTTTCCCTCTTTTCGTGTGATTAGAAATATTTTTAGCATTATTTTATGTCCGCGTGGAGATGTGTTCGAAAGTTGAATTGAATTTATATGTATTAATGATAACAAATCGATTTGTATCCAATGACTCTTCTCACGTTGGTGAATTTATTTTATAAGTGTTCTTTAAAATGTATTTAGCGGAATTGTAAGAAATCATTTCCATTTTATCACGGAGTATTTGAAATTTCATATCATTTACACATGTGAAAAGTACGACTAAATATAAAATAAGCGAAACATCATGTTACATTAAGCTATTTTTTTTATAATATTAGAGGTGACAAACGAGTAAAAATGCAGAGATGCATTCCTCTTCGTAGCCAATTGGAAAGACCAGACCAGAACAATACTCTATGCCGACTTTTGATTTGACAAGAATTCTGATGATATGTTATGCTGCTATTTTGTAAAGTGATATTCCGCGAGGGCTTTTTTATTATAGAATAGGTGGCAAAACGTTTGAGCTAGAAAACACACAGTAGCGTGGCTAGCTCTAGCTGCCTGGGCCTGCCATCAAAATGAAGAGAGGTACTTTTTAGCGGTAAATACGTATATTTTTGCTTCATCATTCTCTTTTGCATGATAGGCCATTGTCATCGTCTCTCTTGTGTGGAAGAGATGGCTAGCCCTTGGATTACTTTGGCTGGAGACCGGAAAGCACGAGTTTCCAAAAGGAAGCGAACTGGTTTCTCGTCTCTGTGTAATGTGCTCCGACTTTGCTTCTGTAATAACTTTTGAAAGATCTAAAAGGAAGACGCAAGGTTGTATTTTTTTTAAAGCTAGATTTTGCATCCAACGATGCCGGTGCCAGGTAGCACACCCGCTTAAGACCGTGACGCAATTTCACAGGACCGACCAAACCAACACAGATTTGTTTCCAATTAGCACTACTGATGATGGAATGAAGAGTTCCATATCGGCAAAATAATCGGCAAAATAAACAACGTTACAATCATCCAGTTAGACCTGTCTTCAAGGGCAGGATGCACAAAATGACCCATCCCAATCTGCTGATATGTAGCCTGCAACCCGAAATGGATACGTGTGAAGCACTGTACTCCGGATCCAACAGTGATCGGACTAACCAAGAGGGGCACAGATCGGAATCAGATAGTTATCCAAATTGAAAGTCAGGAAAAGGCCCAACAGAGAAGGTGTATGAACCTCTATGTCTGGTACTTCGTGTAGGAATAACGATTAGTTGTGTCAGATCAAAGCAAAGTCCGATCTTCCCGCATGATCAGTTGAACGGGAACCAGCCGTAGCTTTTTGTTGTGTTTGCCTCGAGCAGGGAGGCTGTAAACAAGCAGAATGCCGCAAGAATACGCCACACAGCTTTGATGTCATGTCTAAAAGTCCTATTAGGTATCAACCTTTTTGCGAGATTTTGCTGATAGTTTCAAAGTAAAACTTTTTTTGGTGCGATAAGAGTAAAATTGTGAGAGAACGCTAAAACAAACGTGTCATTAAAAAGTCGAATTATCTTAATTTTGAGGGTAGACAAAATAAGATTAAATATTTTTTTTGAAAGTTGCCATATATATGTCAATGGTAAGTACTTAGAAACGTTATTTTAAAAATAGTTTATTCATTACTTACTGTCTAATATTAATAAACATTTTTTATAAAATATTTAATGCTGGTATTGCTATACCCATTGTATCTCCTCCCTATATATTCGTATTAGCCGCGCTGAGATAAATCACAATACACTAGTTGGGCAAGGAAAACTTGCACATGGTCCAGCCATTTTAATTTTAAATATGGTTAAAAAATGTTGATAAAATAATTGTATTACACAAATAATATTTTATGCTTCGTTCACTCGTTGAAAATGTTAAAGTAAAAAAGAGTTACGAAACACTTGACAAGTGGTAAAACTGGTGTTATGAGCTAAATACGCCGCTCGGCGCCCGTCGGATTATTTCTGTTCGTATAAAACATTAAATTTTAGCACGAGCTTATTATTTTTTTAATTTAGTATTCAGGGCTTAACAAGTGTTTTTAATTTAATGGCACCTTCATTCTAACGATTAATAGGTCTATTAAGTGTTCGTTTGACTAAAAATTAAATAATATTATTTAGTAAAACAACTGTAAGTTGTAACTATAAAAGTATGCTAGGCCAAACTAAAATGAAATTGTTGTTACACTGTTTCAAATCAATACAAAGTACGATTTTCATCATTGTTTTTTAAAAAAGTATAATATAGCATAATAAAAATTTAGTTTCCGGCCCAAATTAATGTGATTTTACATTTTTTGTTCTAATAGAAGTAGAGAGACAGATAAAGGAAACACAATTCACTGTTAACATTTTTAAGCATCAAAAAAAAGTAAAAGAGACAAGCCTATAACCTTACAGGTAACAAAATTATTATGTTTTATACGAAAATATCTGATAAAAGTATATTTTCCACAATTGTACATAAATAAAAAAAAAATAAGTAAACAATATTTAATGATGAATTGTTAATAAATCACTGTGGAACTTTAGAAATAGCTTTATAAATAACTTGCTAGTTTTTTTTTTTTTTTTATCTTTGTACATATTTATAAGACTGTTCACAAATAATTGAGACATAAACATGTTCTGCTATTTGTAATTTAACCTGAATATTGTGGATTTTTGCTTTACTTTAATAATTGAACTTTATGGCAGTTTTAGAGTACTCATTGTATGACAGTTTATCCTTAGCAAAAAAGCATGTGGTATGTTTAAATAAAATAAGAATAAATTTTTGTCCCATCTTCTACGTTACAATTCTCACAACAAATAACGTGTAATAAAAACTTCCTAATAAGGCGAATAAATAAGATAACTAAAAAAATACTTCAATCACTCACCTTTTCACAATGAAGCAATATTTCACGGTCACAAGCACTTTGCCTCATAAAGTTTACACACTCAGTTTTAGACGCAACGAGCTAATTAGAAAACTGGCTATTAAATTAAAACATCAATTAATTAGAAGGGGAGATGCGAGCGGGCTCGAGACTACGGTGCCCACAACTGGTTTTAAGAACCGATTGCGGTATGCTTCATCCATAATTCAAATAAAACATGGGGCCGAAACTCCGCCCCTGAGGTACGCCGGCCAATAGCCTTCATAACATGCCCGCCGGACAACTCCGCCTGCATGTCATCTCCCCCCCTAGTATAAAAATAGTCCTCTTAACGTTATCAGCTAATAAATATATGCCAATAATATTATCGGGACGAGGTCTCGGTAAGATGTTGCACTATGTGGACGCCGCATAAGTTATTGTTTCGAATTTATATGTAAATAATCCTTAATGTTACGAATATCGTCGTATTACTAATTATATATAAGAAACAACTTTATATATAAAATAAATTAAATATATGTATATATACACGTCGAATACTGATTACCGATTCTCAACGCAAAATTTGCGCCCGTTTTTTATACCACAGCCATTTGACTTGTTAACAGTGCAGTATGTGCTATTGTTTTATAGTATATTTTGATGTCTTAAGGTTGATCTATTACAATTATTATTTAATACAAATATTGGATTTCACTGGTGATCGAACACGGGGACAAAGTATTGCAATCTGTCACTTAAGTCAGTCAGTTGTGACGTACGACTGTTAAAGGTGAAACGATACAGAAAAGATAAACCCTTCAATCTAGTTTAACCAACTATGAATATCTTCAAATAGCAAATAGGCTATATTCATTGATTTTTCGTTCGAAAGTTTTATTATGCTTAATACCTGTACTCGTACTCGTATTCATCCTTAGAACTTATGATAGACTTCGTATATAGAAAATAATAATAAATGATCTCAACGGATCAGTTTTGACTACGGCATCTTATAATCACCAGATTATACCAATTGCACAAGAAATATTATAGTCCTGCCAATACTTCTAAAAAAACAAACCAGAAAATCGACAATTTGCGTTAAAGAAAATATGGGAATCAAATTTAGGCTATGTGATCATCCACAATAATACCGTATATTGTACAATAGTAACTATTTCTATTGTTTTTTATTTTTTTTTTACAATTTCCATTGAATTAAGCATTAAACATAGAATCAATAGAAACATTTGTTGTGCAAACAAACTAAATAATGCAATAGAAAAAAAACAGCAAACACAACAAGCTTCTTAATCGAACAGGAAATGCCTAACAGACAAGTCATTACTATATCAGTGCCAATATTTCGTGAAAGTGAATTGACGTTAAGATAAACTGGACTGCGAGGGCCCCGGGGTTCAATGTCGCGTCAGTCACGAGCCTGGCCACTTTGCTCATAAGCGACTAATTTGTTTTTCGGACATTTTGCTTGATGGCAACCATTCGACTTAGCTCCGTCGATAAACAATGTTTAAAGGATATTCATTTATTAATTTTAATTTTAAACATGCTAATGGTCACAGAACATATTTTAGTAACAGGAAAAGCTAACAAAAAAGATAGGTGTTTAGAAAGAGAAGGTGACGAGATTGTTTCTATAGCTAAATAAAGAATAGATCGCCATTTAAAAATATTGGAGCTGAAATGACCAAGTCATTGCGAAAATGTAAACGATTTAGAGTGATTACAACAGATACATGGTCAAAGTAATGTCTTATGCTTGATGATTTATATTTTTATGCTAAATAGACTCACGATTGCGTCATGATATTTTTTTTACAATTCGGAGTTGCTAAAAAAAGGTGGTACAATTTGTTAGTTCATCGTCCTTTTGCGGTTCCGGCGATAGTTTTTGCAAAAAAGAGATCCTTTCCGGAAGGCACTAATGACAAGGCGCCACTTCTTACTTAGGCGCGTTTCTTGGCACAAAATAAAGGGACTGCTGTATGATTGTCATTAGTCCAAGCTATTATGAGACTTAATACTAGTTTATTAGACGTATGTAACTTTTAAATTTCTTTGAAAACAAGTTAACATTTCTTGTTTCTATCCGACACTAATTTGTATTTCTGCGTTAGTTTATACAGGTTTGTCAGTAAATAATAGGGCAAGGATCAACTTACGGTGTGGCCCGGAAGTCAACCTTGTCATCAATTGGGACATTTTTATTTTGATCTACACTGATTATTATCTGTTGCGCTGAGGAACTAACTCGTAACTTAAACCTCGTTCTTACGTGCACATTTTTCTATTCATATTATTTCTATCATATTTCATTAATTATACTTAAAAATTATGAATGATGTATATATAGGTATATATAGGTGTGTGAAAGCATTTTTAGAATTAATAAATTTTTCCATAGAACCAGGAAAAGACCGTAAAGAGCCGTATAATAATAACAGGTTCTTTTTGGTAAGGTAATAAAAATTAATTGTAATATATTGTTAAATTGTTTTTTCTGAAAATTTGTAGACGTATGAAACGACGTGTGACGACGTAGAACCGATGAAAATACAATAATGTCACGACTCTCCGTATGTTTTCCATTTATGTATACCAGTTTATTGTTTATAGTGGTAGAGCTATACCGCAGAATGAATGGGTCAGCCTGACCGGGGTAGATTCATACCCTCACAGAATACCAGCTTGAAATAGCAGCATAATGACGAGGCATTTCATCTCTGTGCTCTAGGGTGACAATGCATTATGATTCCTTGTCAAGGGTGAATGTAGATGTCATGGGCCGCAGGAATCATTTGCCAACTGTGTGCGCTTGTGTGTTGGTTACTCTCAATGTTATTAAAAAAAAACTTTAAAATTGGTAATTATTCATATTCTATACATAACAATATTTGTAGCCTCAAGGTTTAAGCAACACTTTAATATGTTAAATATCAACTAGTTATTATTTTACGTTTATATTTCTAATAAATGACGAGCTTTCGATTTGTTTACTTTTAGAAAAATTGAGAATGTAAGTAATTACAAAAAATGGTTTGGCAAAATTGTAAAAGTTTTGTAATATTCAAATTATAATTTAATTCCTACCCCCATTCTGTGCTAGAAATTTACTGATGACAGCCCACTTCCTATTTAGTATTTACATCAATATGAAGCCAAATAAATAAACTTTGGCGAAGCGACTAGCGTCAGATTGATAGTCCGTTAAAACAGCAGTTGGTAGAACAAGGCATTAAACTCAGAATCCTCTAAAACGACGAAGAAAAATAGCCTACCTTGTTATTTACATAAAGCATCGCTAAATGCGCTCCAATAAAGTTTGTATAGAGGCGTGACGCGGCGCGGGCGCACGCTTTTTGCTTCTCTTTCCCCCCTCTATCGGAAACCTCTTCTCCCCGCGCTACCGTTCCACTAAACAAACTTCACGCGGCTACGCCAAATCGATTCTCTCCAACCGCATCTTCATTGCAGCGTCTGTCCATAATAGGAAATCACTTTTTATCGTCATCTTCATATTGTTTACGAATCGACTATGAAATTATGGCAGGCGAAGGTATATTGTTTTCGCTTCGCTCCCACCGTTTTGGCGAAGAAGGGAAAATGTGTTGACCCAAAATCATTATTTCCCAATCTGCTATGCTTTGTTTCCGCTGAACATCTTTGTTTGCGATTGCCGTGATCGATCTTCCATATTAACCGTTCATGTTCTGGTGATTTGTTCTCAAAATTAGATTTCTAAAATAATAAAGTCAGGTTTGGAGCGAAACGAAATGGCCTCGATCAATTTTTTTATGTGTTTTTTAAAGATGTTAAAATTGGATACTTCTTACCTATTAATAAGACACATTGAGGGCCTTTGATTGTAAATTGAAAACGCTTTTCGCAGTCTCAAGTCTGTTGACCCATGATTGGAATCATTATGAACGGAGGGAAAAAGGTAGGACAAAAAGCTAAAATGGCAGTCTGCGGTCAATTTGAGTGGTATCCTATTGACGGAGGGAAATGGAGCGGGGCGCGCTGGAGTCGCGGTGACACGAGCCGCGCTCCGACTAGAAGTTCTCAACCTTTGCAATTTTATGCTACCTTATTTGTGTTGAGAATTTTTTAAGTCTTGTAGATTCACGCTATGGTTATGCACTATGTGTTACGAATAGATCTGCTCGACTAGAGAAGGGTGACGGAATACCAACGTAGGTATATAGCAGTTGCTTAGCGGTAAAGTGTTTCGACTGATGAAAAAAGGAAACTGGAGACAACATGGACATGGAGACATAATGTAGATAACATGGGCTGTGGATATCACTTATTATCAGATAAATTCATTCAAAAATTCCCTCAATACAGTAATTTTATAACTTTTATTAGTGTCCAGAATTCGAAAATGGTTTGCTTATTTTTTGTCACTGATTTTCATTTATAAAATGTTATTTATTCATCAGGTAGGTACACAGTACTGAAAGTAAACGAGGAGTCTATTATATAAGCAAATATATCAAAAATTTTAGAATTTATTTAATGAAATATATAAAAAAAAAGAAAAAATAATCAATGTTGTCGGCCTCTGATCGTTGGCTACAATCGTCCACGGCTAGCAATACAAATACATTTTACATTAGTACGACAAATGGTGCTATCAATGGAAATTGTGAAAGAAACAACTCTCATTTGAGGTTTCCGCGGTCAGTGCGAGCTAGATTCACACTTTTTGTGCGCGTGCGCCGGATGTGGTCGCGTCGTTGATTTACTTGAAGACATAGTGACGTTAGTGCAGACAGGCTTTAATGTAAATATAATTCCAGCTTAATTGCCAACACTAATAACTTTATAATATGAGAAGAGTCATTATATTTATATCAGTGTGGGTATGAGAGAATTATGACAGGTTCCTAGCAATCCAAAGTTGAGTTGCGAAACGGGAAAAAATAAAAACTGAAAATAATAATGGATCCACTTAAAACACTCAAGTTTTATTTTTAATTATACTAAAAAAATAAAGTTATTATTTAATATACAACATTGCAAATGGATAATATACTGGTATAATCGATATAAACATATTGTTTTGTTGCAAAAATTTCGAGATGTTGTTTAGAAAAAGGTTATATATAGTCACGAGTATTTTTAAGTGAGTCTGAATCTGTTGGTCCGTTATTTATTTAATTTTATACATTATAATAATGTACAAATTTGTGTTTCGTAATCTTTTTATGTCTCTAACATTAAAAGTATCGATATGTTACCAATAATTTTATAATATTTTCGCATAAGAAGATTTAAAATATGGAGTACATAATATTAATGGTGGCAATATTATAAGAAAATTGATCATCTACGAAACAAAAATAGTCATGTTTTGTGAATTACATAGCCCTAATATTAAAAAACCAACTAATGTCGACAAGCCCCGGTTTCTACCCCTTATCCAATCCCAAAAAACATCCAGCCAAATAGATAAGATGTTTATCAAAACCGTTGAAAGCTCACAAACATATTAATAAGCAATATATTAATAGAATTAAGTAGTAAATTTGCTGTAGTAAATTCGATTGGCATCTGCGGTGTATCACACAAATGGATGCTTTTGGTCATAAATCGATTACTAATTCTGTATTGGGTTCTAAAATTAAAATTATTCTCTCTTAATTCAGCGGATCGAATTCCACGAAATTTACAAATAAATTCAATAAAAATTGCGGAAGATTCAGTCTTTGCAAAAATTGTAAGCTATTATTGATGACGAAATGCATTCCCTTTCTATTATATTCATGTCTTTTGTTGTTATTGAACAATCGTGTTACTTAATGCAACAATATCTGTCGATTCCGCTGTAATTACCACGAAATTTCGATCGTGCGTTTTATAATCTTTTTTTATTATTATTACATTGAGAGTAACAAACTAGCACACAGTTCACTAGATGGTAAGTGATTGCTGTGGCCCACGACAAATACGTTCATCCTTGACAAGAAATCATAATGAAGATGCATTGTTACCCTTGAGACCTGAGATAGAATGCCTCGTCACCAGTAATAAAGGTCTCCGAATCCCTACACTTACCAGACGAAACTCAGCAGCATTATGCTGCTATTTGACGCTGGTATTCTGTGAGGGCGTGGTCCTACCCCATTAGAGCTGACCCATTAATTCTGCATCTTGAAAAAATTGCAGTGTAGCTGCTCTACCGCTGTAATCGATCAAGCTTGACAATTATAACCTTAATTATTTTTACATAAAATATTATGTATATTATTATTTTCTGCTACAAATGCTCAATTATTCTATAACTTATAAACCTTTTAATCTCTGAACTTACTTCGTAGGATCAGCGATACATAATGGATCTTGACCTCCAATACAATGAGACACCATCTGTTCTTATTCTGTGCTAGTCCTTGCTCACTTCGTCGAGCATGATATGTATAGGAGTACCAACAGAACGTTTGTTTTTTAATGAGCTTTCTAAATAGGCTTCCCGAATAGGCCCCAGTAGTGTGCAGTAAACATGATCCACTCTCTTTCTATCTACGTAGCCAAGACAACGAAGATTTTATGTCTACTATGGTGTTGAGTCCACTATTCAACAATTCTTATGTACCTAATACAAATTTGAATAATCAATACCATTTGAAAGGTATCCTTTTCTAGCTTTTTAATACAAAAAGCAATTCGCCTTACTACTAAACAAAGAAGGTTAAAATTCAACCCTATCACTTTATTAACTAAAGCAACTATTTTTACGGTTACAATTTTTATTAAATAACGTGACACTCAAAGGTTAATCAATTTACGCATAACGTGTTAAGGTTTTAATTAAATAATTTATTAATTTACGTAAGTAACAGATAAGGAAATAATGAAATTCATTATAGAAGCTTAACGATCGCTAAAATGTACAAGTCTAGTTACTGGAACGATCAATTAAACTTATTTAGGAATGCTTAAAAAAACTTGAAAATCCTTACATAGTTAACGTTTGCATCAAAACGGGCAATGTATCATTAAATTATAGAAGCAAAAACTATGTAGAGAGCGGCAAGCAACGTTAACACGGTGAAATAATGCGAGAAATCAACAGATTTATTTCACTAGTTATTGCTACAAAGTTGTCTATAAACGATTTATGTCTTAATACACATTGGTTACTTGGACATTTAGTTTATAGTCTATACGAGTGAAGACAGAAAAAAAAACTAGTATTTCTAAATATATACTTATAAGTTTATGTTTCTTGTCCGCTATTTTGTTTTATAAAGCTTGAGTAATAGAATTGAATTTTATTATTACAATAATTATTATCATAGGAAATTATATGTTTTTGTAAGGGATATACAGTTATTAATATACAGACATATATTATTATATAAAAGTTTGGACAACAAACGAATGCATGGTTCACAGTAAGTGATTACTGCGGTTAATTATAGTAATGTCATAATAATAAATTAATTTATTTACTACAACGCTATTACATTAACTAACAACGGTTTAAAGGTCGTAATTAACAGAGATATGTTCTACATATTATATATAATATATATATATATATATTTTAATTCTACTTACGTCTGCACTAGCAGAATTGCAAATCTAGTTAGATACGAGACAGGTGAAGCCGTTAACAAAACAATAAGCACGAATAACAATGTGCATTAATTTCAACATTCTCTTTCCGTTAAATCTTATCACACACAAACTAAAGTGCAGTTCGTCTTTTTTATAACATTGAGAATAACAAATGAGCACACAGTGCAGCTGATGGTTAAGTGAAGCAAGTGCTTGATCATGATCCTACCTGATGTTAAGCGGAAATGCAGTCCTGGATGGTAAGGCGCACTAGCTCAGTAAATGCCTATTCACTCTACTCTTGAAAACACGCACATTATAATCGGAGGGAAAGACAGACGCGGGTTAACTATTGCAGTCATTTGCTGTACGATTAATGAAAGACGAAGCAAAGCGCTTCGTTCGGGTTTGAGGGATGTACGCAACAAAAGGATGAAATCCAGCAGTGCGTCGCCAGGTCCGATGGTGGAACCTTGATAAGAAATCATAATACAGATGCATTTTCACTCTTGAGGACCGAGATGGAATGCCTCCGTACCAGTAATATAGGTCTGAGGATCGAAACACAGCAGCATTATGCCGCTATTTTACGCTGGTATACTGTGAGGGCGAGGTCCTACCCCGGTCGAGCTGACCCATTCATTCTGTAGCTAGAAACAAACCGCAGTGTAGCTCTACCACTGTAATTTTTTTGAATGTATTAAACATATTTCTTTTTCGGTGAAATTTTGTCATCCACAAATTAACGCGTAGTTCGTTTATTTGTATATAATGACTACATTCCATACATACCTGCTTCCATTCACAACAAAGAATCAATTAATATTCCTGCCTGGCTACCAGTAACTAGCTATCTGGATTCTATTCATGCTAGTATATGCGCGGTCTTCCCCGGCCGAACAGTGCCATCAATCTGTATCTATATCATGGCTATATCACTATTCAAATAAATAACATTATGATAGAATACTTTTAAAATATTCATACACAATACGCCTAAAAGCAATTGCGAACAAATAGAACATCAAATAAATAAGCTTCTACAGTCCCAGTTATATCGAAAAGCTGATGGATTGACCTAATAAACCGCGCTAGTGAGCCCTGTTTGTTACTATTAATTTGTTTATACAAATCCCTACCTTGTGCGAGCTCAATACGGGTTAGATTAGCTTAATTTGACACCTTCGCCGATTATGACATGTCACAACACAATTATAACCAACGAGCCTTTATATTACTATACAAAGGCCGGCGGTGGTCATTTCCCCCGGCACCACGCTAGGGAATTTCCCTAATTCAATAATCGTATGACGTGACCGCGTTAGCTCAAAATGAAGTCGTTCCAAATATAGCACGCCGTTTGTGGATATTTCTACTTTGTTATAAATTGGGGAGATAATGCTTTTAACGTGACAAGTTTCCTTTGCTAGGGGAAACTTTATTGCAGTTAGAGCATACTTAGACACCTCTTAACGATTTCTACTCCAGTAAAACATTAATGGAATTGATAGAAGAATCGAATAGCAGTCAAATACCTAGATCGTTTTAATTATTAAGGTCACAATATAGTAATAAGTATATAAATATACCAAATTTACCATGAGTTCTTAGGAGTTGTTAGGATTAATTCCAACCGTTGATTTTAAACATCGTACATCACGACAGAATTCAAAATTTCATCCTCATCATCTCGATGGTTGGCAGTCCGCCACTGTGCGCTTTTCGAAATTTTCTAGCCAGGCACAACCAATATGTAGAATCAGCTATCTCCAGAGGTATTTCCGAACAGATACAACTTAGGGACCTACAGAAAAGCGCCTACCCCTTTCTTAAAGGCCGGCAGCGCTTCGGCAATTTCTCTTGTTTTGCGAATGTTCATTGGTGGTTGTAATCACTTACCTTTTGGTGAGATGGTTGCTTGTCTGCCACCTATTCTACAAAAAAAATATAATAATAAGTCACGTCATAAGAGATGATCTTAAGACGGTATTTTGTTAAGAAAGGAAAACGAAAACGCTGTTCAATTAATGGATTTTAACGCATGACCGTGTATTGCTGTCCGGAACAATCATAGGTAAAAATCCTCGTGTAAGAATCTATCGCGCATCCATACTATTGTAATATCAAGCCTGTCCTTTGGAAGGTGATATTGTTTATTGAATACTTCTTTATAAAAGTTAACAAGATGGCTTCAATTAAAAAAAAAAAAATTTCCGTCGCGCAGTGGTAAATACAACATTAAGCTTCATAAGGTCATATCATACAACACGTAGTCCTGTAAAAGTACTGAGCATTTTCTTGAGCTTTTATCATGTTATTTTAATCTGCCTGGTATTAATCAATTTTTAATTAACTTCTGTTCAATTAAAATGGTCTCACGCTACGTTAGGGTGAAAAGGTTGCGTTTTACTTAACTATTTATAATATTAATAAAAGTTAAGCGATATGTTTCTTGACAAATTGTAATTATTTATTTGATCTTGCCTACAAAGTAACTATTATCGTTGGAGGTAGAAAATATGTATGCAAAATCTTTTTGTTGTTTTTATAACTGAAAAGTATATAGATAAATCAGATCTAATAGTACAAAATGCCACCTTCACATACATATTAAAAATCAATTAAACTTCATGCCTTGACATTTTTTTTAAACTTTCTAAGCAAGTGCTTGACCACGATCCCACCTGTTGTTAAGCGGAAATGCAGTCCTGGATGGTAAGGCGCAATAACTCAGTAACTGCCAATTCACTTTACTCTTGAAAACATCCACATTGTAATCGGAGGGAAAGACAGACGCGAGCAAACTATTCCAGTCCTTCGCTGTACGAATGATGAAAGACAAAGCAAAGCGCCTCGTTCGGGTTCGGTTATGTTCACAACAAAAGGATGAAATCCAGCAGTGCGTCGTGAAGTCCGATGGTGGAACGGGGATGGGGGAATTATATTATTAATACTATATAGTGAAGAAAGCCAAACAATTTTCATTCTTATTCTTAGTAAATATATGAACAAGCTGGGGGCCTGTAAAACTTTAAAAACGATTTATGCGGCTATATAGTACTTAAGATGTTATTGTTATAGTGCGCCTGTATTTGCTGTTAGATGATGATGTCCTCCTGTTCAAATCCAGCACGGCTACATCCGGTTATTACCAATAACTGCGCAGGATAAATTATAGTGCCGTAAGCATTCACGCAAACATAGAGGGACTCGCTCGTTGCCCCCTTCCCTAACCCGGTGTAGAGCATGTGCAATAATATCGGAAGTAGTTTCAGATGCTATGTCAGGGATACGAGACATAAGAGTATATACAACACATGCAGAACTGTAAACCATCCATTTGTGATTGATGCACAAATATTTTTCTTGGGCTGGGAAAATTATTTCAGAACCACCGATTGGAATTAAGTTTCTAATATGGAATTAATGTAAAGGTAAATAAAAAAAAATAAAAAAATGAAAAGTAAATTAATAAAATTAAATTAATACAATTTGAAATGAGGCGGTGCTAGTATTTGAGAATGTTCTTCTTGTTGTGCATACATACATTGCACAATAATTTAACATAGATTTTTTATGCCACGAAACAACTGTGAGAGAGCGTCATCGAGCTACTTTTATCAGAATAGCAAATTCACTGGGATATGCCAATTAAGAGCCCATTGTTATAAATTCTTCCCTTCAGTTCGCGAACGTTTAAAAAATCATTGGTTGTTACAGATTACTGTACTGCTTAATTTCTTGCGGGTCATGAAACAAGAGAAAATTATTTACATTTAAACTTATCCCGTCTGCCTTGTGTGATTGTTCTAATTCTATACTGAGTGTGAAGAAACAGCCCTTCAGATCCTATAGAAAAGTCAAATTTAGGTTCTTTTGGGATTTTTTGTGATTCGTATAACTGGAACTAACGATTACAACTCACAAGGTCTACCGTTAATATTTTCCGGCATGCATGGCCAGACATCCTCTTGCTCAATAAAATTCCAATGATTTACATTTTAATTTGTTTGTCTCCAGCTTTGCAAAGGTAAGCCGGATAATCATTTTATTCCATTTAATGATTATATTCTGTGCAGGTCCCTAGACATTTAGAGCTCTGACTACATTGCCCTCACCGTCCATTGTTTTCAATTTGTTTGCTGCTGTCTATCCTGATCTAAAAGAGACTACTGTATCTATGTATGGTATGAGTGGTCTTTAATGTTAATACCAAATTCAAAATGTTTTGATATTAGTGTAGGTTGGAATCGCGTATATTGGCTCAGAAATATCATAAAAAGTACGTACATAAAAATTATCGTTATACTTTCACAGTTTTTACGTGCTATACTCCTGTGGAACACACTTCCGGATGACGTCAAGAATACACCCAGCAATGTTTCTTTTAAATCTATTCTACGACAATATTGAAGGAAAATAACATCTGACATATATATTTTCTCATAGTATTTGTGTATATACATATATTTAAACATATTTTTTTAATTTTATTTATATGTATATATTTATATATATTTGTAATTTGATATTTTAATCTTAATAACTTTTTATTTTATGCCTACCAACATATTGTTTCATTCTCCCTAGGTTGACTGGCAGAGAATGTCAATGGACATTAAGTTTGCCCTTGTAAACCTTGTTTGAGGAACAAAAAGAATGAACAAAAAAAAAACATATGTGTATCTATATGTGCGTCAAATACCAATGGTTTGACAGTCGCGTGGCGTAGTGACTAGATTAGTTCGCAGCTGCGGTAATTAGTTCGATATCCAGCCCCTAGGAGTATATGTTATAAAGTTGGATATTACAAATTGTTGATTTTTAAGATCAGGATGTGTTGCATATCGCGGGTCCTTGACACGGTATTTGAAATTTCTTTCCATCGGATTGTAATTTCATTACATAGGACTAGGCAAGGGGACGAAGAGTCAGTGCCTTTGTGTTTGCACAAATGCTGAGTCCACGTATTAATAGTTATAATATAATTAGTTATGACTTAATATATATCCTGCGCTGTTGAAGTCATCTGGTAAAAGCCAGAAGTTATCGCTTTGGTCGAAATCGATCATCATCAAAAAAATCAAAAAAAGCTAATTGCTGGAAGTTTGTTTATAATTAGTTCAGGATATTTTTATTAAAATATGTTTTTTCTACTTTGTTTATATAATTACAATCAATATTATTGTCTGTTATATTGTTGCAGTTTTCATTTCACTGATAGTCAGTCTTATCATCTGAACGTATTTCAAGTCTTAGAGATTCAAAAAAGTATAGGAAACACCATGCTGAAAATAATCTGTTCAGTTTTTATGATATATCTGTAATATTTTCACTGATAGTCAGTCTTATCGTCTGAACGTATTTCAAGTTTTAGAGATTCAAAAAAGTATAGGAAACACCATGCTGAAAATAGTCTGTTAAGTTTTTATAATATATTTGTAATGATTGCAGTTGCAACTGAGAAGTTAGATATTATAAAACACCATAATTTGGTAGATCGTTATATACGTATATGAATATATACGTAAAATATAACTGTATAACGACCATTGTCGAACATTAGTGGGTAATTTCTGACGAACATTAATCCAATAACGTCAGGCAGTATTATGTATTATTTGATAACATTATTGCTCTAATATTTGTGGTTTGATCAGTTTATTGGTGGATAAGTAGATTGGATTGCTTCATTCCTAATTTATTTCTAATGAAAGCTATTTCGTTGTTTGGGCATTATTAATGGAAGCTTAAATAACTAGATAATTATATTATCAAGTTATTTGTATGTGAGTCAATCTTTTGTTATTATCAAATATAATTTCGTAAGTTGTTTACTTTTCAATCAACTTGAAACACTAAGGAGGTTCTTCAGTTTTATTGTACATCATGGATTGAGCTTTTTTGGACTGGTTTAGGTGATTCTTTTTATATTAGTAAGAGTATAGTTTCACTAATATCTATGTTTAAATTTAGCAAGGACCTTGTGAACGGACCCATTGAAGAGACTTTAGTGATTAGTGCATTATTTTTTTTATTTATATAAATATTCTAGCATAAATATATTTAGAATAATAATATGTTTTAAATTAAAATCATATTCGTTGATCTCATTTCTATGATTTTCCTTTGTATGATTATTGAAAAAAAATCTTATATAAAAAACAAGCTTTGATAAATTCATGTTAGTTTATTATATTTACTAAATAATATATATTTAATAAAAATAAATCGAATAAGACGTAAAGTGAACCGAGGTGGAAGTGAACTTGTTGATCTTGTTATAGTTGAAGTGGTTAATAAGGTATTGATATTAAAAACAACAACACTG
Source organism: Teinopalpus imperialis (assembly GCA_029286865.1). NCBI lineage: Eukaryota > Metazoa > Arthropoda > Insecta > Lepidoptera > Papilionidae > Teinopalpus > Teinopalpus imperialis. The sequence goes on from JAGSMU010000012.1 coordinate 1,717,341, forward strand.
CCTCTGTTTTTAAATCTTAAAAATCACTCGTACAAAACCTTTTGACATAACGCATAAATCTGAAGCAACTAAACATCTTTCATTAGACCTATAGGTCTCCTAAATAGAGGTTATCTAACACTTAGTTAGGAGACCAGTACTACCCAATACCATAATGTACTTGTCTTCAGGATTATGATGTAGATACCACAACTAAACCTTTTTTTAAGAAAAATATTTAATGCATTAAAAAAAATGGTCTTCCTAATTCTGCTTGAATCAATAAACTCGTTAGTTAAAAGTAGTAATCAAATTCAAACGTAATTTTTTTGTGTCGAAAGGACAGCAAAAATGTTTGATAAAAGTTCAGAAGGAAGTTCACGGATCTCCGAAAAACGTCCAACCAGAACCCAGAAGCCTAGTTGTTAATCGTCGAGTGTTGCCGCAGTATAAGCGTCACCTAATGTTATTTTAATACATGCGCTGGATAGTTCCCCGGTGGGCAATTTGGCAGGTAGCGGCGAAAAAAACCCATTTGCCCACTCACCGTGTGTGGCTTGATGGCAAACTAATTATTTGTCGTGTTTTTTGGCCACTGAAGGGTTTAAAAAATAAAAAAAAGATCTGTACGTTGTATACGAGTTTTGTGTGTTAGTTTTGGAAAAGATTTTTGAGGAGAATGAATTAATGGACACTTTTTACGGACCTGTCTTATTTTTATAATGTAAACCGTTGATGTAAACTTTGTAACCTTCATTTATATATGGAAACAAGAAGAATATAGTATACCTAATGTTAAATTATCTGCGCCAGATAAATCTCACTCTGGAGAACAAATAAAGAATAATCTTGCACAGTGTTTCACTAGATTAGGTTATTCTAGTCTAATGAAACACTACTCCAAACGCATCACTACCACTACCAGTATTTGATTCTTTATATCAAAACCGGAGACCTGGTGACGAGGCATTCCATCTCAGTCCTCAAGGGTAACATCGCGTCTGCATTATGATTCCTTGTCAAGGATGAATGTAGATGTCATGGGCCGCAGGAATCACTTGGCATCAGGTGAATTGTGTGCCCGTTTGTTACTCTCAATGTAATAAAAAATAAAATGATAAAAAAATGCTTTAATTAATCTCGCGACGAAAGAAAATTTAGAAACTTGCATATCTGAGATATAAATATAATAACATGTATAAAAAAAAGTTAAATACATATGAAGTCCGTCAATTCGCAGTGGCGCCGCTTGCTGGACTATCCTCTAAAACCCTCGATAGAGCTTATTATAGATAGACTATTACTACCTTTTTTAAGTTCGTGGGCGGCGGTGTCTTCAGAATGTAGACAATTTGTAGATGACTGTCTTTTGCTTGATGTTGAATAAGTGCTTATACAGAAAGTAATATCCAATAATACTATTATAAACACATAAACTAACAACTATACGGAGGTCACTGTGGTTAAAACTGAGTCGTCTACGGGATACGTTAGTCGAAATCTAGAAATAATTTGGATAGTTTGGATAATTCGAATAAACATTAGATCAAAGTGGCTTAACTAGTTTAATTTGGGATGTAAATTAGAAAACACTTGCATCTCACCAGCACGTGCATTCTGCTCACCGAGGACACTGTTCTGCATAATCCAAATTTGAGCATAATTGACTGAGCATTTCGTGTTTGCTCATACTCCCGTGTTAGCGTTGCATCTTTCCATCAATAGTCAATTATGTCGTCATAGTTGTCGTGGATATGTATGTACAAATCTACTAAGGAATTTAAATTTTTGCTGACGCTTTCTTGGAAACGCTGTATTTCGAATCATAGGTGATCTAAAGATTAGATGCTATCTCATAAATACATCAATTGATCTACCTTTCGTAACAACAAAACTCTATCTATTTAATTATCTATCTATTTAGAAAATATATTCACTTATTTCTTAGGTAGTTTTAGGTATCCTACCCCAATTTTTACACGTTTAAATCGTTCATTATAGTAGTTATTAAAGTATTTAATTGTGTCATATGAAGAATAGTATTAAATTATTAAAGTAAGTATTATATTAAGTAGACCCTACTGCTAATACTTGCATATTAACTCCTTATACCTTCTCTTTTGTGTTATGAATTTTAGATATAAAAACTTGTAAATTGATTTATAATCACTTTAATTTTATTTTAATATGGCATGTGTATGATAGCTGAATCGGTTATAAGCTTAATTTTATATCGATTTTAAGTAAATTTCAATAAACAATTTTCGTGTCAAAGATATAACAAATTGATTGAGATTTTAATAATATATTTAATCTATTGCTAGAATTTTAGTGTTTAACCTTATAAGTAAGAATAACAGCAGAAATTCCAACGTATAATAAATAATAACATGTAATTTTAGTTACTGATTTTTGTGACATTTAATTTGATGATACGATAATAATAAAATTCCGATATTCGAATATATTTCTACACACTGAACACACTGGTGTTCAAATCTATTTACGCTCCAAGCACATAAATGACGAAAATATCTGTCGCGCAACCAATTACCAAATAGTGATGTAACAAAAAAGGGTAGAATTAGGGAGTGTGACGCATTTAGTGCCAGCCAACAAATTGATTTTTATTATAGGTTGGATGTTTTGTATCCCACATTAGAAAGGGTTGTAACTGATTATATATACGAAAGGTGGTTGAAATTATAATGCCATTGACAAAGGGTTCCGTCGTCAAACGAATTGTATGAAGGTACATTTTTAAATTAAAACGGTTACATTATTTTTGTATAAACTAAAGACCAAAAAATTATTGTTTTCCAATATACGACGTCAAGCCTTCGTAACAAGTGATTCTAGTGTCCGGAATTTCTCCTTAATTTTCTTGTACGCCTGCAACTTTAGTTAAATTTCCTGAAGCAGTCAGAGAAATGGTTAGCTTAAAACTATAATTGCAAGAATGGATGCAAGTGGCACTGAATCGTGCTATGGAGAAGCCCACGTTTAGCAGCAGACCATTGATAACTGTGTGTTAGTGGACAGTGATAAAGATAGTATATAAAAATATTATAAAAAATAATTTCTCTGTGGGTCCAATTCCAGATTGACGTAATATTTTAACTGATAATAATAGTTTACAATCAGAATACAATTCTGTGACGGCAAACATAATTGAAAAGGTCGCATTAAAGAAATAAAAATATTATATTTAGAATTTTATATTTTCAATCTTTCAGAGTTAGTTGTATATTATATATACAAGTTTTTATATTCACATTAATGCGTGTTTAAACCAGCGGCATTTCAGTATCGAATGGCAATAGCAGTTTTTGTTTCATTAAATAGATTTTTCTTGACATTGTAACATGCAACGTTGTTTGTAATTAGCTCAAACACCTCAAGTTTTTAATTGCAAGCCATAATTAATATCGCCGCTCGACCCTAATTTCCGAAACAACACGACGAAGAGGTTTCCTAGAAAATGTACCAACAATCAACTGATAGTGATCGAAGTATAGTGACAATAAGACACGTATGCGCACCTTGTGCCAAATCGTATTTTAATTATTTAGATAAGACGTGCCATTAGCTAGTAAATTACCCGCGGAGCCGTTTGTTTTATTTCATTCTACCTTATCACATAATGTTGCATCTTGTTCGTCAAATTGCTGGAACGTAATTGTGAGGTGTTACTGCGAGCGACTGCAACTGTTTATTTTGAATCTATATACGCATTTGTAGAAATAAAATATAATATATTAATAAATTGTAAGAACTCTCTGTCTTAGTTAGCATGGCGTTTTCTCGAAGCCTTGGGGACTTGGTATAAAAGCTAATATCGATAATCCATTAAGTTGTTTTTTTTAAAAGCTAAATGATATATAGTTTTGTTCATCGTAAACATTAACAGATTCGTAACTTTTCCGATTTATTCTTACTGTATTTGATATATTTAGTGTTTTAGAAATTTGTATTTTTTATTTCTAATTAATATGTGTTTAGCCCTTAATTTAATTCATTAACCATGCCTAAAAGAAAACTGACTTCAAGTCAAGTATTTGTGCAAAAGAACGAAAGTCGGTCCCATGTCTTTTCGTGAAACACCTTTTGTGATGAGATTACAGATCGTCGATCGGTCGACATTATAATATGCAAAGTCCACAATCAATTTGAACTTGAACACCTACAACTATTATTGCAATTATGTTACCTTTGTTTGCGTATCGAATTGTACTAAACATATAAATATGAAATATATAAAAGGTAACATAAAATTAATTTTAAAATATGCAAACTATATATCTATGTACATATTACACAGGAGAAGACGTACTTGTAATTTACATGTCTACGATTTTTAATCGACTTCAAAGAGGTCAACGGGATTACAGATTGGCTCTTTATAAAGTCTTTAACCACTGTTGTTCTTTGTTTGGGATTATTGTCTTGTTGGAAATTGAAAACTGCTGGCAAACTTTCCTCTGCATAGGGTAACTTGCCTTTAAAATATTCTTTTACTGGTATCTATCCTTACTGCCCCCAATTTGCCAATATATCCGGAAAAACTACCCCAAACTTTGATATTCCTTCTTCCATGTATGACTGTTTTCTTCGTATACTTCCACCTTTTGGAGGACGTCTTACATATTGTTTTCCGTCAGAATTAATCATATTAATTTTATTTCATCAGAAAATTTCCTCTCACGTTTAGTCATATGTTCATATTTTTTTTGCAAACTAATCTATCTTTCTAGCTTTCTTTAAAAGGGGCACTTTAAGACTTTACTTTACATAATCGTCTTCTAGTTGTTTTTGCCGACACACCTTTCGACCCTCCAGTAGCAAATTCTTACAATCTAATAAGCTGATCCTTTGAACGGTTCTTTTTTAGCTAACAATATCATCTTAACGTGGGGTTGTTTTTCTGTCTCAGTTTCCTAGGTGCGTTTTCTGTCGAGTTGAACTTCTTGAAATGCTTGTTTAGATCTGTTTCCTAGGTACGTTTTCCGTTGTGTTAAACTTCTTGAAATATTTGTTAGCATTAATTACCATATCTTTAGAGCATCGCAAGTGATTCGCAATTTTCCTATAAGACCAATCTTTGTCATATTAATTAAGAATGATCTTTTTACTAGAGGAATCGTAACTTTTAGTTTAACCGAGAGTAGCTCGTTAAAAATGATCAAAATAATATTAATATTGAGATAACGATAAGCTAGTTCTTTTTGTTTCTCGTTTCCTTTAGGCGCGTTTCTTGAAAATTCCCGTAAAAATGGAAGAAAGAAGAGGGCTGTTTTTTTTAAATTTTAAATTAGGAGTATGAAACATTAAACTGTATTTAATTAGGTGGCCAGCAATAAGCATATTAATTTTGTGATTTATAAATTTTTATTATAAAAGGATTATAAAAAGTCTCAACTATTGCTAAATAAAAGCCTGTATTATCTTCATTTTAAAAATATGGCGTTAGTGTAATGATAAATAGTAATTAAAGTAGAATTGATACTTATCTTCACTATTGATAATACTATCAATAAAGTTCTATGTTCCTAAATAGAGATGATTTAGGTTTTATAGATGATAAAAGTAATAAATCAAGTTATATTAATTAAGCGTACGTAATGTTCTACATTGTAATTACGTAAATTTCATTTAATCTACAAATGTATTGTGCGCAATTTTATTTACTGAAGTCTTTTTTGTGTTGTTATTAAAATATTTTAATTTTGATTTTGTTCATCAGATTTTGAACTTTACTCTGTATTTTTTGCCACCGAGGTAAAGTAATTATTTACAGTTTCTGCGAAAGTTTTGATAACGCGATTAGGAAGCAAATGATTAATGAGCTGTCTCTGTATAACTTAAAAATATAACATTTTCACTTAACACTGCTTTTAATCGTTATTCAACTTAACACTGTTTCCACTAAAATTTTTATGGTTAATGTTTTAATTCAAGGATATTTTCAAGTCACTTAGGTCACCTTTATTACAAAGATATAAAATCCTTGGACATGTCTCATCTTAAACAAATCCCTGAATCTATAAAACCGCATTTTAAAACCTTTTTGTAGTAATGATACATATCAAGTTCATTAAATTTAATCTCTAACACAGGAATTCTTCTTTTATGACCTAAGCGAATATCTGAATATTTATTGATGGAGTATTAATAAACATTGCTAGTACGAATGTACCGGCTTTGCAGTTATAGTGCCTGTCCATTGTAAGTATGCGTTAATCTTCTAAGAAATGCCACAGTTTGCGGACATTGTCTTGAAAATATCTATAGATCTATTGTAGATATCAACTCGCTTGATGTCAACTTATCGGGTGTGTCCAAAGGTGTCTATAGTTTTTTTTTGTGTGAGTATTGCTGTTGGTCCAGAGACCTTTACAGCTTTATCTAGTTAGACTCGTGAGCGCGAGGCCCGCTGAGTAGGGAGATAACGACGATACTGCGAAGCTGGCGCGGAGACTGCTGCTGCACTATCGCTGCACTCCGACCCCTGTGGACGAAGAAAGCCGACGACAAAAGAGGGGGGTGATAATACGATCCTAGGGCCCCTCATAAGGAGGTACGAAACGTCGACTCGTTTCACTATCTAAAGGTCGATTAAGTGTCTATGGGCGAGGGGCATTATACATGAGGTGAACTGTGAGAACGTATGTCACTCATTCTTATATAAAAAAATGCAGGAAACTATATTAAATCTGGTGTTTTTATTATTTTATATATAGATTATAAACTAACTAAAACCTTTGTAAGCAGTGTGTATTTTTTTAAATGACATTGCGTTAACATACTTTATCGACTTTAGAACCGTTGTACTATTTTCTCCTAGGGAGTTCTTTCAATTACTGCGTATAAAATTTGTCTTCACTCGTACGTAGGTATGTCATGCATAAATGAACTGAATTTATAGTTTAAAGGCTCATTTAACTTTACCTCTTTTAATACTTTAAGCAAATGTAACAATGGAATTAGAAAGCTTTAAAAATTTACCTATGTTAATTAAGTTTATTTGTTATGTATAGTATATAGTTCTCAAATAAGTTATAGACGCATCTGCATAATGGTCAGGTGTTGTAGCGAAATAAACAGCTCTGTTGTATTTACACTTTATCGAGTTGATATTTGTTTGTGTATTGTTACAGGACGTATCGAAATTAACTTTCACGTGTGGAATAACTTTTTACGTTGTATACTACCATTTACCGTTATAGACTGACCCCTAGAAATAAGGAACACAGACACTATTAGAGATCTTATTAAATGGATCTTAATCAATTTACTACCCGGTCTAAGACCTTAGTTTGTAATTGTTTATACTTCACATTACGAGTGGAATTAATAAAGGATTGTTGTACGAGTGCATTATAATTGTAAATGAAAACCGTTTTTTTTGTCTCCCAAGGTTCGTAATTATAAAGCGTTCACTTCAAATGGTTCGTTAATAGCTTAATAGCCGTTAGGTGTGTCCGCCTGGTAATGATAATAGGCTTAGTAAGTGATTTTATTAATAATTTGAAAACAAACGTGTAATACTATCGACTTAATATAAATATTAAATACAAGCTATCTTAATAATTGTAGCCACCTCCTTTGTTTTATTATTTTGCATCATCAGAAAGGCACAGAAGCGATAGGGGTAGGGCGGCCACCTTCATCCACTTTTTTAATGGGTACCCACCATAATGTTTTCGTAGTATTCAGATTATGCAACTGCTTACCTACTATGTTACTACTACATCCCCAAAAAAACATGAAAAGAAAAGAAGACACCGATCTGACTTAAATGAATAGAACATTATTATGATGACGTCATCTTACTCAATTTTTGAGCACCTGTACATGTCAACTGCACAGAAAACTATAGTTACTCAATTGCGTACACACATATATTTCTTCGTCCTTGTCCTCGCTTATCACGCTTACAATAATATCACGGAAATTTTTGATATTGCCCTGCATCGGGCCCTTTCTATGGCTTTAATTTCCATCGGGGATGAGAACGCGAGTAAGTGGAGAGGGATGTTGTTTCACCAACGACACTAAGTTTATCTTCCATAGGCGATATTGGTTAAGAATGGGTTACTGTTTCTTTTATTGTACTCTACAAGCCAGTGTTTAGCTACAATCTCACTTGGTGTTAAATGGAGTAAAAAAGTCAAAGATGGTAAAGCGCACTGGCTTAGTAAGTGCTTATACATTCTTCTTTTGAAGAGTCCCGCACTGTATTCAATCCTTTGCCGTACACATTTAAAAACTATATATTTAAAAAAAGCATTACTGTTCCTCCCAATAACCAATACGAAGGGATGGTAAGCGGCGTCTTGATGTCTGATGATGGGAAACGGATGGGTGATCTAAATTATAACTCCTCTGCACACCCTCTAAAATGTTGCTGAGAGTGGTTCGTGATTATAACCGAGAGATAAATAGCAAACTACGTTAGGGTATCTTTGTGTTAGTCATCGTCATGGTGGAATAAAATTAACTTCTAAAAGTGGTAAAGCTACTCATCAGATTGTTTTTAGCTGCAGAATGAATGGGTCAGTTTGCCCTCAAAGAATACCAGCGTGAAACAGCAACATAATACTGCTGTGTTTCGTCTGGTGAGTTTAAGGATCCGGAGACCTTTATTACTGATGACTAGGCATTCCAACTCAGTCCTCAAGGGCGGCGACAATGCATCTGCATTATGATTCCTTGTCAAGGATGAACGTGGATGTCATAGGCCGCAGGAATCACTTACCATCAGGTGAACTGTGTGAACGTTGGTTACTCACAATTTAATAAAAAAAACTAGGGAGGGAAGGCGAAGGGATTAAGGGAGCAGCAGACGAGGTATGGTGTCTGGTACGCAAAGTGATATCTGTTATTACTTTTTATTATTACTTATATTGTTGATTAATAACCTGCAAAAGATTCATACTCATTTTTATGTAGTATGTAGGAAGTGATCAATGTATGCACAGATCACTTAGTATATTCACTTTCAATAAGGTATCATAATTTAATGCCTTGTCACATCTGAGGCCTAATATGGAATGCGTCGACTCCAGTTATAAGGATTCCGGTTACCTTCACTCACTAGAAGAAACACAGCAGGGCCACAGTTAAATTCTGGTATTCTGTGAAAGCAGCTACGAATAGGTCGGACGAGACTACCTTTCTCAGTTGAGGCGAACTAATCGTGGTACGGCTAGTTTATAACTACGTGGTGACCCTAGGACGTACTTCTGATGGGAGTCTTTATAATGGATACTGTTGCGAGAACCTTCATGAATGAGATCAGGAAAACTTCATTCTTAATAATAATTTAGGGGAACCACCGATTAAAGCAACTAAGTAAGTTTCATTTGGTAATGAATTAATTATATCAGAATTCTACCTACGACATTTTTAATTTTCATACCCTGTAGGCATATGACTAAGGGATATAAGGGTAAAAACTCATATAAGGGTAAAAATACAAACGATAACGGAAAAAAATACCCATATCAGCTACGGATGCCAGCACTTTGCGATTGACAGGTGTATTTCTTATAGTGCTATTATGTTACCATTATTGCTAATTCTGAGGTCAACGAGTGCTTGATAGAAAAGTTCAAGTAAAAATGTGATAAAGGTCTCAGTTTATATCATGGCCTAGATGTTTAACGGAAATTTCTCATTACAAGAAATTATGTTAATGTCTCTGCAGCAAACTTTATATACTTTTCTCGTCTTCATATCACCTTGAATTATGTGTAATTTTTGAAATGGTTCATGTTAATGAAGAATTAATATTTCACCTGGCTTTGCGACACATAGGTGTCTTAAATGAACTTACAAATAATACCTGATTTTTGTTTTGAGGTTTTACATTCTTTCGCGCACTCATGCATCTCCGTTTCCCATAGAATGTTCTTTACAATCTAAACACTATATTGTTGCTCTACTTATCACGGGTTTCAGACGAAACATCATACGAACAAGACCTGTCTGTATGGACTAAAGTCGTTTACATTCCCATTAGGGATAAATTAATATCATCATCTTCTTATCACGATTTTTGTTTTAGTTTTCAATTTTTTGTGTTTACCCACTGTGGTAGTAACTTTTGTCAGATAGGATTTTGTTCGTCTTACAATGCCTTTCTTTCTCCTAGTATGCCCGTGCAGTCTTGGTTCCTCTATTTCGACATCTTATTCTATTATATATTGCCTATAGATTTGCCTATAGATTGTTTTTTTTAAGTATTGCCAGTTTCTATCTATTTTAATTTCGACTGCCAGTCTTTAGGCCTGTTATAAACGGTCATTGCTGTTAGATACTGGAGAGTCTAAAATATTGCCTAGATTAAAGAGAATCAAAGAGCTCGTAACTGAGTATAGAATTTTATAAATAATTGATTGATGTTACGAAAGGACACAGGCTCCAATGACACGTTCGCCTAGAATACCATCGGAACCAATTGGTCAATACCCGTGAGTCGGATCAGATATAAAAGGGCCGTTGTGATTTGGTGTGGTCCGTGATCTTCAGTGACTAGCAAGAAACCACACTTGATCATGACCAATAGCCTTGTATCCGAGGCTAAGACACATTTTGGGTCGTCAAGCCAGGGTAGAAAGTAAATATAATTATAGTTCCTAAGACATCTAGGCTTGGATAAGATATAACATGTATCGCCTTACATGTTCATTTGATGAATTAATACATAATTATTGCTTTAAAGAAACAGAATGCAAAATATGATAATGAATTCATTATTGCAAGTACGACCTACGTATAAGGCCATCTGTCAAAATTATACATTCGATATTTAATCGAATTCCACTACCATAGGTGGTATTCTTACTTAAACAGATATAAAAGGTGCTGCAACTCCAGAGCTTACCGCTGTTTCATATGACTAATGACAATTGAATATGTAATAATATTCAGTTTATCATCGAGATGACAGTACAAAATTATTACATTAGTACGTTCATCTTATTTATATTTAACTATATGAAATTAAGGGTGACAAATGAGCACACAGTTCACCTGAGAGTAAGTGACAGCTGTGGCCCATAAACACTTGCATCTATCCTCAACAAAGGTTTATAGTATACATGCGTTGTCGTCCCTGAGGATTGAAATGCAACGCTACTAGTAAACGCAAACGAAACACAGCAACAATATTCTGCTATTTCACGAATTTAATTGTGTGACAGCGTGGTTTCCTCCCGGATAGAGCGGACCCTTTGTTGTTACAACTAAGAACGAACTATAGCGTGGCTCTACCTCTTTAAAAAATAACTACACAAAGTATATTATATACACAAGATACAATTTTTTTATCTCAGTTTACTTTATATGCCTAGGCCATCGTCGCTGTCCTAATATTCATCGCATTGTAAGAGTACAGTACATTTTAATTTGCAGGCTTTTAAGTTTAAGCTATAAATAATTTCCAATTTAGACAAATATCTAATGAAATAGCTTTTTATACGACTTTTGTTTTTATTAAACGATGCTGGCAATGATGTTAACTTTATATGTTTCCACTCCAACTAACTATAACGTACTTGTGCTAGGAGATGGTTCACTACTTACTTCTAATAGTCAAGCGATACATTGTAATCTAAGATCTTAAGTTTCGTCAACCGTCCCTTAAACCATTAGGTAAATGTTTTACGTTTGCAATTAGAAATACAACAAAATCTATTACGTTATTGTGTGACAGATTGAACAGAACAAAGTCACTGCTGCCTGTTTTCTACTTCATTTATACCCTCGGTCGCATTCCCCAACAGCCGAGTGAGATAGCCAATGAAAACTGGTTAATTTTAATTTAAAATTCTTAAACGCAATTAATATATTAACCAATAATACACTTACGGGTCCTTGACTGGTTTCCTTTATTGAGTGTTTATTCTAGGTCGCTGTCATAGTCTGTACGTGTTTAATCTATAGGTTGCAATTACCACTCTATAAAATAGAACATTTAATAAAGTGCATGCGTATACTGTAATAAAACTAGTAATAGCGTGTTGTGCAAACGTTAAAAAATATTATATATTCCTAAGGTTATAATCATTCTATAATAATTCCTAAGATTATAATAATCCCATAATAATTCCTGAGGTTATAGTCATCGTATAATAATTCCTAAGGTTATAATCTTCCTATAATAATTCCTAAGGTTATAATCATCAGTAGTAGAAGCACGCTACGTAGTGGCTGCATAAGAGTGAGTCAGCTCGATCAGAGGAGAGCTTACTCTCACGGAATACCAGCGTAAAACAACAGCAAAATGTTCATTTGTTTCGTGTTTAGGGAACCCGAGACTCTTGGAGACTAATTGAAACGCGGCAACAACTTAGTTTTCACTAAGCATTTGCATATTGAATCTTTATTAAGGATCACGCTCAATGGTCCTGTAATCACTTACTGTCAGATGAACTGTGCACTCATTTGTAGCCTTTAATTTAATACTTATAACTATGACTTAAATACATAATCGACATTTATGAGTTATTATTTCGTAGTAATATTTTTATAAAAGTTCTTAATACATTTTAACCATTGTGCTATAACATAGATTTTTTTTCATAATTACTGTACACTGTACTATTAAAATTACGTGACCTTTTATACGTCGACAGAAATATGTTTCCTTTTTTTCGCGTAACGAACACACCGTTCATCCAACTAAACAAATGTGTTTTAACTCAAAGGACTAAGAAGGGTGTCTTGTCTTCAGTAGAAAGGTTTCCGGTTTCTTTCTTCTCCCAGACGAAGCGGAATAGCGCTTAACTATTTTTTTAGCTAGTTTTCCAGAAAGCATGGTCCTCTCCCGAAAGAGCAGACCTATTTGTGTTACAGCTAGTTTACAATTATAGTGTAACTCTACCACATAAATTAAATAGTGAATATGCCAACTTTTTGCTATATATTGATTCGGATAACATAAGAAAATAATGAAGGAACATCTGATATCCAGGTAACGGAAATAATTAACGTATCGCGAGGGGAACACCGTTTTGCTAATCGAGTATGAAAGCAAGCTCTAGTGTAGATGACAACCATAACGTGTTGTTCAATAAACTATTATTTGCATTAATACTTTTTCAACTTCACAACCCGTTTTCTTGGTTTTATTGAACCCATTCTCTGCCTTGTGTCTGTTAGAACGCGTTTAATGTACTTCCACGTGCAAACATATCCAAGTTTAATGTTCAATAATTAAATAAGTCGATATAAGTTGTACTTATTCTGGATTTTATATATTTTATTAGATATTGGGATATATGCTTATTAAGAATATATAATGAGTAGCTACAAGTAATCATTGGAGAGAAATGAGCAAATCATTAATATTAAAAATGAATAAGCAAATTAATGCATTTGGGTATTTAACAAGTATTTTTTTTTTGTGTATGAGTATTGCTGTTTGTCCAGTGACCTCTACAGCTTTATCTAAATAGACCCGCGAGCGGAAGGCCCCCTCAGTAAGGAGACAACGACGATGCTGCGAATCAAAGCATGAAGACCGCTGCCGCACCACAGCTGCGCTCCGACCCCTGTTGACGAAGAACGTCGACGACAACAGAGTGGGGCGATAATACAATCCGAGGGCCGTTCATAGTGAGGTACGAAACCTCGACTCGGATCACTATCTAAAGGGAAGATTTAACAAGTAGTGTTTGATGACTTCCTATTTGGGCTGACCTAAACGAAAATACTGGGCAGACATTTTTCCCAAAAAATAAGCCTCAGATGGGTGGTTGCTAATGGCGTAGAATTAATACATGTTTTTCGTTTACAAAATTTTCTTAAATCAACCCCCGAAACGAAAACGAGGGACGTCCATTGAATTCACGTCAAAAAGATGCAGCATAAGTAATGAAGCTCATGTACAGCGTTTCGTACTTTCTCTTCTTCCATTTCCAGACAATAGATTTATGAACATCATTTAACAATATTAATTTTATATTGAGTTTGAAACCCCATATCGATAATAAATATTGATGACGAGCTTCCTCTTACCATAGTTAGGACCAAACATCAACGATGAAAATGAGGCTCATATTTTAGGGTACGGTCTGCGAAACTTACGTTCGTAGGTTCGAATCCACCATTTGATTATTGTCGTGAACCATCTCCACAAGCATTTTCAGCTTAGTTGAAATATTAGTATTGTTAATAGCAATGCTAAAATTTTTTTTTTTAATTAAAATACACAATACAAATAGAAATAAAAAATCTAGAAAGTCAATGTTACAATAACATTTAATATATATATAATAAGTCAACTAATCTAATTAATCTATATTATTAAATCCCCATGTGTTCTGCAAAATAATTAACCATTGGTCGTCGTGACCAGGATGTCAGATCTGAGTATGGTCTTCGGTCGTGGGGTCATATTTCCCTCGTTGATATTTTTGGGATTTTTATATTTTAAAGTAGAAAAGAAAGAAATAAAGAAAACATTTATTTGATACATATAAAACCAGTAACTAAAAACAACTTAACTACAATTAAATGCATCAAAATGGTCTCCACTCTGGTTTAAATCACGAAGTTGACAAATCTATGTGAATGATGGTTTTCAGTGGAGAGATGACGACTAATTAATAACAAAATATACACAAAAATCTCCTATTTAAAAAACTAAAAAAACAACAAAATATTCAACTTAAATTATCAACATCTCCTATTCATAAAACTTAAACAACATAAAACTCAACTACAATGAAAAATAGTACTCGAAAATGTAAACGTTAAATTTGGGTTAAACTTAATTTTTCTTATGACACACAAGACACAAAAGTGCACTAATTTACAGACACATTTACACACACATACACGCGTGACAAAGTTCTCATGCTTCATTTTTCTTTTATATAAATATAGATAATTGTGTTATATATTAAAGAATTTTTGTATCTGCGAAAAAAGAAAATTTCTTTAGGGAGAACACTAGCGAGTTTCCATAACTTGAATGTACGAGTATCGGCTCGATTGCGGAGAAAGATAACGGCTTTACAGGATAATACAGAGTGAAATAACAACATAACGCTGCTGTTGTTCGCTGGACCCAATTACTGGTACTGGCTACTGGTAGGTACTTAGGGATGCCAACTCATGTACATCTTGTATCTTTGTTGAGTATGAATGTAGATGTCATGAGGTGCAGTTATCACTTGCGATCAGAAAAAAAAAACTTATAATGATATGAAATTATTTGCCAATTAAAGGTATTTATGAATTTGCAACTTAAAAACTATGAAATATAATTCATATTTATTGGCTTTAAAATTAAAAATAATTGTATATCATTTGGAAGAGTATAATGTTATGTTTAACATATTCAACAGTAGCCTTACAAGATCCCATTTCGATTTGAGATCGGCTCTGTACCTATATATATCATGTCCTTTCATTCATATCTTCTCTTTCAATTGCACTGACTCCTTTTACGTTCAGATCACATTTCACATAAATCATCCATCCTCTCTTTGGCATTCATTTTGTATTACATTGGCCCACATTCATACTTATTACCACTTTCAGACATCATCCTTCATTACATGGTCAAACCATACTAGCCTGGGATTCCTCTTAAGTATCTATTCATTCCTAGCACCTATTTCTATACACTCTACACGATCAACTTTTTTTATGATCATGATAAAGTCTCTTCAATGGCTTCTGTATCCAAGGCATCACACTTCCGGAGTCATTGTTAGACTTAAAATATTGTCCATGGTTTTTGGAAACTCATAGAAAACGCAGGGCGCCCATTTCGGAGTGTTAAGTGATGTTTCGTTGCAACCGTTAGGGTCTTCAAACGCTACTTTGAGCTACGAAGACGCTTTTAGTTTACCTTTTCTAAAACACTGGATAAGAAAGTCCTTAAAAAATGTAACGTTTTTTGTACCAGTGCTACGACTTCTGGATTTTTAATGGCAAATCTTCGAAAGGCAAGAATCGGTTTAGAAGATTTGGCGCTGATTAATTCAGAATCGCTTCATGAGCAAGGCCCCCGCAGCGCCGTGGTTCTTGCGTAATGAAAATCTCCATTTAGATTTTGAGCTCCCGACTATAGCTCAGTACCTGAAGTTAGCTTCCGACGATACCGATACACACTTAAATTCGCTGAACGTGTATCGCCGCTATTTACAATCCCATCCCTAACTATCTCTTTACTCGCCTCCGAAGTGATCGAGGCACGCCCTCGACGACCCCGACGACGCGAGCATCAGGACCCAAGCCCCACAACCCTACACATCCACTGCTGCATAGATAGGAGCGTCACTGGAGTTTCTGACGCATTTCTTCTCCAACGCCAATGCATTCCGAAGTGGTGATAAATGTCGTTAATAATAATTTAATTAATCTGTTAGAAGCAACTGACCGCGCTAAGGTACGGTTCTCTCGGGCACCCTCAAGTCAGTTGCATTTACGCGTAGGGTAACGGTCCAAGCCGAGACTGTCTCTCGGGAACCCTTGTGCTGGTTACCTATAAATAAAAGTCTCGGCTACACCTTAGGGCACACCCCTAAGCGCACGGCCACCTTTCCCTAGGGCTAACAGTGGCAGTCATCCTTAATAGTTTAATTTAACCACATCTGCTAACACACACAGCATCTGAACTTTTCGGTGCACATGCAAAATACTTGTATCTTGGCTAATACGAGTACCAAAGCACTAGGCATGTTTGTTCAATAGGATATGTTGTTGTATAAATTTGCTGAAAATATCTATTTTTTTTTCTCTAATCTTCATTGAATCGTTATATACGCAACCTCATCAACGTCTGAACTAATTTTATTAGAAGAATAAAAGGGGTATAGGGCTTATTCATTATCATCACAAATACAAAAAAACTGATAAAAAGATAGAAGTAACATAATAATTATTTGCAGTCCTCACACCAGAAGAGCACGGCCTGATCCATCCATCTGTTCTTTTGTCTTCAGAAGACTGTTGGTGCTGCTTCCTACCCGCTTCATCAACAATGCGTCCCTTACATATGATGCCTTGGAATCTATCTTCGCGTTCCAAAGATACATTCTTGACGACAATAATACTGCAGCCCCGAAATGTTAAAATATGTAAATATAATCATGCCGCAAAGTCCGTCGTAATGCAAAAACACGCAATTTTCATAATGACGCCTCAATAAAAACACAGATGACGTTAACAGATAACATGTATCCTATAGAGAATTCAATATTCAAAATTAAAGAGTGGCGGCTGTTAAGTCAGGGTCCAGTTCTAGAAGCTTACAGTATGTCCCAAGTGCACAGCTCTACGTAGTACAATCTAGTTCTCTAGATTCTGGAAACAGGTTACAAGCACATAATGGTCAACTCGACTTGCAAAGTAACACACTTACGGAGTGTGAGCGAAAAATACGGCTAAAATACAGCTGGTATTTTTCATGGCGTGAACGATAATCCGCACAATAAATAACTGGTACAGAGGTGGATCGTAACTTATCAAAGCAAAACCGTGTGCTCTTTTCTCTCCCTTACTTATATTTATATTTCTTTATGAAACTGAGTTATGTTTAGTTCCGAGTTATCAAACGCTCTCGCAGGTCACGTTAAGTACTTCTATAAATACTGATTTTTTTTTATACAATAGGTGGCAAACGACCAAGTAGCTCACCCGATGGTAATGATTACCGCCACCCATGGACATCTGTAACACCAGAGGAGTCGCAGATGCACTGCCGGCCTTTAAGAAAGGTGTAGGCTCTTTTCTTGATGGTCCCTAAGTCGTATCGGTGTGGAAATACCGCTGGCGACAGCTGATTCCACACATTATTCCGTGGCTGAAAATGTCACGTAATGCGCATAGTAGTGTACTGCCAACCACAGAGACGATAAGGATGAAATTTTTAATTCTAGCGTGATGTATATACGATGTTTAAACTCAGCGGCTAGGATTAATCCGAACAACTCCTCAGACTCATCTCCCCATGGTAAATTACGTAAAAAATGTATAGAAGTGCAACATCTCTTCGCAATTCCATATCCATACAAAATAAATATTCAAGGTGATTCTGCTACACCCAGAAACTTCTGTACCACTGTTAAATATATGAGTATATTAACAGACTCTAAAAAAATAGTTGCCAACAAAAGTCTTTACTCAACTAAAATATAACGTAAGAAACTTTAGTTCTTTTTATTAGGCTAAAGTAACAAAAAGTACATTCAATTTATTTACAAAAACATGTCTTAGTCAGGAGAGATTTTTTGCGATTTATCTTTCCTTAAAAGATCGGCCGCTAACAGACTTTCAATTTTACGTAATTTAGTACGTAAATTGATTTTTATATAAGTCATTGTAATTTAAAAATAGAATAGAAATTTAAGATATATTAAAATCTAAAACCTAGAACGTCAAATTGGTAAATATTGGAAAGGAGTTACACAACATTTTTCAGTGTCAGCCTAGTGAAGTTTCTTTAGTTTTACCAATAAAAAATATATATTAATACACAGTTTTAAAAAAAACTATTTTTTGGAACAAAAAAGTTCATTAATGAACAATATTTTGAATATGGGTACGGGTAAGCTTCTTAAACCAGAAGCGCTTTCTCCAAAATAACCTTTTCGAAATAATTAAAACGGAAAGTTCAGCCGGCTTCGAGGTTAAAACGGCCCCGTGATGCCAACGCGCAGTTAATCGGTTAGCGGGACGGACCAATTTAATCCCGGAAGCGTCTAGTTAGGGCGAGTGACGTCACGAGGAGACTGGTACGGTAAGGTATTTGGATGGCAAGTGGAAAATTGGAAGTTTAGATTTAAAAGTGTTATATGTAGATATTTACGATACTTTGCTTCTTTTGATTACTGAACATGGATGCTAACGTGAACGTAACGTTTGAAGGAGACTTAACAATGAAGATTAAAAATATTGAAAATTACAGAGATTTGAAATTGTGATAATTCAATTAAACTGCAATGTCAAATTTGATTTAACTTACAACAATTAATACAAGGGATTAATGATTAAAACTATATTAATGTACAAATTTGTTTTAACGAATTGTAACTGAATTGTATTAACGAACAAATTTGTTTTCAAAAATTAACTTGAAAAGAAAACCGGTTACCTTAAAGATGTCGATATGTTGCCAATTATAAGAATACACGTAAAATTGATTATTTTAATCACATATGTCATTCGCGGTTATTGGAAAAATATACAATCGTTTTATTAGCAATGATTGGTGTCAAGGAAGCGCAATAAAAGTTACATCGTTTGATTGGCTTCGACATTATTTCTTCAGTATTTGTGTTATTTATTAAGCACACATTGTATAAAGTTAAAGTAATTATGTATCTAATCTAATAATTAACTCGTCATAGACATTTTATTGGTAAAATGTGTTTTTCCTAAATTTACAAATTTTTCTTCGTCCCTAACTACTGGTACTTGCATTAAAAGCCTCGTAGCTTAGTAGTTCGAGTATATAGCTACTCTGCTATATACTAGTCCTGGGTTCGATTCCTATCGAGGGAACAATAAAAATGTTTGGTTTTTGTTCCTTGTTCACGAGACTACCTATGACGGTGCCTTCGATCCTGATGCACATGCCACATCGGCCTTCAGATGGGGATGACGAGTAAATTCCTCGTTGCTTACGAATGCTTCATCATCATAATGAACATTGTTTTTACCAATAGACTGCCAAAAAGCACGATCACGTGCCATGTGCTAATCCATCGACTTCTTGCACTTGCTTCCTGAACGCTCACTGCACTATAACATTGCCTGCGAAGTTAATATCATCTAGCAATAATCTAAATGGCCGCATTTAAAACATTAATTGGATTAGGAGAACTTTGTTTACTGTCAACGAGACATTCCATCTGTCTTCAAGGGTGACAACGCATCTGCATTATGATTCCTTGTCAAGGATGAATGTAGATGTCATGGGCAGCAGGAATCACTTGCCATCTAAGTGAACTGATCCATCTGAAGTCGTTTGTTACTCTCAATATAATAATTAAAAAAAAATCTGAATACCTTAAACAGTAGTCTTAGTACTCGCAAGCTTAAGTAATTCTCAACTCGCAGCTTTTTTCTAGCAGGCCTATATTGAAATTTATCGGACAGATCTATATCAAACACTATATCTTCTAGTATCTGACAGGCATAACCGATTGCGGTAATGAAATATTCTATCTAAGTCTTCGGGACTGACAACGCGTGTGCATCTTGTTTTTTTTATTAGGATGGATCATCACTTGGAATCAGAATCTTGGAAACTTAGTGCTCATACATGTCTTAGTTTAATATAAAAATCTATATCATTACTTTGTAATTGCCTGTTTGTTACTTTTGAGATTTAACAAAGGGAAACAGCTGTCATTTAAAAAAAAGGAGTCAATTGGCTAATGGTTTAGGGTACGGTCTGGGAAACTTAAGGTAGTAGGTTCGAATCCACTAAGGATTATAGTCGTGAACCATCCTAGCACAAGCATTTGCAGCTTAGTTGGAGTGATTAACCGGAATATTAGTAATGTAATAATAGCATATAAATTTTTTTTTTAAAAAAATTGTATTTTTTTCATTCAGATCAAAAACCTCTCTTAAGGTAAAGCCTGTGAAAAAGTGACAAAGGCGCTTTTAAAACACGTAAGCTTTAGACCAAATAGCAAACACATTTTTATCTATTTGAATAATAACTATTTAATAATAAGATTTGTTTTTTTATAACATTTATAGTAACAAACGAGCACGCAGGTCGCATGATGGCAAGTGATTCCTGCGGCCCATGACATCTACATTCATCCAAGACAAGGAATCATAATGCAGATGCGTTGTCAGTCTTGATGACTGAGATGGAACGTCTTGTTTTCAGTAATAAAGGTCTCCGGATCCCTGCACTCACCAGACGAAACACAAGGTCATTCGAAAAATTATGAAGATAGTGTACTGTAATGAGAAAAAAATAAAATTATTTCGATCCCTTCGTGCTAGTTATTTTTTATCTAATGATAACATAAAATATGACATTTGTTAGGGAATGCATAAATTGATGACGTGCTAAATTAACTTTTGCGTTACATAAAATCATAATATTTTTTACATAACACTCAATAACAAATTAAGAGAAAAATATAAAATTATTTCGATCAATTCGTGCTAATTATTATGTAACTTAATTATAACATAAAATATGACATCTGTTAAGGAATGCATTAATTTTATGGCGTGCTAAAAAAAATGTTTTGCGTTACATAAACACGTAATACTTTTTACATAGCAAACACGGCTTTTTTTTTAAACGAGATGTCCATTTTATAATTATACAAAAAAAAAGATTAGAAACTCTATTTATCTTTATTTGTACCAAATATGGATTATGCAAATTGAGCAATAAACGCGTTATTACTATAATGTAATGGATTTGTATTAGTAAAAATATAACTCGCCATCGTTGGTATTTGCACTGCCGTCGGCACTTCGGTCTGTGTCTTCGGTGCCAACTAAGTTCCTGATACTGAACGAACTGATCTTCCTGGTGGGAGCTGCCACCTCAGCCGTCACCCCGGTCACCTCACATCCTTGCGTTCCGTTCACTAGTTCACGGCACACCTGCTCCGTACCATTCAAGGACACAACCGCCTCTCCGGGACTGCCTTCTTCACCGCGACGAGTGGTCAAGTCCATTTTCGACGTAAACTTCACCAGAAATTTTAAAATTAGGAACAAAGTTTCCAATACACGGTAACATTTTTTTCATGACGCATCTGGCTGCATTATTAAGTGCATATTGGTATACATATTTAAAAATTAAGTCACTTTCATCACATATTAATAATAAATTAGAATTTGTTCATTGGTAACTGGCTGATGGTAATAATAAAATCATTTTGATTTCATAACACAAGAAAAAAAAGTTTTTTTTTTCTAGCTAATTGTTTTACAGAAAGAAAAGTCACACGCGAATGTATCGACAGATTAGAGGTAATTTTGAAATCACTTTGTCTCTATATGAATTTTTTAACAGTTTCAGTTAAAACGTTGTTTTGGAACAGTTCGTGAACTTGTGCGGTTCGTGAAGTTGGCGATAATTCGCGACGTGGAACCACAACGCGCGTTGACTCCGCGGTGGCGAACGCGACTGGTCCTCTTTCCTCCTCCGGTCTCGGTTCGCGCGGCCCTCCCTACGCCTCGAGAGGCGGAGCTACCGCCCCCCGCGTACGTAGCATTAACCCGTGGCTAAAACCGCGCGACTTTTTAGGTGTCAATTATTGTCGATACGAGCCATTTTTTTCATACCATCGATTTGCTCTAACGAGTTGTAATTGCATTTATCGATATACGATTACGGTTACCGTTTAGGTTTTTCCGTTAACTCGGCCGTGAAGGCAATTTTCTTCTAGATATAATAACCAAGGTGTTGCTTCTCCGTCTTTATAAATGGGTAGAGATTTATTTATCAATTTATAATGTAAACAAAACAGAGCATGTTTGTTAACTTACGATACGGAGGTCATTAAATTTAAAAAAAATACTGCGTTGTTTGTAATTAAAAGCTCGCTCATTTGCATGTCTTGGAAAATTATTGATACAAATCTTTATGTGGCTTTACCAAGTCGCAGTTATAAGAGATAGGTTCGGGTAAGGAGCACGCTTTCCACAATACCAGAAAATGGTATTAGTTTCACCCGCGAGTCATTCCATCTTAGTCCTCACATCATCACTGAAACTATGTGTGCTCGATTGGATAAATAAAAGCTGAACTCTAATAAATCAAAGCTTTATGTATGCAAATTATTGTAATATAAGACGGCTTGTAGGTAACATGAAACTTAAAAACACACGAACTTAAATATAATAATTATTAGTCACATAATCGTGTACAATAAATTAACTTATTAATAAAACCGACACTTTAATAATAAATGCAAACTATCTTATGATGAAAGAACATTCAGATAGATCAAATAATCCGCAGAGTACAGGAAATGTGGATAATTTATCTACTATCAATTTATCACAATTTAACTACATAAATTGAGATACCATTACTGCGTCCTTTGTAATATTGGCTAAGCCTATTACTATTTACGTAATAGGGCTGTCAACATTTGGACGGAAGTAAAATGAAAATAAGAAAACGTTCCCCACAGGATTTGCTAGAGGAGAATCCGTTCGAAATTTAAATATATTAGAGTTAAACGCGTCACGTTTGTTAAGAGCGACTAAATTAATTTAAGTCTTGATACGAGATAAAACAAATTTTAGTATAAAAACAAATCAAAAGATTATCCATCATTCTAATATCCTTTTAGTGTTTTTTATTGTGTTTGGTTAAGTTCATGGTATAATGTGTTATGTGTTAAATGATTTCTTTGTATAAAATTATGGACTTTTGAAGGTCTGAACTATACTTTTAGTTCGACCTTTCCTCTATTGTGGCTAAATTGGCTTTTCTTTTAGGAAAATTCTTCTTGGAAAGACACTGGACGTGTTACATATTTTTCTCACACCTCGTAACCTTTCAATATGTGAGATTGAGTTGTATATTAAGATTCACTAAATATTAGGCATATTTTATTTTTAATGTACTATTACTTTTTAGCATTTGAACGTTATTTAGATATAATATATACATATGAAAGAAATATATAGTTCTCGAGCGATGGTAACATATAACATAAATCAGATGTTTGAGTTCGATCTCACCTGGTGGTAACTAGTGCCTTAGGCATCCGTAGCTCTAGAAGAGTTGCAGCTGCGTTGTCATTCAGTCATAGCGAATGGTAAATACCGCAGGCGAAAGCTTAATCCATAAAACAGTCGTAAATGGCAGAAAGTTTCGTACTGCACCATCACCAGTACGAAACTTTCTAACTTTCTAACCGAAAATATAGTGAGAATGTAATTTTGAGTGCTAATGCGTTAGTCTGGTTAAGTTAGGGTCTCAATTACATCGGGCTAACGCCGTCGAGACTGCGGTAGTGTGCGAAGGGTTCCCGTAGTCCCGACCGAGGGTGTCGAGAAGAACACCGTGGTGTTTTAGGTGGTAGGAGTCCGGCATAACCCTTCCGACGGTCCCGCGTCGGAGGGGTATCCATGAGGACATCCCCACGAAAAAAAAAATTACATAGTTTCCAGCTTACATATTGCTAGTGAGAATACGTTTAAGTCTTCCTTCAGTCAGACGGTGAGTGGTGAGTGATCGCTGTTTTCGTTCTACGTACGGTATATTACGTTCCATAACGTATTGCCCAGTTGACAGCACCTAGTAATATTTCATTAAATTGCAATGAGAAACATCGCGTTATAAAAGTGTCAAAAGTGTAGGCAATAGAAAAATACAACTAAGTTTGTTATTCGAACTGGATCGTGTTTGTACTCTTAACTATTTAAATAATTCCCTTAAAACTATATGGCAACCCTAAGTATGTTAAATGCACTTGATGCCATTTCTATACCTGTGTTCTTAGTCATAAATTCTTGTTAAGGCCAATCCGATTCGCTGAAGGCTACCGGTGAATTTATGCCATCGACTTTATTATTACTCCATTTCTAATATTCTATTTAGGGAAATAATTTAACAAGCTTGTCTTTGATATTATTTCGAAGAGTTTATTTAAAAGATAAAAACGGAAATTGTTGGTTAAATGGTTTAAATGTAATAATTGATGTATTTGTATCAAAACTATATATGTATTTATACCTCAATATGCTAGGTGAGGCATAATTTATATCATAAAAACGCGTAAATCGTATGCTCGCTTGTCACACTTAATATCTTAAAAGAAACAATTTAAGGCACTTTCATGCAATAAGTATCTGTCTACAATCTACAAAGTATGTAAACCCGCGTCGGAGTCACGAAAGAAACTATGTTTCAAAAGTTATATAGAAGCAGCAGGCAATGAGGGGCATATATCGAGGTAAGTTTATTGATTAGTGTGGCGCGTACAATATACTATTCCCTTCGGTTGGAGGTATCTCATGCCGCAGGATACAGTAAAATGGTTTAACTGTATCCTGCGGCATTTAGTCTATGTACGGTATATATAGTCCTTTAACAAACTGGTTACAATCTCGTTACTAGGTAGGATATAATTGTTTAGTTGTGGCATCTTAAATAATATTAAAATTATGTATTTACCTTTACTTTTTATATTTACGTTATAGAAGCCAACATAGGGTGTTGACCTCAATATTATGGTAATGGAGTGGTAGTTCAGAGTAAGTCACACACAGACAGTTTTAAAAGAAGCAATATTTTATTTTCTTTACTAGTGCCATTTTTATGACAATACTTTTATATGTATAATTTTTATTGTTATTGCTAAACCCATCCATTATCTTTAAATAAAAATTTCTTTCGTTTAGTGGCAGTTACGCTGTAGTTTGTGTCTAGCTGCAGCACGAATGGGTCAGCTCGATCGAGGTAGGACCACGCCCTCATAGAATATCAGCGTAAAATAGCAGCATAATGCTGCTGCGTTTCTTCTGGTGAGTGTGGGGTTCCGACGACCTTCATTACTGGTGAATAGGCACTCCATCTCAGTGTTGGAGGGTGACAACGCATCTGCGTTATGAGTCCTAGTCGAGGATGAATGTAAATGTAGTGGGCCGCAGAATCACATACCATCATCTAAATTCCGTTAATGTTTATGCTGTTATCCTATGCGGCTCTTACGGCATCATCGATTACAGGGCTCAAGGAACTGAGGTCCGTGAATTAGCTATTTACCATCCGGTGAACTGCGTACACTTTTGTTATCAATGTAATCTTAAAATAAAATATTATGAAATAGGGGTATAGTGAGAATATGTTAACTGTTACTGAAATTTTAATTCCTATATTAAAAAATAAGGTTGTTTCACACGCAACAAATTAAGCATTAAAATAAAAATATGACCAACAGCAGTAATACCCCCGATGCCATCTAAGCCTTTTAGTGAGTAGAAACTAGTTCTCGAATAGGTATTGATTTCCTGCGTAATACCAAAATAAGGCCCTTAGACTACGTAACTTTTGTTCTTCTTGTTTTATCTTAAGCACTAAATTAATAACACAAAGTATACCCGACTTAACACCTCTATGAACACAATGGAGCTTATCCGCATGACTAGCAGTAAAGAATCCAGTCTTTGTTTCGTCACCCTTCACTGATAATTTAACCTGAATAAAGTTCTTCTCTATATAAAAAGTTAATACGTTTTTTACCCAACAAGTTAACTAAATCGTTGTTAAATATAAGCTGTTCCTTTGTATCTTATGGATTTTAAATAAAATTTTAGACTTCAGTAGCCGATTTGGAAATGCAATGAATGGGCCTTCCTTCAGGTGCATAGAGCATAGTCCAAAATGTGGTTCCACTGCGGATTAGCGTACTTCACGTCATAGAAATATTTTTTATTTATTTATTTATTATGCAGGGTTAGGTTTTGTTACGATGTTTTCCTCCACCGGAAAACGCGTGGTAAATTAGCTCGTAAACTGAATTTGTGAATTAAAAGAAATCGCTTAGACAGTTCGCTGACTTATAAAACTATTTCTATGAAATCTCAAACTAAGAGTTTAAATTTTAAATGTCATAAACGGTCAGACAGCACATTGACTTATTAAGTTAAGATTATCAAATACTCGGTAGTTTATCGATTGCTTTAAAACGTTTTTATCTTCCCCATGTGTACATATGTCATGGCACCTATTCAAAGTGCAATAATTTATTCTGTAGCACTTTAAAATGTAAAATCGTGACATGTTAAGACAGTTAAAAAAATCTTGTTCACATTAGAAGTTTCAACCTTTCGTTCAAACTTGACTTTATACTGGTAAATGAAAACTCCTTATATATTGTAAATTAAGATTTAATTTTTACTTGCCAAGATATTAGTATGTCTGGCTCTCGATCTAGTGGATTATGAGTTCAAATCCTTGTTGAGTACTTGATTGATTTTACAGATTCATGTCTTCAAAAAACGTTTTGCTGACATTTGAAACTAGTGTACGACGAACTCTCCAAACTACCAGTCACGCTTGAGATATAATTAGCTTCAAATATGTCTTGTCTCTGTCTAACTTGATTAGGATAAAATATTTTTAAGCCAAGGATAAAAAACGGTGATTGGATGGTAAGTGAATACCGCAGCCGATAAATTCCCACATCTATCCTAGAAGATCCATATGCATGCCACTCCTGATGACTAAAATGGAATGCCTCGCTTAATTGGGTCTCCGGTATTTACAAACACAGCAGTGTTATGCTATTGATAATGGTAATTTTTGATGCACGCCATATTTGCCCGGTCGAGCCCACCCATTCATTGTAGTTAGGAACAAGTTGCAGCATGAATGTATCACTGTTGATAGCGTATATTTTATAAACATATATTGAGTCAGCTGTTACATTGTTTTCCTTTTAAAATCGAGTGCTTATAAAAGAGATACAAAATTGCGCTAAGCTTTTATTTTTGATTTCTTGGCATATTTACATTATTTGTTATTAGGTAGTGGAAGCTCTCGAATTAATCTCACAAAAATCGTACCTTTTATTGAGTAGTATACAAAAAAGCTTTAATAACGGATATATTTTTGTATTCCTAGCGAACGATATCTAGTTGTACACGTTTCTACCCCACAAGAGACGTTATGGTTCTAAGATTTTAAAAATAAAATTGTTAAAATAAAACAAACACCCGACTTCATTAAAGTCGACGAATGAAGTACGCGTTTATTAATATTATAAACAAAATAATTTTGTCCATAGATAATCCAACGCCTTACTTAGACTTAGAAGTCGCACTCGGATACCGGTTGTTATAAGAGCTGGATTGTTTAATGAGCAGTTTTTTTTTGTTATTTAAACGCACAGTGACAAACATTTATATCAAATGGCACAGTATTTTATAAGTCAGCATTTAGCATTTAGCACCAACATTGTGAACCCCATCTTCAATTACAAACTTAGTAAAACTGTTGTAATACCAGCGTAAAATGTGTTTTGTTAGGTGAATGTAGATTGACAACGCATCTGCATTACGATTTCCTATCGAGCATGAATGTGCTCAGAAATCACTTACCATCAGGTGAATCGTGTGCTCGTTAGTGACCCATTTATATCAGTATATCATAGATATATAAAAAATATACCAAGTACTTAGTTATGCTAACAAAAAGAAATAACTCTCACAATAGTGGTAGAGCTGCACTGCAGTTAGTTTCTAACTACAGAATGAAATGATGAAATATTAGGTGGAATAAAAGAGCACACAGTTCACCTATTAGTAAGGGATGGCTGAAACCAACGACAATACCATCCACCCTAAGCAAAGATTCAAGATACACATGCATTGTCATTCTGAACGACTGAGATGGAATACCCCTTTACCTACAATTGGATCCCTGGATTCCCACTTACATGCCATTAAAGCCGCGTAATGCTGTATTAAATCAAATTAAATTATTCAAAAAGAAGCTTTTTCAAGTAGGTTTATACAAAACAATTTTGAATCGTCAAGATAGTTAATGTCCCACATGTTAATGTCTCGTTAGTGACCCATTTATATCAGTATATCATAGATATATAAAAAATATACCAAGTACTTAGTTATGCTAACAAAAACAAATAACTCTCACAATAGTGGTAGAGCTGCATTGCAGTTAGTTTCTAACTACAGAATGAAATGCAACTCAACCGGGGTAGGAGGAGGAAGAGGTGAAATAGCAGCATAATGCTGCTGTGCTTCATCTGGTGAGTGTAGGGACCGGAGAACTTTATTACTGGTGACGAGGCATTCCATCTCAGTCCTCACGGGTGACAACGCATCTACATTATGATTCCTTATCAAGGATGAATGTAGATGTCAAGGGCCGCAGGAATCACTTACAATCAGGTGAACTGTGTGCCCGTTTGTTACTCTCAAAGTAATTAAGAAAAGAACAATAAGGACGACATATATTTAATAGCTTAATAAATTATTGAAGTACCTGTTTGTAAATATACCGGGATGCGTCGCCGCAATGTCAAGAATGTTATAGTATTAAAACGGAGTTAATAAGTTTACATAGCGGAGAATGTTTGCATGAACAGGACAATTGTTATGACATATGCCAACGAGTCCTGGAAGGAATTCTATAGCGTAGTTTATTAGTCAAGGGAAAAATATATCTATTGTGACATACATACAGCACGAAGGCTTAAGTTATGTGTGTCTTTATTTTAGATTAAATATTTTATACGATTATTTGCCAAGTAAGTTTGTTTGTTAGGTAATTCTTAAGACATCTAAAATGCATAGACTGAAGAAATGCACCTTGAAGACCTTCTAGGGCTTCATTATATTTATTATAATTAAATTTTAGATGATGATGTTCTCCTGGTAGATTTCAAGCATATAAATTATGCAGGATATATTATTGTATCTTAAGTGCTTGCAAAAAAATAGGGCGACCCACTCGTTGTCCCCTTCCTGTTTTAGATTCTGTTGATAAAGTTGGGATCCTCGAGGACGTGACGCGGACCATTCCCTAGTATTCGTTGCAATGCTTTGTATGAATGCTATCTGTAAAAATGCAATTTCTACCTTTATTGTAACAAAAGTTGTGAAATTTTAAAGTATTGGGATATCGTAAAGAGATCACTGCTGTACGCTATATGTCGAGATTTTTTTAAGGAATACAGTACACAACTCTACAGCTAATTGCCGATTAGGTTATTTAATTATAATTCAGGCAAAACTCAAATGCATTTGTGTAATTTCAATTGTACTATGGGTATCGTTTACTTTTCCAGTTTTTATGAATAATCGACAACTATAATTAACCATAATTAGAAACGATATATGCACCATCGTGCATAAATCGTAGTTCCATCTCCATTCAAATTTATTTATGTATGGTAGTCACATAGGAGCGCTAAATGGCTTTCCCCACGTAATTATCAAATCAATATGAGCGCGGCACATTTAATGATCATCAACCAATATTTGTAAAGCAATCGTCCAGCACACGTATATATTGCAGTGGACCGGTTGGCGCCGGCGTCCACAAAGGTCTGAAGCCAGCGGGGCGTCCGACTTCATTATACCGCTGGCCCAAACTGAATCTATTTGTATGATAATGCACTCATTACCAGAGACAAAAAGGGTGGAAGGTAGAGAAAATTTGACCAATTTATTGTAGTGGGCCGCCGAAAAACTATGGCTGGGAAAGGATTAGTATATGTTTAAATTTTGAACACTATTTTTTGTGACGGTTCATTAGTCTTTGATATGATCGGACACATTGTTAAACATACGTCGATAGAAAACTATCATATTATTGGTTAAGTTCAAAGCCTCTAATTGGACAACGAAGAATAAAGAAATAGTCTAAAATATACTTTATTACAATTCTATATAGTTGAAAATTGTTAAAAGGGAGTTTTAGTCAAAATCAGTAGCCTTATGTAGACAAATAAATAGGCGTGTACCAAAGAGTTTTGAACCCGTGTTCAAAGAGAATGCACAGCGTCATCATTTACATTTAGTTAGACACAATTGCCGATACAAAGGGGCCCGATTTTTTTTCACCATACTACCGTTGTTTGTTCATAGCGGACGATGCGGTACGGATCTATTTAATCAATAAATAGATAAGTAGCCAATACTTTGTAATCGATACGCCGCCTGTATTTTAATTTTTGGGGATGCGTGAGTGTATTGAATACAAAAATTGGTTGTGAAAACAAATTATAGGTCTCAAATACAACCTTTATAGGAGTTGTATGATGATATTCTGACTTTGACTATGTTGTTACTGATGTTAACTATGTTGACATCTACAGCTTCCGGATATACTCGGGATATTTTAGTATAATCAAAAGAGGCCGTATTGGCACCTGGATTGCCACACACTACCTCTGATCTTTCCATTTCTAAATTTCATGCAACAAGATAAAAGGATCAACTCCATAAGAAGTATTTTTATCGAGTTTTAATTGAATTTCTTCTAACATTGGATTACAAAATAGTCATATAGCCGAATATATAGCCAATACGAGTCAAGATATAATAGTATGTACAAGACAAATGTCACCAAAAAGTTTCTTTTTTTTAATGAATGGAATATTAACGACACAATATACACCTCGTCCCGAAACCATAATACTAACCTACTTACTAGGATTTACTTGACTTTAAATATTTTAACGTCTATAAGGTAAATTGAATATACTAGGTAGAAATTTTTTAAGGCCTGTAAATTTTTACATAAACTCTATTTTAAAAACTTGATAAGGTTGTTAATAATCTGAATTAAAACTACTCCTGGTACCTGTGTTTTCTTTCATTGTCTTTTTGGGTACAAAACATGACCATTCTTTCATTGCTGATACGTGGAAGATGTATGAAGTATTTCAATATTTGTATTCTTTAAAGCAAAGGATTGGAAATCGATTTACCTTATTGGTTCCATTTAATTTCAATATGTATGTATGTATTTAATCAGAATCTGCATTTCAGAAAGCACTAGTTATGTCTTTAAGCACTCAATCAACTGTACTTTAGTTAAATTTTTTAAAACCGTATTGGGAATATATATGTGTTAAAAAATATAAATGTAAAAAAAAGAATATAAATGTGTTAAAATCAGTTCTGAAGCAATATCTTAAGACTTTTTTGCATCTTGCATATCAAAAATGCAATGTCGTGCCAATTTTGAGGGTGGTTTGCCGAGGGTTGTATGACGGAACCACCGACGTTCCTTCCAACCGATTTCACGGTGCATGTTAAGTTGCAAGTCACCGCTCCGCAATCAACCCGCGCCCCTTTGTCTCTAGCGCCGACGCGCTATTGGCGCCAAACATTTTTACACCTACACGCAAACATTCAAGCAAATTAATATAAACGGATCATAAACATCCTGCTATTCGTAATTTAAATGGAACATGTACTAAGTAGGACGAGTAGGACGGCAATACGGAGCGATTCCATGTTATGGTTGCACAGCAAGGAAACGAAGTGAGTTGGTACGGAATACGCAGAGAGGGATCTGCGTATTACGTAGGAGATCCCAGAGCCCTTCCCAATGCACTTACGGTGGCCTTCGAGGGGTTTTAGTGGTTAGAAATTAGCTCTGTCTGCCGCCCCAAAAGACAGCATCTTTTTAACCAGAAAAAGTTATAAAAGGTTTATTATATTATACTTTCCATAGATGATATTTCTAAAAGTTAGCTAGTGGTTAACGAACAGCATTCCGTCGGCCAGTACAGCATCGACAATGGAAACGATTCTTCTCCAACAACCTATATCTATTCTATGATCTGTATAGTTCATTCATTTGTTTCTTAGCTTACTTATTGTTTCTGCTGTTTCGGTTTAATTTTGTTTTACTGATATGTCCGTGTGAATTCTATCACGCTGAAAAACAATAAGTATATATCCCAGTCCATAGCTCGGTAAGCGACTCCGAACTAGCTTTTCGAATTAGTAGAAAGTCGATTCGTATTAGGATAAAGCTTCAGTCCAGGCTGAGGGTTGTGCTTCGAAGCAAGTGGTAATGTGGAGGAGGTATTGGTTTGGCAAGTCAGTAAAATGGGCCAAAATGAATTGAAAATTAATTTTGTTCCGTAATCATAACGCTGCTGTGATAAAGGAAATGATCACTTTTTATTTAAAAGTCATGTACACGTTTAAGGTTAATAACGTACAGTAATGGCGGCACTTTTGAAGTTTTATTTATACAGCATATTTCGTACAATACATCACATTGATTATAACAAGCAGCCAGTACAGTCGCCTTCAGTTTCGCGTAGTCACTGCAACGTGCAGCGTACACGCCCACTAATTTAATTTACATCATTTTGTTAACAAGTACTGTCCCGTGGAAAATTGTTTAATAAATTAAATTATTTTTTCTTAAGAAATCTGCGGAAAGGTGAGTAACGGTCGGTGCCGCATTTAATCTGTCATTTACTTTTGTACTTTAAATACTTGTGCAAATTTAATGATGTACAGGTTGTAACCTTATTCGATAATTGATGTTATTTGAGTTCATTGAACATAGCGCTGACTTCTTTGATATGATCAGTGATGACCACTGAAGTTTTGCTTATTCCTATATACAAAGAGGTAGCATTTAACTACCTTACCTGTAACCTGGAGTGAAATTTAATGAGTCTAGATATTGTGGATGAATAGATATTGTGGTATTGATCACATCAGTGAACTGTGTGCGTTTTTTAACTAAATTCATTAAAAGAGGTTTTCATACGAGTTACGTAAAAATACTAATAAAGATGCATACATGTTAATCAATGTGGACACAAAATCCATGTATGAAAATTTTAACACAACATACGCTTATCCACGAGGTAGAAGGTATTGGTATATTTCAAGTTTCATGTAAACCTGTTTCGTCGCTTGAAATATATGGTATATTTGGAATCTAGCCTTCTCATCCTAAAAATATGTATGAATATAATAAAATGTAAATTATTATATATTAACTCTTCTATTCTTATTTTCTTAAATTTATGTTAATATATAAATTTTAGATGCTACATTAAAGTAAATTTACCATCTATGTCTAATTTTAGGACTCGTTGAAAAAAACTGTAATATCTTTACAATTAATTTCCAATTTTATTTATTTGTTTAACACACGACTACATAATGTATTCTTACTTTTTTTCTATATATGAATACTGACATACTTATATATATATATATATATATATATATATATATGTTTATATACTAGTATTCATTATATTATATATTATTATCTTTGTTTCATATATAGATAGAAATAATTATATATAAAATTATGGATACAAAATGAAGTGTTAAGAAATTTTTAATGTTCATTGTAGGATAGAATATTCATTACAAATATTGTAAGAGTAAACATTCAACAAATGGATTCAGGCACGTCTTTAACTAAATCAGTTAAATACGTACCTAAGTTATAAATGGCCCTAATAAACTAACCTAACCTACCCTTATTGTCCAAAATATCTACTATCTATGCAATATTTAAAAGAAAAACTAAAATAACAGATTTTGCTTTTGCTATTACAACGGACGAATTAATGAGCGAACATGATTTGCGAAACAATGAGGTTGAGTAGGCATATTAAATTTTGTAATTACTCCGTCCAGCCGCGGCGCCCGCCCTGTGTACATTGTCCAAAAATGTTAGCTCATCTCTATTTTCGTAAAGCATGCCACAATAAAACTTAATAAGTTGCGTTAAAGTATGTAATATCATGTACGATTTTGTCATCTAATGAATTTTTCCACGATTACCTGTACGTTCTTTTTTCAATTTTCATTTTATCTTTTTAATCGGTGATCAACAGTAGCCAGTTTATTGTTGAAAATACAATGAGGTCATGCGTGCAAACTTTTTTCATTGTAAGATGAGCTTTAGCGAAACTTTTCGGAAAAACTGCATTGTTTTATTGGGGTTCATTTGCAGCCGATTATTGCATTGATTTGCTTTGATTATTATTGGAGCTTTCAACTTGTACAATCCTGTGTCAACTGCATGCAGTAATTTTCTAGTTCCGTAACAAAAGTTTGATAATTCATGAAATATAAAATATGCATAACATACCAATTCTAATCCTGTTATTGTAATTACCAACAGATAAAGAGTTAAGTAATTGGTAATGGAATCTTATAATTATCTTGTGTTTGAAAGTAAAAAAAACAATACCTAGAAAAATATATTTTCATTTATCAATATCATAATAAATTATTTTATAATAAGTATAAATATATTGTTAAAACAACTCAAATTTAGATTCCACACAGTAATATCAAATTTTATGGAACTATTATATTATGATAGTAATTTATTTCCAACGGATACCGATATCTAAATAATGTCACAAATTTCATGATCGTAATTAACGAGCGCGTGGCCTATTTGTCAGGCACTCTGACAAATAGGACCTGGCAAAATTACCTAAGTGCAATATAGCAGGATACTTTTTAAAATGGGATACCTTAAGTATGGATTCCTTAAGGTATTCCATTTTATATATTAAGTAAGAGGGAATGCTAACTAGCATGTGAAGCATATGGTTATTTGACAAAAAATCCATATATTTTATGTCAATTTGTATGATTAATTAGAGGAATTTTCATCGTGTCTGTGTGCAAACACCGAAAATATCATTTCACCTCATTGCAACTCGTAATCGAGGTTGTAAAATCACAAATATTTTAGCACAGTTCAATGCTCGAGTAGTTCTCGACCAACCGCAGGCTAATTATCGACTAACCCGTAAACATCAATTCTGCTCTCTTAAAAACCACAAATTATATTGGCGCTTTGTCCTTACCGTAGCAATAGCTGACGTTCATTTTTAGTATCTATTTTATTGGACTTATGATAGTATTGTGTAAAAACTTAGACATAAAATCAAATTCAATATTAATTTACAGATATTTCTATCGTTCCACGTTCGGCAAAATAACTCTACTATTTTTACCAAAACAATTATAAAAGTCAAAAGAGTCGCAATAAATGTCAACTATTAACAGATTTCGCAAAATACTAATAATATGCAGATTATAAAAACCCTTGTCATCAATCTCCAAAATGTCAAATCCATATTACTAGCCGCAACTTTCATGGATTATTTATTGCAGCATATGGGTCTATTCAAGAAAACACATATTTCTTTACACACGGAAGCAGAACTGTAAGTGATTTATTGCATATTAATAATCAGTGTGATTTCCAGAGCTCGCATACGGGTTCAGAAATTCTGATTGTCAGTGAGTTGTCAGGAGCCTGTCCTTTTCTAAGCAACCAGGGTTGCCATTTGAATAAAAGTTGGCATATTCGTGTTTAATTTTCAATAATTGTGCTAAATGCTGCATCACAGCCCCGCAATGGGCGGAGGTTAAAACTTACGAACGGTTTTGTTTTATTTCATCCACCAGAGATAAATGTACCCAGCATTTCACATTTCATCCAGTCAAATTGGTGTATTTACATATAAACAGTATTATAATGTAAAAAGTTGTTAAAAAAACTATTAAGACAGGGATAGTTACGAAGTAATTAGTAACTCGGATAGTTTCTTAAAGTGATGCTCCAAAGAGGAAATGTGATCACCGAAAATTGGTGAGTGATTAAAGAATTTTGCGATGTGTAATTCTGTTCAGTTAACTGATAATTACTATTATTCAATATTTTTATAATGACATAATGGACAGTACCTTTCGCTGATATTTTCCTTGTTATGCAAACGCAGTAAATGCAATGTCTATTTCAATTGTTAGAAATTAAAGCTAAAGACTTTCTTAGTCTTTCCGTCAGTTCGGTAATTGTCTCGGATGGATACACAAATAGAATATCCGACTGCGGTTTTCTCTGTCCTGCCCTGTTAGTTCTATTGTCTATGTAACTACTGTTGAAAATAGAGTAACGTTTTTAAATTTCTTTTTAATTTATTATTTTTTCAGTTTTCAGTGGTAGAGTTACGCTGTAGTTTGTATCTAGCCGCAGGATGAATGGGTTGGATCGACCAAGGTAAGGATCACGCCCTCGTAGAACCACACACACGTAGAACGACGCAGTGCCCAAGAAAAGATGATGTCAGATTGTGTAGTCCCAACAATCAAGCATGGTGGTGGCTTAATTATGGTGTTAGGTTGCTTCTCTAGCCAAGGAACTGGCGATTTGATTAAAATTGAAGGAATATTGAAAAAGGAACAGGACAAAAACATTTTAGAACAAAATGCCGGGTTGTGATTAATTGGAGATAGATTGATTTTCCAACAAGATATTAATCCAAAGCATAGCTCAAAATTATGTAGAGGATATTTAGAAGAGAAAGAGGTACAAGGGATGTTAAAAAACATGGTTTGGCCTCTTCAGAGCCCGGATCTCAGTCCCATTGAACTTTTATGGGACGTCCGCAATCGTGGCCCATCCTCGCGAGAAGAAATGTGGAATGCTTTATGCGAAATTTGGAAAAATATATCACATACTTGATGAAAAATCAGTTTAGCTAACAATAGCCTTCTTTTGCATGGACTGTTAATATTTCTTTACGCTTTTAAAGTATATTGTTGATCAACTAATGTTCTATTAGATGATTAAACAGGTTAATTTAATATTTTATTGGAGTTTTACTTTATTTTCCTACTTTAATTAAGGTGGTCTTAAACTTTTGGCCGGCAGTGTATATATTATTTTTATAAAATAAATACTTGTTTATATTTTTATAAAATTTGAAAAAATAAATATTCCAAAAAAATCTGGTGGTCTTTTATATATGGAGTTTACAATTTATTTTTATGTCCAAACCAGTGGTATAGCGATTAAATTTAATAATGAAAATGTGTCCTCTATTATATTCTTACCTCAACGTTAGTCCCCTGTCTAAGGCAATGATTGCGCGACCGGTCGCCCTCGCACGCGACTTCCGCGGGCTAACCGCAATCATTTCCACAAGCTAGTGTTTGCTTTGCTCTTACTCCGCCTTTACTCATTTCTTTCCTATCCATTGCAGTAATCGTGTTCATTGTTTGCGGTATTGCAGAGCTTTTTTTATTGCGATATGTTGATACGGCAACGGGCGGCCAAAAAACAGTTATTTTTTTTAAATTGCATTGAGAGTAACGAACGAGCACATAGTTCACCTGATGGCAAGTGATTTATCACACAGTTCATTTGATGGCATGTGACTCCTGCGGTTGAGGATATTAACATTCATCCTTGACAAGGACTGGGATGGAATGCCTTGTCACCAGTAATAAAGGTTTCCGGATCCCAACACTCAACAGACGAAACACAGCCGCATTATGATCTGTAGCTAGAAACAAACTACAAAACAAACATATAACTCATGGGCAAGAAAGATTCTAGCGGCGTAGAAAAAACCCGTAACAGATCCATCTATGTGCCTTCAGATACAAACTATGTTTGTTTGTGGGAAATCAATATATTCAGGTGTTTAGGGATAATGTATATGCATATTGCAGCAGACGAACAAGTTCTGGAGTCAACTGCTGGATTGATATGGTTATGGTGTAAATAATAGATGTCGTGCTTACTGTAGGCAATTGTTAAATAATAAATAATGTTTATGGAAATTTTATAACAGAAAAAAAATATGATTTTACTTTGTGCAAAGCATTCGACTAAAACGAATTAAGACTATAAGAATATAATAATTAAACTTTGAAAAAATATTTTTGTACAGATGCGCACTTCCTTGAATTAATGTCCCGTCAAAGCAAATCAATGTCAAAGTTTAAGGTCAGAGTTTCGGTAAGTCAACATAAAATATTTTTCCCTTTCTAACAATAATCATGAACATGTTAAATTCTTACTAAAACACACTTTAATATTATTATTTTAAATTGCAAAAAATAGCTTAATACTTAAGTGTCTCCAAAGTGTCATCGAGCTGTTATTTCTCTTTATAAGCAAATAAATCTTAATTAATCCAAAATATGCGCTAATATATTAAAAATACACGTTATCAAACGAAAGTCTAGACGCCATTTATATTATCCGCCGAGACATTCCAATTTCAAACAAACTTTAATCGTGTTCTTTTTAAATGTCATTTGTTAGTCGACTTCGGCGCGTGCCGGCTAATGGAAAGCAATACTGAACCGAGTCCTTTTCAAAAAAAAAGATGAGGTCTGACACGAATCACGCATG
Organism: Teinopalpus imperialis; assembly: GCA_029286865.1. Lineage (NCBI taxonomy): Eukaryota > Metazoa > Arthropoda > Insecta > Lepidoptera > Papilionidae > Teinopalpus > Teinopalpus imperialis. The sequence goes on from JAGSMU010000012.1 coordinate 1,755,982, forward strand.
CTACACAAGTTTGTACTTAAAAAGTAAAGCGTCAAAGTTTCTTTTACATTATTAAGAGTTTGAAGATAGTTACTTTTAAAATATTTGCGCTAACTTTATCAGCCAATATTATTTGCTTGAGTTTTCGTTGTTTCTTTTAACCTTTTATCGAGTTTTCTGAGTGTTTCGAATTAAATCATTACTTACGTGCTTCAAGCGAATTTAAAGTGTTGCTTGATTAATGATAATCAAATGATTGAATATTGGATAAACGACATCAAATACTAGTCTCACGACTTGATAATCCCATATCTGCTTTGATTTCAATGTTTAGACATCGATATTTTATAAGATTATAAGTAACGGTTGAATTTCGTATCGATAGTTTTCTATTATGAATTCAATCAACATAAATTAGTTCTAATTTAGCCGACGGAGTTCCAAGTACCTACGATGTTTTGACCGTAAAAAGATGATTCGTTTTTTAGCCCCGCTTGATTATGAGTAATCTTTTTTTCTTGTTGATGTTTAATTTATTATCAAACAACGAAATTGAATTGAGAATAAAAGTAACATATTTTATTTTGCCGGTAAGTTTTATAATGCCGTTTGTTTTACGACTTTGTATATCTATACTTCTTTAAATCATTAAAGTATTACAAATTTCATTTCAAATATGTAATAAAGAACAATGATGGCCATGTAGCGTGGTGGTTGATGGCGTTGCTGCTGCGTGATTAATCCTGGGTGAATTCCCGAGGGACAATATTTGTGCACGAACTGTTGATTCGGGTCTAGGTGTATTTGGTCCACACACAAAGATGCATTATACGTTTCTCAGCTCGGGATATATTGTATTAGGCTTTACCTATGATATTGCCGTGTTGAATGAAATGATGCATCTTTGCCAACGCAGTGGTAGTTTATTGATGCCCTTCTTGTAAAAATCAGCTGGACGCAACAAACTCTTTAAAGGCACTTTGTAGGCACTTTGTACTGCCTCTTGGGAATTGAATCTTTTCCTGCTAAAAAGTTGTCGGTGGGTGCAAGGTCTGGTGAGTATGGTGGATGAGGGAGAGCTTCCAACCCCAACTCTTGCAGCTTGGAGACTGTCTGTTGTGCAGTATGGGGTCGCGCGTTGTCGTGTAGGAGTAGCGGGGACGATCGATTGACCAAAGCTGGTTGCAGATGTGCGAGCTCATTGTCTTCAGTTCTTCACAGTACACATCTGCAGTAATACTCATGCCGTTTGGTTAAAAACTATGATGAATCACACCGGCACTAACAGTGACCATCAACTTTATAGAGGTCATTTTTTGTTTAGGGAATTGCTTTGGTGCTGAACAAGGATTTAACCAACTTGCTGAGCGCTTTCTATTGTCGAACAGAATCCAATTTTCGTCGCACAATTCGGTTTAAAATTCTTTCATTTCTGTGCCTTTTGAGCAGCGCGAGGCAGGTCTTAACGCGTACGTTGCGCTGGAGATCGTTAAGTTCGTGGGGCACCCATCTATCAAGCTTTTTTTTATCTTACCAATTTGTCGCAAATGGACCAATATTGTTTTGATGTTAACATCAAAAGCTGCTGATAGCTCGGCTGTAGATTGAGTATCATCAGCTTCCACAATCGCCTTTAATTCATCATTGTTGACCAAAGTGTCCGGACGACCACGACCATTTTCATATTAAAATTTCCAGAACGGAACCGGGCAAACCAATAACGGTTAGTGTGTTCGTTTGTAAAGTTCTCTCCGTAAACGTTGTTGATGTTACGTGCCGTTTGTGCCCCGTTGACGGAATTCATATTCCATAATTACACGAATTTTTAAAGTTTCCATTATGACGAAAAATGTTCAAACGTAATGAAAATACAAAGCTAATAAATAAACAAAAGACTGACTTTGTAAAAAGAATATCATGTTTTTAAAACAAAATTAATTTGAATTTAGAAATAACAGCCAATCAAAACTTTTATTGGTTTGAAATGGCCAATAGAACGGCAATTTCATAGATAAAGACCTAATATATGTCCCTTGTTATTGCAACTTCCTCAGGTTTTATTGCACAGGCATTATGTCAGTCTAAGGGAGAGGGCGACGAGTTGTTCTCTATATCAAATGATTACAGCACCGCTATATACTGCTCAATGTTCAAAAAAAACATGGATGATATTTTAAAGGAATTTACATATCATATTAATAAAGTTATACAATTAAAAATAAACAATTAAACAGACGAAAAATCTAATCTCTCAAGTCAATAACTGTTTACATTAACATTATATACGTGGTAAAATCACGATGTAGTTATAAATTAACTGTGTCCAAAGTATAAGTGGCCGATTTTTATGCAAAAGGATGTACATATAAAACTATATCTATATGTAAGGCATATATAGTGATATCTAAGGCGCATGTAGATATAATTTTATAATTATATGTGTTTTTATTGAGTATTTTACACTTGCTCTCTATTATTTGTTATACAGTTTTATATATAATTATTGTATAAAAAATGAAATTCCATTTGAAATATAATCTATTTTGACTTTACTTGTTAAGACAGTTTTTTTAAACATACTTTTTTTATCATGAAATTCCTAAAGAAGGAATAGCGTCTCATTCCATCAATGAATAATAGATATGCAATTTATATGGAGTCGTAAAATAATTTTGTTTTTAGTACTTAACTATTACTACAATGTTTTATATATTAATTTTTAAATTCGTGTAGGGTAGTTTAGACTTGTAAATTTACGGTTGTTTAAATTTATGGTTCCTTAAATTTAAAAAAAAAACTTGAAATGCTTTTAAAACAGTTTTATATTACAATATAAAACTGATTTATGTATTTATTGTAATTGAAAGTTTCTTGCACTGGCCACTTACAATAAAAAAGCATTTACGGAATTCGACATTGGACATAGAAATTCTCTGGGAATGTGTTACTAATTTATTTGCGAGACTGTCATTTGATTTCTCATTTTGGCGTACATCAGAAAATTGTGTGTCGCTATTATACATACATTTATGTCGTGAAAATTTACACGAATAGATTTTTTACGATTTTCGCTCTGGCTTAAGTTAACGAGAGAGTTACCAGAGACTTCAATTGGCATTTGGTGGAAGCAACCCATGTCACAGCTCTATATATTTGTGGTTTGAAGAATTTAAACGTGGACATGATCATCTTCACGACGATGAACGTAAAGATCGGCTGGTGATTCTGGTTACAGAATCCAATATTGATACTGTACGAAAATGATTGAAACTACCAAAAATACTTGTCAGTAAATTCGGCAAAACATTTTACATGTGCATCTCAAGGTTTTCACTTGGTAAAAACTGCATGATTTAACGGAAGACCAGAAACGCAGACGTTTCTGGTCTTCCGTGTATAGTGGTACCGTAAAATGATAAAAAGTTTAATGAAGGAGAGTCATTGGCTGTCGATGACACTGTGATAGGTGAAGAAACCTGGCTCTATTGGTTTGAACCGGAAAGAAAAAACCAGTCGATAGAATGGCTCTTTCCAGTTGAAGACTTGCCGACGAAAAGTAAGATAAATTGGAGCACCGGCAAGAATAAGGTTGCTTCTTTTTTCGGCATATCAGGACATTATATTACAGTGTCGCAAATCAAAGGGACTGTAGATCGGTATGCAAACAATTGCTTGCTCAGAGCGTTAGAAAAAAGTTCGCGAAAAGCTTCCTCATAGATACAATGTCGTCCTTCCGTTATGCGACTTCTTTTAATTTCCGAAAATTAAACATAATCTTAGAGGTTTACGATCTATAAGCCGAAGCAGTCGTGAATGCTTTCTTTGTTGGTACTTCGAACACCAATAAAAGTATCATAAATATAATATCTTGTCTTGTTTATCAAAATCCAGAATCTTTCAGTATGACTTAAGTAAACGTAAATGTAATGTCAAAATAACAATATAAGGCAAAAAAATCCACTTTTAAATGGTAGAGCTACAATGCAGTTTGTTTCTAGCTGCAGAACGAAGGAGTCAGCTCGACCGGGTAGGACCCCTTACAGAACACCAGCAGTATACAGTAAAGTAACAGTATAATGCTGCAGTGTTTCGTCTGGAGAGTGTAGGGATCCGGAGACGTTTATATACCAGTGCGGCATTCCATCTCAGTCCCCAAAGGGTGATAACGCATCTTCATTATGATTCCTTGGGAAGGATGAATGTAGATGTCATGGGCCACAGGAATCACTTACCATCAAATTAACACGTTTGTTAGTCTGAAAGTAATATAAAAAATTACTCATAGGTGGATTTTATAACTAAATCTCAAATCATTAAGCTTTAGGTATAAGCTAGTATGATAATTGTTGAATCAAGAAATCCCACTACTCAAGTAAATTATAAAATAATCTTTGAAAAAATTAACTTAATACGACGCGTTCATTTAAGTTAAGGCTATAAACAACGTGCCTGTATTTTATTATTTACGGCCCTATCATGCCTTCATCAGAAATTCATAAACTTATATTAATACATAATACCTGCATGTATTACTTTTATTTGTTACGATAATATTGTAAGTAAATATAATATACAAACTGTTAACTTAGTGGACAGGAAAAAGATGTAGGGTTCAGTAGCAGTCTTGCCGCTTAGGTACTGAACCCCACGTTCTTTAATATTTTTCTACTAACTAATAGGCCTTTTCATTTCATTTTCCTCTTGTGTCTTCACCACATCTAAATGTCAGTGAATCGAATTTGCTGTTGCTGGATCGCTGTTTTTTATAATAATAAAAATAGCGCTTTTCTCGCTTCAAGGTAAAACTAAACATAGTTTTCTTATCAAAGGATGTTTTATTTTTCAAATAATGTCCACCAGTTGCTTTTTTGAAAAGAATATTAGCTATCTTATTAACATTACTAATATTCCGGTTGACCCCCCAAACTAAGCGGAAAATTCTTGTGCTTGGAGATGGTTCCCGACAATAGTCTAATGGTGGATTCGAACCTACGACCTTAAGTTTCTCAGACTGTACCTTAGGGTACTATTAAGCTATTGAATTCGTGTTCAATCGATTTAGGCGATAGCGATATTTCATGCTATCACCTGATTACATTAACTGCGCAGAAAATAGTGCAGTAATTATTTACGAATTTATGGTGGAATGCAATTTTAGAAAGATCATAGGAAACATTTAGATGCAGTATTAAAAAGTTGGGACATAATAGATACCGTACAATTTTAATTCATAAAATATAGGTAAATCATATTCGTACTTGTCTTACAAAGTACAGGACGTTGTTTAATCAATTAAAGCATGTTTGATATTTAAAAAAACACAAAATATGCAAAAACTTTTTTCATTCCATATTTTTAGATTAATTTTTTTTATAGAATAGGTGGCCAACGATCGAGCAACTTACAATGACAAGGGATTACCGCCGACAATAGACATCCGCAATACCAGAGGAGAACGGCGTTTATTAAGAGTGTAGGCTCTTTTCTTTAAGGTCCCTAAGACATTAAGGTTCAGAAATATTGCTGGTGACAGCAGATTGCACAGAATACTTAAGCGTGGCAAAAATTTCGTGTAAAGCGAACAGTGATGATCGAGATGATGAGAATGAAATTTTGAATTCTGTCCTCATGTACGATGTTTAACTCAGCGTCTGGAATTCTGATATTCTTGTGTTCCATTTATCTGGTATTCAAACGAGCTCACAGTTCACCTGATGGTATGTGATGATTGTAGCCCATAAACACCTACATTCATCATCAACATAGATTCAAAATAAATATCTGTTGTAGCCCCCGAGGGCTGAGATCGAATGCCGCGCTACAATTAACCACATCACCGGATCCATACACTCACCAAATCAAACAGCAGCGGTATCCTGCTATTTCAGGCAGATATTCTGTGAGGTCTCCCTCCGAGTCAATCTATTCACACTGTGTCTAAGGAAAAAATTTAGTGTGGCTCTAAACTATAGTAATCCCAGGTAATTGGTATCCCCGGTATTGTGTTTGTTTGGCCACCCTTGCTTTCATACAGTTTAAAATATACCTTTATATAAATGACTATATCGGCACTAACAAATTAATAAATGACATTAAATTTAGATATGTAGTGTAAAGAACTATTCATACTTGAACCCTAAACAAATTAAGGATTAAAAATGTATCCTAACAAGAACGTAACAAATACTGCAACATCAAATAACTGAAGAGATATTAATTAAAAATAAACAGGAATTTTGTATCGTCCAATCGTTACCATTTCCCATATACTACCCATATGTTACCATTAGAGATAACGAGACATTTATTGCCCGATTCAACGAATAGCGTAGTCGAAATCGATATACACGGAATCGATTAATTTCTATAAATGTTAATTTTCTCGTCAAACAGTCGGCTCGCTCGTTTTACTAATCAATGTATAGTGCTATAAAAATTTATGCTAGCCCATGTTGTAAATAATACAGCGATTAATTGGCTTAGGATATAATGCAGTTAATGTTATTAGTTTTCAAGTTAATTGGGCGGGCGCCATTACCCCGTGAACCCTTTCATCATACGTAATATGGGGACGTGGCGTTAAAATTGCACAAATTATATTCAAATTAATTTTGTAGAATTTGATTGTTCTCAAATATCGATTTTTGTAAGTCTATAACTGTATAAATTGTATATATATTCTTCCATCCATCATATCAAAAATCACTAAATAAACACAAATTCAAAAATTTATATATTTAAAAGAATTGTCACGATTATATTATTATAGTAATATTAAAAATGAATTGCCTCATATTCTCTATCTATGATATATCTATCTCTATCTTTCTATATCTACCTACAACACGTTCCGAAAATATATTATTCATTGCATTACAAAGATTATAATATTGTGCGAATATATTAACGCCTTTTAATAAGCACTATCAAGTTTTAAACTTGGTCTTGGTTGTGATTAAGAAAACATTAAAAACTTCATTTTTATCTGTATCTATCTATCTAACAATTATGTAATAGATTCAAAAAATTATGTTTTTTTTACATTAATACTGTTTGTTGCCTTAACAGGTTAGTTCGAGCGGAAAAATAAGTTTGTAACGGTCTCATAACGATTATGTGTTGTGGTGTTAATATTATGCGTGTGCTAGGCCAGTTTTTACTTTATACTATCAGTATGTCAGGGTTCTTCTACGGTCTCCTGCGGCGCGCCGCTTCGTTCGACCTCACGCGGCCAACGTGTGAAAATGCGACCGGTTGTCTCATTTAAATGTAAGGTATTTACGGATTTATATCGTTTGGAATTATATAATCAATTACGTTTATTATGTTACGTTGTGCGTTATGTAACTGCGGTCGGTTCTTTGTGCAGTGACGATTCATTGTATAGTCGATCTGATCCAACTTTATCTTATTTCATCGACTTAGGTGACGTTTGTTATAGATTTACGGTTTGACATTTTACAGAAGTTGACCCATGTATGAATGTATGGTAAAAACTTTTTATATAATATTAATACGTGGGAAAATTTACATGGATTAATTTTGTATGAAATGTTTACATATTGCTTATAAACTACAAAATTAATAATGATAAATCATGAATATAACTAGTTTTACGCATTTTATCGCATTTATTTTAAACTTTTTTATCGCGACATTTCGAATTCACTTTGAGGACCGAGGTGTTTGTTGGATAAATCTTTTTGTAATTATTCATTAATCAATCAATTTTGGAAATTGTGTTAATTTTCTGGGAATCGAGCCCAGGAACTTAGTCGCGGCAGCGAGGTATTATATCCACCAACCACCACACGCGGCCTCCGTCGTTATAAATACATAAATGATCTGTTAATATGATTGAAGCGTCCCTTCAATCATTTGTTATTCAGAAAAAAATCATTGTTGTTATACTATGATTTAAATATATTCACATGTCCAACATATTTACATTACGCAATTTATTCAATAGAATCGATAAACAATGCTACGCTTTATGTTACGCATCGATTCCATTTGTGGAATTTATATCAATAATAAAATTAACGGACTTTTACGAGTGTCAATTCAATATTTATTGTTACAATGACATTTATGATAGTGGAAGTTGGGATTTATTGCCAGTTATAAAATAATAAATATGTAACTAAGAAAATAACGTGTGTAAGTTATTTTTAATAACGTTAATCACACTAAGGAATGTCAAACGCATTACGAAAATACAAACTTTTTGTCACTTTGTTTGTACCTGTATGTTTGTGGGTACCTTGACAATGTGTGTAGGAATAACAATTGTCGTCTACCTACCACAATGCGCCAAGACGTTAACTTTAATTTCGTATATACATTTATTAAGTTTCTTTTTTCAAATCTGTGAATAAGAGTGCGCGTAATAACAGACACCGGTAATTGTTATTTAATTGCACGATTATTTCTTCGCATATTATGTTAGGTACATAGGGAACATTTTTGTATGAACGCAAAGTTACAGTGTCATCGTTGAGCAAGTCGTTACTGGCAGCTAATAATTTTAAATTTATCCCGGCTATTTTCCATAACAATAGTCCAGCACCGCAAACGTTATGGCAAATTGATTCAGCGCTAAACCTATAATAACACTGAGCCACTTAAATGGCGTATATTAAAATTATTAAAATGGTAATGTCTGGACGTCATGGTCCGTTCACAAAACGTCTTTATTCATGTTTATAATTTACGATACGCCATAAAATGTTCTACCTAAAGATCGGTGTATAAAAGTTAGGTTGAAAACGAATGTTCCTACCCTGCGTCAGGATACACGCATTAAAATGAGCTAACATGTTAGTATAGTGATGCGACGAACTATCGAATATTTTTTTTAATTTCTTTTATTACGTTTATAATGGAGACCTACTTCACAAAAAGTGAAACGAGCAGAAACATACGACGCACATCATTACATAACAAGACAACACGGAAAGCACCACAGAGGGCAAGTGAGCGAGGGCTGGAATAAAATCAATAACTAGATTCAAATAGTGCTAATTTTCTATTTATTTATTTTGTTATTATTTATTTATATGTTTTATTTATTCTATAAAAGTAACTAAGAATGCATGCTTATCAAACAATTTATACTTAAAAACAACTTATAGAATGTTATTTATTAAAGCAAAGAATTAACTTAAGATTAATAATTAATTGAAAATAAGATACTTAAATACGAAAGATTAAATACAATATGTACTTAATCAACATCAATTGTAATTAATATAAATAAGATTAAGTAATGAAATTGAAAATATAAAATTAAGTGCTAACATATCGTTAGTAACACCAAAATTATAATAAACCATTTACCGACAAATTTTCACCCCATCACTAAATCAAATCCCGATAGGCGCTGCTCGTAAAATCTTACGATAAGCGCCATTATTGTCACAAAGGACGCGTGTAATTGTTTGTCAAATAAATACTAATAAAAATTGGATGTTTATTAAATATAATTCTTATAAGCAACATGTAGTTTATAAAAATTTGATTATAACGTAAATGGAATTAAACATGAATGTAGAAAAATATTCAACACTCATTTTACTTGAATATTCAATCGTCGTAAATAAAATAGTTTCCTTCTTTTGGACAATCCCATTAAATCACATGTAAACCTTAAACTAAGTACAGAATACGTATATGTAACCGCATATTATTTTTTCCGTTGCTATGTCTACTTAAGATTTTCTTTCAAATTAAGTTAGATTTAACATAGTTATTTACATGGAGTTTAGTTTTTCACTAAAATTCTTTCTTAGTCTTAAAGGCACTACTACTTTCTTAGTCATCTTTATATTTCCTAAAAGATGTTTATACTAGTTATAAGCGGCAGGGACACCCTTATAACTTAACTTTAAATTTAGTGTTATTTATAAATTTAGTTTTTAGTTAAAAATCCTAACTTTTTTGAATTTATCTGAACTCTCAGACGAGAGCAGCAAAGTATTAAAAAAATATTACAAATTACATTTAATTTGCAAATGAAATTATTAAATTTAAATATCGTCCTCAGGATCTAACGATTTCTCCTCATATCGAGAACTTATATTCAAAATCTGATTTCAAAGCGTAATCCAATAATGAAAATGGTTTTTATTAATCAGAAAGTGGTGTGACAACGTTGCTAATCGAATTTCGAAGTCGAACCTCCTTTGAATATTGTTAATTAAATTATTAAAATATTAACGCTCCCTGCCAGATTTAATGAAAAGTCGAGTAGGGCCTTTAATCTGATTTTACCAATATTTCGTATTATATGCAATTATATGCAAACTTATTCACGTCATAGGTCAATGTTCAGTGATAGATTTTAAGACGCAACATAAATATAAGATATTTTATTATTTATACTAATGTACGTTTTCAATGAGTAAAATTAAATTGTATTTCCAAATAAATTATAAATGTCATTTCGGTCAAAAATGTTTCATTATAAAATTTTTGATCTCGATGACATTTGATCTTAATCAGATCAACTATACGTAACATAGTATATATTATAGTAACGAGTAATCAAGGAAATATAGAAGTAATAATGTATTTATAATAACAATAATAATTTTTCTTTATTTCTCTCCACAATACATGTTAATTAAATTAAGTTAAAACAATAATATTTACATATGTTGACACGTATATTGCGGGAGACTGATGGGCCGAACTAAGCTCTGGACTTGTATTGTCTGGTCATCTGGCCTCCACCCTATGACGTGCTAGACAATTATAATACATAAATTAATATAAAACAAATATTGTTCAGTTAAACAATAGAGATGTCTCTTGGAGAAAAGTTAAAAAAAAAAAAAGAAAAAAAAACATTTGATTATATGAAAACAAGTATTAGTTAACTAAAATAACTTAGTTTGGTTGTGTGCATGTGTGTGGATGTTAGTATAATATTTACGTAATGGTCAATCAAATCTCATCGATACCTAGGAACAACCATCTGTGGAAATCAATATTGGCTTACGTTGGATTTATAAGAATTCTCGACTCACTCAAATATTCTAACTACCAAAAGGTCATAGACCGTGCACGTATAACGATGAATCATCAAACCAATCACATCCAATCATCACCAATTTGGCATTAGTAACTATAGTCGGGACCAAGGCCGGGTGAAGGGGCCTCCTATCATCCCGTACGTGTCGTAATTATTCGTACGACTTTACAGAGCCGAAACACCTGCCGACCATTAAGTACTTACGACTGCAACAAAATATTTGGATTTTAATAAAGTTTTACGAGTCTTCCTTAAGCGTTGTCCGCACTTGTTAAAATTATCCATATGAAGTTGCACATATTCTATTAGATGTGAATAACAAATAAAAAACAATTCTATAGTGGCAAACGAGCAGGTATCTCACCAAATGATATTACAGTACAGTATAATAGTGGTAGAGCTACACTGCAGTTTGTTTCTTGCTGCAGAATGAATGGGTCAGCTCGATCGGGGTAGGACCACGCCCTCACAAAATAGCAGCGTAAAATAGCAGCTTAAGGCTGCTGTGTTTCGTCTGGTGAGTGCAGGGATCCGGAGACCTTTATTACTGGAGACGAGGCATTCCATATCAGTCCTCAAGGGTGACAACGCATCGGCATTATGATTTCTTGTCAAGTATGAATGTAGATGTCATGGGCCGCAGGAATCGCTTACCATCAGGTGAACTGTGTGCTCGTTTGTTACTCTTAATGCTATAAAAAAAAAAAAACAGTAATTACACAAATGTTTAATTACTGTAATACCATCAGGTAAGTAATTATACTCACTGTTGTTTAACAGTGGTAGAGTTACACTTGTTTGTTGTTGTTTCTAGCTGCAGTATGAATGGGTCAGCTCGATCGGGGTCGGACCATACCCTCACAGAATACTACCGTGCAATAGCAGCTCAATGCTGCTGCGTTTCGTTTGGTGATTGTAGGGAACCGGAGACCTTTATCACTGGTAAGAAGGTATTCCATCTCAGTCCTAAAGGGTCACAACGCATCTGTATTATGATTCCTTGTCCAGGATGAATGTATAAGTCATGGGCCGCATGAATCAATTACCATCAGGTGAATAGTGTGCTCGTTTGTTACTCTCAATTTAATAAAAAACAAAATAAAGGTGTACTTCTTTGTAGAGTCAAGCCACTGAGCATTATTTACATGGCCAATATATGAATCTTGTATTAAAGATGCCTAACTAGCACTCAGTTTACCTCCTAGTTGGTCATTCCTGCAGCCCCTGACAACCACATTTATCCTCGATATTTATCATAATGCAGACGTATTGTCACCCTGAGGCCTAAGATGGAATGCCTCGTCAATACAATAGGAGGTAATAATGGTCTATGGAACTCTATTATATGTATCAGACAAAACACAGCAGCGTTATGCCGTTATTTTACGCTGGTATTCTGTAAGGGCTAAGTTCTTCCTTGATCGAGACCCATTTATGCTATGGCTAGTATTTAAATGCGGAGGCTTTACTGCTGTTAATAGATAAATTATATCAGAATGTACTAGTTTGTCAATCAACAATATAGAAAACCTTTGCGGCTAGGATTTTCCTAAATAAAATAGGCTGCAAATTAGCAAGCAGTTCACCTGATGGTAAGTGATTACTGTCGCTCATGAAAACTCGCAACACCTGAGGAGTAGCAGATACGCTGCCGGTGCGCAAATAGCCTATTCAATTGAAATGCAACTAGCACATTCTATTCTCCTTTCTTTCAGTGTTCAACATAGTACATTATATGTTTTATATATAGTTAATATTACCATAATTACAGTTCTTCTTAAACCTCAAGATTTAAAAGTGTTGCGTGATTAATTCTCGTTGCTAATGAACAATAAAATGGCCGTTTAATTGAGTAAATCGTTTTAAATATTGTTTTTTATTACACCGAAACAACATTTATACTTCATATAAAACGTTAATAAGTACGTATTATTTTTTATTCGATGGATGTTATAATAGTTAGATATATTTACTTATTACTGTGTTATTTAGTTACAGAACAAAAACAATGAAAAATGATTGCATGACCTGTTTTTATTGTGTGTGTTATCTGAGTAATGACATTAGGTTTTATTTTCTGTCTTATGAATTCATGTGGTGAGATTAAGATCAGTAGATTTGCCTAGATGATTTGCGGTAGGGAATATAATTTTGGAGTAATTTAGGGGTGTAAAAAAAATACAAGTAGCACACGGTAACAGCATTGTGGGTTACTATCCCACATCACTCAAGGACTATTCCCAATACGATAGCGTGTTCAGCAGATTTGATGAGCCCTTAACTCTATTTTATATATATTTTAAGTAACATTTTGTACTATATAAATTGACTATTAAATTAATTAAAACTTTATGAATGAAAATTTCAACCAACAAAAAGCACACATTGATAGTATCAATAGAATTCGATGCCAGACAAAGTAATACAACATGATAGAATATGAAAATATATTTATTTATTCTATGAATTATTTAAGTACCTACGGTAGTACACTGGACGGAATGTACAAATATTTTAAACTAATATTTAAACATAAATATTCAACAGGCCTTAATATCTATGTATAACGTCTATTTTCGTAACCACTAATAACATTAAAACAAAAATACTGCAAAGTTAAAACACCTGTACAAGTTAAACTATTTACGGCCCTATGATAATCGTATTTGCAATCAACTATACATCAAAATTTATTACAATTAAATCTACTATTTATATAAATACGAACAGATGTCTAGTAATTATAGTTTTTATTTGAGTAATGAATGAAATCTAATATGTAATAATTAAACGAAAAATTATGTATAGAAAACAAGGAAATAGTAATGTAATTACAGTGGTTTTTTAGTATTACTTGTTTAGTCTTCGAGCCACAAAGCTGTACGAAATTATCAATACAAGATTACAGTGGGTAAAGTCAACAAATCAAATCGGCTCTCTGCCGCAATAATTCTAATCTTATCTCATGTTCCCTAGCCGCTAATCTCAAAGCGGCGATACTGGAGCTCCTCACGTCATCCACTGCTGCGTGCGGGGGTAATGTCTCGCTTCCGGGTGAAATCGGCGGAGATATGGATGGTGCGGGAGAACGGGTTACTTCGGGCGACAGGCGGGAATGTTCTGGCGATAGTCGAGGCGGTTCAGGTGCGGTTAGGTTGGCGAACAGTGAGTGAAAGTGAGCGTGGGATGTAGCGTATAGCGGCGCGCCGAATAGCGGTGGACGCGACAGCGGAGGCAGGTATTGTGCCCCAAATAGTGGACTGCTTGCATATCTGTTAAATCATCAATAAATTATTAATATAAAAAAGTCTATTTATGATCAATTAAAAAGGATCGTCATAATAAAATAGGAAGAGGCTCATACTGTTGAATATTTTATTGAATATAGGCATTTTTCGAATATTATATTCATAATTTTATTTAATTTGCAACATAATTGAAAATGCTAAAAAACGTTCAAAATATTAATTTCATATTCAAATTTTGTTCCAAGACTTTAAAGAAGGTGCGTTTAGTCCACTATAAAATAATACGATTACGTAAGTTGGTACCGAATCAGTACACCAACGAACGTTATGTTGTTGAAAATTATATATATATATTGCACAAAATGTTCACTTTAAGGAAAAGTCGTAGATTGAAAGTTGTCAGTTTCAATATAGAAGTTATAGTCTAAGAGCTTTATAACATTTTAAAATTAAACCTATATAGTTGGAATTACTGAAAATAAACAAAAACGAAATACGATGCGTAAAAACGTGAAATCACTCAAATGTAATTACTCACCTAAACGAAGCCAACGCATTATCAAATGGTTTCCTTAATCCAAAGCCCAGCTGCGAGAACGGATGCGGTGGTGCGGGAAGCGTAGCGGACGTGGGCAGCGGCTGGGCTCCGCTCAAGTACCCGCTGTACGGGTGCGCGTGTGGACCAACCTTTTCTTGCTTCCTCCACTTCGCGCGTCGGTTTTGGAACCAGACCTATGTTAATAAAAACGTTTATCTACATTAGCTATATATATATATATTTAAAACCAGCAGTTGACGAGAAGGTAAGTGATTGTTGCGGCCTGCGACGTCTACATACATCATAAACAATGATTCTAGATACACAGCTGGAATGCCTCGTTATCAGTAACTGGTTCTATAGTATGTGATATCGTTAGATGTTATAAATTATTATTATTAAATATAAGTTTCACCGAATGGTTATTATCTTAAAATAAACACAGATAGCTTCAAATCAAAGATTTGAGTAATTTTAAATTTATTGATTTTCTTGAGTCACTTTATTTAGTGGGCGATTGTCCTACACTTCTATTGCTATTGGGATGCTACCTAATCCATTAGAAGCAACTGAGCGAGCCGAGGTCCGGCCCTCTCGGGCATCCTCGAGTCATTTCACTTTCGTCGGTCGTAAAGATCCAAGTCGAGGCCTCTTGGGAACCCTTGTGCTGGTTACCTATAAATAAAGGTCTCAGCTGAGTGGCCTAAGCGCTCGGCCATCTTTCAACCCGGTGAAGCAGTACAAGCCGTCAGGCTAACGTTTACCATTTTCCATAAATAATAAAAATAAATAAAACGGAGACACTACTCAAGAACCTGCCTTCATGGTCACACATGATTCTACTAGAGAGCTATGGGGCCTACTCCTTTGACCTATGTCCGTTACTTCCACATAGATTGGTAGCATTTGCCATATTACAAAGCATGAAATGACAGACAAATAAGCAGAGATATAATATTTCCATTATTAAATTTCGTTTTATATTCATTAGTCGCCTCTTACATCTTTCATGTTATATAAATCATCTCTTCATCTCTTGCGTCACATCTGTATTAATAAAACATCTGCATAATGTTCTTTGAATCGATTAACATCTTTCATCTTCATAATTTTTTAATCTATATAATCATATATTATGGTATTGTATTATCACTGATGTTTAAATATAGTTATCAATTATAGTTAGTTTTAATTTTTATGGTCACATTAACAATAAGTTTACAATGCAAAACGAAATACACAAAATGATATCTTTGTTTCCGCTTATTTATTATAAAACAAAAAACAAACGACACGGTACTCCTGAAGTATTGACTAGCCTATGAACATCTACATATGTACATCGAAGTTCCACAAAGTCATCCCCAATGACCGCGATAGAATGTGTTGCAATTTTGTACTAAGATCATACACTAACCAAATGAAACAGACGAGATGCTATTTCACCCGATATTCTATGAGGGCGTGATCCTTCCGCGTTCAAGCTTAGTGTACTTTAGCACTACCATTGTTATTTAGTAAATCTCGATTGCATACGCACATTTTTTTAATTCCATATATATATATATACATTATACTTACACTTTATACAATTGTCTATCTTGTACATCCTAAGGGATAACGGAATTCCACCGACAGGAAACAATTACATGTATTATATTTGTATATTATAGCCTCATACATATATCTCGTAATATTTTAATGCGCCCGCACCTTACAACTTAATTACAAATATAATATTTTACGATGTCGTGTCTTTTAACACTGACTAACGAGTAATAAAATTACAGAAATTGTTAGCTAATTACTTTGTTAAGTTATAAATGTTAAGTTATAAAGGCAATGTTGTATTCACAATTTTAACCAGCTTTAGTGAATCATACAAGACTACGTACAATCGGTTTCTTTCCACATAAGTTATAACGTTACAATCATTTTTAATTTTCTTTTTGCCGTATTAGGTAATTTTTTACGTTGTAATTACACATGCTCACAATATATCTTATTAGAAAGAAGAAATTGATATTTGAATTAAAAAAAATTATAATCATATCTAAAATTATATTATACAAATATTATCAACAGTAGGAATAAAAGTTTATTGTATTATAAACTCTTGCAATCTATCCTCAACAGTGCAACAAAGCACAATCAGTACTGCGTCACTAGTTTGTAGTGTCTCGTCATGAGGTACAGGTCACCAAGTGAAAAACAGTAGGGCAAAGTTACTATTTTAAGGTGATGCTCTATGAACCTGTAGTTCTTTCCCAGTCAAGCCAACCTATTTGTGTTATAGTTAGTTTACAGTTGGCGTGTCTCTAGCCGGTAAAAACCCAACACTTGTTGTAGCCGCCTTGATTTAGTATTAAGTTGTTAATTGAATTCAGCTTGAAGGCGGTGCCGCATTCACCACAGGACGTGAAAGGAATCTTGTTTAAAGCAACGGTTACCATAAATAAAAGAAAAGTAAGGATTGCACTGTTTTTCTTATTTTAGTATTATTTAACCCACAATTAGGTGTGCTCAAAGTAATACTAAAATCAAGCTTGTATTATTTTATTTATTTATTTATAAACTTTAGTACAACTAACATATGCACAAAGGCGGACTTAATGCCTAAGGCATTATCTACCAGTCAACCTTGGGGGGGTTCAGAGAAATCAAGGTAGGGACAGAAGAATAATAATAAATAAAAAAGAGACATACAGTACATCTAAATGCTTATACAATTATATATACATATCATTATATATTATCTTAGGAATTTATAATACTAAGTAAAATAATAGATATTTATATACAGTAACATTAACTATAAAACAAAAAAATATACATATTATAAATACAAACATATCTAAAAGTGAATATACATATAAATATATACGTAATTATTATCGATGTAGTGAATCTGCTGACACTACTTCCAACAAATGCTTTCGAATTTTTCGTTTAAACTCTAAGCGACTTTATACGTATTACGTATTACCGGCCCTCTTGGGCACCGGCCCTCTTGGGCACCCTCGAGTCAGACGCTCTCGCGAAACAGGGTAACGGTCCAAGCCGAGGCTCCCTCTCGGGAGCCCTTGCGCTGGTTACCCATATATAGAGGTCTCGACTGAGAGCCATAAGCGCTCGGTCACCTCTCAACCCGGTGAAACTGTAAAAGCCCTGGGGCTAACAGCGGCCATCAGGCCGAAAAAAAAAAAAAAAAAAAATACGTATTACCATTGATGTTGCAGTTATATGTATAAAATCTTTGCATTTAACTATAGAGAGAACATTTTCTCTATCTATGCGTGGGTCCACATTCTGTAACCGGTGATGATTGATATTTATGATGACAAAAAAAAAAATAAGTGAGCCAATTGCGATGTGATGGACGTTTTCTGGAAATCAATACAAATTTTTTTTTTTTTTCTTGCACTTCAATTATATCAAAAATTATCTTCAATCGTCCATAACTTTTTAGTAAATAAAAACATAGTCTTAAAAGATCCTTAATTTAAAGAATTCTTACATGAAACTATTAAAATCGAGTTGTTTTATTACAAGAAAATAATTTTATGACATTAATAACGGCGTTTATTTATTATAAAGAATCATGTTAAAGGTCGCATAACCGTTTAAATGATATACTGATATTATTTTATACCGTAAAAATCATAAATGCAAAATTAAAGTCACAAAGTATGATACTTTATGTAATTTTAAATTTAGATTTATTTATGAAGTAAAAATAATTATTTGAATTGTACGTAATGTAACAACATGGAATTAATTAAATTTCCCTTAACATGAGAGATTTATGGCCACCCGAAGTCGCGACAAGCATGGATTGTACGTGAGAAAAATATCAAGTGTTTTAAGGTCCGAATAGTCTCCAGAACCGTGGGCTTTTATTATGTTGTAATTGATCGTTATTAAGTCTCTTTATTTATAATATAATAATTGTACGGTGGTTAAAGGGTACTTTTACATCGAAATAATTAGTGTTCGTATTTTAAGCGTTCAAGGCAACAATTTTATAACTTTTTATGTTGAATATTTATACAATTATGGCTCAACGATGATGTTGTTTGTAAAATATTATGTCCGAATACTATTTAGCATACGAAATACGTCAATTATTCGAATAATTACAAAATAATGTCTATGTATCGTGTGTATAATTTGCGCAACTCTGTAGGATTATTCTCTGTAGGTAATCAAAAAACGCCAGTGTTCTAAATTAGGCAGTTGACTTTATTACCATATATCATCGATATCGATTTTCGATTAATGTTGTATTTTTATTATATTATAATTGATATATTAAATTTAAGAACGTTACGAATTTATAAAATTGGGACATATCAATATTTAGTAAATTTTAGCACAAACAGGTCGATGACCTAGGCGGCTAATGTACAGAAGAATTAAATAGATTTCTTGAGCATTAAGATTATTTATTATCTTATTTTATAGTGTTTTTGATTAAAATACATTGATTATTAATTTTGATAAAAACAGTTACACCAAATACTTCATAAACGATGTAAAAAAATCGCCATACTCCTAACATCCTGGTGTAATGTTAGAAAACAAAAAACATAACGTCTTTTTCGTCAATTTTTTTTTCTCTGTTAACAATTTAATTATGTACATTGATTAAGCCATTTCCAGACGTGCGCGCATTTGCTCACGTACGCTGTTCACGTCTGGCTTCGTTATTTCACGAGCCGTTTGGCTTTTTGTGCCATAACATTTTATCGCTTATTATACTCGGACTATTGGAATGAAGTGGACAAGATTTTGTGCGTAATTACACTACACTCAGGAATCGAAAGGAACGTTACGTAAATATAGTTACGTAGAAGGAGTTTCAACTTCGGTATATTGAAATGGCGAGACTAGTGTTATTTTTGTATAATAGTCTTGCATAATTTTAGAGTATTTCTTTCATCTTTGTGTATTAAGCAAGACGATTAATTAAAATGGTGTTCAATTTTAATAAAATAAAAATTTAATAAATAATAATAAATATTAATATTATTTATTAAAAAATTTTATTTTTAATAAATTTTTATTATAAATAATAATAAATATATTTAATAAATTTAATAAATAAATTTTAATATAATAAAAGTTTAATAGTGTCATCATAAGTAATAACTAAGACATTGATTCATATTCTTACAATAATGATATTTAAAACGAGATTTTTCTACTAGAACTGTAGTAAAGTCACTCGCTCATCTAACCTTTGGAACGTTGATGCTAAAAATTAACGAAAAACTAAAATAATATTGACATACCAAAAATATAAGAACAATGTACTTTCGCCATAAGCGCTCGGTCACCTATCAACCCGGTGAAACTGTAAAAGCCCTCGGGCCAACAGCCGGTAATTAGTCCAAAAAAAAAACAAGGTACCTAAATAATTAATCTTACCTGAATTCTAGCTTCCGTTAATCCTATTTTCAAGGCAAGCTCTTCTCTGTAACAAATTAAAAAATATATTAATGAAGGAAGACGTTCAAAAGAATCAGAAGAAGAAATAGGAGAGAAAGAGAGAGATTGAGACTCGACCAGGAAGCGATCACATATCTACCTCAGCAAAGAATACTAACTATTATTACGGAATTTTTTAACAGTGTTAGAATTTCTCGTTGTAGCATGAATGGATCGACTCGACCGGGAATGATTTTTTTTAGAATGCAGTTTATTAAAAGACCACGCCCTCACAGAATACACCTAGGCTGTGTGTTTATGTGCGTTTATTTTGCGATTGTATTTTGTATTGCTTTTTTTTTATTGAGTAACACAAACGATGGTGATTCCTGCTGACATCCACATTTATCCTCAATCAGAAGTCATAATGCAGATGCGTCATAATGCAAATGCAGACTAAGATAGAATGCTTCTTTTAAATTACTGGCGAAGTAATATGGGTCTCTGGATTCCTATACCGAACTAACGAATCCTATACGAAAACGAAACGATTATATTCTTGCGAGTGCGCGAAGTCCATTTTGCCCCTTGACCGAAAAATTAATAAATGAAAACGTTATCAACAGAAATATATGCTGTTAATTTCTAGATCTATCATGAATCTAGAAAACTACAGCATTGTTCTACTGTAGTTTTCTAGATTCAGCGCGAAATAGCTCTCGCTTTGTGTCGTTCGGTGAGTGTGCGGTACCGGTGACCCAGTTGTCGTAATGAAGTGTTCCATCCCACATCTCAGAGATTACATGTGTGTGCATCTTGAATTATTGAAGATTGATTTAATATCTAATGGGCTACGTTCATATGCGTTCATTGAATGCTTACCTTACAGCTTGTATCACATCATAGCATCATTGTGGTGGTAATATACGCGGTAAAATGGTAAAATACGGTACTAACTTTTATTATGGTTGGATATATTAACGGTGAATGTTTGTTATACATATGTAAAAGAAATATTTTAAACATACCTGGAGAATACGTCAGGATAATGCGTTCTACCAAAAGCCTTCTCCAGTTCATCTAATTGGTAACTGGTGAAAGTGGTTCTATACCGCCTTTGTTTTCTTCGGGGGATGTCTTCGTCGTCACCGCTACCTGAGGCGGGGCGTTCTGGCTCTATAAGTGATAATTCTGAAGTTGTCGAACAACCCGCTTCAGATACACCCATTTTGTTTTTTTTTTCTGTATATTAGGAGTGATGTCAAGGAGGAAATCTGTAACAAAATTATCAAATTTACTATGCTAAATTAAGTTTAAATAAAAACATATAAATACTTATTGGTGTTATCGTCTTTGACACTCCTAATTTTTACTTGTTTCAACATTTGAGATGCGAAATATATATAGTCAATATCGCAGAAGCAGACATGTAGATACTTTAGATTCAGAATATTTTTTTTTAAGTTGATTTTGACAGAAATGTTAGTAATGCTATATGTCATTGCTAACAATATTATTTATAAAAAAACGATAAAGGCTTCTTTTGCCAATTTTCGATCTCGCTATTATTAACCGATTTTAAAAAGAAGATTTATGCATAGGCAAAGTTGATGTATGCAGCCATAATGAATGTTATAAGGTCCCGTCCTAATCATCTCTATTTTCCATTCTACGTTCATATATATTCATTGTTGACGTATGTAGTGCAGTAACGATGCGTCATATTCATATAATAATGTCCGAAGATATAAGAAGAGTATTGAATAAGCTCTCTTTTAAAAGGCTGGTACGCGAACACTGCTTTAAGACGTCTGACGCTAATTAATATGGTAAATTACTCTTGTTATTGTTTGTTATATGTTAAAATAAGTTTATTACGAATGCTTTTTATTTGAAAATATATATGTTTAAATATATGTAGGCCCCTCTATATGTATGGTACGTTATCTGTATGTTTATTGGTAGAATTATTTCTAATTCATTATTATAATATATATTTATATGTATATGTTTGGATGAATGTGTATGCGTGTGTATATATATATACATATATATTTTTTTCTTATTTACAAGGCCACTACACCTACCACAATATGTCTCGACGCCACGGGTTGACTGGTAGAGAATGCCTTAAGGCATTAAGTAAACCCTTTGTATCCCAATTTGTGAAGTGTGACCAAGAAAGCTTAAAATAAATAAATAAAAATAATATGTAAGTCTTTATAGGTATAGAAAAACATATCAGCGGTATTATATAAAAAAACCTAACACAGAGTATAAAGAATGGTGTACGTTATATTATTTATCATTTTAATTTAAAACATAAATATAAATCAAAATCATGTATATAATATAATGTTGCTAAGAAATAGAACACATTATCTAATAATAAATAAGAGTTTCTCTAAATAGCTGTGTGAATATTTCAACCATAATATAATGAGGCTTACCATAAACTTAAACTCTGTTGGTAATTTCGTCTAGCGGAATTATTTCGCATTACATAAATTTAATCATATCTTGGAAATCGCAAATATTTGTTCATTTAAACGAATATTATTAGTAAATGTTGTTACAACAGAATTACACATCGTTGTTGATACACATTTCGATATTAATATAATTATCAGTGACCCACAGCCGACTCGACTGAGTCCGAACGCTCAACGTCAAGCACAATTAACCATTGTATCGCATTTCCTCATCTAAATTGCAATACGCACACGTCCGCTTTCTTTCATCCTTCGTGTGGTACAAGCAAAGGAAATGCAATAAACACCATCGACTTAAGCTTTTCGTTTGAATTGAGAATTAAAATTTCAAAATTAATTTCCGAGCTAAATTTCTATTTTTAAACTATACAATTTTTAAAATATATATAAATATGGTAAAATATTATGATCATGTTTGTAATTATTGGCGGCTGAATTTTATCTAATTATCAAAATTAAAATTTCAACAAGTTTCTAAATGTTGCTATATTTCTCTTCTCTCAGCCACAATATCCATGATATATGGGGAGATTCGTGGTAATTGTTACGCTTACATGTTGAACTGGCGATCTAAGTATCAGATTTTATTGCTGTCTAGTATCTTTTATTTGGCACTAGGGTGACAAACGAGCACACAATTCACGCGTCATTCAGTAAAAATTTCCAGCGTTGGCGCTCTTTAGATGGAATGTCTCGTGATCAGTCACAGGGCCTCGTAGTAAACCCGTAATGAATATGAAAAGATTTTCTGATACACTGGTTGGCGAAAAATTTTTTTCGTTAGTATTTTTTGAAGACGAGGTCTTTCCGTGGTCCTGCTGTAGTTTGGAGTCGGTTTATTTGCAACGCCAATTTTCCTTGTATTTTATTGGAGTTTTCAATTCGTTCCAATTTTAAATTCCAAAACTAAAGAAGACTGGATTTTTCTTTGATGCCTTAGTTACGTAAAATATAATTACTCAGTCGCTACGTCTCTTTACTTTCATCGAGGCAATAAAGTCAACCGTTTGATAATGTATTTCTTTTTTCAACAACAACAATTTTAAGACGTAAAACATGCCTTTTACCCTGGCTATTAAAAAAAAATGTAAGTAAATATGAACGCTGGCAAAATGTTTGTTCGGAAGATTACCTTATAAATTACAAAAAGCAGCAATAACACGAGTGATACGCACGGCTGCTCCCAACGCGTATTTGAATTTACCAACGGCTACTATTCAATTTATTTTATATTTCTTTTCGTGTTATATTAAAGACATAATTACGAAGACTACATCGGTTCACAGCTACTTTGATTACGTTATGGAAATTGCATTGTACTGCGGTAAACGTTTTTTGTTTTTTTTTAATCTCATAGAATAGTAGGTAAAGAGACAGAGAGCATCATAAAAGCAAAATTTTGGCTAAGTCCATTACACTCCTGAAGCTAATTAGTAAATAAATAATAATAGTCAGAAAATTGACTGACTATATAGACAAATTTTTATGTTGCTTAATAAGGTTGAAAAGGTAGTACTTAACTAGTGTATTTCATCTATTAAATGGGACGTTTCTAAAATATTGTTTTCTGGCCAAGTTCTTACAGATGATAACGGTCTTCTAATTATTTCTCATCCGTTATATATCAATCCATGGAGTGTAGTGATATTTTATCTTTAAATTAATTATGTATAGATTTATTAAAAATTATATAACATTAGAAAGCGTCTTAATGTAACGTAGTTAAAACCTTTGCCCTCAAAATGTAATCAATCAAGCACTTATGTGAAAATTAGAAAAAAAAACTGTAAAGTTTATGTTTTTTATATTCTATTTCATTATTTTCTTGCATTTATATAATAGATTTAAAAATGTATTAAACTACGGAATAAAGCTCACCATATGATTTGTACAGTTTACACTTGAAACTTTGTATAATTCCAGACATTGAAAATAATTACGCAAAACAAATGCAAATTGCTATCAATTTTAAATACATCAGCAAATACTTCTTACTGACTTATATTAAAGTTTATTCAGTTCCTTGTAATGCAGTTTAAATAAAGATAATTACTCGTAAGCGTTTTAAAAATCTTAGGTTTGTTTGGTTTTGTTAACACAATTTACAGTTATAATTTATTGACATGCATGTTTAATTATTTTTTCTTACTATTTAAACCCTGTTGTAATTATTTGTAAACGTGTGGCTTATTTAATTTAATTTTAATTACATATGTCTTAACGTTGACTTGTTTCTCATTTTAGAAATATTAAAGGATCAATAGTTTAAATTTTTTTCTTAATATATATATATGTTACGTAAACGCAAGTACGAAAATAAAATATATTGCTGTTATATTTTATAGACTTAATTTTTTAATGCGAGAAATTTAATATTGTACCAAAAAAGAAGAGAACTGAGTAGAAAATAAGAGAATTTAAATAGAAAATATTTTTAATGTTGCGTATGCAAACTACATTAAGCTAGAAAGCAATTAAATAGACGCGTAATATTTTGAGCGTCTTTTTTAGTTTTCGAGTATCCATTGAAAGTTACAGAATAGTAATAAAAGGTTTAAAACATAATTAATTATTAAATTTATTTAGAAACACGCAACGCAATCTTATAACTATGATTCTTTCACTTATTTAGAAATGTTGGTATTTTTTGTATATTTATATAGTTACCGAAACTTTAGTCTTTACTTTAGTAGTACATCTCAGAACCGTGGGCTACGCTATTTAAGTAATTCGACAACCTGTGAGTTATTTACATTAAGGTCAATTTATTTAATTCCCAATGTAACGTAAATTATAAAAGTTTAGGCATATAAGGTAAATTTACATTTAGTATGGTTTAAAAATAATATTTAGGGCTCGTTATAATGATTTTCTAAAATATTGTGACAATTTAGATGCAAAATTGTACAATATAATTTAATATTTTCTTATGTTGATTAGTTTACTTAATGGTTTAAAATAATACATAAGTGCAAATTAAAACAAAACATAGTAACGCCTAGTCTGGTGTTTATGTTCCTCATTACCTGTTTTTAAATTTCTATTATTCAGTTTTGTTAATGTATCCGATCACTTGTAACAATTATTACACAAACATAGCATAAAGGAATTTTAAATAAACTCACTTAAATATCTTTATGTTAGAACTAACAACGTCTTCCACTAGACTACTTGTTTCTAGTAAATTTCGCGACTGACTGATTTTTATTCAATAAACGATAAAAACTCTCAACGGTTTATTATTATTAGTAGTTGTAACGTTTAAAGAAATTCTTACAAAGTAATCCTAATCTTCAGATAATTACTACTTGAAATTCGTTATTTCCTGGTTCGTGCCATGGTTCAAATTCCATGAAATGTGAGATCTAATTGTTATCTACTTTACGCATTATCTCTGAATTTAATAAGTCGTTTTTTTTTTGGGCCGATGGCCTCTGTTAGCTCAAGGGCTTTTACAGTTTCATCACCTGGTTGAGAGGTGAATGAGAGCAGCTCCCGAGAGGGAGCCTCGGATTGGACCGTTTGTAATAAGTCTAATTATCCATATTTTAGTTGTGTTACTCGTTGTAATTTACAAGTGTTTTTTTTCGTATTTTAACAAAAGTATAAGTATAATAAGTATTATCTAAGTTTTTATCGTAAGCTTACATCTCGCAAGTTAAAAAAATGCAAATAAATCTTTTGTGTTTTCATTGTTATTTATAATGTTAAAATTCATCTCCTTTTCTTAAGTAAAGGCTCAAACTTTACTTTAAAAGAAAAGGAGTTAAATTTCGAAACGTGCGCAATAGACCAATCAAAACACAGCACCATTTGTTGTGTTTGTTTAAAAGTCCAATCTCAGTTATGTTTGAATACAAGTTCGTTTTCATTAGCACTCGATAATGGTATTGGGAGAGAAGTATTGACAAAACGAAAAGTAACAACTACACAATTTGATACTTACTATTAATTATTATACTTATAGAATGAGATTTAGTAGTAGTGTTCACGTCATGGTAATTAATAACTGCTGCAAATTACAACTAAGTCCAACAGAAGGTAGAGCTACACTGCAGTTTGTTTCTAGCTGCAGAATGAATGGGTCAGCTCGACTGGGTTAGTACCACGCCCTCACAGAGCAAATATACCATAATACCAGCGTCAAATAGCAGCAAAAATGCTGCTGGTTTTCGTCTGGTGACCGTTATTATTGGTGACGAGGCATTCCATCTCAATCCTCAAGGGTGACAACGCATCTGCATTATGATTCCTTGTCAAGGATGAATGTAGATGTCGTGGGCCGCAGGAATCACTTGCTATCAGGTGAACTGTGCGTTCGTCTCTCAATGTCATAAATAAAAAAAAAATATGTATATATATATATACATATATATATATATATAAATATATAGCTAATAATATTTAATGTTACATAATTGAGGCTAAAATATATACATATAGTAATAGATACAATTACTTTGTTATCTTATTTGTGCCAATAATTATTGTTTTTGACATCAACAGTTCACATAAAAAAGTGTGCCACACAGAATTTAAATTAACAATAAGTATAAGCAATAAGTAAAGCTTTGTGAATAAGCCCGTAAGTCAGGGCTTACGGGGATAATGACTAGCTAACAATATAGAAGAATAACCAGGAAATTACCAGTAGGCGCAAGAGAATCTTCAACATTATATCGTCTCGTGACGTAAGAGTTATTATAACAATACCAATAAAACTTCTTTGTCATCAAAACAATCCAATATTGGAAACAAAACTCATATATGATAGATAGACCTTATATACCTTCTTCTACGACCTTATACAGTATATCTTCGTGTATAAAAATACTGTAGTTTCTATACAAGATACCAAACAGATTACCTCCCAACATTAGGGAGGCCTATAGATAGGATATTCAATAAAGCAATCACGGAAACCTTACTATACAAAGAACATTTATACACTCGTGAGCAAAAAAAACTTCTCAAGCGTCATGCACGAGGTTGTAAATATTTAAAAAAATAACTGAGCCTGAATTATAATTTTAGTTTTGAATTATTAATTTAAATTAGCTGTAAGTTTTGGCTACTAAATAATGTAAACAAATGTTATCTTTTCAAAAAATATTTTGCTCACGTGTGTATATTTGAATACTTTAACAGCAATGAAAATGAACACAGAGTTTATCTGAAGGTAAGTGGTCATATGTGCGACATATAAACCTACTTTTAACTTCGATAAGGTATGATGGTACATATATATAGAAATCGAAATTAACGCAATTTCACAGCCAGCCCCAATTTTTTAATGAAAATGATAAAAGAAATATAATCAATTAGACAAGTAGTTCAAATTATAACAACACTGTAATGATTTTAATATATATTAGTGAAAATAGTGGCACGATCAAAGCAATTTACCGTTGAGTGGATTCTGAATCGGTAATGGTGAACTGCCTCTGTGAAGCGTGTCGCCACCTGCAGACGCATCTGCTGCACGCGCTGGTAATCGCCATTTTTACGCATTTTCCATCGCATTAAAACAATAAGAAATAAAATGTTCCCAATTTAAAATACTATTCGAGCTTACAAGAGAGTAAATAGAAATCGTTATTATAAAATTACGTAATATGGCCTTTTTAACAAAAAATAATTGTTAAACTTACTTTCATAGCTTTTGTAACAATATATGGAATTTTT
Source organism: Teinopalpus imperialis (assembly GCA_029286865.1). Taxonomy (NCBI): domain Eukaryota; kingdom Metazoa; phylum Arthropoda; class Insecta; order Lepidoptera; family Papilionidae; genus Teinopalpus; species Teinopalpus imperialis. Next base: position 1,784,389 of record JAGSMU010000012.1, read on the forward strand.
CATATATTCTTTTAAATATAACAGATGTCTAAAATACTCTTGATTAGATGACAAATTGTAACTTAATGTCTACTTAACATATAAATTGCTGAGATAAAATACTTATTTAGTTCCTGACCTCCTCCCGATTCCTTACATTACTTACTGACCTATCTAAGTAATCGTTTAAGCGTTTATAAAATTCCGTTACATGACATTATAAATTCTTCTATTTAAATATGTCTAGGTACCGTATTGTAATATGTTTAGGGTACCGTACTAATATAAATTAATTGACATCATTTAGTCAACAAGATCTGATCAAACTCTTACTCTAACTTATAGCTTTTACTATTCAATATAATATTATTATATATATTAGGTCTTTACGTATGAAATTGCCGTTCTTCAGTATTGGCCATTTCAAACCAAAAAAAGTTTTGATTGGCTGTGAATGCTAAATTCAAATTAATTTTGTTTTAAAAACATGACATTCTTTTTACAAAGTCAGTCTTTTGTTTATTGATTAGCTTTGTATTTTTATTACGTTTGGAAATTTTTCGTCATAATGGATACTTTAAAAATTCGTGTAATTATGGAATATGAATTCCGTCGTGGCATCAACACGGCACAAACGGCACGTAACATCAACAACGTTTAAGGAGAGAAATTTACAAACGAACACACTGCCGTTATTGGTATGAACCTCGTGGTCATTCGGACACTTTAGTCAACAATGATGAATTAAAGGCGATTATGGAAGCTGATGTTACTCAATCTACAGCCGAGCTAGCAGCAGCTTTTGATGTTAATATCAAAATAATATTGGTCCATTTGCGACAAATTGACAAGGTAAAAAAGCTTTATAGATGGGTGCCCCACGAACTTAACGAACGCCAGCGCAACGTACGCGTTTAGATCTGCCTTGCGCTGCTCAACAGGCACAGAAATGAAAGAATTTTGAACCGAATTGTTACGTGCGATGAAAATTGAATTCTGTTCGACAATCAAAAACGCTCAGCAAGTTGGTTAGATCCTGGTTCCGCACCAAAGCAATGCCCTAAACGAACAATGACCTCTAGAAAGTTGATGGTCACTGTTTGGTGGTCTAGTGCCGGTGTGATTCATCACTGTTTTTTTAACACCAAACGGCATGAACATTACTGCAGATGTGTACTGTGAAGAACTGAAGACAATGATGGAGAAGCTGGCACATCTGCAACCAGCTATGATCAATCGGTCATCCCCGCTGCTCCTACACGACAACGCGCGACCCCATACTGCACTACAGACAGTCTCCAAGCTGCAAGAGTTGGGGTTGGAAGTTCTCCTCATCCACCGTACTCACCAGACCTTGCACCCACCGACTACAACTTTTTCCAAAATTTGGACAACTTTTTAGCGGGAAAAAAATTCAATTCCCGAGAGGCAGTACAAAATGCCTTTGAAGAATTTGTTGCCTCCCGTCAAACTGATTTTTACAAGAAGGGCATCAATAAAATACCACTGCGTTGGCAATAATGTATTTATAGTATATATATATATATATATATATATATATATATATATATGTACTATAAATACATTATATAATACAGCAGCGTTATATTGCTCTTTCATACAGGTATTCTGAGAGGGTGCAGTCCTATCCGATCGAGCCGACCGATTCATGTTGCAATCTGCACCTTGGTTTTAACGCTGTTTACTACATACCTGATAGTAGTTAGTGCGTATTTAAAACCACTAGGTATTAAATTAGTATTTTAAGCAGTTTAATACACAATGGTATTAAGGATAGCGTGGTCCTATCCCGTTTGTGCTGCCTCATTCGTTACTGTTAGATTATAACTGCAACATGACTCTTCCCGTACGTGACAAAACATTTATAACACTTTTGTCATTATTATTGATTATTACCTCATCGTCATCTAATCAAATAGCATCTATCGAGCTTTAAAACAAAGTTATACGCAAATTATTTTATTATTTTAAATGATTCCATTTGTTACAAATAAATAACAATGTTTAGACTGAGTGAAATTCGCTAAGAAATAACTAGCAGATGAAAAAACAAATTTAACGGCGACACGGTACAATGTTTCCTATTCGATGGATAGTAAAAAAACTTGATTAAATTAAATAAAGCAATCAAGAAGTAGATTTTAACGCTTCAGCGGTTTTGTCGTGGATAGTGGAATATTAACCATTGATCGAATCTGCAGAGCGAATAATCGGCGCATTGACTGACAAGCGTTTTTTACAATCGAGTTAGCGGTACCGAGTTCGTTTGCCTCTTGTACTTGTCAACTTTTTGTAGCGACATTAACACAGTCTCTAGTAAAACTTGGACTTTCATTTTACAGTGAATCGATTACAAATTGTTTTATTTCAGTCGAATATAGACAATTGTATTGTAATAAATTCATTCAATAATTATTAATCAAGCATTTGTTATAAAATAGATAACCAATATTATGGTTTCATTCGTCCGCTGAGCACTATGTTCGAGCTTAGTCAATGATTATTTTTTTATTTCAATAATTGAAGTATGTTTTTCATAATATACTTTAATTTTACATATATATCGTTTTATAGGATACATAAAAGATAAACATTAACAACACTAACAACATCTAAAAAACGAAACAAAATAAATACCACAATCGAACTCGTTGTCACATAATTAGTAACAAGTTCCAGTATTCTGAGTAACAGAATCACTAGATAAAAATGGATGCTCGGTGGGTGACGGCCCACTGAAGAATTAGAATAATAATAGGATTTATGACGATACGCCCGGCGCCTGGACGGATTTACTTTTTGTCTCTCGGCCCATTAGACTTGGCTAATCTACGTTATAGTATATTTTTGTTGTGGAAACCTTCGAAGTTTCAAGTAGATTTAAAAGAATTACATCCACTTAAATCACAACTATAATATTTAGTTTTGAACATAACTTGATATGTTTATTATTTGTATTTTTTAGATATCATAATGTTATTGCACTCAGTGATTTCTACCACGTTCTCTGTTTGGTAGTTACGAGACATCGTAAGGGCAGGATTGTGTAGTCCAGTAAATATTTGCAAACACTTCCATAATAGGATGGATGTTTGTATGCAGCGATATGAATAAAATTTATGATACGTTTCTATATCACCGTATGTGGGGAATTAGTTAATATTTAATTACAATACAAGTATATATATAAAGTATTAATGACATGTTATAAAAAATGCTCAAAAAATATATTGTCCACTTAGGATATTGTAAATACACCTTTAAATCATTTATTTTCTCAACACATTCTTACATTATTTTGTTATAGATATGTAAACAAAATGTATTGAATTTGTATACATACTCCCAATAAACTGATTGCAATTCTTGGTTTATCAACAACTCTTAGAACTGAGGGATTATACGTTTTTGTCCATTAAGTATGGGCTTAAGTGTTAATGGTGTTTCGGATTATATCACCCGAGCTTCCAGATAAGAGGTACCAACGTCTGAGTCAACCGTCCCTTGACTGATGTCTGTCTGCTACCTGATAACACCCATCTACCCCTCTCAATATCCAAACACAAGGTTCAAAATCCTCTATCCGTTTCAAATAAATATATTATGCAAAGCTACTGTAATCATGAGCAAAGAAAAAAAACAGAAAGTCGAAATGTCTATTCAATTACAAAACTTATTACAAAAACGCAGCTCTTTAATTAACTTGTTAATTAATTCCTTTGTTAGAAACAAATTTAAATTTATTATTAGGCGTTTGAAAAATTAGTGCAGTAGGACCAAAGCCTTCAGTTTCTCAACTGATTACATAATGAAGTTATATTTTAAGAGTTTAACATGTTATTAAATTAACTAGACATTTTTGTTAATTAATAGTAACCAAGATATAAAAGTTACTTTATAGAGAGATTCATTTAAAGATGCTTTGCATTTTTCTAGAAATAAATATTAGTAAAGATTGTTATGTGGATCTGTCAATATATTCTTGTTATTTTTTTTTATATTCCGTATTACTAATTTTCTTTGCTTTAAGCACTCTTATAGATGAAAAGAAGATTTAAATAATACACTACTCATATATGTATGTATAATACTTAACCTGCACACAGTTTACGCTAGAATAAGCTCCAGAGTTACTACTACAAACTTGTATACGTAAGTTACAAAAATATTTTTTTTTCTATAATATAATATATGATGGAATCAAAATATTTTGATGAACAGTACCAAAGTTTGTCACAATTCTCCCTTCACTGAATCATTTGGCTGTCAATCAAACAATTTCTTAACCTGTTGTTTTTGTAATTGCCCTTTTACGTTGTTGTACGTTTTCTACGAATGATAAGTTAAAGGAGCTTATGAAATAAAATCTTTTTTTTTGTCATAGTTAAAATTTTAATCATATCCTTACATTCTAGCCAACGTGTCAGAAATTATACCAGAAAAGCTTTGGTCTGCCGGGTGAAATAAATGGAAGAATAAGTTGAGGGGCTCTCATTTTAGTCTCTAAAGAGGAAAAGTTACATTATGGTTCTTTATCTTTGGAAAATGTAGAGTTTACTCATTTCTCCGCTTAAACCATAAAATACTATCTTCTAATTCAGGCAATACGCATCAAAAAAAAAAATTGAAATATTTTTTATTTTAATCGATACAGTTAATCAGTTAAGACAATCGCGATTAAATCTAACCTAATTTTCTTACTTAATGAACAGAAACAAAAAACACCGAAGGAAAAAATTACAAGATTTGATCGCGTAGTATTAACTGACTTTCTTATTACATAGGCTGGTAGCGCAGAGTAGCGTGTAATGAGAAATCAGAATGTTAATTAAGATCTAATTAACTCTAATACAATCAACAATGCTGCTCGCGTTCTGGAGGCATACGCAAGTCATCACAAGGGGTTATTTTTGACCAGTCAAGAAAGATCTCTGACCTACTCTCGAAATTCCCCGACGGGCTTGATGTTTACGGTTCTTTAAAAAAGACGCGAGGGGTCACCGGAATTGGTAATTTTAATCAAATTGAGTTCGGCCAACCCTTTAGTAAAAAATTGGTCAGAATCACTCATTCCATGGTCCATTGTTATGTGAGAACTCAATTTAGTATACTCGGCGGTGTTACGTGAGATTGATTCTAATGGCAAAGAAGATATCTATACGGTTTAGTAATTTTAAATAGTATTTGAATTACAATTATTGGCATATAAAAGTAAAAGCCTGTATATTTTATAATTCTTACCCCTGTTCAAGAGCCTCCTCTCTACAGAGCATCTCTATGCAGCATAGTACGCCATGCGGCTTCATAACGAGCAATTTTTTTTTATTTATCTCTAAGAAAGGCAGGTTTCATTGGGACGTTTTCCTTCACCAGACTACCTGGTTATTAACAAAATCATCGGTGCCACGGTCGGGGGTTGAACTCAATTCGCTCGCGTACCGTGAAATTAAAAGCCTGCCACCATGGTTCTTCTTTATTACGATATTTTATTATAAATATTATTCATAAAGGATTGTCACGTCTTTCTTTATATTTGATCGAATGAGGCAATATTTGAAACCACATACTTATTTTACTTCTGAATTTCATTTATACAGTGTAATAAATCTGATTGTACATTTACATACATTTGAAATGCTACATAAAATAGGCAAATTAGAAAAAAGTTTTGGTGCAAATAATTCAACGTCAAAAATGTTATATTCAAATTGACTTAGAAACCCATTCTTTATCGTTTCTATATTTTTTACTCGGTGCAGCAACAATAGCATCCTGAGGGTTATGGAATTTTGATTAACTGAAATTTGGTCACAAGATTTGATTGTCCTTTTTTATATCACTGGTTGAAATTAATATTGAGAAAAAAAAAGTACTAACAGATCGTAATATAATCTTTATTATTATTTTTATTATTTATCGTTTACACTATGTAGTGTTTCGGAAAGTATTGTTCTCTGAAAAATAAGTGATTCAAAGAACTAGACAAGATGTTAAATTTTTTATTGTCTCTTTCTTTTTTGTCGTAATTATCCTTTAAGTATTTTACATATATTTGGTCAATAAAGGTGTACATTTTAATTGATACAAAATTATATATAATTATATAATTTTTAGTAGTACTAGTATGTGTATTTATATGGAATCCCAGGTATGCTTAGTCTAACAATTCAGATATGGTGATATCCTGATATATAAAATAATGTTTGTTTATATGTAATTTATTAGATAATATATTTTGTAATTAGGATCACGTGCCACAGTTTGAATCATATTTAGAATTATAGTTGAATAACTGAAAATAGTTATGTTATTATATTTTTATTGATTTGCATATATGTTCACTAAAAAATCGTACCATATTTTTACGCAAAATTTTCTTTAATTGCGTTTTAATATATGAATTGTCACTAGATTGAGAGTAAATAAATCCAATACTTCATTTGAGAAAATATCGTTTCATCCATATTTGCCCGTGAATCGTGTAATTATTTAGGTTATTTATATTTATAGCATTATATGTAGCTTCATAGCATTTTATAATTTATATAATAAATCAAATCTTATTTCAGATCATTTTACTACACATATAAAACACAACAAACACAAATTCATCACAAGAAAACAAGTGAGCAGAAATGGAGCAATGTTCAAAAATATTTTAAGTTACAATAATTTCGTTGCATGCTGTGTCCTCGATCGGAATAGCTATATTACTTGAGTGATTTCTATTCCGCGCTACTTTGTATGTATTTTAGCATAATATTATATCTAATATATGTGAAACAAGGACGATTTTGTCTTAAGTAGTTAAATAACTTATTAGGTACGCTAATGATTAATTTTATTACAGCAACTATAGCTCTTGAAACAGAAGAATATTAAATATGTTAAAATAGAAAGTGTAAAACTGGTTAAAATAGCGATTCATGTATATTTACAATGATGAACGACCTGTTCTAAATCTTATATTAAAAATACGATACCCATATACTAGGCATTGGATTATTAAAAAAGGAAATAATTTAAAAATTAAGTACATATTTAATATATATTTGGAATATTATCCCCTTGGTAATTTTATTCAATAATTTATCGGACACCTTTTTAATATATATTTAAACGTACTCAACATAATTATCATAATTTATTATATGGAACATCAGCCGCCGGAAAGTTATGGATAAAAGTCATTTCAGAATGTCTGTCTTTTTTAACGTTCATTATAATTTCTAAAAGTCGTGTGAATATAACAATTGGAAATAAAATAATGTTTAAGATTTTTATCACCGAGCGTTTATTAGAAAGAAATTTTTGTAAAGCATATGTGAACTGTGAGACTTATAAAACGTTTGTATTGTCGTTTTTTTTCGAATAGTCCATAAATTTACATTGTAGGGATAACGATAAGCACATAAAATTAATCAATGGGGTCCTCAACGTGTGTACCGAATGCAGGTCCAATAAAAACGGCATAAAACAAGATCAATAACCACAAATGTACTATTGTTGTCGGCTCAAACAAATCTAACAGCTTTTATAGAGTTTGAGATATTTATAAGTTACGTTTAAAACTGACCATAATACAGGCTATAAACAAAATTAACAACACAAGGGCCCCCGCTGTTTTCAATTTTGAGCCTGACATCGACCCTAATTCAATAAAGCAATAAAATTCACCTAATTATGCAAATGCTTTTAAAATATCAGACATTATGCCTTTTTTGAGTTTAAAAAATATGACGGGCGCTGTCAAGTAAGCTTGTTACGAGATTTGATTAATGTAAATAAATTAATGTACTTATGTAATCAGAATGGCGAAGTTACTCTAGTAGTTGATTGTGTGTAAAAGTTTATGGGTAGTAATTAATTAAGGAAGGGGTGGCATAAAGTTGTCTAATAAATTATATTTACATTTGTTAATAACTAATTGTTAATCACAATCTTCGTCTCTTAATTAATATCAACAATAACATTAAGTCACAGTTAACATATTTGATAAATTTTCTAATTAGAGTTATGAATAAATATTATATGCATTCACTTCCATTCAAAATATTGCTTTTGCAAACTCTATAGAGTAATAATAAATATTATTTAATAATACTACAAATTCTCGGAAGATTAGAAAAACTTAAATATAACTCAGCATTTTATTGCGAAAGTCATTTAAAATAAATGTATTGACAGTTATATTACTTACCACGTTTAATTTTCTGAGATTCCAAAAGATATACGTCAAACTTTCTTTAAAATAAGCGAAGGTCGACACGAATAAGGAGCCGTATAATAACGCAGCGATTTACATGATACGACATGACATCTTGAACACAACAGAGTAATAAACTATGACACACCGACGCCTTCAATCGACTGTTAGAGAATAAAGCAGACTGTCCGCGGTCGCCTACGCACAACAAGAAAATGAATAATAAAAATATACCAGGCCCAAGCCACTCCCCTGTGGTACACTCGGCCAATAGCGGTGCTGTGATACCGCGACAGGCGCGAGGGTGGGCCCGAATCAGTTGATACGGGTCTCTACTTCGATACCGCTAATTGACTTTATCAACAAACTGACTTTACTGGTCGGAGTCACGATATATGCGTTTGTTTGCCGTGTCAAAAGCCTAGCTGCGGCCCACTGCCATTGTAATTAAGTACGCGGCGTGCAAATGGGTGATTTGAGTACGGACTCAAACTGTACATCTTTTACGACAATTCATTTAGATAACTTTGTTTGGTCGGTTGAGATTGCAAGCGATTATTGCATTCATAATGATTTAAAATAAATTAATACAAATTTATAGTAGATTTATATTGATTTCATATCCATAGTTGCTATCGGATATACCTATTGAATTTTATATGTAGATTCGTTTATTCTCCTGTTTTGCGTTGGCTCAATTAGTTGGTGATAATAAATCGCTATATTCCAATATAGAAATTAATGACGTGTTTTAACTATTTGTTGTCATTTCCGAACAATATTTTGTTGCTAACTTAATTTAATTGAAATGACTTATACTTGATATAGTTTTTAAATAATATTAAATGCTTTGATAATTTGAAGTATATTATTAGCAGTAGGTTATTGTATTGCGGCATTGTAATAGTATTACTAAAATCATAAACAATATTTTTATTGGGACATAAGCTCAGTAAAAATCTAATAGTAATTAATTAGATTTTTTTTAAAAAGTATAAAAATTAAAATGAAAAAAGTAAAAATACATCCATAGAAAAAAAGATACATCCATACTATTTCATCTATAAAAGATATCTGCAAATGGTTTGAAATACTTATTTCTCTATTTTTTCGTCATGTTATTTGCATTTATGCTGTACATTAATATAACAGATATATTTTATAAAATATATTATATACAAAAAAATTTGAAACTTAATAACTTTAAAGAATTTTTAAATTATGCATAATAGCCAGCAATTAAATTCGAAATAACTTATATGTTTTAAACTATTATGGCAACATTTGGCGCAATTGCGTGACCTCCAGTGTGCGATTGCTTAATTGTGCTTTTAGTAATTTCACCTTATATCGTATACTTATTATTATTACAATTTCTATCTACTCACTAAATTAATATAAATACACAATGTGTCGGTTCTCAGATCCGGTTGTGTTGCATGTTACCATCTTGTATTTCCATGACCTTTCAATTGGGAAGAGACAACGTTTGAGGTCTTCTGTGCTTATACAAATGATTATGGCATTATAATATATTCTATGAATTTGATGTCGTCTAGTAAGAACTAGCAGATATCCGTTGTCTATGGGTCACCCTTATCTCTAATAAAGTAATTGCACGTTGTAAATCTAAACTCTAATTAGTAATTAATTTGTGTATTATAATAGCAATATATGCGTTATACTACATTTCCGTTAATAAACAACAAAAATGGACAAAAAAGATGGAAAAGTGGAGCAATTAAACTTAATCTTTGTAATTAATTGTATTTAATTGTTGACAGCTCCGACCATGGATGTCTCTCCCATACCATTGTATCTAGTTTAGGTATATCACTGTCCCCACAATTCTTAGAATCAATTTATATTTATCTGATCCATGAATGTTATGAGTAAAAGGGCCATAGAGCTGGATAATTAAAACAATTACGATGTTTTAAATATCCAGCTCTATGGCCCTAAAAAGTTTCGCTTCAAAGAAACGTTTATCCAAAGAAAATCTTTAAACTACTCTTGTTACACCTGCCATGAATAAAATTTGATATACTGTTAACCTTTAAAATAAAATAAAATGGAGATTTAAAAAAAAGATTTTCACGCATTAGGGGTTTTCTTAGGTTTACCTAAAAATATTGTTAGGAAAGTTGTTAAGACTTAATAATATAGAAAATAAAAATAGGATTTGCTTTGCAAACAGCGCGTGTAATGTAATATACTTCAGATGTACTATAATTTGTTGACGACTAGAAAATTGATACAATGTTCCTTTTACAAACCTAACACATTGGTTGGTATGGACCCATAACAAATATTTACACATTAACATTTTTGCTAGTATTAAGTATTCATAAAGTGAGAAAACAGGATTATATCATTGTAATTTTTATTATAATAGCAACAAATATAAAAACACAAGAAATAAATATAAAACTGTAACGGTAGTGTCTGAAGTAAATCACAAATCCTATACCGTAAGCATGTGACGAGAAGGTGGGTCCAAGCGATCGATCACAGTCTCTTGAAACATACGGCACTTAGACTCCATGGGTTCTTTAGCAGATCACGGGCTCTCCAGCTCACTACCGGAATATGTCTGATGCGGCGACCTAGCTTCGTGACACCACAAAAACTCCATAGAATGACATCGATTATCTCTCACATAGACATGTAACCGGTTGAATGCAGTTTTAATAAATGACAACGTTGCACAATAAATATATACAGTTAAATATTTCTTATGGAAGTACTCAATTTCATAAAAGTAATTTTACATATTAGAGACACTATCTAGCTGTAACATGATTGGGTGGATAGGAATAGGTCCAGAATACCAGCGCGAAATAGCAGCATAGTTTCGTATGGTTAGTTTTGGGATCCGGGGACCCAGTTCCATATGTCACACAACACATAGGTGATGTCAGGCCTGAGGAATCGGAATCTTTGTTGAGAATAGATGTAGATGTCATCCATAGGCAGCAGTGATCGCTTACCATCGGGTCAATAATGTGCTCGTTTACAGCTAAGAATATAAAACTAAGAAAAATGTTTATTTAATATTCTTTTCACTTTATATCGTATTATCACTTTACTCATTCCGTCAAATTTCAAAACTGAATTGGGTGTTTTATACAATACAGCTTGTTCAGTGAGCGTTGTGTGGTGGTATTGTGATGTGATGATGCGCGAGGAGATGGGGAGCTGTAAGGGCTTAGCGATGGTGCTGTCGTACATTGATGTCTTGGTATGCAATCATTATACTATAAGAAATTTAAGCATTATACACATAAAATAATTTGATGCCTTTTTTAAAATCGAAATAGTTAAAATATATGGCTGCATGGACATGACATTTGTCTTTCCGGATCTATTGTTTTTACTTTTAATACTGTCAGTTGACAGGTATAATGGCGGGAAAACGATATGAGTTATTTATAAATAAATATTTAATGCTAATTACTTTTTTTTCCACTTTAATCATTCCCTTCACAATCACTTCTTTTTCTCACGTACGCAAATGTTTCTGTTTAAATTTTAACAATCACAAGAAAAGATAAGTGGACAGATATTAACGTATAAAGCCTCCTGAAATATTAATGCCAATAAATTTCTATACGTAATCTATACGTAATTTTATATTACTGTTAAAACCTTTACGGTCTCTATTGATAAACAACATTTTAATAATTAATGTAAAACTGTGTCTCTAGTTTAGTAGTAAAATAAGTTGACGAATGACAAACGGCTTCATTAATTTTAAAATATCAAATAATACAAATGTATATACTAATATTGATTATATTCTCTAATGTGGAGCGGATATCACTTGTCTTCGAAATATTTTTATGTTTAATTTCTCAGCCCTGCGCGTTCTCTCACATTGTTTTCTCCCATATAACCACCAGAGATAGCAACAGATTTCAGTGAAACTGCCAAAGATGGTAAAATGTCAGTTGCCTGAGTTATAATACTATGAAGATTTGTGACGAACGGACGCCAATGTCGGTCAACAACGGTCCGTCGCGACTTAACTTACTCATGTTGAAAAAATTACGTGACAATCACATCAAATTACTACGACGCTTTTTAAGGTTATAAAATGTGATTACGTTATTACAGTGTTAAATAATTCGATAGATTATTAAGTACAATCAAATGAATGCAATTTGCCCGGAATAACAACTATAAAAGCGTCCTCATTCAAATAATAAATGTATTTTAATGAAACACAATGATTGTTACGCGACAGATAAGCAAACGTCGCCGACCGACACATTAGTGCACACAACTGATTACAAAATAACAAGGATTTCCTCCCGCGAGTAATTACACAAATAACGCAAATTACACAAGTAATAACACATGAATAATAAACAGTCGAAGAGCTACGCACACAGCGACACAACGCCCTTGTCGCACGAATCACACGAATTACAACTAACGACGTAATTCCCGCTCCCGGCTCAAATTGGCCCATATTTAATTTTGGGAAAATGTAAAAATAAACGTTTTTATTTGTGTAAATAACACAATAAAACTGCCGCCGCTATTAAGCGACCGACACGAAATTTTGTGCACACTGAATTACACAGATAAGATCTGTCACCGTAATTGTTATTTTGTGTCGTTAGTGCCCCGGATCGTGTAAATTCAGTTAGGGGATATGATTTTTTTTTTAAATTCAATATGCACGTTCATGTTGCAACCGGATGCGTTAGAAAAAATTACGCGCATCCGTCCATTATCAGCTTTCGCAGTTATTGCAATAACGGTAATTAGCTTTTGAAATCGACTCTATAGGACTTCATAGTAGTTTCCGTTTATTGTCAGCATTTTTATTTTGTTAATTTAAAATATAATAAGTAAAGTGACAACTCTCCATATATATATGGAATTACATGATCTAATTCCCCAATCCCCGTTCCACCATCGGACTTCACGACGCACTGCTCGATTTCATCCTTTTGTTCTGAACATCCCCCAAACCCGAACGAAGCGCTTTGCTTCGTCTTTCATTATTCGTACAGCAAAGGACTGGAATAGTTTGCCCGCGTCTGTCTTTCCCATCGATTACAATGCGCGTGTTTTCAAGAGTAGAGTGAATAGGCTTTTACTGAGCTAGTGCGCCTTAACATCCAGGACTGCATTTCCACTTAACATCAGGTGGGATCATTGTCAAGCACATAGAGAGTTCACATCGACTTTCTCTCTAGCATCTATGTATATCGGATCACAGTCCTCTACGCGGCTCTAATGCGAATTAGGGGGACTTTAGATGTCTTCGAAATATTTTTTTTATTTCTTAGACATGTTATTTTCCTCGCGATATTTTCCTTGAAAACCGAGCACATAGTAAATCAGCACTTAAAATTGCAATTAACACTTTTATTGGCGCCGTCACCGGGGATCGGGCTCGGTTTTTGCTCGCGTACCGTGAAATTAAAAGCGAGCGCGCGCCCAGAGTTATAATATTTCAGATAAACATAATGTCGCAGAATAAGCTGCATTGTTTCGGATGGTTAGTTTAAGCGGACAATTTATGTGGTATGAATGTAGCGAATCTTAATTTTCATCTTGATTGTTTCATCTTATTTAGGACGAAGGTATGTGTCATTGGCAGGGATTGTATGCTTATCACATTGAGCTCCGTAAATTGATCACAATAAGATTATAATGTTCATGATGATGAAATAAAATTAAACCACATTAGAAGAAATAAATATAACTTAACAGAGAATTATCAATAACCTAGTTGCTTAGATCTCATCCTCTATGAGAAAGAACGGAAAGGCCCTAATCTAGGAGTAAAAGTAAAAGGATAATGGTGATTTTTTTTTATTACAGAGTAACAAACGAGCACATAGTTCACCTGACAGCAAGTGATTCCTGCGGCCCACGATATCTACATTAATCCTTGACAAGGAATCGTGATGCAGATGCGTTGTTACCTTGAGGACTGAGATGAAATGCCTCGTCACCAGAAATAAATTCCTCCGGATCGCTACACTAACCAAACGAAACATATAAGCATTATGCTGCTATTTTACGCTGGTATTCTGTGAGGGCATGGTCCGAACCCGGTCGTGCTGACCCATTAATTCTGCAGCTAGAAACAAAATGCAGTGTAGCTCTACCACTGTTAAAATATTACTTTATAGTAGATGGCAGCTATTAATTACTGCTTTTTTTTTATAGAATATGTGGCAAAGGAGGAGGCAGCTCACCTGATGGTAAGTGAATACCGCCGCCAATGGACGTCCGGAACACCAGAGGAGTTGAAGATGCGCTGCTGGCCTTTAAGAAAGGTTTAGGCGCTGTTCTTGAAGATCCCTAAGTCGTATCGCTATGTACAACACCATATTGTAATAAAATATATCCTTTAAACGGTTGTTCTTGGATAGAAAAAGACCGTTGTATGTATACAAACAAATATAGATTTCGGTACCTTAATAACAGCTTATATAATTTGATATACAAAAAGCTCTTTGAATCATAGACAGCTATACAATTCCGATGAAACATATACTCTACTCAGCATTAAAATCACAAATCACGCTCGCTCCAAATCTGAGACGAAACGGTAACTCAATATTTGTTTTAATGACTTCAAAAATTGATTTTACACGCTTCGATACAGCATCCTTCTACACCGAAAATACAGCGTCACGACAGTGTCGCTCTCAGACACGACTTGGTACGGCGCACTAACGAAATTTACTCAGCTTTGTTGCCCGCAGAACAAAAAGCAAATCGAGTTACCGTTCAAAACAGAGAAAATCAACGAACAAACACCATTACCACGGCCATTTTCGACTGAGATCCGCTCGTGGTGATGGTGTTTTTCAGATTACCTTTGACACTTCACAAACAAACAGCATAAAACAAATTTTCCTAACGCATCAACCATTGCTTCTTTAAAACTCAAGCTAGTTCCTTACTTGAAAATCGAATGAGTAATGAATATTTCAATCTAATTCCATCGGTGGTAGATTTTGAATGTTGACTGGGAGGAGTATAAGATTAATTCCACGACTCATCTTTTTGGTAAGAACCGTTCGGTCTAAACAAACTGTGCGTCGTCGGCCTACGAATCGATTGGTCTCGGTGGGCTCGGAGCGTTGGCACTGAAAAATAAGTAAGAATGCGTCGATGCTTTTTGATGCATCGATATTTAACCGCTTTCTAACACCATGGAACAAAATACACAAGCTTGAATGTATTGTAATGGAATCTTAATTGAAATTACTCTGTAAATGTGTAGTTAGACTTCTTAAATTTATGCAATAAAAAATATACAATGCAATGTTCGATGCGCTCTATGTAGAATGATGTAATAGTGTTAATAAATTAATAGTAGTTTTATCATAATGATGATAAAATGTATTTAGATGAAGTTTGATGATGAGATGATGAGAGATGAATTTTATTTTAATTTCAGACGTAAAAAAGTCAACGGCTTTTATAGATAATAAAAATATAGTTGAATATTAATAGAAACACATTAATCAGTCTGTAGTAAAGTTAAGAACAGGGAGGATTAATTATCTTATTTTCGCACAATTTATACTTAACTAAAATAACTTATTAATATCCTTAACTCTACCATCATATAATTGAATACCACCATACAAAGTAAGATGTAATGAACACTAAATGAAGTTATAGTGCAGCGCGGACTTTACTGTGCAGTAAAAACATGATCACGAAAAGGCACTAAAAATATGTGCAAAAGAGAAATAAAATTTTATCGCTTCATTACCATCAATGGGCGAACGATACTGAAATGTGTTGAAGTTGTTCTTTTAAAAGTTATGTTCCATCTTGTTAAAGATAAATATATTTGCAACAAGATTAAATTAAATACCTTTATCTTAAAATAAAGATCATGGAATCTTTGAAATACGAAACTGATAAAAATATAAAAGATAGAAAAATAATGTTTTTCTTTTAGTTTAATGTATTTGATGTTACAATAAAATCTTTGGTAGAAATATTTATTTTATAAATGATATTAGTATTCTGATGCCAATCAAAATATGTAATGCTATAATAGCTTTGTAGTTATTATAAAGGAGGATAATAATTATTTGCTTTCAATCTAACTTTCATTCTATTCAACGAAATAAAATTATATAAAGAAAAAAAAACAGTCCATTCCATTACAGTCCAAGTAATCTACGTAATAATACAGAAATTGTATAAACTTCATGCGTCGACTTCAATTCGGTTGGATTTATTTTTGGATTGTTTGATTTATTAAATAATTATTTATCAGATTCAGTATTAATAAATATTTTAAACATTACAAAGAAGTACTTAAAATCCGTTCCGTAAGAACAAAAAATGTATTACTATATATATATATATATATATATATATATATATATATATATATATATATATATATATATATATATATATGCATAAAAACAATTTTTTAACACAACAAAAACGAGCACACAATTTTGAATACTATTTCAATTATTTGCCATTTTGCTTTTAGTCAAGGAGCCGTTTAGCTCAATATTTTAGCCATTATATATATATATATATATATATGGCTAACATAAGTCAGTGTATAAACGCTCTCTTTTAATTCACGGTACGCCAGCAAGCCGTATTCAATCCCCGGTGCCGGCCTTGCTGATATTTTTTAATTGTAATTTTAAGGGCTTACTTACCAAGTGTTCGGCGATGAAGGAAACATTGTGAGGTGAATTATTAAATAAATTAAATATAAAATTGATGTGAAGACATGTGAAGTACGCGTATTTATATATGTATATATATATATATATATATATATATATATATAGGTTGTTACATTACTTTTTAATTGTTTCCCTAGATTTATCCATGTTTGAATACCTCAAACCTTTTGTTAATTTTACGATTACTTTTGGCTCTTATATAATTTAACGAACAAGTTATTGACGTTAATAAAAGCTATAAAAACCCTGTAATATTGACGTTCATAGATTTGTAGATGCTAAGATGAGTGAAGACAGAGCTACCGTATTATGTAAACCGTTAAACCATAAACCAGAACAGTCTTGGACAGAGAAGGAGTGTGCTAAAAACATAGTATTAGAATGATATCAAATCATGACGGCCGCTAAGATGAATAATGACAGTCCCAATGCCATAAGAAACTCCGCGTATTCCTATTACTCTTACGTTGGAATGGAATTGACGAACGGAATCATCAAATATGTAGTATATAATATTAAAAAAAAATATTTGTGTAGAGTTAATTGTAGTTTTACTTTACTATGATTATGGAACTGTTCAATAATTGAAATAGTCCGGACTACACTGCTAATCATCTAGTTGGTATATAATTATCAAAAATTAAACATCATTTTTTTTCCTCGATTGAAGAAGCATCATTATGAAAGTTATAATTAATGTTTGATTGATCGTTATTAAAGCCCCGGTACTGACGCACCCTCCTAGACAGTTAATTGTCCTAAACTGTCGCGCGGTCATTAATCAAATCATAAAAAGGATTCGCCTAGTTAACTCATGTAACCCAAAAGTGTAACTTAATGTGGGATTAACGGTGGCGTTAGAAAGTGGGACCGCGCTTAATCGACTTTTAATTAGTCAGATAAGGGGCTCATTACGGCGGCATTAGTTGTGCCAAGTTATGATTTTCATAAAACAAACAGAGATACGTTATTTAAATTAAATATACAAAAAATACTTAAAATAAAAAGACTTTTTTATATAAAAAACAAAAATACCAAATACGAATTTGTCTAACCAAATACTGAGCACACGATATTTACTACTGAAGGTAAGTGAAAACTAACCATATCTAGAATTAATATACTTATAAAATTACTATTCTTTGTGACATATTAAAAAAATGCTTAGTAGATCGTAGAGCTGCTGTAACCATCCAACAAGAACTCCTTGATAACATGTGATAGACGGAGATTAATACATCTTATTAAGGACTATACTTATGTTACTGCAGGATCGTATGTCATGTAAAAGTAAAATTTTAATTAATGTAAATGATACAAATTTTATATAATTTATACTTTCGACTGATGAAATCCTTACTTAAAACCACGAAATATTCTCCAAGAGACTATCCTGAAGATGACTATAGAACACGGTGGCGAAAATTACACAATTTATTATAAGGTAGAATGAAATGTGTAGAAGAGATTTATTTCATTGATTTAAAAACAACATTGTATAGTTATATTCCATAAACATGTACGGAATCCGTACGACCTTCACACATTTTAGGTCTGACGAGGTCAAATTACAGTAAAATGATTACACGGACACGATGCGCTAGCGAGCCGCGCACGGTAATGTTGTTTTAACAGATGTTAATGTTATTGTTTTTCCAAACTCCTTTCCCACTAGCCTGGAAAATTAAGCCTAAGGCTGTGTTTACATAAACGTATAAACAGCAGTCACTGTATAAATAAAAATTACAATATAAAGTAAAATTGTAATTTTCATATTACTATTTGTGGAAATTAAAATCAAACTCTCCCTCCTGCCCAAATAACATAAGAATCATCGTTTGGATAAAAATTAAGAAAGTACTCATACTTTAAATAAATTGTTAGCATGGTAAAATATATTCCAGTTTCAAGTTCAATGGTATTATTAAATAAATTCTAACCTTAACATTCTGCGCAAGACTTCTAATGTAACCTAAATTTAATAAACGACAAACAAATATAAAATACTTTAAAATCACAAAACAAGAATCAATAAAATGTATTGCTAATTCAAAGATTGGGCCGCATTATCTGCACTTAGGCACCGAGCGAATCGCACCAAATGATACGTTCGCGCGCTCCCACGGCCGCAATCTTACCAACACATTACGAGACGATTTTCACGGCTAGCTATAATTTAATATAATCCAAAGAAATAGGTACATTCGTCAAATTTCCTAACGAATCATGCATTCGAAATTCGATCTAAAGTACATCACTATTCCGTACCGATTGGAAACCGACTGATAAAATTGAATTTTATGACAAAGGAACACGATATAAATTCATATGTCTCATTCTATTATTTAGGAAAATAAACTCTATAGTATAGATGTTAAGTTCGATCGTGTCCTTAGTGTTGTACACAAATAATCGTGATTTCGATCGGACTGTGTTATCGATCACGACGCTAAAGATTCGATTAGTTTCGATTGTGGCTGGTTGTTTTGATTTCCAATTTGCGCTTGCGCCGTTTGGGCGCTAAATAGCGGCACGTAGGTGGTTTCATCGTAATTCTTCTTTTCAATACGACTTTGTATTTTTAATATTTTCGAATCATTGCAAAGCCGTTATTTATATTAGAATGAAAAAGAATACTCTATATTTGGAATTCCTTAATGATAAGTTAACGATAAATAGTAAAAAGTAACCAAATTAAAAGTTGCCCTAATAATCAACAATAAACATGAAACATTATACATTTTTAATTATAACTAATATTATAATTATTTAATAATTAACACTGATATTTTAGGAATAACATGTTGAAAGGTGGCAACCCTCTTGAAAACTGTCAATGCTGTCTATAACATCGATAAGTTTCAGACCAACCATCATACGAACAAGACCTGGCAGTATGGACTAAAGTCCTTTGCCTTTCCCATTAGGGATAAATTAATATCATCATCATTATAACATCGATAACTTACATAGGAAAATTAAAACCGGCTATCATTTTATTTGGTCGATTTACGGTGAGACTTCGTCTATGATTTTATTAATCTAAAACATGGATTCATTCAAGGATACCAAAAATATAATTTACCTCTAGAAGTCGAACAGATACAAGTAGAAAAAAAACAGATACACCTGTTAAGATACAATTTATTTTTACATACTTCAATCTGTACCGTTTTGTAATTTCCGTATCTACGGCGGTTTTTATTACGCTATTATATCAATAATAGGTTGAGTAAATGACATAAAAAGGCCGATAAAAACAACAAAACCTTACTCGAGAGGAAGTAATATATCTTTATGCAAATTCAATTTTATTCCCTTCAATATTATATTTTTCTTTACAATATAGTAAAATAGGAAGCGATTGCTGGCACTAATTTAAGTTATCGCAATTTAATTATTTGATAAAAAAGGCTCGATGTATAAATTACCAAGTGTTCTTATCTATATATTAAATTGTTGTACTTCCTTAATACAATTAATATTCATTGCTTTTAACATTATCTAGCAAAAGTCACTATAATTATCTGGTGTTTGTTAAGTGTCAGCGAATAAAGAAAATTAATAAGATTTACTTAAATAGAATTTTCATAACATTGAAAGCAGATAAATATTTATGTATTAACATTTTCCTTTAAATTTCTTTTTGATACACGAAAACGACGACATTCCGTTTTAGTCAGAGGAAAAGCCTCTATATCTTGACTATACACCAAAAATGTGAATGTATGCCATGAATGAGTTTGTTACGAACTTGGACGTACTTTTTAAAATGGTAGAGTTACGCTAAGTTAATCGCTATTGCGTCTCGTCGAGGGAAAGAAAGTAGTTGTGAGCCATATTTCTGGTGAAGAGTCATTTAACTGTACCTTATATAATAAAAAAATAATAATTTTAATTACCCTACATTATAATGATCCTTACAATAAATTAGAGTAGTATATTTAGGTCAGTAGAAAAGGACTTAAATATATATATATATATATATATATATATATATATATATATATATATATATATATATATATATATATATATATATATATATATATATATATGTATATATATATATCTAACTTATTTACTTCATAAATACCTTTACTGGCTATATGAATATTAAGCAGCATTCTACAATGATTGTATATTGAACAATGATACGATGTTCTCCTATTTGGTTCGACAAAGTCCTTTATTTAAAAACAACCGATATCAAAAGTGCAAGGTAGATTTTAGTAACGTAAGCATTCACACGTTCAAACAAACGACACAAACATTCGGCACACCCATCCCCGGATCGATGTTATGCAAGTGTAATAAGATTGGAGGGAGGTTGTATACAGTGTTAAGGACATGGGGCATATCTACAATACACCCAAACGGAAAACCTAATAATACTAACAAACTCTATTTCTGATTAGGATGTATTTCAACTTAGTCCCCAAAGATAAAGAACAATTTTCGGCTGCGATACTTTCGATCCATCGCGTTCCTCACAACGTTATATTTACGGATCAATCATTTAAAATCGTATCAAGCATTCACCGGACTAATGCGGCTAAATGACGCCGCAGACGACGTGATATCCGCTTTACGCTGTTTCCACCATATCATTATGACATTGGACTCCACAAATGGATCCTTTTTATAAATATTACCTGTACACAAAATACATCATGCTGTTTCATTTGATTGTAACGTTCCACCAATCTTTTAAAAATACTTCCAACTTTATTGTATTTTTTATGTTTTTTTTATTACTTTAAGAGTAACAAAACGAGCACACAGTTCACTTGATGGTAAGTGACTCCTGCGGCCCATGACATCTACATTCATCCTTGACAAGGAATCATAATGCAAATGTATTGTCACCATTGAGGACTGAGATGGAATGTCTCGTCACTTGTAATAAAGGTCTCCGAATCCCTGCACTCACCAGACGAAACACAGCAGCATTGTGTTGCTATTTTACGCTGGTATTCTATGAGGGCGTGGTCCTACCCTGATCGAGCTGACCCATTCATTCTGCAGCTAGAAACAAACTGCAGTGTAGCTCAACCACTGTTAACCTTATTGCATTTTTTTTATTGTTTTGAGCTTGACGAACGTCCTCACAGTTACACTTGATGGTAAGTGATTCCTGTGGCTCACGACACCCAATTTCATCCTCGATAAGGAATCATAATGCAGATGAGTTGACATTCTTGAGATCTTAGATGGTATGCCCCGTCTCCATTCTCACCATACACAAATTTTATAAAAGAATTAAAATATTTTTGTAATATATTTCCAACGAAGCATTAGGAACATCTTGGCGCTTTTATTTGAAAGTATTTCCCTATACATATCTCCAATAGAATCAATTGTATTCTTAAACAATCTCACCGTCATCTCAAAACAATAGCCAGCAGCAATCCACTACTAGGTCAATTAAACTCATTGCTAAAAATGTAATTATTTATTATTATCGAAAGTAGATAGATTGATTTTCAACCTTATAAAAATATTTAATTTTATAATTTGTTTTGTTTTATTCTCGGCGAATATATTTTTACTAATTGTGCAAGTATTTTTTACAACAGCAAATGATATTAAGTTGGGTTTATTCTTATGGTACTTGTGCATTAGGTTATTAAATTAGTTGTTAAAAAATACTATATAATAGAAATATTTAAATAAAAATACTTAACACATAATAACGACTGAATTGTGAAAGATGAGGTGTACATTGAGCTTAAAAAGACTAGTGAATGGTCTGTGACAGGAAGTACGGTCTCTTGGAGACGTATTACCATCCTAGTCAGTGTCAAAAGACCTTAGAACTAATTGTTCTTTTTGATTCAAAAAATATTAGTGCCGAGAAAAAGGTGATGGTAGTTATTGTACTGAATTGGAAGGAAATATGGTGCCTTAATAGAAGAGAAATCTCACTTTTGAGTTTGAAATGTTTGTGCAGCGTAACGAAATTTCATATTTATCTACGTGTGATTGTAATATATTCTTACACAAAAAAACATATTTTTTTATATATATTTCGAATGACGGGGTTAGGCATACATCTAACTATAAACTTTAATAGTTCTGTGAAAAATTAACTGTAATACGACGCCTTCTTATGTCAATTTTAAAACTAAGTAAAACCTTGTATAATGAAGCATATTAACATTAAACAATCCAATTGACACATTCAACTTATAGTCGAGGAAAGCGACATTCCAAAGCGAAAATTACTACTGCTCTTAAATGTAAAAGTGAACCTAAAAGCCAAAGGTTTTCGTTCAAAATCAGTTTTTGGGAACCGAAAAATATTTCATGTTCCTCGAGTAGAAATGTTGACCTTTTTGAACGCAAATAAAAAACGCTATTGAACAAGCGGCATTCGTGAAAGGCCAGCTGCCAGCCGACGGTGGACTTTTAATAATACTGTAATGTGTCAGACGGTTAAGCAAAAGATATCAATCAAGACTTGATAATTTTGCGATGGCTGATTATTGTAATTACTGCAAAAGACAATTAGCTGAATGCTACGAGTATGTGTAATTTCGGCAAACATTTTATCAGATTATAAGTTCACTGAATTTATAAATTAAGGGTAGGTAAACACGTTTTGTTTTATAGTTATGTGACATTTGAAAAAGTACTATGATAAATTTGTCTGATCCATATTATAAGATATCTGCTTAACGTTAATGTTCTAGCAATGGTTGCGTTATCAGTGTGAGCGCATTACGGGGGATTTTGTTTAGTTATTTTTATAGTAATCAGTTATTTATATGGTTTAATTATTATGATCATTGTGTCCACTGGGAACGCGATTTCAATGCAAGGACATTATGTGTCTAACTTCAGCTTCTGCCTCATCACCAGTAAGTAGTAAGGGTGTCCGGATCCTTACACTCAGTAGACTAAACACAGCAGTGTTGTGTTACGCTGCCATTCATTGTGCTCGTGTGCCTACCCCGGTAGAGCCGACCCATTCAGGAAAGTAGAAACAAACTGCACCGTGACTATACAACTGTTTAAACGTATACTTACATAACGTATTTTGAAGTTAACAGTTCTCATGTACTCTCTATGTATTTAAAACTTTCTCCGATCTTATTACACTAGTATTATAAGATAAAAGAAAGAGTCAACAAGTGAGTGCCTCCGCGTTTGTGAAAATGCTGTGCTATACTCTCGATCTCTTATATTGATGGAGTCTAACGACATCATCTTACAGCATCACTCTCTGTACGTAAAACATTTGATAAGGAGTTGATTAGTAATCATATAAATCGTTTTGGGAGAACTGGCCCGTATTAAGGTCACATGTTCCATTGTTTTGAAAAAATACAATATTGTCCCGTATACAAATATACAAATGAGTAGAAACCTTGTTTAACTTACTCTGTTGTCTGTTTAGTTGGGTTTACATAATTAAAATCGACAGAAAACATTTAAAAAGAAAATTAGATATATTATATATATTAGCCATATGGGACACAAAACCTTATTTGATACTATATATATATACACATATATATATATAAATATAATCCAAAAAAGTTATTCTCAATCAAATGTATTTAGATCGTTATCATTCGTATTATTTGATTGTTTTAACCAAAATCAACCCTTAAGGCGTGAATCGCGTGTATAGCTTCACGTAATTATTTTAATACTAACTAGATCGTTACCATCGATGTCTTATTTACGGGACTGGTTAAACTAGCCTTCTATAATGATTGCAATATTTTAATTTTAACAATATCAAGTGCTATATTTAAAATGAATAAGCAGACAGACGACAGTGCAAATTAACGGTGAGACTATTTGTATTCTGTGGAAATTCGCGGTTCAATTCAACTACGAGACCGATTCGTGCAATGTTGTCGAGAATTATCAATAAACGGAATTTAGCAGTATTTATTATGATATCATTTTTAAACAAGTAATAACTATAAATTATGACAAAATATTTACCTATTAACCTGTTTAGAAATAACATTGGTAGACAGTGTCAGAGTTACACTGCAGTTTGTTTCTGTCTGCAGAATGGATGGGTCGTCACGACCGAGGTAGGACTACGCCCTCACATATTACCAGCGTGTAATAGCAGCATAATGCTGCTGTGTTTTGTCTGGTGAGTGTGGGGATCCGGAGACCTTTATTACTGTATATGAGGCATTCCATCTCAATTGTCTTGGTGACAACGCAACTGCATTATGATTCCTTGTTAAGGATGTATGCAGATGCCATGGGCCACAGGAATCACTTAACATCAGGTGAGCCGTGTGCTCGGAACTCCCAATGTAATAAAAAACTAAAAGTAAAATGCAAATTTTTTTTCTTACCTATGTAGCCTCTCTGATTAAATCTGAATATATCTATATAAATATATAAATCTCGTTAGACACTAATTACAATAATTATTGAACAACAACAACAGCAATAATAATTTAAATTCATAAATGATATTATAATAGGCCATCTTTATCGGGAAAGAAATTCTATTAAATAATTACAATTTCAAATTCAGCAATGTGGCCTGTGCAAGGGGTATGTAGTAATAAGTGACAATTACGTTTATACTCCTTTTTATCTAATTTTACTATATTGTAGCCATAGCAGAATATTACAAAAATAACAATCCATCAATAACAAATCTTGCCCGACATCTGCAAAATTCAAATCACGTAAATTTACCCAATTTTTCTTCTTGTTAAATTCTAATCGGTTTCTTTTCGAACTGCTTGCGCTTTGCTCCCGGGTTAGCCTGTTCGGCTGCTTCGGCAACACTCTCACTCCCAAGGGTTTGGCGACATTCTGGGGTGTCTCTTATTCTAGGACAACGACGTATGTATACCGGCAAGTCAATATACCCTACAAACGCGCAGTTTTAAACTTTAAACGCCACTGTCAGTAAAAGGATAATGGCCGAACCAAACGTTGCTAGATGAAGTTGCAGATTTGTTAAGAATGTTTTATTTACATTACGATTTTCTTATAACGCAATGTAGGAAGAAGAAGTTTGTAGGGAAGTTGAATTTTCGTTCGACCCCAGAACACGGTAGAAGAGAAATTACAGAAAATATTTGTTAATATATTACAACACCATTAAGCACTCTGCGAATGAAAAAATATAAAGTAAACTTATTTGTGTTAATTTAAATGGATTTTATATTATTATCCTCATAATATAACAGGATAAAATAGTCTATATTATGTACTTCAGAAACCACAAAATCAAAACTCATTCATAAAAGTTACCTGAAACTTCACAATTTTGTGAAATATAACAAAATTGTACTTTAAATTTATTAAAACTATTTTATTAAAAATTTAATTGTAAATAAAAACTTCTTTATCTATACTACATTATCTTTTTTTTATAGTAATTAAAATTTCAAGTAACGTTCCTATAAAACAACGTGAACCATTCCACGGTGAAGTAAACTTTGGCTAACGTTAATTACAGATACTGTTAACCCTGTTAGTAACTATGGCCAAGAAACACGCAAGCTTTTGTTAAACCCTATACAAGAAAAAGAAACAAACACAATTGGCAAATAGCGCAATTTTGCTAATTATAAGTTGATTAATTTTTAAAGTTTTGATTAATGGTTTGCGGATAACACACACAAAACTATAATCTTGATTTAGTTATTTTTTGTTTTATGTTTTATTAATACATAACAAGATTATTAAATTATTAGATACGAATAAGAGTAACAAACGAGCACACACATAACATGTTGATACGTGATTGCTGCTGACATGACATCTACATTCATCCTTGACAAGGAATCATAATCCAGATGCGTTGTCACCCTTGAAGACTGATGGATGGCTTTGTTACCGGATAAAGGTCTCAGGATCCCTACCAGACGAACACAAAGGCATTATGCTGCTATTTCTCGCTGGTATTCTGTGAGGGAGAGGTTTATTCTGCAGCTAGAAACTTCAGCGTAGCTGTACCACTATGAATATATTGTGCTACTAGATGTTCATATTTTATATATTTTCATTGTATTTTCCCACTTTGTGTTTTAGTGGAATCATTACAAAATAGTTATTTACAGTATTGGAGGATAGTTAGAAAATTAAGGGCAAAAGATGTTCAGATCAATGCATGCCAAGACATAAAAATCCGCACATAAAAATTAAAACATTTATAAATTATAAAATAATTATCGGAAATATAGATCCTGCAATATAACTTACAACTACAAAATATTTTGTAACCGTTCCATTAAAGTACACAACGTGTGCAACAATACAATAATAAATTAATTTTAATTCCCTTTATAAAATTATCTACTGGGTTTAAAGATAATATATATAACGAGTCAAGGTGTATTAACTGGGTTTTAGCTTAGTCTAACAATTCCGGTATTGACCTACTGACACGTGAAATGATGTTTGTTTATGTTTACTTAATTAGGTTAAATATGTTTGGTAATTAGGAACGTTTGTTTGATACAGGTGCCTTTACAGTTGACAATTGCTATTCATCCGAAGCTAAAAAGCAATGATAAATTTGTGGTATAATATAAAACATACTATTGACCTCAAATACAAAAAGAAAACAACCCGTAACACACTCAGGTTATGTCAGATTAGGCTATACAATATTTTGGCAGACAATCCTTTAGATAGTAAAAAAAATGTATTATGAAAAAAATTACGAACTCATATATTCCTACTAGCTTATTTCTAATAATGAATTTAGAAAATTTAGGACGATAAAATATTTAAAATATATTTGCAATAAAAATGAAAACCTTCCCATTAATTAATTTTAAATCCTTTTTTTATATTTGACCGAGTTTAAAAATAATATATTTAACGAGCCGAGGTATTTTAACCGGGTCTAACAATTCCGATGTTGGCCTACTGACACATGAAACGATATTTGTTTATGTTTACTTAATTAGGTTAAATATGTTTTGTAATTAGGCACGTTTGTTTGATACAGGTGTCATAACAGGTGACAGATACGGGACAATCTCTATACATCCGAAGCTAAAAAGCAATGATAAATTTGTGGCATAATATATTTTATACTTTTGACCTCGTGTACAAATAGAAAACCAACTCAGGTTATGTCAGATTAGCCTATACCGTTGCCAGATAGTCTTTTCGATACTAAAAATTTTATTATAAAACAAATTACGACCTCATATATTCCTACTATGTAGCTTATTAGAAACACTGAGACAGTATTGAGATAATAATAATAGTAGTACTTATTATATGTTTATAGTATTTTATTTATTTATTTTATTGACCATTCAAAAAAAGATATGTTATAAAAATAGAGAACGTATTTATTTATTTTAAATAATTATATTATTTATCATTATTATTATTCCTATTCATGTAACAAACGAGCACACTTGTAACATTACAGTCCAACATGCATTGTACATGCATCATATACTCCTGACGCCTGATATGGACTTCCCTACAAGTAACTGGGTCTCTGGCTCTCTATTATAACCATACTAACACAGCAACTAATTTTTCATTTCATGCTGGTACTGTTGTTTGTAACCAGCTATAGTGTAACTCCACTGAAGTGACTTTCGATTGCACGTTGTGATAAGGATTGAGGGAAATTAATACTACGACCGTCACTACTCAGCGTGGTGAGTATAGACGACTGCAAGAAATGCCATTTTCCATTCCATTTCACATTCCTTATAACATCTAAAGTGAGCTCAATAAAGTTAATGATGTGACCTTGTTTATTATTTTACCTCTTCACATATATAATCTAAATCAAATACTAAATTCAAAATTATATGCCGACAGTTAATATCAATTTTAAGTTAAGATATTTTTTTTAATATTAAGTACAAATATTTTAGTAATAAATGGTCACTTTTTATCAGACAATGGACGGAACAACCTAGTCAGAGAATTCGTTTGTATAATAACTGATGCTGTAACATTTTAGTGTATAAGTGAGATTTATAACCCAAGAAAACTAGAATAAAACTTTAACTACAGCCAAAATGGAACAAACAATACACCATTTTAGCTATAGTATATAAATTTTGTACATTGTAAATTTTAACGTTGTGACAGATGCGACATGAGAAAAGTCCATGATTTGAAAAAAATAATGAATGATGATGAAACGATCTAAGATACAAATCTGAGGAATTTCACATACTATATATAACTATGTCTAAATGTTCATATCGCTAACAAATTGTTAAAATTCCGAATAAAAATTTAAAAACAATAAATACGGAAATACAGACAAATCCCGACCACTGGATCTAGCACTCAGGTGTCTTCAGTTGTATTTTTTCACGATTTATATAAAACCTATCGAAACAATTAGAATAATATTGTATTAACTTACAATGCTGTATTTTACTTCGTTGTTCCACTAAAAACTTAAACAATGCATTAAATATAACACACAAATGAACGCTTGTTAACAACTTCCTTATTCAGAACTGAATCCGACCAAGACAAAGTTAATTCAATATAAAACTTATCAAAAAAGACCACAGAAAAATAACTATAATAAGAAAACTTTTGCTCTTGATACAGTCAACTCAACACTGCTATTGATATAGATGTAAATTGGAAACCTCATATAAAAAAATTTACATGTAAATTATCTTCATATATGTTCGCCACGTACATTTGAAGAAGAAACTAATTTGTAAACAACTATATCGGCATATTATGCATACGTTGTGTTATGCTGAAAAAGATGTTAGACTAAATTCCGGTATTGTCATCTGGGATTATTGTATTGACGTAGCTATGATTTTTAGACTACAAAAAATTTGGTATTTCATATACATATATAGACAATACAGTTGCAAACGCATTTTGTAGGACATGTTATCACTAATATATCCAATATTGTAGTTTGTTGGGAAAAACCTAAACCTATATATTCCGCATTGTTAAAAGAAATAATTGAACGCAAATCACAAAATCAAAAAAAAAATTATTTACTTGTGGTGCCTTCCGGTAGTAATATGGTAATTAAAACAAACAAAAGTGTACCAAATAATTTTAAAAATAATACAGAATATTAAGTCGAGAAAAAGGAAAGTTGGTAAACTGCTCCGCCTTTTTTTTTTCTTCTTAAAGATTAAATTCCGTTTTGGTTGTGGTTAATATTCTCAGTTTCACTACATTGAATTTCAACTTTTCAATTATTGTGGTGCTGTCGATCCTGGTTTACATTACAATTGACGGCACAGTCTGTGACGTAATGGTGACACCATTACGTCAAATGTATGTATGTTTGTTTGATATCATTACAGAAGTAGTTTAAAGAAGTTCTATGTGAAAATTTGAAGAGGCATAGGGAAATCCAAATTTTAAATTACAAATATCAAAAGCTTTTAAAAATAAAAACTTACCAAACCCAATATCATAATCATAAAACTTAATCTACCTTCAGGACAAAACAAAGTAACCGGTAGAATAAATTTGTACAATACTCGTACATACGTACAATAGCTAACGCAACATTTAAGCGGACTATTATACAATTACCACAGTAAACGTCTAACCGCACACCGCTGAGGTCCATTTAATAAAGCAATAACCGACGCGAGTCCTAATTACGCCAGTAATATAGATTATTACAGCTTTAATATTAATTATTACGATGGGTTATATTGCAACGTAACAATGTTGCATCGTAGCTTAATTCTATTAGTAATTGATAAGCCGCATTCGCTAGTTTTAAGTGCTACGAAATTGCCTTTTTGAAAGTGCCTTTTTCTTATGAGCCGTATTCGTTTGTTATGAAAAAGGTCACCTATATATTATCTCAACAAGAAGACAACGATGGCAACCGTTATACACTGATGATTACTCGATCACTGGGACAAAGAACTTTTTTTTTATTTATTTATTGAGAGTAACAAACGATCCCAGTTCAAAAGTGTTGGTATTGGTGGTGTTGGTGATTCCTGCTGCCCATGATGACATCTATACATTTATCCTTGTCACGAAATCATAATGCAGATGCCTTATCACCCTTGAAGACTGAATAAAGGTGTCCGGATCCCTACACTCACCAGACGAAACACAGCAGCATTATGCTGGTATTCTGTGAGGGCATGGTCCTACCCCAGTCGAGCTGACCCATTCATTCTACAGCTAGAAACAAACTGCAGTGTAGCTCTTCCATTATAAAATTATGATATCGAATCAACAATGGCACACATAAAATGTTATTAATACCATTTTTGTTAAACACTCTTACTAAGTTTAAAGTCTTTTGCTAGACGATTAACCCACATCCTCTCCTGCGAATGGCTTCCTTTTGATGGCTCAGTAGCGGTGACTCGGTATCACCTACGGTCAAGCATAGAAGCTTATTACGTACTTATATATGTACTCCCACTCGTTTAGCAGCCCCAGGGTGGCCGTGCCACGTGGGCAGTCTAAGCCCACCGTGTACTTCGGAGGACGGAAGTACGGTAAGAGAGGTCTGCTCACCGTATTCGATGTAGGACCGTGGGGGAAGAGGAGTTGTGCCATTCTCTCTACCCTCCGTGGCCGAATTAGGATTGGCGGCGACCATAGACTAGAGAGACGAGAGACTCCACCGCGGGAGGCCGGGAAGGCTGGCGCTAAGGAGTGCTCGATTTCTTGGCTCCTATGACTCTCTGAGGACTCGGGGGAAATTGTTGTTCGTGTTGAGCTGAGGGGAGAAGGGAGGGTGAATGGCCGATTTGAAAAAAGGAGATGCTTTGCGGGAAATGTTGAAGTCATGAAGCGAGCCTGTTAATAGTTTACTGTAAGTTATCACCCAGCCAGCATACATCATGAGATGCAACGGGTGTCAACACATTTGCATTATGATTTCTTCAAGTCATTCTAGATGTCATGAGCCACAGGAATCACTTAATATTTTGTGAAGTGATTGATAGCTTGTAATAATAATCATATATAATATACTCTCAATGTAATAAAAAAACCAAAAAATATTGTAACTTATAAAGATAAAAATTACAGTCATATTGACAATTCTGTTTTATATTTTAAATAAATTACCGTATTAGCCTGAAATAATAGCAAAGCCTCAATATCCTACTGATTCAAGGTATGGTTGGCAAGGTTTAAGGATTCCAATCCACCATTCGACTATTGTGATGTGCTAGAACAATGATTCAAGCTTAGTTTGGACTGGACTGGATAACAGTAATGTCAGTAATGACAACATACTATCTAAAATTCTTTAAAATAAAAAGCTGAAGTAATAATGTAAATATGTCTAACGCGTAAGATAAATTATAATGTTTAATAATAAAGTGAGATACGGATTTTCTTGATCTTCATCTTCCTCGGTTCGACGACTTCGCATACAAAACCTTCGCATAAGTATCAGATGGAATCTTAGCCTCCCATTTCATTTATCACATATTCATCATATCTCATATATCGATCACATTTAATTGAAAATCTATTAAGGTTGTGTTTTTAACTTATGTCTAATTTAATGAGTTAATCATACTTCCTAAACTTTCCTGGTCCCTGATACATGCTTAACATGTCATCATCACAAACGAAACGATAAATAAAACAATCGAAAACGATATTGTTATAACTTTTTACAATAGTTGGAGCTTCAGCCTTCACACGTCCTCGTCGGCTGCTACAAACAGACTCGTAAATGGTAACAATAAAGCCCCTTTTCCAACGCGAATCACGATTGACACTGTGCTTTTATAATAAACATTAACCACTATCCCTTAACCTTCCTAAGCGAACTGTAAGTTCGAATTTAGAGGTCAACCAATCGATCCAACACAGTGCCTCACTGTGTGCAGCTGTAATACATCCATCGCCCATAACAATAACAAGGGTAATCAAAATAATAAATGGCGGCCCAGAGCGGATCGCTTTTTGTGCCCAATTATTTTTATTGGTGTTCTGTTAATTACATTCTTTGGCGAGACCGTGCGCGGGCGCGACTTATACGAATACATATTTATATTATGTAACATACCTTGTTTTTAACAAATATGTAAAGAAAAAATTGGAGGCAGAAAATAATATTAATTCACTCTACACATGCAGCGCCAACGATTGTAAGAAACGTACATAATAAAAAGTTAAAACATACATATGAAGAAATTATTAAACAAAATGAATATTAATACAAAATAATTAAAAGCGATTAAAAAAACAACGAAATGTAATTATCTAGGAAAATTGAGTAATACAATATAAAAGACGACTAAATTGACTATATTTGTAGATTTTAGGTATATTTTATCTGTATTGCCGTGAAAATGTAGTGACTCGGCATTGGCCGCGTCTGTTTTATAACAATCTAGGCGCTGATTTTAACTGTGATAAAGCAGAATCATAGCAAAATCATCAAAGCAAAAAATATTGTGTAATATTAGAAAAACTAAATTATTCAATTTTAAAAAGTATACCACCTTATTATTAGATGATACATATGAAATTAGCGTATTATATATGGAAAGGGTAAAAAATTTTTTTTTTATGAAATTATATATTTAATGAATGTACCATTATTATCAATGCACCTTCGCCATTTTATAGGTAGTTCAATGATTCCATGGCTCTAAAAATTTTGGTAGCGAGAATCAATAAAATCTTTGAAAGCGTTTTGGTTTGCCTCATGGCCACTGATTTTTTTACCATGCAAGAAATTGTCCAAATTCCGAAAAAAGTCATAATCTGTTGGAGCAAGGCCCGGGGAGTATGGTGGGTGTCGGAGATATTCCAATCGCAGCTCCTCTAATTCAGCGACTGTCGGTCGTGAAGTATGGGGTCTAGCGTTGTCAGGAAGCAGCGTGGGTCTAGAGAAATTGACCAGTCACGGTTGTTTAACGACTAGCTTTTCCATAACGGTTTGCAATTTTTGACGAAACAGATCTGCCGCAATCTTCTTGCCAGATCTTAGGAAGCTGTAGTATATGACATTAGCACTGGTCCTCATAACACTCACCAGTTCCTTTATCGCTTCTATTGCGATAGCATTTGGCCGCTTCTTCTGGGTTCAACCACTGTGATAACCATTGCCGATTGTCGTAAAATATCCACTTTTTATCACAAGTAACGATACGATTCAAAATTCTCTCGTTATTGTGACGGTTGAGTAATGTAAGGCAGAGCTCAATGTGTATTGGTGTTTTTCATTCAATTAATGCGGTACCCATTTCTCGAGCTTATTCGCTTTCTAATTTGTTTCAAGTGAATTAAAATTGAATGAAAGAACCAAAAACTTACCGTGCTTATTATATACACTAAAATAATGGGAATATCTGAATACGTCCCTGTGTCAATATTATAGTCGTATACCTTTTATCCAAACATCCATTGACTGAGCTATACTGATTCGCGAATTTAAAAGGCGTTGTCAATTAAAGCGAATTAGTCGACGCACTGTGATTGCTCACTTACGTGATGGCCTTAAACCTCAATTAAGAATTATGCAAACGTTAGTCTCGTAAAATGATCGTCATTTAAATTTGCGATTTCGCAATGGTCCAATAAGGTTGAAGACGTGCATGCGAGATGGGGCTTTTTATGGATAACTAGCTATAATTGGCATGTAATGCGAAAACAAAATCTCGTTAATTCTTCGTATTAAAATTTGACATGGTTTAATTCGTTTTATACCTGTTTTTGTATGACTGAAACCTTTTTTTGTATACTAGGGTATATAATATATATGAATTAATTGAATGCCTCATTCCCTATCATATGCTGCACCATACTAGCAATTAAAATCAATTGTTGTAAAAAATCCATTAAACTACACAAATCCAAAATAAGCAGGAAAGGGAGAAAGTATAAGAGAACCAGCACAACACGACATACATTAACCCTGTTCTATAAGCGTCAATTGCCTGATGCTATAAGGTACGGTCTGAAACTTAAGGTTCCACCGTTCGACTATTGCCTAGAACTATTTACAGGTACCAGCATAAAATTTTAATTAAAATCGCCAATGGAAATGTTTGTAACGTTAATAGCACTGCTAGGTGCTCCTGAGGAATTCGTTAAGGGCAAGCGCAATAGCGAACGTATATAACGTAACGAAAGACAACGCGTTGAATTACAATTACACATTTCCTATATAGTAAAAGTTGTCTTTGTAAACAGTATATTCAGTTTTTGACTTAAATCATATCCAGACTTTTCCCCTTATATATGTGTGTTGACATATCATAGCAACTGGTGCTATGATTTGTCAACACACTCAAGAATTACATTAATCATTTGTATTCAATCAATTCAGAAATAACAAATAGATAAATGAGATATTGTTGATGATAACATCTGATGATACTTGATGACATCAATTGAGTTGGATATATTACAGTTCCGTATGGATACCAGAAATAAGCAGACGAGTCTTTCCCTAGTCCGATGTAATGTATATGCAATAAGCACGGTGGAAGGTTCAGATGCAACGTAAAAGACACGAGACATACAACATATCATGATCTTGAAACCTACAATTTGTAAATACAGAAATTTTATTCCTCCGCGGCGTATCATACCCAGGACCGGGTACTCTGATATGATTAGAGTACCCGGTCCAGATGAATAAAGCTTAATTTTGTTCAAAAACGATTCCAGATATTTCTTTAAACAATAAATTTTATGACTTAATCCAAAATGAAACATACCTCTGTAATTTAATTACATCGAAATTAGTAACAGCTATTCACTAACTAATCGATAAATATAATATTTATTACGATTGTAATTTCATCGCCGATAAGACGTCTGAAACCTGTTCCATACTATTTGATAGAAAGATAATCGTTTTATGGTCCTTTCAGACAACCCATTAAGGACATTATGCATCGTGGCGCCTGGCTACGTACCTCAGTTTAATTGCCAGTAATGTTTCAATAAACTGGAGAACCTTACGTATTTTAACTATAAACCCGTGAAAAAATAAAGATACTACGGATACAACAATCGACTTGTGTGCAGCATAGTGATAGACTTTAAAATAACAATGTATCGTTCTTAGGGGTATACAAAATAGAGTTTTTGAGTATTACAGAACAACTTAATTAATCAGTGTGCAAAACACTTATTCGCCGCGACATGCCCACAGTGAAAGTAAAACAACGTGAGAAAACGTGCATATATGAAAAATAAAAAAAAAATATATTTTAAAACTGTGAAATACTTTAATCTACATTGTGTAGCATCTCTGTAGACGTTTTCAGTGGGTCGTAATATTTTTTATCTATTACGTATTTAGGTTATTTCAATAATAAAATAGATCACAAACATAACGGCCGGAAAGAATTCATCTTCTAATAAACACACCCGAAGTAATAAACAAATTTGTAACAATCAAATCGGTCATAAAGTTCAATCTACGAAATTGTATTACAATGGGAACATAAGTCGCTCTTTATTGCCTAATTATTTTGATTTGTTTTCTCTAATGAGCGGACCATGCTTCGTTGCATTATTACGTGCTACAAATTTATATTTTCACCCATTAAATTGATACTTCTGTACGCCTAGAACATATCATATAGAATAAAGCTATCATAAAAGATAGCGGACGGTAGATATAAGTTGGCCACGCTTTATTATTGGCTTTATGGTCCTCTAATTGGATGAAACAGTTGCTTTATTTCTGTTGTCAATTCACTTGATTTTATATCCAATATTAATATTAAAAAAAATGGCTTGTTAAGAATGGGAAGGTAAAACCTTGCCAGGTTTTAGAGTAATTTAAAAGTAATCAAACAATTTTAGTGAAAATATTTTCTTTTATGGCAATATATCATAACTATTTTATACATGGCTTCAAGTGGGAAAGGACTAAATTATCAGAGATTTAGCTATTCTGTAAATTTCAGCAAAGAATAAACTATATGAACTTGTTTTCTAATTGAATATTATAATCAATAAGATGATCAAATTCAAAAAAAATAATTAATAAACTATATGACACCAAATTTGCAGGATAATACGTAAGCAAAAAACTCGACTCACGCCGTACGCTTGCAGTCAAAATATTCTCGTAAATAATCTGTTGCTCAGATAATTTTTTTAAAGATTTTATTTTAAAAAAGGATTAAGGAAAGGAAAGGAAGGAAGATTCATATTAATACTTTTTTATATTAATAAATAAAAATTATACAAAATTCGTCTTAAACTCTAAAATAAGGAAACATTATTTCTAAAGAAAATACAGACATAAGATGAAACATTAAATAACAAAAATACAATTACAGCACCTTATAGGTCCTTCATAGACGGGATAAGATTTTTCACTGTTTTTTAAAAAAGGAACGTGGACTGGGAAAGTAGGTAAACGACAAGCCAATTTTTATTTATTGTAGGTGTAAACCAATCACTCTGTGAACTTATAGAATAGGGATATAGTGCCTTTCGTATAAAGCGATTGGAAGGGGACGCCAAGTTCGCGGGCGATTAGGATGGGGATTTTATCGTCCACTTAAGTGAACCCGGGAAGGATAGCGAGGGTGTTAGGGGACGTGCTTAGACTTAACGCACCGATACGTTTCTTAGGAGATCCAGGACCTCCTTCCAACGCACTGACGTTGGCCACTGAGAGGTTTTAGTGGGTAGGAGTTTTATGTGAATTCATGATACACAAGCAATGTGACTTTGAGTGATTGTGCCAATGGATAGCGTTAAGGCCAGCTGTGAAACTTTTTATTTACTATATTCTTTACTTTAACACTACATCGCTTTCAAACAACAGCTGGAAGGGATGTTATGCGCATTAACTATTTATTATAAAGGGGTACGTACCCCTTTATTGTACCTAAGTTTATGTGTATATTGTCCATACAATTCATAGTCCTTTCATTGCATTTTAAGTGTCGTTGTCCGCCGTGATAACGGCACTAAACTTAACCGGCTAAGTGATATTTCACGAGCGGGCGATGCAATTGGTAAGCACAGCGGGTCGGCCGCTATTAATAATTGTTTAATAAGCTCCTCGTTAGTAGAACGCTCGGCGCAATCAGAATGGGTCGAGTTATTGTCGTCGGCACCTTTACGGCGCTTCTCCACGCTTGCCGGTCCGGCAAGGTATTTTTCAGGAATCCCACGGCATCTATTACTATTAAAATGTTAACAGCCACAAGCATTTGTAAATAATTAACATTAATAAAGTAATACATATAATAAATTTTGGGCGAGTAGAAATGAAGACCTATCTTCAGCGGCTATGAACTCGTCATTGCCGCTGGTTATGGCTTCAGTTCCTTTAAAAGCATCGTCGTCCGTAGTTACCTACGGCGGAGATTACTCGTTAGAATACAGTGAAAGATACTTGAATGAGGTTAAGGTTCAAAAATTATACTTAACTTACTTAACTACTGGACTTTGGTGATTGTAATATTTGTGACATGCACGTTATGTTATATATTTTGTAGTCTTTTGCACTTTAATTCATACTCAAAATATATTTTACTCAATTAGGCCTTTGTGTATGCAAAAAGCTAAACGAATCTAATGCCAATTTTAAATATGCAGGCTCTTCTGCGTAGAACATCGCTATGATCCACAATACTTTTAACAAAGGTGATGTAAACGTGGTGTTAAGGTTGTCTGTGAATAATCTTCTCTTGAACTTGGCATCTTCGTAATTGGGTTTTGAGTATCTACTCAAAAATATCTCTACTGTAGTAAGCATTCTATACGAGAATTGCCAACAGCTTGCCAGATTGCTAGACGTTTATGGTTACTGCGTTCCGTTAGGGTCGAAGCGTATGGTTATATAGCTTAGAACCTTCCTCTATATTCGGACTGTATAACACAAAAAGAAATTTTGAATCAATATAATAGTTCCTGAGATTAACGTGTTCAAACATACAAAGTTTCTAGCTTTATAATATTCAAGTTAATATTTACTGTATTTGGACGTTACTTACAAAAGTGTAATAATTAAAAGCTTAGTAAAAACTAATTTAATTTTTACATTCAAATACATTAACTGTCAGCGAGTAATAAATCAAAAATAGATAAAGTTTATTTTAGCCACAGGCAATGGTAGAGGCGTAAAGTGACAAGGCGGCGCAATGAAGCGATCCTCCTCTAAAGTCAATTGATTACTAAATCAATAATATGTGCCTCGTGTATTAGTTCAGAGGACAGAAGTTAATTTATGAAAATATTTATTTTAAATATACAATGAGCTGCAATAGCTGGTGTCTCGGAGTAAAGAGTGAAGTAGTCAAGTGTGACGAATCATTAGCATTAGGACTTCTACAGGGTATAAGATTTGCTAAAGAAGTATTTACAAAACTGGACCTCTTAAATTATTAATTATTGACCTCTTAATTGACCATTTTCTCTATGTTGCGTAGTAGGGTTGTTTGGGGCAGTATCAGTTGGGCTCCGCAACACTGGACGGTCTATCAAAATATAGATGTCATTAGGCATAGGACAGTCTTGAAAAATGATGTTTATTTTCCGATGTAGTCTGTAGGACTGATATGACGAAATTTCTATTTGTAATTATATAACTTAAACATGTACTTTTTCTTACGGCTTCACATGTCTACGAAATATTCGTTTTTTTTTCGGGCTGATGGTCGCTGTTAGCCCGAGGGCTTTTAAAATTTCACCGGTTTAAGGCTTATGGCACTCAGCCGAGACCTCTATTTGTGGGTAAACAGCACAAGGACTCTCGAGAAAGAGCTTGGACCGTTGCCCTTTCGCGAGAGTGACTGACTCGAGTGTGCTCGAGTGGTCCTTATCTTATTATTATGTTTTAAAGATACTTAAAATTACGATTAACAATTTCATTGATGTCGGCACTTGGAATCGAATTCGGTTTGCTCGGGTATCGTGTATTCCAAGCGAGTGCGATAGATATTGAGCTACCATGCCTCTTTAAAGTGTCAATTAACTATCGATTGAGATATTAACGACAATTAATGTATAAATAAAATTGGTCCTTAATGTATATCAACTCATAATTATCAATCTGCAGCAGGCCACATAACTAATCTTATTCTTTAAGCATCCAATTGCTGCCAGCTGGCTCTTGCAGATCTATTTTCATTCTAACAAGGTTATTTATTACTAACAATTTATGTATAAATAAAATTGGTCCTTAATGTATATCAACTCATAATTATCAATCTGCAGCAGGCCACATAACTAATCTTATTCTTTAAGCATCCAATTGCTGCCAGCTGGCTCTTGCAGATCTATTTTCATTCTAACAAGGTTATTTATTACTAACAATTTCTTTTCAAAAATATGCTACAAATTTTCCAAACAACTTTTGCATAATCAACTGTACTTTTATAATTCATTATTTTTATATTAACAAACTACTTGGTTATTTAAGTATACTTGCATAAGGCGCGTCAATCTTTTAATTCAACTACAATTACAGGCGAATAAAAAAAATATTAATTACAAATTAACTATATATCATTACAATCGAATAACCCCATAGCCTCGATGTGAAGCAATTTAATTAAAAAGGCTAATATTTGGAACCATATTTGTACACATGGAATTTTTCCACCAAGAAGACTATGTTATTAGGTCAAATAAATTAAATGAAAAACCGTAAGGGCAGAAATTAAAAAAGTTCAGGCTTCTAATACTCATGGCAATATAGGTGGTTGCCAGACTTTCATTAACTTATTCAATGAAAATAATATTCCTCTCATATCATATAAAATACACATAATAAATTTACAAAAAAGTGCAATAATATCTTTATTTGTATATTTGACATAGATATTTTTTATCGTTGCCCTGGGCTTTAATAACCAAAACACGATCGATAAAGTGCTACAATCAAACCCATTTTTCAACAAGAAACATTGTTTAATAGCGCAACATTTCTAACCATGCGTGGACCATAAAACACATGTCAATTATTTTATGAATTAATGGTGCCGCAATTCCGAATACATAATTTTTAATCCAACAAACTCGACGCCCCTTATTGTAGGACTCATATTTGTATTCTCTTAAGGCGAGGAACCGAATAAGTTATTGTCGGCCGTCGTCACAGCCGCCATTTTTGTATTGAAATTTAACCACAATATATTACGTTTGTTTGTTAAGTTAATTGCTAAATGGAGTTCGTTATACTCGAGCATATATTTTAC
Organism: Teinopalpus imperialis; assembly: GCA_029286865.1. NCBI lineage: Eukaryota > Metazoa > Arthropoda > Insecta > Lepidoptera > Papilionidae > Teinopalpus > Teinopalpus imperialis. The sequence goes on from JAGSMU010000012.1 coordinate 1,825,407, forward strand.
GACTCGTTCATATTAAATTCTCTGATTGTAACAGATGCGTCCGCCTTTTTTGGTTCCTTGATTTCTTTCTGTTTCTTGCCCAAAGGCTTACTTCAACGATTAGTTATATGTAAATAATTGTTTTCATGTGTCTTATTATTTACGATTCCTATTATTTTTCCTATTCTCTATATTTTTTGTTGAATAAAATATTTTGACTTTAAATCAAGAGCCAAGTCCTGCCGAGGGCTTAACTGTTCCATCCGATATTAAATAATGAACTGTCTTTGTTAATGATATTTAAAAATATGGCGTTCCGTAAAAAACAAATAAAATTATACGACTCAAATACATCCATATGCATATAACAGTTATTTATTACGGAATTACGGAGTCACTGAATTTATTTTAGTACGTCTTTTATTTCCGTGCAAAAACTAAACTTGTGAGCAAAAACGACTCACGCAGTATGCTTGCGGTCAAAATATTCTCGTAAAAAATCTGTTGCTCAGATTTAATTTTTGATTATAGATTAAGACTATATAGATTAAAGGTTTTAGCTTTAGAATGAGAGCACATTCATATTAATAAATTCTTTTTATTAATATAAAAAAATATATATATAAAAATCTCAAACTCTAAAATAAAGAAACACACTCTAAAGGCAATACAGACAAAGAGACAAAACAATCATAGGTCACAAGCTGGATGTCAAGCCCGAGCTTTTCTTTTAATCTCGTCCCACAAAAGCTCATTAGAATTTAAGTACGGACTACGTGTTAGACTACCTGCATGCACCTTATTTTGACCTCATGTAGCTACCGCCCAACAAAAGCTGCAATATGTGAATCCCATTCATATTGTCCTGCATTAGCACAAAGTGGGTTATGTTATATTACGTTTCTGTAAAACTCCAACAGTATTATGACATCATAAAAAATATTATTAGCATTTTGTAAGGCCCTTAGATATACGTCTAGATACTATGCTGTAATAATTTAATGGTCTTTTTGTTTTTTTTATTACCTTTAGATCGGTTGCAGTACCGATAGAATGCTAGCTTTTGATATTCATTTACGATTCAATGTATAATACGTGAACACTGGAGCGTAGGGTGTTGAAAAATCTATTTAACTTTCATATTTTGTGAGATGAGATCATTTCCCGATCGATCTGCGTTGTTGTACATTAGATAAATATAGCGATACTCTAGAATATCTTACCACTTACTGAATACTACTGTCATAACACAGAGATAGCATACAGCTTATGTGAAATGTCTAGCAATATCTTCTCATCCTATTTTATTTATATATTTAATTTTGAGGAAAACCAGACGTCAATACAGAAACAGTTTATAATATGACAACATTATACAATAATATGCACAATTAAGTCCCTGACAATTTCGAGCACTTGTTGTTTATTAATGTTTACTCTATATTCCTGCTCAAACGCATTGAAACAATAACGATATCTTTATTGGTAGGGGATTAAGGAGTGTGTATGTGGAAGGGATCGGATACGAGAGGAAGATTGAGGAAGGTATGGGTGGTGACTGTGTGATGACTGAGATATAAGCAGCGGGAGTGGATGTACAAGAGTTACTGGTAAAAAGATGAATGAAAAACAGCCCCGACCCCAGTTAATAAAGGGCCTGAACTAATTAATAAATTCCTTCATATTGATAACACAGCAGTTTATTAAGTAGCGTATTTTCTTACTAATTAGACAGCTACGTTAACATTCTATCAAATAAAACGACTGCGACATACCGATAATGAAAAATATCTAATACGACTAGTGCGGTCTCACAAAAGCATAATCATCTTGAATTGATTTGACGAACGTATCTTTAATGATGAAGATTCTTTGATTTTTAAAATAACCACATTAAGGGGAACGTCATTATGAATGTAAATATAAAATTTAACTCATGTTACAGTGAACTGAAATCTGTGTATTTCTTTTTAACAAGTCATGTAAAGTCTGATTTGTGTTTTTTCCGAAATCTGATCCGAAAGAAAATTCACAACCTGTAAATGGTCTACACACGAACACACACATAAATGCACATGCACACACTCATATATATATGAGGGTGTGCATGTGCATTTCATATCATGTATGAGCCCTCGCGCACTTACACAACACTTTTAAACTTCAAGAGTTATCTACTGTAATTAATACTTTTACTTGACAAATGAAATACCTCCATATCTCATTAGCTTTCTGAAGTCATCATCAATATTTTCAGAGCACAATCCTCCCTCTATTTTTTTGTGTACTGCTATAATGTTATATATGCTTTAATGTGTACATCATATATTCATTTGACTTTTGGTATACGTAAAACGTTTTGTTGAATACCATTCTTCAGTCAACTGAAATGATTGGCTACCATTATTTACGTACCTCTCCAGGAAATTTGGATTTGATTTGAGAAATTCTTCTGTTTGATTATGACGAGGGGAGTCTTTTCAAAATTAGGAGATGCGGCAAAGGAGTCTTTTTAGTGGTATTACCATTTTTGAACTATTCAACAGATATAACGAAAGAGGGAGCTTTACCTTTAGATTTTACATCTTTGCATGCACTCTTTTCTAGGTCTAAAGTTTCTAGAATTCATATTTTGACATGATATATTAATTTGAATTTTGGTAAACGTAAAACGTTTTGTTTAATAACATTGTTGAGTCTAACTGAAAGGATTACCTACCATACTTTACGTACTTACCAACACTGGACCACATACATATATTTTGATGCCTTTTACATCGTCTCCTTATATGACATGGTCCCTACTAAAATTTTCAGACCCATCTAAAGTCTCTGCTTATGTATGCTCATAACCCAAGTAAATTTTTTTTATGTAACTATTTTAGTACAATTTTAAATTAGGATGCAAATCTTCATTATGTTTGAGGAAATCTTTTTTATTAATAAAAAGCATACATACACTATAAATGTCCTCGACTTAAACCATTTTTATATTTTTAGTTAAATTTTATTAATCAATACCACTTTTTACGTTAACAGTCCATAACTCTTGTTTATTTAAAATTTTAATAGTCTCTTTTTTATCCATCACACGAGCGTACATAAGTAAATTCTTTAAGTTAATAAATTACGATGAGCATACTTCCTAATCACGTGGAACGCTAACCAAGGCCGGCGTACCGGCATCATGCCCGAGGCAACATAACCAATTTAATTATTTTCCAAAACTCGCCTCTAAACATTTGCATAAAATAACAATAATTTATCTATACAAGAAATTAACCTCTTACCTCGACTCAATTAGAGTAAACGAAACAGCATACTAAAAGGGTCTAATAAGCTGAGCTATATTTTTTGTTCGTCATATTCGTTTTTTACGAGCGCCAAACTCATAAGTCAAGCAATCAATTAGTTTAAATATAAGTCATATTATGCTATGGAACGTAAATGAAGTTTACGTTCCATAGTTTACGTCAGCATACGTTTAGTTTAGCAACAATTATTATGTATGTTTGTTTGTCCAACCCATTCATAAAGCAGATCTTCAGCATGACAATCATTGTGTAAGGGTCGTTTAATTTTAATTACGTGCCCATATGCATATTAACTATCGCGACATGAATCTTGACGATATTCCTATTTATTTTCTATTAAACAATTTAGGAATATCAAGCTGAAAGCTCGTGGTAAGGTGGCTTCATTATTTATTCGGTAACCTTTCAATTAATATTTTTACATCATTGACAGGCTTCATAAACACAGTGGAAAATTGAAGTCAGTTGAATTCAATTGATGTATCCCGAAGTATTGTTAAATATTTTCTTTTTACAGAATAGGTAGCAAAACGAGCAAGCAACTCACCATGAGTGATCTAAGTGATCACCGCTGCCAATAAAAATCCAAACACCAGACGAGACGTAGATGCACTCCCAGTCTTAAAGAAAGGTGTAGGCTCTTTTCTTGATGGTTCCTATGTCGTATGGGTTAGAAAACACCGCAGGCGACATTTGATTCCACTGAGTGGTTGTGCGTGGTAAAAAATTCGCGGAAATAGCACAGTGGAGGATAACCAATCATTGAGATGATGAGGATGAAATTTTCGCGTTGTAGAATGCTGAAAGTCGGTGGCTGGAATTAATCCCAACAACTTCTCAGAACACTCCCCTTGGTAAATTCGGAAAAAAATGTATAGACATGCATGCAACATCTCTTCGCAATTCCAGTAAATAAAGCCAATCGGTTAGTACCTTATCGTCAACGATTCGAGCTGTTCTTCGTTGAATGCGGTCAGACGGAAGGAGCTAGGGTGCACAGTCCAGAGATGAGAACAGTATTCCATATGAGACCCAACTTGCACCTTGTAAAATTGCACGTAAGAATTCCGATACTATTGCGACAAGGGGAGTGTTTTCAAAACTAAGAGGATATATTACTATTTTGAACTATTCAGCAGATAACACGAAAGAACGAACTACAAAGATATACACGATACAAGATATATACGAGATAACATATTTGTACGCACACTTTTCTAGGTCTAAAGTTTCTATAAATCTGTTGTCAAAATCCTAGGATTTATTTATCACTTGCAAATTTTACTTATTTTAATATACAACACAAGGTGCTACTCCTGTTGCTGTACAGCTTCTATACTAACATCACTTTTTTCGCACCGCAAACATTTATAATTTAAAACAATTAGTATACAAGAAATAATATTGAAACAAAATTTAAAGATAATAATAATTAGAAAAATTCAATCGTGTATCTGTGGCGAATTGAAAAAAAACAAGATTGCTATTTAAACTAGGAATGAACTGGTCACATAAGTAATAAATAGCCTGTCAGATTACGACAACATTGGTTTAGGTACACGTATATACAAAATGAGTGAATCAAGGGATACCATCGTGTGGAATGCGTGAACAGAAGATCGGGTTAAAGTGCACATTAGCAAAATAATATTTATGATATATAATAAATATAATATTTGCATTAAAACGCTCACACTTCGTAACTAAATTTTCATCGTTCAGTGGTAAACAAATAAAAAAAAATTATGCAATATTTTTCGCATCACTGCACCACTACAAAATATACCATTGCGTCACCTTGATAATGATTTACATTAGTTATCTAGATTATCCCAAGTAGTCAACAAGTTCTTACCCTGGCAACATTTAAAACAAGTGAACACGTTAACAAACATAACACGCAAGAAACGTAATTGGAATGGCCCGGGGCGTCAGTTATTTATGGGCGCAATACATCAGGACTGTAAAACAAACAGGCGCACAATCAGACTGAATGCAAATGTGCCCTAATGTTGGTAATGCGTTTTATGTTATCTTCATTTAGACAAAAGTTTTTATTACATCTACTTGTGCCAAAAATTAGAAAAATATTAAACATTGTGTTTTTAATTGTTACTGTCTATGGAAGGAGTTTATGCAGAAATGCATAATTGTAATGTATATCAACATTACCCGTATTTCAATTTAATTTATACGTAGAAAAGCTGCGTTGAAATAAAATATTGGTACCCGTTTGACCACGTTTATTAGCTATGATTTAAGTTATAGAGCTTTCACCGGATTCTTTAAAGTTAAGATTCGTCCAATTGTAGATGTGTCATCTGTAGGTTTTGGTTTTTTTGCCATGGTTGGAACCATATATACTAGTAAATTATTGTTCGCATAATTTATATACGATGAGAAACAGCTACATACAACTAATGTAGCTTAGTCCAAAAGCAATGTGCTGTTATTTTTTTGTTGCAGAGGACTGGAAACGTTGGGAGGAATTAGGAAAAAAAAAGAGATAAAAATAAAAGCATTTATGAGCTTACTTGCTTTTAAAATTGAGGTAAGTAGCGTGCAGATGGATGCCATGTTCGTTTATTACATTCATTTACATAAAATAACAAGCTAATAATGCAATCAAAAGATTTAAAGGAATACCTAAATGTAATAAAATAAAGAGATTGTCGCTTGCTCAGAATATCATAAAATAAGTGAACAGGCATTTTGTGAGGCTGTTTTAATGACAAGTTAATAAAATAATGGATATAGCAGTGTTAAGGAATGGACGTGTACGCGGCTAGCGTCTTGTCGCGCAGCATGGTTCCCGCGCACCACCCACGCGACACCGACACCTATCGGATCTTTATAGTTTTATTAGAAATGACTAAAAGAACTTTAAATTCGGAGAAATACAAAAGCTCTTGTGAATAGCAGCAACGTCTCTTCAAAAGCCATAATACCCCAAATATGCATAAGCCCAGCTCACGGGCCCCTCAGTTCCATGAGCCTTGTGACCGATGAAGCTGTAAAAGCCGCATAGGCTAACAGAATCAACATCGACAGAATCAAGGATATGCATAAGCGCATACTACCTATGCCGTTTTATTTAATGTTGTCGATACGATATCTAAAGGACGATATCAAACACATCCTAAATTATAAAAAAAATGAAATTTAGAAGAAGCAGTCAAGTGTATTAACTCATTAGGCATAGCACTGTACTGTGATCCACTGATCCGTCCCACTTTAATAGCACAACGATTATTATTCTCTCTAAAAGCACATCTGGAATAATACCTAGTAAGGTAAGGTAGGACCTTAACCAAACTGTATATGAGATGTATCAAATAAAAATGTATTATTATAAAAATAATATTATTATGACATCACCATAAATTGTTATTTGACAACTTAAATCTAGAATCTAGAAAAACACAAAAATCACCATAACTATAAGTATTGGAAATAAAAAAAAAACACCAAAAAAACAAACTAGACGTTTAAATATACTCTGTTTTTGAAGAATCTTAGCAGTATTACACCGTATTTTAAACTATAAGGCTTTTGAGGCTCCAAATTTTTAGGGATATTTAATATAAATTAATGTAAAAATTCAAATAATTGGTTACTATATTAAATTATTACCTTTAATTTAAATTAAGTGTCTTATGGCAACACGCTCATATTTAATTGTTCGGTTGCTGTAACTTCCCACGTACGATATTATCAACAATGGTAGCCCGCGTGGTCCACGCGTCATGCTGTGAGCGTGTGCGCACCCAACGTCTATCCTGTTTGACAAAACTAAGCAGGGTGACCATATTAAGATGTTAAAGACCATAACTAGATGGATCTCTATGATTAACCTATCGCAATAATATATATATAGTTAGATGGTATAAATAGCTAAATACACCATACTACTTAAAAAGTCCCGTTTGTATGTTTTTTATATCTTTGAAAAGCAGGTTTCCTCACAAGCACAGGCCAGGCCAGGCCAAGGGCAATAAACGAAGGACATCAGCAATAACAGGCTAATGTATTCCCAGTTGATATATTATGATAGAGCCACGTTGCGAATTATTTTTAGCTGCAACATGAATAGATTGGCTTAACCGGGCTTAAATTTATAGGCTGCAGATGTGATGTGCTCGTTTGTCATCAAAACTAATTAAAAAAAAATTAGATTCAAATTTAAGATTCTCAAGATTTAATTCCTCTACAGATGCGTATGTATGAATATCAACAAATCTTTTCATAATTTGAACATTTATAAATTAAATAAACTTCATGCGTCGATTTTAATGGAATCGTCGGTATTTTCTATTTAAACAATTTTATTTATCAAACACAATACTAGTGTATAGAGGGGTGATAAAAAATCTAATTTAATATAATTTTTTTTGAAAAAAGAATCGTGTAATCGTTTCAGAGAAAACGAAAAAAATGTGCACAGAAACATATGAATCGAAAAAAGAAAACCGACTATTTTTTAAGTCTCTTAAAATACGGAGAAATATAACAACAAAATAAATTACAAACGTTTGGTTGCAGTACAACAAACCTCACATCATATGACAACAGGCCCGTGTTCCCCGTATCGCGACACAAATCTGTTGAATAAGCAGCGGTATTCACTGTCGTGAATTTATTTTCATTGAAAATCATAATCTTGTTACTTTATAAACAGGACAATGAATGAAAAGAGATCGTTTTATATATCTATATTGTTGTGGACACAGAACGGCCGGAACGAAAGTCATGCGGTATAAAGGCTCTATTAGAAAATACGAGTATATTAAACGAAAAATGTGTGATGCGATAAACTAAACTAAAAAATACAAAAGACTTGTCTCAGTAATTTCCTAGTATGATGTAATGTATGTGTAATAGGATAGCAGGAAGCATCAGATGCATAGTTAGAATCACATATATCCAAAGACCAACAATTGCTAATGGACAATTTTTATTCCATTTTGTGAACTGAGTGAACGGGTGAAGTAATAAGGGCCAAGGGATCTGGCTACTGAACAAATGATGGTTTAAGTCTCTGCTGGTGTCGAGCATGTCATCCAGAGGTAGTTCCACTCCTCGATATAGAGTTAGATAGCCGCCAAACACAAGCTGTTGACTTTCAGGATAGAGTGTGTTATAATGATGCAGGGGGGTTCCTGCATCGAAATAGCTTCTCGGAGTGACTAGCACGACGAACTTGATGAAGTCCAAAGTATACTCGGCACACTTCTCAAGTCTCTCCATGTTTATGTAATTGTTTCATCACACAGTAAAGAGACACCACGGGCGTTATCTACCCATCGCCACAGAGAAAATCACTATATGGCTATAAGCTTGGGTTAATTTTGATAGATTTATGTTTAAAAAATAAGTGTGCTATATATATATACGTATAATATACGATTAGGTACATCGTAGAGGCATGCGCCAGCTAAAACTGGGACAGTATTTGTATAGAAATCATCATCATTTTCATAAAGAATTTTATGAAACTTGTCTAAATAAAAGGAAAATATTTTTAAATCTGAGCCATTCCAATAAAGAGAGTGTTCGGTTCGCCTTGTGGTATCATTGCGACCTGGCGGAATTCAATTGACTTCAATATTTTTTATTTATTTCATGAATATGTATTCGCTACTCCAAGTAATATGTAAATATCCTCAATGTCAATCCATTTTTAGAAATTAGCCAAAAATAAAGATAATAAGTTTTATCTAATGAATTATTTATAAAGAACACAGCAACTATGAAAGGTGGGAGTTAACATTTATTTTTTGTCATAATAATAATTAACTCAATCTTCATTATCATATTCAAATTTTCAAATAAAAGATCAATGTTTCTTTTCCAATTACTTCAGGAGGATACCAAATACTTCATTAAAACCACCCTAATTCTGCAACCCCATTTAAACTAACCAATTTTCCGCTCGATTTGCCCTCAAACTATCCCCATCACGAAACACCGCTGTCACGATGCAACCGTATCGAGCACAGATAATAAAAAAGCAGACCAGTCGATGCATTTCAATAGCCCAACCTCATTGTGCCTTTAATTAATTATTTCTAAACAAGGGCGATGATTTTACGAAAAGTAAATAGTAATCGTAGAAAGCAGCTCGGCATTAACAATGCCTTTTGATTTTCCGCCTTTTTTTTAAACAACGAATGACTAACAGTGAGTCGATAGTTCTATTTATATAACAAAGTGTTTCCTTTACATGGGTAACTCAATGAAATGCTTTTCCGTCGGTTTAGGTTGAGTGAATTGATTAAGTAAATAAATGCACTGAAGTAGTTGCTTGTTATTTGATACCTTGTAAAATGTCTACAAATTTGTAATAATCTCTATACATATATATTGTAATACCTTAGTAAGTATTAGGGTTATGTAATAAGTATTTCCGTAAAGTAACGTAGGATTCTTTTAACTTTCTTTCGAACGTACACGTGCGTGTGAATGCATGTTGATTAAAATTAACAAATATTATAAGATAAAAGATGTAACTAAACATTTATATTTTTTGTCTATAATTATTCTGTATGATATAGTAAGGTATTGTTGTAGGACTTGTAGGTATAAGAGCTGAGATGACTTTGATGGTCGAAAAATTGGATATATATAAACCGTCTGTTCACATTAAACATAATAAACTCGAAGAGCTTCTGCCGGTACAAAAAAAAATATAATATTCAGCACCGCCTACGACAATGATTAAATTTACCGAGCTGATGAGGCATTCCGTTCAGGGCGTGGTTAGCAACTTGCTAGTCAGCTTCCAACGATTACACGTGCCACGCCTGTTAAGCTTTGCCGCCGTCGCCACCTACAATACAGGGGGATTACATGCAACTTTTTAATAAATTGATTTTTTAATATATTATCTGTGCGGCCTTCCGTCATTTGTTTGTAATCAAATATGAGATTTACCCGCCGCAATTTATTCTTTTTTTTTATTTAAATACTTCGTAATACAGGGGCTCTTTTTCAAATAGGTGGAGTTTATGTTTTAGAATCACACCGCGGTTCTAATCTAGCAAGATTACGGATTGCTCAGCTCCACCGTGGAATACATTTTCAGTTGCTATATTTTCGCTACTGAGCGCTTATGCCACTCAGTCGAGACCACTATTAGTGGGTAACCAGCACAAGGGCTCCCGAGAGGGAGCCTCGGCTTGGACCGTTAACCTGTTCCACGAGAGCGTCTTACTCGAGGGTGCCCAAGAGGGCCGAACCTCGGCTCGGTCAGTTGCTTCTGACTAAGAATACTGATGACGAGGCATCCCATCTTATCTCAGGGTTGACAACGATGCGTGGTATGCATTAGATTCTTTACCGACCAACAAAATGTTCATTCATATACCTTCTGTAATTATTTAGTTGACAAATTATTGATGTTTTAAAGCACGCCAATGCTGCTGTTTCGTATCACTCGTATAAGAATCCGGTCAATTACTAGTAATGTGACAACATATCTTAGTATTTAGGAATGGCAACCAACGATCTGGATTATATTTCCTGGCCTAGTGTTATTTGCGACCAAATCAATCATGTACTCTTTTATCATATAGCTTTATTTGAGATGTTTCCTTTATTTTTAAGGCACTAAAGCTAGTTCACACAACACGTAGTTGGGATAAGAGATCACAAAGAAACCAGTGTAAAGTAATAATATTAACTTAGTTCCATCAACACGTGTTCACTTCACAGTCACTCCCAACTAGTCCCATTGGAGTAAAAATAGCGAGCAATATTTTGTATGCTGAATGATGACAACCTTAGATATTCTTCGGTAATAAGGCGTCGCACGTGGAGTTCAATGGTAAATACAAATTAACATGTTATTTTTTTGTTAAGGAAGAGATTATTTAACTCATTACAATAATTGGCTACCACTATTTTATAATTTGTTGGTTTCTGAAGGCTTCGGCTGTCCACCATATGCCTACGCAGGATCCTGGAATATTTCGGTCACAATGCCAGAAAAAAACAGTGAAAAGCTGGTTGTCACAGGAAAAATCGACGAGACAAGACCTAGACCACGTTGGTCTGACCAGATCCGCACCACTCTCGGCACATAAGTTAGCAATGCTTTGCACATGGCGGCAGATAAATAGCAGGGAAAGGGGCGACTGATCACCAACGACAGACTGTTCCCAAGACCCTCTCAGCATTGAGGAAACCGACCCGAGGAGGAGGAGGAGGTTCTGGAAGATGTTAGCTTTCGGATAAACTAATTCATGACAGTTATATAAATGATATTTATAACCGTATGAAATAAATATTATTTTATAGACGAACAATAATAACAGTGGTAGAGCTACACTACAGCTTGTTTCTAGCTGCAGAATGAATGGATCAGCTCGAACGGAGTAGGACCACACCCTCACAGAACATCTGCGTAAAATTTATATTGTGTATTACTGGTGACGAGGCATTCCATGTCAGTCCTCAGGGGTGACAAAGCATCTGCATTATGCTTCCTTGTCTAGGATGAATGTAGATGTAATGGGCCACAGGAATAACTTGCCATCAGGTGAACTGAGTGCTCGTTTGTTACTCTAAATGTAATAATAATAAAAATAAAAAAAACCTAGTTTTTTTTGATCTAACATTTTTTCCTTAAGATAAGCAGTTAGTTAAAAATATTTATGTGTTGTAAGGAAATTTTATTTTTTATACATTGTAAAGCAATGTAGCGGTAGCAAAGAATAGGAACTTAAATAAAAAATAAACAAATTTCGAAAATGTATAAGTATTCATTTATTTTTATCTACATATAAACACAGGTGTATGTACCATAAGTATTTCTACATAGAACTTATACTTAAGAGACCCAGTGCATTACAGTGTTTTAATATTTATACAAAAAAAAAAAAAATAATCCCTCTACCGTAGTCTTTGGCACAAAATCTTTGAACGGGACAAAGACTCGATTCCTATGCTCAGTTCTTTTTTTACTCTTAAACCTACTTTATACACGTTTCTTTAAAAATTCCTCACAAGCTAACTCTTTAAAACTGAATTTACAATATATTTGAAAATAACATTACTGCATCAGAGCATAATAAAAATTGTAATATTGTTATTCAAAATATTTATATATGATCCACATTTTTAAAGAGTGTTGTGTAATTGTCTCATGGCGCTTAATATCTTTTAATTTTTACCGACCTCGGTACAACCTTCGTCTCCATGCACAAAGATAAATAAAGTATTAAATACATCTCACAAGTGGTAACACATTATTATAAACGAAGGAAAACTATGCACTTTCTTCATTTTACTACACGGTGCTACCAAAATATATGAATCAAAAGACATAATCTTTTAATTTTTTTCTTTAAACCTAAGATACGATAATAGTAAAATAAATGATAAATCGTAAACAATAAAATAAATGTCGGTGAAATCACTCGATAACTAAAAGAAATATCAATTACATAATTATTCATTAATTATTAGATTTTAAATAGCACGAAATGACTATATTTCTATATTAAAAAATGACGAGAACAAATTTTTCCTTAAAATTAAGATACAATAAAAATTATGAGTATTTGAATATACCAAAAATTTCCAATTCGGTGGTAAACGAGATATGTGGGTGCATTTTAATTATTTATAATTTGGAAAAAAATGACAAAAGCACATGTAACGATACTACTATATACAAACTTACAAAACAAAACATCTAATAATATTCATTAAGTAGAAACCGCCAATAAAAATATGCTATTTAACATAAATTGCATCCGATTTTCTTTTTATTATTTTAAATCACACACAAAATCAAGTTGGCAAATAAAATTACACAGCCTAAGATTATGGCGATTTGGTTTGTTAATTAATCCAAATTATTGACATAATTCAGTGTTGCCAGCATACATTATTGTATTGCATTGTACATAATCAAATAATTTTAAGGGGTAAGAGAAATGCTTATTTGATAAATTTCATTTGATCGCTGCTTATAAACTGCATTAGTTTATTTAAACTAAAAATTAGTTTGTATAAATAGAAAAAATAGCAATAAATTAATATGATATTATACATATTGCTACAATTTATTTCCTCTTTTATTATTTCTTATAATTTGAAATAACATTGCACGAGTTAATTGGGCGCTACAATGATTGCATGAGCCAATATGAACTTTTAATAATAATTATTACCTAATGAAATTTAGAAAAGGGTTCTTAATACGCACGACGATACGACGTTGCGTCATTTTTTCTACCATCTATGTGCCTAATAACGTGTGTAAATGACGAATCAAAACGTAGCTAGTAAATTCGAGAAGTGTAAAGCACTTTTTGTGATGTAATTGGAACCATCTAACAAATGGAAGGCATTGTCATTGGATGTTCGAATCAATATCGCTTCTTGTACGAAACGACTTCGGTATAATTGATATTTTGAAATACGCCATCCTAAGTTCAGTAACTAATTACTAAATACAATAAAGATATATGTTATCCTAATTTTATCACGAAACCTTATATTTCTATATGCCACGTATATAATACTATTAAGAAAATATGAAAACTCTGGACACAAGACACGGCTATTTGAAGATCCATTTAAATCCTTTGACAGGAACATTAATAAAGTGTCATCAAATAAGCGTAAATATAAGTAGACAAAACATAGTATCTAAATAAAAACTGAAACCTTATTACGATTATGTTCACATGATAATTTTTTGTGACATTTTTTTTGACAATTCCCTAAATTCACTTCGACTTCATTTTACCTATACACGATGCTAATCGATAAGTGCCTTTGACTTAATAAATCCTAATGCATAAATGTGCATGTTTTTTGTTTTCTATGTAAATGACAAAAACAAATAAATTTTACTATAACGGTTACGTTATGAATATCTAACAAGTATTATTAACGCCAAGTACATAATAATTATTACTAACAGGATAATAATAAGGCAATTACAAATCCGTATCCATTCAAATGGTCCTCCGAGAAATGACATTTAACATAATTATGTTTTCTATTTATATAGTTGACCTTTCTTAAGTCATCCGTTTCCAACGGAAACATCACCATCTTTTCTCTAGAATTTACATTAATCGATGGTAAATTAAAAACTTATTTAACTATACCTCGTAGTATAATTCAAGTTATAATAAATTTTCGTGAAATCAGAAACAATTAGTTTCTGTTGCTTTTAGTGTATGTGACAAATCATTTATAAAATATCTAGCTTAGCGTTTTAAAGGAATACAGTGTGATATTGAATTAAGTTACGTCCGTAGCTTAATGTATAGACACTGCGAGAAAGTATTACACGACTTTACGCGTACATATTTCCGAACCGATCTTCTAATACAAAGGTTATAACAACAATTTAATGGAGATAAAATTAATTGTATATACCCTAAACTGGCAATACAAATTAGTAGCAATCGTGCTAAACTGCAGTTAATTACAGTAACACTATTACATTCATACTAGTGTAAATAATAAAAAATAAAGAGAGCCAGAGATATAAAGCAAAATGTGCACAATAAACAAGGACACTACGCAAGTAGGTGGTTCGTCGATACTGGAAACCCTTGCAGTTGTTACCAGAACGATACAGTTGTTCCACGAGCGCAATTAATGATTAAAAACACACAATGTGTTCGATTAACAACAGGTCATTTAGTTCGTTAACACGTTGAAGTGCCATGTCAGCCATCGGTGGCGGACAGTGTAAATAAGTTTGGAAACTAAAAAAAATACATTTACTTGAGTAATAATAACACAAATTTATGTAAATATATCTAATTTTAATTGGTGACATAATTATATTGAGACATTTTAAAGGTTTAGATCTGTCTGTGTCCCATTAATCATGTTTGCTTCTCTTCAAAAAAATCACGTGGCGCTCAACGTGCTAATAATACCAATATCTCCGATTGCCTGTGCTGTTAATATTAGAGACATCTGCAGCAAGAACGTGATTATTTAAAATAGTCATTTTATTTATATCTACACAATTAGTATTATAACGGGAACGCGTGGTAAAACGCCGCGGCGAAGTCCAATGGTTTTACACGGAGTTAGTTTGTCACGCCAAACCACAACAATACATCACTGAGAGTACGCGAATTGCATGGCCAAAGTTTTTTTTTATTTCACCCGTATCCAAAGCGGTCACTACAGCGTGAGCGCCGGCTGCGGCGCGAGCGTGAGCCTAGGACGCTAGGTGGCATGCGGCTGCGGCGCGGGGGCGGGGCCGGGGACGGTGCACTGTGGTGCGCGCAGGCACGCATGCCGACGCAGAAGCTCCGTCACTGTGATCGCCACTTGTACCGTACCCTTGCCCTCTAGCACGTCCGCCGCGCAGCACATTAGTTTCTGTTGGCAATAAATATAATATTAATTGGCCGATTGGAAAGTTTATTTGTGTTCAATATACATCAGTTCTATAAGCACTAGTTGTTTAGAAAAAATGCTCAAAAAGCGATAACACTGCCTGTTGTACCAATATAGATCCCGTTCGTGATAGATTAGGGCGAAATGACTAGTTTTATTTAGATTTTATATGAATCCTTATGAACTAAGATAACTATAATATATATATATATATATAATCCTAACCTTATGACCACTATAGCGTAGCTCTTATCAAAAGAGTTTATTTAGACAAATACTTTTGTATACTATTTCTATTTGAAATTGGTATGGGTTAATGTCTAATTATTATTCTCTATGAATTATTAAGTAACATTGACTAAATTTCCTTCCAGAAAAGTAAATATGAAAGTTATTAAGTTAGTCAATTATTGTTGATACTGTCTAAAGGGAATATATGAATTCATTATTGGAGTAATTAAGGTGTCTAGAATTAACGTTATATTAGATCCTTTATTCTAAACTCCAACTTAACTTCTCATTATCGACTACCGTTCTTAGTTTGTTTCGTCTGTATGCCACTGTGTCATTACTGTAAGTAAGGCAGTACTAAAAAGGAGGTGGTATATACACTCTTAAATAAATGAAATAAAGGAAAGAAAAAATTAGTAAAAAACTTCCTCTCATCTGCTGTTAATTATTTATATGGAGACACTAACATACAAAGAAATATTCTAAAATTTAATGAAAACCTTCTATGCTTTATATTTATATTATTGTAACTTGGCAATTTTTGGACCATGTTCTACAAAGACTAATTTGCTTACTTTTAATGTCTATATAGCTTTCCGTTGGAAGCATTCTTAATTTAAACTCATTTAAAAAAAAATGAAAAATCTTCTTCATTATTTCTCAATTATATTATTAGAAATTTAAAGTTTATAAATGTCATCAATAGAGACGTGACATGTGTAAAGGTATTATAGTAATTAAACACTGTTTTTTGCGAATAAGAATTTTATTTAAATAGAGAAAAAACATTGTAAGTAAATACAAAAAAGTACATTCGTAAACCAGTTCTGAAAAAAAAAACCATCCGCACAATCAATTATAAACAAATATAAAAAAAAAACATTTGTCAAAGTACACTATGTATACTTAATTAGAAAAATGCAATTAAATTCGGGACAAAATAATACTGAACTAAATCAAACGGTTTTGTTAAAAATCAACTAAAGATAATATAATATTTAAACATTAGTAAATTAAATTTAATTAGAATATTCCGACAATATCATCCGGTTTTAATGCACTAAGTTTCACATTTGGCAATTGGCAAGTTAATCATTGGTAGGAAGTTGTTTGACTAAATCTATTGGCATACATTTATTGTCCATGTTGCATCTGAATTATTTTCTGTTTAACCTGTATGTGTTTCTAGGCGAAAAAGTTCAGTTTCTTAATATTATGCAATTATTTTTAATTTTCTACTTAATAATAACGGAAGCCTACAAACAGACACGAGTTATTTTTTTACTTTTAATAGTATAGACATCTTGGTATACCATGAAAATTATCTTCTTAATAATATATAATAGTAGTAATAATAATATATCTGACATTACAATAATTGCTAAAAACAATGCAAATTTGAAACAAAGTTTGTGTCCTCGTGTTTTTTTAAATAAAATAGAATAAAGTGCAAAGTTACGCGTTCAGAAATTAACATAAAATAATAGTGCATTAAAACCTGATTTTAAACTACACATACCCAAGCACCACAAGCCATTGTGAATATATTCCATATAAGCATACATTTTATAAATAATAAACATTTCTTAGTAAACTTATTAGATTAGCATTGTACTCGAAGTTTCAAAGCCCAAAATAAGGTTATATTATATAGCAAATTAGTAAGATCATAGGGGAAATGCGGCATGTACACACGACAACACGATTAAATATATATATATATATATATATATATACTATAATTACGAAAATATACTATAACAAAAAAAAAAAAAACCTTGGTTGCTTAATAAAAAAAAAGAAAATACTTTAAGAATACAGTGTAAGTTATAAATCTGATGAAATATCGATTTCAATGTTTGGACAGAAAAGTGATTGCCGTGTGTTAAATACGCCTTTTAAATAATTATAATAAAAAAGCTATTAGTAATACAAATATTAAATATTAAGAATATATAACATTAGAAAATACGTATAGATTAGTGTGAACACACAGAGTAAACAGATTACAGAATAGTGTCTTTAAAATATTAAAAATGTCTTTGGAATGCTTATAAAATATCTGTGGAATGACTTAACTCAGCGAATGTAGGCTTATAATATATATATGTATGTATGTATATATATATGTGTCTATATATATATATATAAATATATAAATATATCTATATATATACATTTAAATATATACGTATATATTTATATACTTTTGAATTGATACAAAATACTTAGATAACCAGTTATTTAATAAAATGACGTTAATAGGTTATCCGACGGATTATGTTTATAACTTTATTACAAATAAGACTGCACTATTCATTTTATGAGCTCTTTTTCTGAAGTTCTGAGTTGCTTAATGTATCTTGTTTTTTTGTTTATGTGCGACTACATATGTTTTAATTACTCATAGTTCATCTACTGTTCAATTCCATACGCCCAAAAAACTATGCTTTAAATAATTCTTAACTATGGCAAGAATATAAGCTATTTTTTACGTGAAACGTCCGCCAAGTTACATCACTCTACGTTTACAAGTAAATGCAATAAGAGTTAGTAAACGTTATATACATATATATATATATCGTTAAAACATACTGGTCGTCTTGGCATCGTTCGTTAATCAAGTGGTTTCGTTATCGAATACTATACGTATACTAAAAAATATAATTTAAATATTTTAAAACGCTTGTCTTTTATAATCATCTATCCAATAGCTACACAAAAAGCCTCAAAATACAATCTAAATATCACTAAGCACTACTTGAGGACTGATTGCATCCAAACAGACACATAAGGTTTGTCAATGAAATCTCATAGACTATACGAATTAGTTCTTAATAGAACATCTCGGGGGAAAAAGATACAACGAGAATTTTTGAAACGGAATTTAATTAATTTTAAAAATATTTTTCTTTTATAAACATTAAAAACTGTCTTTCGTCAAATTTACGGCGTTTTATAGAATTGAAATTCAGTGTCCTCCCGGGTCGATAATACAGTTTTTCTTATATCTGTAATATTTTGCCTGTACTACGTATCAAAGTCGAATCGTTCCGAATGTCAATAATGTTGCCCTTGTCGCTGGTTGGAATGCAGTCCTCGTTTAAAATTACTAACATTATGTTTTGCATTAGAAATACAATAACGATATGATGTTTCGATTAAGGCATATTCTTATTTGATAAGAAACAAGATAAAATTTTAATCGCTAAGCTACGAATTCGAATAATATTAGACCATTATCGCACTGGCATATTCTATTTATTTTTTCCATTTCATACTTCTGCACCAAAGTTAATACGGATGATTATTGTACTTTTAACTTTATAGTTGAAAATGGCCTAAGATAAAAAGAAATAAGAATATTTTCATAACAGATTCTTGAATCAAGGCCTCAATAGAATTTTAATTTAAATGTTTTTGTTACATTTTGTTCTAGCATAAAGATAATATTTAGTAAGAGGAATTGGCCATTTAAGTATATATATGCCTGTTATAATATATCGATGATACTGGAATTTCTATTTTAATTATTATGGTTATTTTTTTTACTACACACTAAAGTTTTATTATAGGATCAAGAGATCCAGGCAGTGGCGGTTTTGTTTAAGTTTCGTCAAAGTAAAGCATATACCGACATCATAATAATAGTTCATACTAAATAAAGCAGAACATTGAAATTTTACATAACATTTGAAATTAATAATGGTTGCAAAGGTACTACTCAATTATTTTACAATAATTATACAATACAAATACTCTTATTACAATTGTAAATACATTTACATAAATACTTAAAAGACTTATAATAAAAGAAAATTCTCTCCAAAAACAAAACAATGCTGAGATCTATGGAATATAAGAAAAATAACAATCGCAAAAAAAAAAATGCAAATCATAGCCAATCATATAAGAAATACAGCATATTTCACAAATTAACAAAAATAGCGCCTAATAATTTTTTTTACCCCAAAAATACTAATAATTAATGTATCATTAATCAAAATTTAATGCATCTCGAATTAAATGTTTAGGAAAGACCACCATTGGTCAATGAAATTCTCTTAAAAATATTATTCGAACCAAAATTAAAAACTTTTACGAACTATCAGTTGTATATCTTTCCCTTTTAAATACAAATTCCTCAAGTCAGTCTCATTCCGGTAATTTCATTTGTAAAAGTCAACAAGTGGCCTCAAAATTACATTTCAGACCACAATCACAGTTCACTGAAGTAAGGCATCATAGTTGTGAAGTTAAATTACACGCTTTACTGGCAATAAAATGTTGCTTTTTTAAACTATCAAAACATTTTATTTGAAAACTAAAATCAAACTATATTTTATATAAGAAAAAACAAAGTAAGGTTTACAACGGGAATATAATAAGTAAGATTGCGGACACAAAGAAAGTCCCGAGGCATAACCACGTCACAAGTAATCTATGCTCTCTTTCCTTATCAGTTTCAATCAAAGGAGTCATTTCGTTGTTAATATTATTCTGTAAGTCTAGATTCAATTTATCTCTATCATATCGCCCTTCGCGATCTTCGTCGTGGTTAGTTTCTATAGGGAAATCAACTTCGTCGGTGTCGTAGATCTCAAAGTTTTCACTTTTAAATACAGCATTTTCTTTGCAGAACGGCGTCACGAATTGAATCCTGTTGTTCTGATAATAGGGTCCTCTATTCCTTAAACCATCATTGGTCATATAAACGGGCGAATAATTAACACTTTGGGCCGTTTCGTTATTATTTTCACAATTCAAATGAAACTCTTCGGATTCGTCTATTGTGTAATTGTTTGAGTAATCAGAAAAAGTGTTGAAGTTGTTTATATACCTATCCTCGGCGTATCTGTTTAGCTGTCTTTGGTAGTAGTTTACTTCGATTGAAGTCTCCACTGCTCGGTTGACCTCGGTGTCTTCGGTGGCTTCGTAGCGGCTCAGTTCGTAGTTTTGGTTAAGTGGGTCGTTTTGGATATCCTTTGGCGATGTGTACGGCGTGGCGTGTGTGAGGAGAGCGGTGACCGTGCAAACGAGAGGGACGATACTGGAGTCTCCCTCTCGCTCCGGGTACACCAGTATGTCGGCGGGCGAACAGATGAGCTCCTGCAACACACGCCACCCGACTCTTAGTTTCAAATAATATTCTGTTTTCTCGCGAAAGGATATCAAATGACCCTGCAACGCACGCGGAACAGGCACGCGGTTTTCGGTTTATTATCGAAATTATCTCAACACTGATATTTTAGCTTCAAGAGTACTACAAAAATATTAAAGGTGTTTGCTCTAAAATGCTCGTAATTCACTAATTAAGTATACACGCGATTGATAAGTCAAGTTATGATATATTAAATAGCGGCTAATCGAGGTAGTATCACGACAATATTAAAACTCAACAAATTTGTGGTCTTCATATAAAAAATCGAAAAGTATAAATGCAGATAATATCAAAATGTTATAAACTCACCTCTTCTACTCCAATTTTTCGACAAGCCTCCAAGAAATTGTCTACGTTTCTTCTGCACCTTGCCATCGTTAATTTTGGCTGAAACAAAAATACAATTGTTTAAATGACACAATACTTAATCTATCTAAATCTATTAATTAATTCGCCGTATTTGAGCGTCGTTATTTAATCACTCTCATCCCATGGACTCAGTAAAAGCTTGGTTAGAGAAACGCCAAAACATTATGGATCTGGTATCGATTATGTCATTTATACTTGAACAGAAATTCTGCTGTGAACCTTATAGAAGGGCACTAGTGTAAAAGACACGAGGGTACTACCCTCAGGGTAGTATAAAATACACATCGAAAAAATACTGTGTTTTAGCTTGACGAGTGAAAGAACCTACCCCTTGGCAGTGAGGCATTCCAACTGAGCACTTGAGCGAGGATGCATCTGCACAACTTGACTCTTTATCGAGGATGGATTTGGCATTCAAGTGGCGCAGGAAGCACTTACTGTATTGGACTGCATATTTGTTTGTCATTCCGATATAAACTTATCGGAAGGACAGATACCGACCCACCGAGCCCGACTATTGAAGAAAAATTTTAGTGATATTGACCAAATGAAACACTTGCTGATTAGCTTTTTTTTATTACATAGAGGAGAGTAATAAACGAACAATTCACCTGATGAAAAGTGATTCCTGCGGCCCACGACATCTGCATTCATCCTTGACAAGGAATCATAATGCAGATTGCGTTGTTACCCTTGAGGACTGAGATGGAATGGAATGTGTACAGGACACCAGCAATAAAGGTCTCCGGATCCCTACACTTACCAGACGAAACACAACAGCATTATGCTGTTATTTTACGCTGGCATTCTATGAGGGCGTGGTCCTAGCTGACCAATTCATTCCGCTGTCGGAAACAAACTAGTGTAGTTCTACCACTGTTAAGCTGCCTGCCATATGAGTTGTTAATAACTCGGGCTCCTCGGATTCGCCGTCAACGGCACACGATTCTTGAGGTGGCATGGCATGGCATACAGTTAAATTTAAATTTCAATTATTTGTATAGGTCGCGGCACAAGTCTAGCGGTGAACGAAACGCGGAGGGGATGCCTGCGCATGGGTACTGTCGCGAACGAAATTGTTTCATTTCTACAAATTGAGTACGAATAACGTTTTTGCCCATGCCCCCCCCCCACTCCATGGGCATACCTTATTATCGACGTCTGCGCATTAACGGTCAGCGCTAGACTTATTTGCCGCAATTTATATCGTATTAGCAAAGTGCATTACCTGCGCGGGCGACGGAACGTGCACGGATGCAACGGCGCGCGGCCGCACGTGGTTGGCTAGGTGGCACAGTACTACGCCGTCCGACAGCACGGGCGCCAACTGCTCCGGCAGTGACATCTTCAGCCGCGACTCTATTATCTGTTGACAGTCAAACATTAGTGTTACAATCTAATAAATCTTATGAATATATTATAAATAATAATAAATATTTATTCATTAGATATGTGGTTGGTAGCATAATTTAAAATCGATTCCAGTTTCACACATTTCATCATTTTCGGCATATCAACATAATTATGATCAAGAAACAAAGTGATTAATTAAATTATACAATTACAAATAATCGAGCAGTGTTATTTAAATTCATAAAATATTAAAATTATATAATATTATATTGTTTCAATAAATAGAAAGCACTCATCAGTCAATATACGTTCTTTGGTTGTAAAATCTCATTTGCCGTGTAAAAAAAACAATGTTTTTTTTTATGAGCCAGTGCTTTAGGATAGAATTTAGTATATATTTGAAAGGCCGATAACAATTGTTTGAGTATAATTTATAATACTTTTCGATTTAGGCATTACGACTTTATCAGGGTATCGAGTTGTGTATATAATAATAATGATGCGAACTGAGCATATTTGAATAACTCTAATTTAATCTAAAGTATGATCCCACCTAATGATAAGTGACGATGGTGACAGTTAAATATCTATTCCTTCTCACCTTGACGATCCTCCTCCATCCTCCGTCTGCTTAATTAGTTGGAAACACCCAGGCGAGAACAGCCAAAAGTCAACATATATATAAATGTTAGAAGAGATATTAAGTATGTTAAGTACGTTGACGAAATTTGCAAAACTGATTGGGATCAACTATAAAGAGATCACAAAGCCCTAATGTTACATAAGTAATCGAGTCACTGAATCGATTTTTTTTCGAATGAAAACGTCGAGACTTAATTTCACGTTGCGGCGTTGACTTTGCCAGAACTCGATCAAGTCAGTGATCATTACCATAAACAGGTGATCACAGATAAAATATGTGATGAGATCTACTTCCTTCGTTTAGAGATTCTCTTCAATAAAGTATTTCACAAAGTTTACCAGAATTTCCTCTCTCAGTAGAGTTGTTTTTAGAAGAAGACCGTGGTCCCGCAATCGATCTATCACCCGTATTATTATTACTTCATTCTAGTGTTGAAATATTATGTAAGGCTTAGCTGCGTCTTCTTATTTACATAATATCATCAGAGTGTGTCGAAGGGTAGGTCGGAAATACATAATCAGATAAACAAATGAATGTGATTAAATATTAGGCATAACAAAATTTTCTAAAAAAAAAAAAAACGAGAATATTTACCGTTCTCAACTGCTGCAGCAATTCAGTTTCCTCTTTCTGTTTGTCAAACTCTCTCTTCATAGTGAAGCTGAGTTTGTCAAGTGGCGCGTCCTTATTCCACGCCATCTTCCCCGCCGGTTTCGGGGCCGCACCTTTCAAGTACGAAACCGTCGTTGTTAAAAGTTTCGCGGCCTCCCCTCCGTTTGTCTGCCTCGGTATGTTCGATTTCATACCCACACTATTATATAAAGCATTCGTGGGCGATTTTGTAGGCGATGCTGGTTTTATATACGCGTCCGCTTGCCCGTTCACGCGTCCGTAGTCGACGTTCCCATTTACTGTGGTGTACATTTTATTGACGTTCCTGGACGGAACTACTTTTTGTACTGGTCTTTTATTCGTTTCTTCTTGTTTGTCGTTATTTCCATTTTGGTTTGGAAATCTTCTGGGGGTTGAGTGGAGGAGTGGGGAGTTTGGCACTTGTGAGGTATTAGGAGAGGTGGAGTTTGATGACAGGGAACGGTTATAAAGATTAGGTGATACATTACTGTAGCCATTTACTGGGGAGTGGGGAGCCGAAGATCTCTGGAAATGGACCGGGCTTTGGCTCTGGGATTGAGGGGTAGAGTCCAGCTCTGGTGAGGGTTGGTCGGTGCGGGGCCGGTAGATGTCTTGCTGGCGTTGCTGTCTTAAGGCTTCTTTGTATTGTCTGAAAACGGGATGATAGAAATTGAGAGTAATATCGTCAATTTTGATACAACAGCCAAATTAAAAACTTTCCAATCTCATGTTACTGTCATTGTCATGTTAAGATTTTACAAAAATATTACCTTTAATAACAAATTGTAGGCAATATGGAGAAATTCCATTACAATAATATTTTAGAGGCATATATGTTGCCCTATGCAGAGGAAGGTTCGCCCGGTATGATTTGGAGTTTCAAACAAGACAAATCCAACTTTCTACTGCGCCTATATATATTTTAAGAAATTATATAATTGTATTTTTTTAGATTTGGAATGTTTGCAATTTAGCTGTAAGAAACTTGAATGACACTTAGGTATGATTAATTTCAAATGTCATTTCATAAATGCTATTAATGAAAATTTAATAAATTTAATGTTAAGATTACACGACCTTTTAATGAACACCAATGACGATTAATTCCGTTGCTATACGTATATTATATATTGTATACTTACATAAATGAATATATCGATTAAAAAAAGCTGTGAAAACGATATTTATATATAATACAGATTATAAATGTTGTTAGTCCCACACCTAAGTGTCATTATAGAATAAAAAAGAAACCGTATAGTGCAACATGTACATGAGAGTCGTGCATATGAGTGACGATGTACCTGTAGGTTTGCTGATGTGCTAATTTAGTCTTATCGTCGCCATTTGAAATGTTCCCTTCGGGTGATATACGGAGGCTGAAAGGGACAACACCGGGGGGTTAATATAAAAAGGGTCGGAAATAAAAAAAAATAGAAAGATGTGACGAAGGAGATGATAATGTCGATGACGAAAACGGGCAATAATTTTTAGTTTACCTCTGTTTCAGCCAATGCATGAGAAATAGAAGAAATTTGAAAAGATAATTACACTATAAGTTCTAAAGTCAACCATAAAATAGAAGGTATCTATTTCAATACACATGCTGGCCTTTTCAGGAGAGCATAAAGAACCTTCTTGCTTTTTCCAAGCAAGTAACAATATAACAAATTGTACACAGCAAATGTTTCACGGTATTTACCTAAATACAGCTTTAGCGTAGTTAATCCAATCCAATCTCCGAAGTATCATCCTAATTAATCTATAATGCTACATTGTACATGCAATAATCGAACATTCACAAACTTAAATATTTATAATGATACTATACATTAAGTAGGAATATCCCACATGCAACTAATTCTTGTAATTTTACAAAATACTCTACAATAACCACGTAATATACATATTTTTGTACTAAGATAAATCGAGATCAGTTCAGTTCCTCCCCGTCCATTAACATGCATTTATTCTATAAATAGAAGTTTTTGAATGTGCTTCTTGCCATGGAGACCAGAGTAGAGCGACACGGCTCAGTTTATGAGCGCTTTGTGTAAGTAAGAGAACCACAAATAGGGAACACAAATTAACCAGCTCACGGACCCCCCAGTTCCGCGAGCCCTGTGTCCGATGCAGCTGTAAGAGCCGCATAGGCTAACAGCACCAACTTCAACAGAATCTAGAGCTACTTGCCATTACAATTATAATGTGCAAATTGGCTTAAATACAATATAGTAAAACGGTTGTTCTGTTAAAGTGAAAGAATTTGTATTGTCTTTAAAAACTGATATAACAAAGCTCTTAAAATGTTACACATTTGATAAGTGATTTACTTACATTATTTTTCTTTTTTCCAAAGGTATATTGGTTGAAACTTTATTTAATACTCAGATGGCAATAGTAATCTATATAGAAAATGAAGGTAATTTAATTTAGACATTAAAATTATTTAATATAATAAAGTACGAAATGCAATACAAATGAAAATTTCTCATTGCTCTAACCAAAGTAAACAATTAACAAATTTTATGTAAACACTAATAAAAACAGAAATGTGGAATGCCGTTCATTGATTGTGTTGTTTATTCCTTATGAAAATATTTCACTAAACCAAATCTAATCTAACAAATACATATATGCCCATAATTATTAAATATGTCTAAGTCATATATTTCTTGTGTCGAGATATTTAATGAATTGCATTTGAACGAATTAAAAAATATTTGTACATTATATGACATTTTAATTTATAATTTTTTTTAGCCTTGATTAATGGAAATTTATTATGAATATGTAATTTTGTCTGAATTTCATTATTTATTTTAGAATTGACTTAGACCATTTTTAAAATTAACTGAATGTCCTTTATATGACCTAATAAAGCAATAACGAATTATGAGTTTTATTTGAAACAATACATTTAATGGATAATTCATGAACATTTATTAATTATTTTAAAAAAGTAATCCATTTTTATCATTTCGAGATTTTAAGATTCTTAAAATGTTCCTGAAAAACCGGAGGGATGTATGGTAGTAAACACATAATATATTTTTTTCTTCCGTTGCCGGTCTAATGGTTGTATATAATGGAAGTAATGTAATATTTCCGTATATGTTTGGTCTTCCTCTTTTCGGTGAAAGATCCCAAACGTTTAATTTAGAATCATCTACAGAAGTTTATTAGAACATTTTATAAAGGTTCATTTTTCATTATTTGATTGTCATTTATTTTACTGGCTTATTATGTAGTTCAGGAACGGGTCAAAGAGGGCCACGAGCGATTTTCAAGTTATGTTTATATAACTTCTTTAAATGTTTGATTCAGACCACTTTCATAATTAACACTAAATGAATTCCGTATAACGTTGAAATTGCAACCACTATCTAAAGGTTCATTTTTGAAGTCAAGTTACATTGAATAAATTTAGTTTGAAATAATGTGGTGTGAAATAAGTGATAAACTCATTTTTTTTTAAATTTTGACTTCGGCCACTTTCATAATTATGGGCACATATATAAGTTGGTCCCCATATGTATTATCACTTCTATCAACGATAAAAAACCAAATTGTCTCACGACTTACCCAGTTAGTAAAGGCGTCAAAGGCGCCAAGGGTGATTCACTGGAGAGCGATTGTGCCCTGGAGAGGGCGGCGCCCGGCGACAGCGTGGAGGGAGTGCTGGGTGTCGACCGTCCCGAGCCACCACCGCCTGCTTCACCGCCCGCTAGCGACAAAATATTAAGTTTATTTTATAGTTGGTGCTTTTAACAGTGGCAGAGCTACACTGCAGTTTGTTTTTAACTGCAGAATGAATAGGTCAGCTCGACCAGGGTAGGACCACGCCCTCACAGACATTAGCGTGAAATAGCAGCATAACGCTGCTGTGTGTTCGTCTGGTGAGTGAGGGGATCCGGAGACCTTTATTACTGGTGACGAGGCATTCCATCTCAGTCCTCAAGGGTGACAGCGCATCTGCATTATGATTCCTTGTCAGGGATGAATGTAGATATCATGGGCCACAGGAAACACTAAACATCAGGTGCACTGTGTGCTCGTTTGCAACTCTCAATGTAATAAAAAAAAACAGGCTCACAGTTCACCTTAGGGTTAGTACGTGATGGTAATAATTCCTACGGCCCATTGCATGCACATTCCTCTTTAATAAGGCATCATAACGCAGTTGTATCGTCACGCCTGAAGATTAGGAAAGAGGGAATGCCTCGTCACTAGCAATAATGTTTGGGCTTCGTCGTTAGTAGTAATGTTCGGTCACCTTCCTCACGAAACAGAAAATAGTTCAGAAAATTGTTTATTACGCTGGTATATATATATGTTATATGTACAAAATAAAAAATCCCATTTTGTTTGTATAAAAAATATATACCGCCTAAATAAAAATAATGGGTCGCGGGGTAAAGTATTATCGTATTTTATAAGTAAAAAAGTTGCGGTAAGATCTATTTGTTCTCTGTACGTATCTGGCTGGTTTTGATATTATTAAATAGATGACATGAATTGAATACATGACTCATTGAATTGATAAACAGAATGGGTCTGGTTTTTCATCATGATAACGGCAGATCATATACACCGTTAGCTACTCAGCAAATATTGAGAGGAAGCTTAGTTGGGAAATGCTAATTCATTCACCATATAATCTTTGCCATTGTATATAAAATACGAAATTTTTTTTCCCCGACCCATTACAATTGTAGCCACTTACCGTCATTGGACCACCTCTTATCGACACCATCAGTGCAGTATCCGCTATCGACGACATGTCTCGGCTTATGCCTCAGGCAGTCGATGGTGGCATTTCCCGACGTGATCTGAAGAGCTGTGCTGTGTGGTGATGTGTTATTGATGTAGGACGTATGCTTTGCAGACCGTCTCGTCTCGTCCACGCGTCTATGTGCCGGTAATGAGTCCTTGTTCGACATGTTCTCTAGATATTTGAAGATGTGCACACGCCCGCGCATGCATACCTGGAAACATACGAAAACATATTCAGAAAATAGTTGATATATGGATGAGAGGCATCTTGACATCTTAGAGTTAAATTTGAAGAGATACCATGTGTGCCAGTGGTCTTGCCTAAGCGCCGGTTCATGATTAGTGATTTTTGAAAGTTAGTAAGAATCAAGATATAAAATATTGTATACCTTTAAGTGGTAGAGTCACGCCGCTGTCATGAACTAGCTATAAGTGAAATAGGTTGGCTCGGTAATAACGATATACGCTCTCTGAAATAATAATGTAAAATATTCCTTTAACCCTACTGTTGTTGTTGAACCCATCCAACGATGCAAAAAATAAAACTGGGTCATGATAACTGGTTACGAGTAACGAAACCCATCTTAGACCTCAGGGGTGTCAAACAACAAAGCACCTACATTATTCCTTGTATCAGATTCCTTATCAAGAATGAATCCTTTTAATCGCCTCAAGGTTCGTATGTAACAGAACAACACTGGTTTCTTTAATTCATCTTTTACCGTTCAGGCTATACAGCTCCAGAACGCCCTGCCCGATGACATTAAGCAAGCTGCTAATAAAAATTATTTTAAAAGACTGATTCGGGAAAACATCTGAAATTGCTATTTAAATATTTATATTATCTATTTTCATATCTTTAAGGTCTATATTATATATTTGTGTATTCATTATGTAATGTATTTTATTTATTATTATGTATATTAAGTGTGTTATATATGATTTGTTATTATTTAGAATTAGTTTGTTATTGGAACCTACCTACAGTCAATGTTTCCCATCTCAAGGGTTGACTGGCAGAGAATGCCAACAGGCATTACGTTCGCCGATCGTACCCTTGTTTTAAAGTAAGTTGTTTGCAATTGAAGATTAAATATAATAAAATAAATTTAAAAAAAGTGTCATTGTCCACATGTGACCTGTGTGCCCCTGTCATCCCTCAAGTGTCAAGGAACCAGTCACATGGATCCATGTTAGAGAAGACAAATTCTTCTTCTTCTCTCTTCTTGATGACTATTCACCCATATGAGAACTTATCACCAGTAAACGAAGTTAGTTAAACTCCCTCCCGCCCCGACGACCTTCTTTAAATATGCCCAGCAGTAAGGTAATAATAGACTAAGACAATTTGGTCATCATGGATTGATATAAATAAAATAATGGTTTATCTGACGATAAATTGTGATGTCATTGACAGGCAACGAAAAGGAAAAAAAAAATATTTAGAAAGCTATGTAGACCTTCCAACTTATCTCAGAATAGTTGGGTGACAAAAAATGGACCACGAAAACCGTTACGACAGTTTTACATTTTTGTTTTTAACCGAACGAAATATTCTTGGTATTTAGTGCGCAAAATAATTATAATAAAATTATATACGAAGTTAACGCGAGCACATAACGACTGCTCTCAGCTCTTAAATAATAACGACGTAGCGTTAATATTTTGTAGCACTCTTAAGTATATTCCAGGACTAAAATATTGTAAATAGCAAAGTGAAAAGCACTCACGCACATAGCTTGGTAGAGTCCTTGGTTTATATTCGTCGACTATCAGGATGTCGAAATTTTAATATTTAGTACTTACTATTTGGCAAAAAAAAACAAACAAAAATTGATATTCAATAAATTCAAAAACCATAAGCCAGTATTTGATATGGGCCTTCTATTATATGCGGTCATCCACGCCTCCTTTCCCTCATCCAGCAGTCCTTACGATGTCGTCGGTTCACCTGGAGGGAGAACGCCCTACAACCCCACTTCCCAGATGCGGCTTACAGTCGAAAACTTTCTCCACCGTCTTCTGTGGGCCGGCGACAGATGCGGCGGACCCACTTTATGCCTCTTTTTTTTAAAAATCAAAACCAACGGCGCAAGACAGTTCTTATAATGGTAAGTAATGCCTGCAGTCCATAAACACCTACATCCTCCAAGCTCTACAAGCATTTAAGGTGTATATACAATATGCGTGTCCCTAATCCGCGAGGAATGTGATGGCAACCGAGTTTTATTCAGTTGTACAAAAATTTGTCAGCCAGTTATACAAAAACTATGTTAAACACAAAACACGCTTAACAACATAGTCATTTATTTTTAGCTCCTCATAAGTCCACTGCTGAACATAGTCCCCCCCCCAATCCCGGGTCCTGAGCCACCTGCATACATCAACGTCCCACTAACCATAGCGTAAAGTCGACGCTTCAGTTTGTGTGGGTTCTTAGTAGCGTTTGAATATTAACTATAATCTTTGGATTTTTTATTTTATTAATTGAGAGCAACAAACGAGTACACAGTTCACCTGATGGTAAGTGATTCCTGCGGCCCATGACATCTACATTCATCCTTGACAAGGAATCATAATACAGATGCGTTGTCACCCTTGATGACTGAGATGGAATGCCTCGTCACCAGTAGTAAAGGTCTCCGGATCCTTGCACTCACCAGACGAAACACAGCAACATAATGTTGCTATTTTACGCTGGTATTCTGTGAGGGCGTGGTCGTGGCCCCGGCCGAGCTGACCCATTCATTCTGCAGCTAGAGACAAACTGCAATGTACCTCTATCACTGCTGAATTGAATTAAACTTACAGTAGTGGGTGGCGAGACGAGTGGGTTGTTGTCCAAGTTAAGCGTGACGAGCGTGGTCATGTTGCGTAGCTCCAGCGGAAGTGACGAGATGCAGTTACAACTCACGTCCAAGTGTTCGAGGCGTAGGTATGTGATCTCTGTAATGAAGATTTACCAAATTTATTCTATTACTCCAATAAAAAGTATCCTATATCAGATAGCTTTACTAGGTATAGGTGACGTAGAAGCTTCCTATTCTACTTATGGTAACTTTTCAGTATAGCTCATCTCAGCCTCATTGACACATTTATTCATTGAGGTTAAATAATCAAGATGCAGGAGAGTTCATAATTGATGATGTTCTTGTGGTCGACTTAGACCACGGCGATACCTTTTAATATTTAATATGAATTCGTGTGAGAAAAGAGTATATATTATAGTGTCGTAATCGATTACGCAAACACAGTGTCACTCACTTGTCGACTTCTTTCTGGTCTGGTTGAATAAGAGGAAGGATCAGGTACAGTGTTAAGAGCACGGGACATACACACATTCCAGATTCGAAAATCAACAATTTGTGATACACACATATTGTAAGTCGGCTGGTAATAGAATCTGGGACCCACGACACGCTTCAATGCTTCGTTACTTCCAATTAGGTTCCAATCTCTCAATAAATAAAACACATTACACATAATGTTGCTAGTGTTAAGGTTCGATAAATTACATTCTTATTTAATTCAATTGGAACGCAAAAAGATTAGTTTCCAGGCCAATAACTATTTGATTCGAACATTTTGTACTGGCAACACTTAAGTTTGTCAGTTGGTTGTTAAAATTATCGAAAAGCTGGCAAGTAAAAAAAGGTCGGTTGAGCATTCTGACTCGAGCTGTTGGACGAGAAGGTTGTGAGAAAGAATAAAATTTTGTTTCCCATAACCTGGATTTTCTTCAGTACTTCACTTAAGCATCCTGAAAGTCTAAATTCAGTTCATAGTATCAGTGATTATTATACTTTTTTGCGATGGTATTCTGTGGTGATTGGTTTTCCCGCGTCCCTTTTCCTTCCTTCAATCAATACGCCCAATAAATTTAAGATGGGTAAAACGACAAACTAAAGGCGGGGAAAGATTATAAATTTCCTAAATCATATATAACTTGCACATGTTGGAGCTGACGCAGGTTTCTATTGCCATTTTCACTGATACTTCTCTTATTATGTAAAAATATCTATTTCACCGGTGTGTAGGAGACCTGCAATAACTATTATTTGTACAGCAAAGGACTGGAATAGTTTGCCCGCGTCTGTCTTTCCGTCCGATTACAATGTGGGTGTTTTCAAGAGTTGACTGAATAGGCATTTACTGAGCTAGTGCGCCTTATCATCTAGGACTGCATTTCCGCTTAAAATCGTGGTCAAGCACTTGCTTTGAAAGTTAAAAAAAAAAAAGACTAATAAGCGTATATATTGGTGTTGCTCATCGAATCGATCGTTTCCAACGTCGCCCCCTCAGCGATACAATGTGTACAATAACATCGAAACTTTCGCCACACCTCCGCCGCGCCCTAACAATATTTCACTTAGTGTCACGTTATACGGTTTCGCCATATTACTTGCGCCGCAATCGACCTATATCACTAAATTTTCTTTGTTTACTTCATTGCCATAATAAATTACTTCTTTATATTAAGCAAGTTTTAGCTACCATCATGGAGAAAGTATTGTGCAATTTACTTAATCGCCTTTAACAGATTGCCCGTGCACTGCCTAACTCAAATGAAATTAATGCAGAATGTCACGCAAAAAACCCCCGTTCACCTATAAATGCAGTTACGAGACATGGATTAATCAATAAAAAAATACTCGACACCAAAACACCGAAATTAAAATTTTGTGACAGTGGCCAATTATTGTTCAAAGTTGAGGTCTTACAACACAAGTAAATGTCTTCTCCCTATTATAACCCCTGCCAAAGTAATATCAATTTGTATAGTGACACGCCCTAACAGAATACCAGTGTAAAATAGCAGTATAAAGAGTGTAGGGATGCGAAGACCCTAATTACTATTGATGAAGCATTACACATTAATACTTAGGGGTGATAGTGCATCTGTATTGTGATACCTTATCAACAAAGAATGAGGGTGTTATGATCCGTAAAAAAATGCCTCCAACAAAGTGTGGAAACAAAAAAATCTTCCTTGTCATCATTTTCATCTAATTAAGGATCTTTTAATGAAGTGCTCTTGCACGCAATTCATCTGATCTTCGATACGGAATTATAATGCAGTTATAACCAGATGACATCAACTGACAATGATATATTATAGTGACCTAAGCATTTGCGTAAACATCCCGCGTCTGATGTTATGTTAGCCGAGGACAAAGATGGAATGTCTCATCTTTAGTAATACTGCTGTGTTTTGTCTGGTGTCTTACCATCAGGTGGACTGTGTGCTCATTTGTTATTCATAATGTAAGACGTAAAACATATATATATATATATATATATATATATATATATACATATATATATATACATATATATACTTAACAGATGAAAATGTAGCTAAAAAAGCAGAAAACGCATCGCTTTATGCTTATATATGCTATCACGTAACTTATGTATAATAATTACACTTACGGTAAATCAATCATCGAAATAAAGGTGCAACGTATTTTTTTTAAACACAGACGGCGTGTGTCATCAACACCTGCATGTATTTAATGTTCAATGAATTTTACTACATCTTGTTTATTCGTAAATAGCTTGCGTATATAAAATACGCACACACGGTAAATGGTCGCTGTCGCCCATAAATAGTAAAGCCATGCTGTAGTTTGTTTACAGATGCAGCATGAATAGGTTGGCTTGACCGGCACATGCAGGGGACGCGATTAGCGTTAAATAGTAGCATATTGCTCATGTGTCTGATGAGTGAGCTGAGTTTGGCAAGTATAAAGATCCGGAGACCCGATTATTCATTCGACGCTCAGCAGTCGCCGAGAACGGTCGCCCGGCTCCCCGCCACGATCGTCCCGAGCTACCTGCCCCCGAGCAAGCCACCTGCGCACCCATTGTTCCGAGAACAATACACCGAGCAATTTTTATTGCTGTTGCTATTGTGATCGGAATTTAGTTTCCAAGAAAGCTATTGTAAAGCCACCTGGGTGGTTATACTAGTGGATACCTTGCGGTGTTAACTAAGCTAGTGTAGGGCAAGCCCCGTACGCCCGCGGTTCCCCTTCTGGGAAACGCAAGATAGCGGAAGGAGTCAACGTAAACTTGGCCTTGGGTAGTGCCCTAGCCAAGGTTGACCAACCCGCTAGACTTATAATTGTCTCACGCGTATTTTTAGTTAGCTCTAAGCACACACCCAAGTGCACAAATAAGATTGGCACTTGGACGCACTAGGGCTACACAACTAGGCACTCATCCTCCTGCCTATACCCGGCAGGGGAGGAGTAAACTACTCACCCCGGCACCCCACCGGAGGCCACACATCCCGCGTAATAGTATTAATATTATTAATAATTTGTGTACAATGGAGAATCAACAATGGATTTCCTTGTACACTTGGTCAGCTGCCTGAAGAGTAAATACCCCGATGTCTTCGAAGACATTATGAAAGAGCAACCCTACAGGAGGGGCAAAATCACCCTCAAGGTCCTCCTCAAGGGCCTCTGCCTCATCGTCCTCCTCGGTCTCCGAAATGGAGCTAGATAGCCCTTCGTCCCCCGAGGACCTCCCGCAAGACACCAGCAACTTCACGCTGGTGGAAAAGAAGCGAAAAAAGCGAGCTTCACCCGCCCCGACGCCGCCACCCAAGGCGAAAAACGGGAAAGCGATGTCCCTCTCCCCGGCCATCGACATCTGTGGCCCAACCCCATGGTACCCCCTCTGCAGCCTCACAGCAAGCCCCCGCCGCTCCTCAGCGCGCCACTACTGGCTCCCCCCAAACTTCGGCTGTCTCACAGCCATCGAAACGCCCGCCGCCTGTCTTCATACAGGCACAAGATAAATGGCCGATTGTCGTATCGGCCCTTTCCAATCGCTACAAATATCAAGCGATCCCCACCGCTGTAGGCATTAAACTGCAGCTAGAAACCACGGATGACCATAGAGCTGTCACCCGCTACTTACAAGACAAAGGTGTATTCTTTCACACCTACACCCTGGCAGAAGAGCGCCAACTTAGAGTGGTTATTAAAACCTTCCGCGGAAATCCCGCAGACCTCATCAAAGAGGACCTCCAGGCTCAGAATTTACCCGTCCTATCCGTGCATAGGATGTACAGTGGGCATAACAAAAAGCCATTCAACATGGTAATTGTGGCCCTCGAAAGGTCCGAGGCAGGGAAGCAGGTATTTAACCTGAAAACGTGCTGCCACCTTTCTGGGCTCACAATAGAGCGCCCTCATAAAAATGTGTGCCACAAATGCCAGTTATATGGCCACTCTGCTCGCAACTGCTTCGGGAAACCCAGATGCGTAAAGTGCCTGGGTGACCATGGCACCACCGACTGTCCGAGACCCAAGGACAAGGCCCTTTTGGCTGCTTTCGGGCCCCCCGCATGTGTCCTGTGCAACTCAGAGGGACACACAGCCAATTACCTTGGCTGCCCAAAGGCTCCCAAGCCGAAACGCCCGGCACTTAAAGTCGCACCTAAGGTAGCTACACCGATCGCCGCTCCCGCGCCTATTCTCGCTCCTGTTCGTCCTCTACGTCCCGTATGGAAAACTCCTACTGGCGTAGTGACCGTCGCTCAACCGGTTGAGCAGCCCCCTCCATCAGCCGGACGGCCGGTTAACGAAAGCGACCTCGACCTGGTGTGTCGCTTCGCCGCCGTTTTCAACGGCGCCGACGTCTCAGCCCTTGCAAAAGCCCTAAGGGACTCCAATGGCAAGCCCGAAATCAGGATTGCTGCCACAATGCGCTACCAACATGTAGTGTCAGCCATCGTCAATTTTCAAGCATAGAGGGCCTTTATAACGGCAGAGTAAAACCGCGTTCCCTTAACGTCGCATTTTTTAACGCGAACGGTATTAATAATCAACGCGACGAAATCTTCAATTTTGTTCGCGATCACCAAGTCGACGTGCTCCTAGTGCAAGAGACATTCCTCAAACCGCACACTCGCAATCCCAACATCGCGAATTATAACATCATTAGAATGATAGAACTTCCGCCGCTAATGGCGGAACTCTCATCTACTATAAAAGTCCTTGCACTGCGTGCCCGTCGATACGCCAACCTAACCTTCCTAGAAGCCTCGGTCTGTCAGCTAGCCATGACCGGCCACGCCCCATCACAATCGCGTCCGTCTACCTGCCTTGCAGACGTGACGCACAAGTATTACGAAGCGACTTCGTGGCGCTCCTTTCCTTGGAAACTCAGTCATTTTGGCAGGAGATTTCAATAGCAAGCACACTCGGTGGAATGCAACTAAAATCAACCCCGGGGGTTGGCTTTAGACTCGCTAAGCGACGCACTCGACTTCGACGTCGTAGCGCCTACTACGCCTACCCATTTCCATACATATTGGGTCACGCACCGGACGTGCTTGATATTGCCATCTGTAAGAACATCAATCTCGCCTTCCAAGGCATAGAGGTAATCCATGAGCTCGCTTCCGATCATCGCCCCGTTCTTCTTCGGTTAGGGCCCTCCGCCCCAACCTCACCCTCCACCAAAACCATTGTAGACTGGCACCGACTCAGGAACGCCCTGAGGGAAGCCACATCACCGCACCTAGATGCTATTCCTAGGAACATATCTTCAGTCAACGACACGAACCTCGCAGTTCATGCCCTCACTAGGCACATCCAGACCGTAATCGTGGATTGTTCGAGGCAGGTTCCCTCGGTGGAAGACTACCGATGGACCCTGCCAAACGACATAAAGGACCTAATGAGGCGCAAGAATGCGGCGACTCGTGCCCACGACTTATATCCCACTGAAAGTAACCGGCTGGTGCTACGTACCCTTCAGCGTGAAGTTCGATCACGCATAGCTCAGTATAGGAACGATCGGTGGGATAATCACCTCTCCAACATCGAACCTTCCCATCTCGCCTACTGGCGACTTCCCAAATCCCTAAAAGGGGGCACCGCCCAAACAATGCCTCCCTTAGCGCGTCCTAATAAACCACCCGCCTTCTTAGACGAAGAGAAAGCCGAATGTCTGGCTGACAATCTCGAGCTCAATGCTCACCGAGCACCCTACCGATCGACGCCGCTCACCTTGAAATGGTTAACAGCGAGGTCGACCGGAGGAGTAAGGAACCACCTCGCGATTCCGTCACTCAAGTTACATGCACCGAAGTTGAGTCCATAATTAAAACCTGCGACCACGCAAGGCTCCCGGCCCGACGGTATCACCAACAAGGTGATGAAACTCCTACCCATGTCCATTTTACACCTACTGGTGATAATCTACAACGCGGCCATATCCAAAGGCACCTTCCCGAACACCTGGAAGGAAGCCGATGTCATAGGGATTCTCAAGCCCTCAAAACATCCAACCGATCCATCAGCCTATCGACCCATAAGCCTACTCAAAGTCTTGGGTAAGGTATATGAAAGGCTCATCCTCACCCGCCTCAAGGACTTCATGCTGTCCCGAGGGCTGCCAATCAATGAGCAGTTCGGGTTTCGCACCCAACACTCATGCACACATCAAGTGCACCGCATCACGGAGCACATCCTCAGTAAATTTCTTCAGGGCTACCAAACTGGGGCACTTTTTTCTCGACGTGGCGAAAGCTTTCGACAAGGTCTGGCACAACGGGCTCATATACAAACTATATGAGCTCGGTGTGCCAGATCGACTCGTACTCATCATCCGAGATTTTCTCCGAAATCGAACCTTTCGTTACCGCGTCGAGGGAACGCGCTCCGAGTTCACCCCATTTGTGCCGGAGTACCACAAGGCTCTGTCCTAGGTCCTACTTTATACACACTCTACACCAACGACATACCGCGCACTCGCGGTGTAGAGCTAGCCCTTTTCGCCGATGACACCGGCCTCTACGTGTCTGGATTTAAACCAGACGCTATTTGTAAACGCCTCAATCTGCAGCCAACACCTTAGGGAAATGGTTTCGGAAATGGAGGATCGAGTTAACCCACCAAAGTGCAGCCATTTACTTCTCTCGGCGCAACAAAACGCCGCATCTCAAACTATAGAGTTATTTGATCGTCAATCCTGGGAAAAGACAGTCAAATACTTAGGCGTCACATTAGATGAAAGACTCACCTTCGGTCCGCATGTCAACCGCGTACGGAATCGAGCAGCGTTCGTCCTAGGTCGTTTGCACCCGTTACTTAATAAAAATAGCAAAATGTCCCTGCGTAATAAAATTACACTTTACAAAGCGTGCATCCGACCCATAATGACATACGCAAGCCCCGTCTTTGCGCATGCCTCCCGCGTCACATTCACCGACTTCAGGTAATACAAAATCGTTTCATGCGCAAGGCCACCGGTGCGCCGTGGTTCTTGCGTAATGAAAATCTACACATAGATCTTGAGCTGCCGACCATGGCTCAGTACCTGAAGCAGGCTTCTCGCCGATATTTCAACTCTGCCGTCACACACCGAAACCCTTTGATTGTAAGTGCCGCCACTTACAATCCCATCGCGAATCACAGATTTACCCGCGTCCGTAGGAGACCGAGGCACGCCCTCGACGACCCTGACGACGCAACCACCAGGGCCCAAGCCCTTCATAAAACACAACACACAAACATTGCACCCTCATATCGCCCCGCCGACGGCGGGGCGTCGCAAGCTAAAGTTATTCGCGATACCGCCATGTCACTGGCGGTTCTCCAGTCCATACAGACAGAAGCGTTGCTGGAGTTTCTTGCGCCACTTCTTCTCCAGCGCCCACGCATTCTGAAGTGGTGGTACAGGTAGTTAATAATAATAGTGATATTAATTAAGATAATCCTCTGTCAGAAGCAACTGACCGAGCCGAGGTTCGGCCCTCTTGGGCACCCTCGAGTCAGACGCTCTCGCGAAACAGGGTAACGGTCAAGCCGAGGCTCCCTCTCAGGAGCCCTTGCGCTGATTACCCATATATAGAGGTCTCGACTGAGAGCCATAAGCGCTCGGTCACCTCTCAACCCGGTGAAACTGTAAAGCCCTGGGGCTAACAGCGGCCATCAGCCCGAAAAAAAAAAAAAACCCGATTATTCGCGTCGTTGGATTGCATTACATACCTTAGGAGTGACAACGCATGTGGATTTTGAAGCCCACCAGAGCCGCCGCTTTGTTTACAAGAAGATAATTTACTTACGTAAAGGCAGTAATCCCAGCTGATTGTTACTAAGGTCGAGCGCTCTCAATCCCCCACAATCGCCGAGGGTCATTGGAACTTGAGTCAGTCTGTTGTTGGAGGCGTCTAGTTCGGCAAGCGAGCCCATCTTTCCAATCTCCTTCGGCAGCGTCGCCAGCAAATTGTCCGGCACCAGAAGGACCTGCAGTGGCATTTGACATACTTCCCGCGGCAATTCTGTTAGCTGGTTGGAACTGTAAACAAAGAGAGAGACAGAGTTATAATATAGAGTATATATCGCATCTTTAAAAAGTAAGTCGAAAATGCCATCACTTATTTATTATACTTAAGTATTTGCACAAGTAAAACTAACATTTGACAAAAAGGCGGGCTTAATGCCAAAAGAATTGTCTACTTTTGAGCACAGAATATATTTAGGGTTAAAGAAAAGAAACTTATTTTAATTTTAAGAGTACATTAATGTAATTAATAATTTATTAAAAAAAACATAAATATTAATTAAAGTTATCTGTACATACGTATGTAATATATACACATTCAATATATATTTTAAAAGTATGTTACTTAAGGGTACGTGATCACCTATATTTCAGGCAACAAGTATCACTTTCCTCGACTATAAATCAAGAGTCAGGAGCGTTATACCCGGCCAGAGCTAAAGCGGAATATCTTTACTATTAATCGAGTTTTAGTTTATTTTGTTTGCTAAGTAACAGTAGCAGTGGTTATTGCTATTTTATTAAGCACTTCATCAATATAATTATTATTATTATTCGGTAAAATTTGTAGTACCCAAATTCACCATACGTAGGTTTCAATCATTCGTAATTCATCAATCACGATTCGATTCGACTTCGACCTTGGAGATACTACTTGAAATTTTAGTATTATTAAACGAAAACATAATCTGTGTGTTATAAATTTAAAATATATTTTGAAATGTAAATCTTTTAAAAACCTATGATTCTAATCTTAGAATAAGAATCAATAAATACTCGAACATTGTTTAGTTACTGCAACATTCGATCATGCGTTTATTCACTCATACCGTCTAGCGTAACCAATACACGAACACTTCCATTCAACACTTTTAGCACTACCGGGTATTAATACCACGCGTAGGGGGGCTCCTACTACGGCGTGAACATTGCATGTAATTAGATCAACCGAAACCGTTAATCGTTCCGCATCTGACTAAATAGCGTACGGGATCGTGGAAGTGTATACATTTAGCTTCCTGCATTTTATGTAATCCCTACTCAGAGGGCCCTCCCGCTCGCGAGTCTAATTAGATAAAGCTATAGTAGAGGTCTCTGGACCAACAGCAATACTCACACATAAAAAAAAATATATGTAATGTATAGGTGACGGCCGCGTGGCATAGTAGTTCCAGAGCGTCGTGGGTCCTCGGTTCGATTACACAAGAATTATTTGAGTATCACGAATTATTGGTTTTCGAGTTTCAGTGTGATGTTAATGTCCCGTGTTTTGGACACTCCATCTGAACCTACCTTCAGATCTTATTGCACATTCATTACATCGAGCTAGGGCGTGAAAGATGTGGTTTTGAAAAAAAAAAAGGTCTCGTGTTAAATTCACTTTTACTATTTTATCATGACACACCAAAAGAAGTATAATCTAAAAAAAATATAACTTTTCTTGGTTTCAGTTATTAAACAACTTTAATATAATCTATTAAAGATTGAATTTCCTTTTAGCCAAGTGGAACAGGTCACTTGACTGAACTTTGTGTAGTGAATAGCAGACGGGTGAAAGACGTAACTCAAAGGTTAAAAAATTAAAATGGCAATGGGCTCGCTACATAACCGATGAAACACGTATAAGAAAGTTTCTCGAGGAGAAGAAATCTTGCACACAGTGTTTGACGACCCGCGTTCGATGGAGTGACTCCTGTATGAGTTTACTTGACGTCGATGGATGCAGGTGAAAAACTAAAATAACAAGGGGCTCGCCAGATAACTGAAGAAATGTGGAAGGAAGTTTCTAGAGCAGAACTCTTCTATTGGCAAACGCAGTGTTAGACAACCCTCCTGCAATGGAGTAATGTAAGTTTACTGGACGTAATAATAATGTAAGACATGTGTTTGCAGTGGATTAATGGATGGCTGAGATCATAATCTCAGCATTAACTTTTGATTGTCAAAGGACATGGGCCACTCAACAAAGTTTAAGGACAGTAATGAAATTAAGTTTAAATAACAGACTATATATCCCTTTTATTATAAACAAATTAAAATCAATATTGTTCTTGAGGATACAGAGATATTTAAAAAATAAGATAAGAATTTTAGGTTATATGATTTTGCTGTCAATACACTGACACTTTAACATCATCATCAGCTTAAATATTATTTATATTACTATACTGTATGACAAAGACCTAATTCAATGAACGCCAAGACTTTGATGACCAATTTTATAATAAGTATGTAAAAATGAAATGTTTTTTTCTATAGATATTTCCATTATTGTCCTTGACAGCACGAGTAGCTGGGCCGAAAATAGCCCATGTCCTTTGTAAGTAACGTTATCATTCTAAGTAAAGTAAAATGTATCTTTAAGGCCTTCATATATCGATGCATACATACTTTCACATTTCGTTATAACACCATACGGCTTGGAGGAACTAGAGCAGAGATAATTGGGTGCCCTTTATCATATTGTGTGTTTCCCTTCCTATACGGGCTTATTTCCTGTACTATTGTAACATGTAAAATTGTATATAAAAGCCTGTAGTGGTAGTACATTGACAGCAATGGACTTTAACTAATTATTATATTTACATAAACTTTCGTATCACGTCCATGTTTTTGTTAAATGTTTCTATTATTTAACAGCGTGGTGGTACTTCCCCGGTATAGCCAAACCCATTCGCGCTAAAGCCAGTGCACCTTGCTGCAACATGGATATATAAAAAAAAGTTATTAGAATACAACTATATATATGACATGATTTTGACGGTTAATGTAATTGTAATAGGGCTTATCACAATAAACACGCAAGGTTAGCTAAATAAGGCTAAATTGTTACCGTTTAACATAAAAATTACTTTAACAGCCGCACTGCCGTCATGCTACACTCTCGATAGGCTCGCACGAGTACATCACGGTACATCCTGTTTTCACCAACGCGTATTGCTCTCATTACAATTAAACTGTACTTTATAGAATGACATAAATTCAATATGGATAAGAATGTATGCCAGCCATTTTATTACATACAATTGAGGGAAAAATCTAGTGATGGGCGTAGTTTGTGATTCCATTTTATAGTCGACGTATTTTAAATGTCACTGACAGTAGGAATGTGCACGAAATGCAACCTGTTATCGATACTTCGATACTCTACCTGCGCACGCGGGGTCGATGCGTCATTATGACCACTCTGACTCCTGATTGGTCGTTACGAGTAAGGGTTGTTCTTTTTCTATAAATATAAGATTTTTTGTTATGACACTCATTACATTACTTACGCTTCGTAACGCAATACGCACAATGGAGAATTTATTTTCTAACGTGGTCTTGAAGAAATTAAATGGTGACATCAACGCTCAAGCTCGGGCTGTAATTCACGTGTTCCTGTGTTTTTAAAAGAACTGAAACTGACCCCGAGAAAAAAGCTTGCCTCAATTTCAATAATCCACGAGAGCTTGTAGCACTGATTTGTGGAGTTAGTAGTGACCGTAGATCGAATAAAAACCGATGTAACGAACATATCGATTGTACATATCCCGTTATCGATATGCACCTCTACAATTCTTACGCACATCACTACACCTCTCCATAAGACCAGTAAGTGCGAGCGAGACAGACAGATAAATATGATTTATGACCCGAAGCCTTAGTTCATAATGCGGCGACTATAGTTGCAATAACATAAGCCTTTTTTTTTTTTCGGGCTGATGGCCGCTGTTAGCCCCAGGGCTTTTACAGTTTCACCGGGTTGAGAGGTGACCGAGCGCTTATGGCTCTCAGTCGAGACCTCTATATATGGGTACCCACGCAAGGGCTCCCGAGAGGGAGCCTCGGCTTGGACCGTTACCCTGTTTCGCGAGAGCGTCTGAATCAAGGGTGCCCGAGAGGGCCGAACCTCGGCTCGGTCAGTTGCTTCTGACAGAGGATTATCTTAATTAATATCACGATTATTATTAACTACCTGTACCACCACTTCAGAATGCGTGGGTGCTGGAGAAGAAGTGGCGCAAGAAACTCCAGCAACGCTTCTATCTGTATGGACTGGAGAGAACCGGCCAGTGACATGGCGGTATCGCGAATAACTTTGTTTGCGACGCCCTCGCCGTCGGCGGGGGCGATATGAGGGTGCAATGTATGTGTGTTGTGTTTTATGAAGGGCTTGGGCCCTGGTGGTTGCGTCGTCGGGGTCGTCGAGGGCGTGCCTCGGTCTCCTACGGACGCGGGTAAATCTGTGATTCGCGATGGGATTGTAAGAGGCGGCACTTACAATCAAAGGGTTTCGGTGTTTGACGGCAGAGTCGAAATATCGGCGAGAAGCCTGCTGCAGGTACTGAGCTATGGTCGGCAGCTCAAGATCTATGTGTAGATTTTCGTTACGCAAGAACCACGGCAGACCGGTGGCCTTGCGCATGAAACGATTTTGTATTACCTGAAGTCGGTGAATGTGACGCGGGGAGGCATGCGCAAAGACGGGGCTTGCGTATGTCATTATGGGTCGGATGTACGCTTTGTATAGTGTAATATTATTACGCAGGGACATTTTGCTATTTTTATTAAGTAACGGGTGCAAACGACCTAGGTCGAACGCTGCTCGATTCCGTACGCGGTTGATATGCGGACCGA
The DNA here is from genome assembly GCA_029286865.1 of Teinopalpus imperialis. Taxonomy (NCBI): domain Eukaryota; kingdom Metazoa; phylum Arthropoda; class Insecta; order Lepidoptera; family Papilionidae; genus Teinopalpus; species Teinopalpus imperialis. The sequence continues at coordinate 1,870,180 of JAGSMU010000012.1, forward strand.
AGGTGAGTCTTTCATCTAATGTGACGCCTAAGTATTTGACTGTCTTTTCCCAGGGGATTGGACGATCAAATAACTCTATAGTTTGGAGATGCGGCGTTTTGTTGCGCCGAGAGAAGTACATGGTTGCACTTTTGGTGGGGTTAACCTCGATCCTCCATTTCCGAAACCATTTCCCTAAGGTGTTGGCTGCAGATTGAAGGCGTTTACAAATAGCGTCTGGTTAAAATCCAGACACGTAGAGGCCGGTGTCATCGGCGAAAAGGGCTAGCTCTACACCGCGAGTGCGCGGTATGTCGTTGGTGTAGAGTGTGTATAAAGTAGGACCTAGGACGGAGCCTTGTACTTGTGTAGTGTAGTGTAGTTGTATTTGTGTAGTACTCCGGCACAAATGGGGTGAACCTCGGAACGCGTTCCCTCGACGCGGTAACGAAAGGTTCAATTTTGGAGAAAATCTCGTATGATAAGTACGAGTCGATCTGGCACACCGAGCTCATATAGTTTGTATATGAGCCCGTTGTGCCAGTCGAAAGCTTTCGCCACGTCGAGAAAAAGTGCCCCAGTTTGGTAGCCCTGAAGAAATTTACTGAGGATGTGCTCCGTGACGCGGTGCACTTGATGTGTGCATGAGTGTTGGGTGCGAAACCCGAACTGCTCATTGATTGGCAGCCCTCGGGAAGTCCTTGAGGCGGGCGAGGATGAGCCTTTCATATACCTTACCCAAGATTTTGAGTAGGCTTATGGGTCGATAGGCTGATGGATGGGTTGGATGTTTTGAGGGCTTGAGAATCCCTATGACATCGGCTTCCTTCCAGGTGTTCGGGAAGGTGCCTTTGGATATGGCCTCGTTGTAGATTATCAACAGTAGGTGTAAAATGGATATGGGTAGGTGTTTCATCACCTTGTTGGTGATACCGTCGGGGCCGGGAGCCTTGCGTGGTCGCAGGTTTCTAATTATGGACTCAACTTCGGTGCATGTTACTTGAGTGACGGAATCGCGAGGTGGTTCCTTACTCCTCCGATCAACCTCGCTGTTAACCATTGCAAGGTGAGCGGCGTCAATCGGTAGGGTGCTCGGTGAGCATTGGAGCTCGAGATTGTCAGCCAGACATTCGGCTTTTTCTTCGTCTAAGAAGGCGGGTGGTTTATTAGGACGCGCTAAGGGAGGCATTGTTTGGGCGTTGCCCCCTTTTAGGGATTTGGGAAGTCGCCAGTAGGCGAGATGGGAAGGTTCTATGTTCGAGAGGTGATTATCCCTCCGATCGTTTCTATACTGGGCTATGCGTGATCGGACTTCACGCTGAAGGGTACGTAGCACCAGCCGTAACATAGGCCTTATCATTTAATTTGTATTTGGGTTTTCTTCCTTCGGACAGTTATAGGAATGTATTTCTACCTTTCGGGAGTTAATAACATTGAAAAAATCAAAAGGAATTCATATTATGCACTTTTTTCTTCAAATAGAATAGGTGGGCGAGTAGCTCACCCGATTACTTTAACTGTAGGAAGCAGTCAACCGTACTTTACGCGCTAACGTAAAATTATTTAAGCCATCAATGCATTTACTTTCTGGATGAGTAAAGATTTATAAATATTTTGGGAAAACATTTAACTCGGTCATAATATGTGCTCATGTAGATTTAAAAAAAATCTTCTATTCATCTGATATTAAAACATAATTTAAGCGTCTATAGTATAAAGTATAGTATTAGGAACACGACGGAGCACCGACCTGTCCAAGCTTGCGTGGAGGCGATGGATGTAGCTTTGCTTTATGACGATCCATGAAGCCACGAATCCCATGTCATATGAACTGTTGGTAGGCTGTGATGGTGATGAGGAAAGTAACTTCTCAGGTTCGTATCTGCCATATGATTTTTGGCTAATAATATGCTTAGCATTTAGTTTGACTTAGTTGACTAAAATAAATTATATTGAAGTCATTTTAGCTTTTCGTCCAGCACGAAATAATTTATCTACTCCAATTAATTGTTTTGAACCGGCGAAGGATTGTTAACTTGACAAAACTCCATGTTATTAAATACACTTCTCATTATTATATATATATATATATATATATATATATATATATATATATATATCTCATATATATATATATATATATATATATATATATATATATATATATATATGTTAAACTGATAAATAGTGATAAATGGTTCCTAAAGGACAGTTATTTAGTGTGTAGTTATTATTTCATTATGACAAGTTATCTAGTGGCAGACACAGTTTCAAAAATTTTGCGTTATCGAGATTGCCCGTTATTTCCAATATCCAAAGATTGAGTAATGTTGACAGTAGTATTGCCTGATACTGAGACACCCGATATTGGAATGGATTTCGTCTGGTGTGTAGTACCGGGATCCGGAGACCTTTATTACTGGTGACACGGCAATTCCATCTTGGTCCTCAAGAGTGACAACGCATCTGCATTGATTCCTTACCAAGGATGAATGTAGATGTCATTGGCCGCAGGAATCGTTTACCATCAGGTAAGCTGTGTGTGTGCTACTTTGTTACTCACAATGCAATAATAAAAAAGTGATGATGATTGTCACCTTACGGATGCTCCTAAGGATGATGATAAGATGCCCCATCACATGTAATTTGGTCTCCAAATCCCTACACAAGAAACACAGTAGCGCTATACTATTTCATGATGATATTCCGTGAACGCTAGTTCCTACTTCCGTCAAACCGGCCTTTTCGTGTTTCAGCTACAAATAAGCTAAAGCTTCACCGCTGAAAATACATGGACGTTTTTTTAAAAGTTTCGAATAACACAAACAAATAAATATCTCCTCTCAAGTTGTCTGCGTCCGCTTCTTACATCATGGATTGTTGTTTTATAATCCAAAACTAGTGTCAATATTTGAGGAATAAACAAATATAACTGTCTACATATCTCAGACAAGAAATTAGGATGTTTCCGTTGGATAGGACGCTATCGGAAATTAGAACGGACGTTTCTGTATGGAATTGAAGTTTACAAATTGCAATCACTTAAGAATTTGAAATCAGAAATTGCTATGTACATGGTGCAAGATGTAACAACATACAAATACCAAAGTATCTTGTACGTATCAACAAATAAAAACATCAATTTTCTGGTTGAAAATCCAATTCAGTAGCTTTTTAATATCATTTAATATCCTATCACCGTTTAATGAAAGTCATGCAAATAGTACGAATTTAGTAGCTCTTTTCATATTGTATTTTTCCTTTCGGTTCGTTTCTAGTTCAGAAACTGAAATATACTAATATATTTTCTTTGAATTCTATAAATATATTTTCAAAGAAATAGACACACGAATTCTATATTCTTTTGGATACTATAAATATCGTAAATAGTTTTTACTAAAAGCACCTGATAAAGTTAAAAAAAAAACAATTTTATGTTTGAATAAACAACGCCGTGTGAAACGTAATGATAGTGCGAAGCTACTCTAACCCCTCGGAAAACATTGTCGCTTTCCGCTCCTGTGTGAATCAAGGTTGCATGCACGGGGACACCCGGCACATGGGGGAGAACTGATACACGTTCTAATTACTGCTGGTAACCGTGAACTATGGCCTTGTATATTAAATCAGCACAATAAATTTGATACAATGAAAGCTGAACTGCCTTTTAATCTGTCATAAAAAATAAAAGAAAAACGAGAACACCTCCTGGTAAGTTCATAAGATAGTAAGTTATTAGTGCGGCCCGAGCGAAAACGGAAATTTTTAACAATTCCACGTCAATTCTGCGTATATGAAATATGATTTCTAATCCGAGATTGAATTGTGATTTCAGAACGTACTTACCAGCAGGTAACTGTCTGCTTTTTTGTCACACTTAGCTTAGTAAATAAAAAAATATTGTTTGTAATTTTTTATCACAATGTATATCAAACTGAAAAGTAAAAATGAAAGCTAATGTTAGATATAACAAGATCTTGCAAGCGTGCACTCAAGCCGCCCTAGTTGACTTTGCTTTGAGGACAAAATATGGAATGGAAGCGAGATTGTCACTGTTACAACAACTATCGTATTAGAAAGTATGTCACTGCCCTTTTGGTTTCTTTCATAACTCTATATTTTTATCAACATAACCTATATACGAATAGTTAGATACTTGCAGTTATCACTAATCTTAATTTGTAATACATTCGTTTCATGGAAACTTTTGCTGACAGCCTCTAACTAGAATGAAAGAAATAATTAGTTTATTCGTAAGAAAACTAACATTATTCCATACATGGATAATAGAAAAAAGTAAGTAAAATTAAATTCTAGTTATCACGAATCGGTCCCAAACTCAGCATGTGCTAGCGCTGGTCTTCCTTTGGGGCCGTTTGATGACGTCACGATACATCTTCCACATTAAAATGAACATATACTGAATTTCTAACACACGATTTTTTTTAATGTTCCATTTTGTTTGAATGTGTTCCAACACGCCCGACGGTATGCCTTCCTTTTTCATTATTTTCATTTCAATATAAATGTATGACGTGAAATACGTAGATATTCCATAAATCTTTCAACTAAATTCCAACCTAAGCCTCGATACCCCCAGAGCGTACGTCCGGGTAGTAGGAACATACCCAAGATCCGAAATATTGTATAATTTGTGATGTTTTGATTGGGTTCGAAATTACGCGCGCAGAACGAGCGACACAGCTTCTGATAATAAGCGATGTCTATAGCGCATGACATCCGTATTAAGCCTCTAATCAGTCCTAAAATGGAAGGCATCGTTACCAGCACCAACGTCTTTGGTTGATTTAATCCTCCATATGAAACACAGTAGGGTGAAACTACTTACGATGTTATTCTGTGAAAACATTGTGCTTCCGCGGTCGCGACAACATATTCCTAATGCTCATTTCAATAATACTGTAAAAGATTAGAAAATATAAGACACGTGTTAAACATTAAGAGTTAAATCTTTTCCTAATATTTACTAACACACTAACAAGTTTCCACTAGCTGATTAAGCAACAATTCATTACCTTTAATGACGTAGCACATTAGAATTAACCATATAGGTTGCGTTATAAATGCCTAGATATATTCCAGCTATTTCTCCTCTGATTTTTTTTATAAAGTTGTTTTTATGTATATACCAATATGGGTACTGTCAAAAATTAATAATTTAACTGTCTATAATTCTGTTGTTTACGCTACAGCCATTATATTTCTAGAGCTTTCAAATGAATGGATCGACTAGACCGGGAACGGACCACAGTATACCAGAGCTAAATAATATCAAAACGCTGCTATTAATCGTTTGGTGAGATGATCCATTTACTGGTCACAAGACATTCTATCTCAGTCCTCAGGAGTGACAAAGTGCGCATCTTGAATCTCTGTTGAGGATGGACGTGGCATTGCAGGTGTATATGGACTGCAGATATCTGTATGCCCGTTTGTCAACCTTAGTTTTATAAAACACACAGGGCGCCATTAGTTGTACGGCATGTGGGCATTACCAAGTGCTTTCAAGATTTTTAAAATTAATGATGGAAATGCTATAATCATTACTAATATTCTCCTTACCATCTCGTAAATAAAAATCCTGGCTTTAAATACTTTTGTGAAGGTTCGTGGCAATAGTCGAATGGCACATTCCAACCTAAAATATTAAGATTTGCAGAACATTTTTTTTTAGCGTGGGGAAATGCCTACGCCTACCAGCCCTCGCGGGGACGTAGACGGGTTATGTCGGACTCGCACCGACTAAAACCCCACGGTGATCGCCACCAACGCTCGCAGGATCTCCGTAAGGAAAAGATTTACAGAACTTACCCTAAACCAACATGATACTTATGCGTGTTCTTCTGACCGTCATAATGTTGCTGATTTTCAGATTCTTACTTACAAAAATATCTCGTCAAAATATATAAGCTCAAGATAGTGTGACTTATCTACGATAGTAAGTAAAGTAAGGATAATCAATATGGGCTTGAAGACACTCCCATCCATAATCGAACGACATGAGGCGTTCTAATTATGAGTACTTTCTAATACTAAAATGCCTGGGATTAGGTGATTGGTCCTCAATCGAGACAATCCAATCGCGCCAGAGTCCGATAAGAGGTCAATAGGTGCTTTTTTTTTTTAAATTACATTGAGGGTAACTAACCAGCACACTATTCACCTGTTCAAATTGCAAGTGATTCCTGCGGCCCATGACGTCTACATTCATCCTTAAAAAAGAATCATAATGCAGATGCGTTTTCACCCTTGAGAACTGAGACGGAATGCCTCGTCACCAGTAATAAAGGTCTCGGATCCCTATACTCATTAGACGAAACACGGCAGCAATATGCTGCTATTTTACGCTGGCATTCTGTGAGGGCTTGGTCATACCCCGATCGAGCTGACCCATTTATTCTGCAGCTAGAAACAAACTGCAGTGTAGCTCCACCACCGCTATTTTACCGTTGTTAGTTAATAACTGTAATAAATTCGGTATACTTCCTGCAGGGAAGACTAAAGAACTATTAAAGCAGCTTTAGATTACATAACAATGTTATTTTGCCTCATTTCTACTGTTAATAAGCGAAAGCATATGCTTAGGGAAGACGAAGATAGAATCGTGATATATAAATTAAGACGAATCTCGTGTCTTAATGGAGCTGTTTGTAGTAAGAGTAGCTCGGACATGGTTTAGAGATGCGATCAATAAAAGTAAATAGCATAGGCGGTTTGACGAATTGCCCAAGCAATGTAATGCAATATTCTTGCTAATAAATTGCGTCGCCATCGAAAACCTTGTGTTAATAAATCTTGTTTTACAAAATTAAATCCCTTGAGGACTGCGATGGATTGCCTCGTCACCAGTAATAAAGGTCTCCGGATCCCTCCAGATACGCTCACCAGACGAAACACGGCAGCATTATGCTGCTATTTTAAGCTGGTATTCAGTTAGGGCGTGGTCCCACCCCGGTGGGTGCTGACCCATTCATTCTGCCGCTAGAAACAAGCTGCAGTGTAGCTCCACCACTGTCAAAACTGTATCGTGCCGATTTATGTTTTTATCCTGTATTATTGGTCGTACATGTGGTATTATTTCCAGATTATGCACCATACAGTGACAACGCCGAACACTACACTTTCGGTCCCAAACGCTCCTTATTTAAGGTAAATATTTTACAAATCTGACAACACGCCTTAAGGCACGAAAAACTTCATAAAGTGGAACAAGCCAAATACAGCAGCAGTCGTTTAAGATTGTGATGTCGCGGCCAAATCTTATAGATCCGTATGAATATTCTCATTTTTTTTTATCATATTCAACATAATAGATTTTTTAATATGAAAGGAGTTTTGTTATATATATAGTCTATGTATCAGGCATGACCCTGTGGTAATCGGAACTGATAATGTTAAACATGAATTATGAAAGGAAGATTAAAGATTTTTGCGACATTATAGACAGTTATTTTATTACAGGTGACGAGACATTCCATCTCAGTCCTCAAGGGTGACAACGCATCTGTATTATGATTCCTTGTCAAGGACGATGGTAGATGTCATGGACTGCAGGAATCACTTAACATCAGGTGAACTGTGTGCGCTCGTTTGTTAATATCAATGTAAAAAAAAAACAAAGGAAAGACAACAGAGTGTCAGGAAACAGCTTGAATGTGTCGAGTCGACCGGGGAGAAACCACGTCGTCACAGAAAACAGGCGTGAAAATAATCGACGGTAGTGTATCGTATGATTGGTGAAGGGGCTCGGAGGCTCAGTTGGAACCAGCGAAACGAATTCCATCCGAGTCCATCTTTGTTGTTTTCGAGAATAGATTTTTATAAATGTATATGGGCACTCAGTACTTACCATCATTTGAATTGCATTATGGTCCTTAGTATGTAAAAAAAGACTTTTATAAGCCTAGTGCCAGGAAGCCGAGGTTACAAAGGAGCAACTCTGTTCACCTGATACCGTGTGATTCCTGCGGCCCATGGCATCCACATTCTTCCCCTATATGGAATTATAATCCAGATGCACTGTGACTACTGTAGACTAGATCGCGTTGTCAGAGGAATAAGATCTCCGGTTTCTTTCACTAGTTTCGCTGCTGTTTTTTTGCGGTGTTACTTTCGACCTACTTATATTACCGCTAGTTGTAAAGTTATTGAGCAGGTTATATCATGGCGCTATAAAAGTTTGCGCGAACGCAGGAGCGATACTCATGATACATTTAACTACTACAGTTATAACTACTTATTGCTAAAAAGATCAGAGGAAGGTTCAGGTATAGTATCAAACTGACTGAATTTTAAACACACAACACATTCAGACCCAAAAACCGACTATTTGAGTTGCACAAATATTAGCTCACGGCTAGAATTTGAATTCATTACACCATAGGTACTACCAGAAGCCAGATGATCTAACCAATGCTCTACAAGGTCGTTAAACTTTATAATCTATATCTAAATCTCCGTTTAATTTTACCGAACCGTATTACAGTACTTATAGTTGACGACATTCTTGTAAAGTGGAAACCCCTCGGGACACATTTCCCGTTCGATGATATTTGCCCCAGTTGTGACGCTTGTATCCTATTACGTAAGCACTCATTTTCCTTGTTTGCCTTTTTAATATCGGAGAACATAGGGCAGACAAATGTCTGAAGAAGACGTATCCAAGAATTCAAAAGGAAATCCCCCACAGAAAACAAAATGCAAAAATCCTTTAAGCAAACCGTGCAGAACTAAGAGTCATCAAATTCATCTGCCATAATATGGATGCTCGTATAATGAAAGAGAAGAGAGAGTTTCGTCACCAACAGTTTTCGAAAAATATTATAATTTTCAAAATGGAACACAATTGTTTATTGGTTTGAAAATGTTCGTACTATTGATGATATAAATAGCTAAATTGTTACATTAATGAAAAAAAAGTTGATTCTGTAATTAAAGACTTAAAAATATTCAAGTTAAAGATTTTAGTGTTTAAATGTTTTGTTTAAATGTCAAAGATTAAATTTATTTATTTAATTACAGAGAAACAATGATTCACTGCAATGCAATAAAGGTGCTTTACTCGCAATACACAGGTGAAAACAATTTGTCCATTTCTAAATGCCTTGCGTGCCACGATAAAATGCATTATATTATACTCAAAGAGAGGTAGAATGCGCATTAGAAATGATTTTGGGTGTTAATATTTAATGTTTTTTTTTTAAATAATGCTAAAGGTCAACTTCTTATGGGTTATAATTTTTTTTTAAAGTGACAACTATTTAATGATTGCATTTTTTCATTATTTATCAATCAAATGCAACTTTGAAAGCCGTCTATTGGTAATGATGCTATATCATAGCAGTGAAAATATACTACTTATTAATAACAAATTTAATTTAATCTATAAGGAAGCTGGTATACTTAATACGGTAAAGTCTTGTGTAACTCGAAATAACCAGATAAGGTGAAACATATGTAGCTATTTTAAGCTAGCTAGCTCAACTAGTGGTTATATCTTATATCGGTGCCAATCGAGCACATGATATAAGATATAACCACTTGTTGAGACTATACCTAGTTTCACATTCAGGTTTGCGATAAGTCAAGATGAAAATGCGGTGTCGTTCTCTCGAGTCTAATATGGAATCCCCTGTTTTTTATAATGTGAAATACCACAAGCATATTATGTCTACCTTTCTTGTTCTGAGTAAGCTGTTCCTTTTTTTTCTTAGTGTGAACAAACAGCCACAAAGTTCACCTGATGGTAAGAGATGATTGCGGTCCATGATATATCCATCCTTAGCAAAGATTCAAGATGCAAATGTGTTGTCCCCTTTGAAGATAGAGATGGAATTCCTCATCACTCTTTAATTGGGTTGCAACACAGCAGAGTTATCTTGCCATCTCAAGTTGGTATTCCGTGAAGGCACGATTCGTCCCCGGTCGAGCTAACCCATCCATGTTGTAGCCAGAAAATAGCTTCAGTGTGGCTCTACTGCTATTAAAAACCACATAGTTTATAAATAATAAAAGAGTTGTTGTCACTGTATTGTCCATAATCTACAAATAATACCACTAATATTACTATTAGTGGTAGTCCAAACATCTATCTAGCGTACACTAAAATGACTACATCAAAAATATCCTTTCTATATATAACATACAATAATTCTTGCCTTTACTCTTTCTACGAAATATATTTATATCTCATATCATCAAATGAAACGGTACTTTTTAAACGTGATATATAGATAAGTGTCGTCTAATCGAACATACTCTATTTAAAGACTACATAACAAGAAACCAATTAACGAATTAAACCACCACTCAACGAAGGCACTTATCAATTACTTGTTCTTTTTTTGATACAATCGTGATGTTTAGAGTAAGGTGAGGAATGTCTAAGTGATTTTTAGGAAAAGATAAGGAAATAGAATAAAAAAATATTAATAAATATGGATGATAAAGTAAGATTAGAGGATTTAAACGTATTAAAATAACTAAACTGGATAAAATATGAAAATTAGAAAAGAGATTACTCAATGTTTTAGACAAAGATTATCTCTGTTTTCGTTTATGAACCCTATTTTGTGTATACTTGTGTAACATTAAATGGACAGAATTATATTTTCTTATCTCGTCCATAGATTCACCATGCTTGTAAAGTGACTGTTATTCAAAGCTTTTTAAATGAAACCGTTTGATAAATATTATTTTAAAAAAATACCTTTCCGTCAAGTGACTACGACAATCAAAATAGAATCATTTGTTCGTTTGGCATCACTTCTATACACCCAATGTTCCGGTTTACAATCTTATTTTATTATAAACAAAAACATTATATGTGGTAGAGTCACTCCGCAGTTACAGCGAAAATAGTTAGGCACAGCCGAGATGAGAGCACGTTTTCCTGAGTAATAGCGTAAAATAAGCTATAGCGTAAGATATAAAGATGGGGACCTGATCATATTGCTAACCGTGCCCATAAAGCATGCATAGTCCTCCAGAAATGAAAAAGCATCCGCAGTACGAAGGTTCATGTATGAACCATAAATATAGGTGTCACGCATGAGAGCAAGCACTTACCATCAGCTCAAACTGAGTTCCTTTGTCACGACTAATACAGAAACACGCACCTTAACGTCATGTACTAAACGTTTATGCAATAAGATAAAGGGAGAGCGTAAATGACACAAAGGTTCTCGACCACAAAATAAATACCAGTACGTAAAATGCTGGGAACTGAATAGATTAATAAACTTAACCCGATCATCACTAAACCATTATATTTTAAAGTCATCTAAGAAGTAACCAGAATTCGAAATTTCATCCACATCATCTCGATGGTTGGCTATCCACCACCTGTGCGCTTCACGCGAAATTACCTGCCACGCACAACTACTCTGTGGAATCAGCTATCGCCAGCGGTATTTTCGAACCGATACGACTTAGGGACCTTCAAGAAAAGAGCCGACACCTTCCTGAAAGGCCGGCAACACATTTACGACTCCTCTGGTGTTGCGGATGTTCAGGGGGACGGTGATCACTTACTATTGGGTGGGCAGCATGCTCGTTTGCCGTCTATAGTATAAAAAAAACAATAACAATATACCGTCACCAACACCATGCATCGAAAAAAAGCACTAAAAAGTAAATTGATGGCATGTTATGCGGGAAAAAAACTAAAGTTTAACACCCTATATATCAATGTATCCCACTCCCCCTCTGTTGAGAAGCCATTGGAGTACAGTCCACTCAAAAATTGCAATTACTCCTACTTGAAGATCGAACTTGGTCTGTTCGCGTACCGTAAAATTAAAAGCGAGCGCCTGTACACTGAGATACCTCGACATATGCATTAAATTTTTTTTTCACAATCAGCCACAGAACAGTAACAGTCTATTTCCCCAGTAGTAAAGTTCGCTAATTACCACAGTGCGACCAGTCAGTACTTGTTAAGCACACACATCTCTATACATACGCATGGCCGTGACATCGCCGGTCATTGAACCCGTCTTCCGATCTTTACCAACCGACCTACAAAACTCTTCGCTGTTATCACGACACTGACGAGGTATTTTTACTGCACACAAGCACGTGAATACCTTTCCAGCTTTGAGTTATTTATAACAGCAATATAACAGAGGTAAAGCCTCTCTGTAGCTGTTATCAACCAACGTGAAATGGCAATATAATGCTGCAGTGTTTTGTATGGTGAGCTAGGTATACCGATCCATAGATAATCCAATCCACCGATAGATAATCCAATTAGTAACGAGGCAGCCATCTCAGTCCTCACGGGTGACAACGCTTATGTTTGTCGACGATGGATGTTTATGAGTCGAATTCATCAGCAGATTTGTATGTCAACTCTAGTTTAAAAAAAACATATTGTAATAGAGTAAGCTACAAGCATAAAGCTAATGATTTTTTAACAACAAAAAAATATTTATCACAAAAATTGCATACAAATAGATTACAATAACATTCTAGCGTTTCTGATACTTTAAAAAGAGGAACGGGTCTCTGATTAAAGTATCAAGAACGCTGGCTGCATTTCATTGCTGAATTTTTATAACACTAACGGAAATGGCGAGTCGTGGAGTTCATTAATGGTTTAGGTATTTCGTATCTGGCCGGCCATTCGATTGGCATTCGGCGTGCATATGTTAGCGTTATTAAAAATATACTGTCGTCACATTTTGAGATGGGATGTCATGATGAGATCTTGAAATATTTTTACATCATTAAAAGATATTTCTCGTGCAGTTAGCAGAAGCGTGAGTCATATGTTCGTTTATAATTTAGGTCACGACGTAAATTATAAACGGAGACAGAAATAGAAAGATAAATATTAACACAAGGACATGGTACATTTATCATGTATAAACTATAACAAATTTTAGAAAATAACATGATAATTATGTCCTCCAGCTCCATTTCGACGGTGGTGATATCTTTATTTTTATCACATAAAAATCAACTACGCAAGTCTGACGAAGGTTCAGAAAAATATACACATTGGCTTATACGGGTATTATATATTGCACTGTTATTACTTTGAAATTTATTAGAGGATATTCCGTTTTATCTTCGTGGTTTTTATGAACAAGCGAATATGATAAAACAGACTGGAATGCGATCTACAAACCGAAGAGATGCATACGATGTTCATGGGCGTCGCGTCGGTAATCACTTACCATCGGGTGAGCTGCTTACTCGTTTGCTTATTCTTTATTGAAAAAAATACAGACAACACATACAAACTCTAGAAGAAATTATAAATAAGCACACAAATATATCCACTACTACTACACTAATATTCAAGGTCTAGTAGCCCTAATACAAGAAATACTAATTTATACCTGCTTCACTTTTCTTTCGTATAATTAGTACAATGGTAACGTAGACTTATTATCTTTTTATAAAATAAGTACAGAATTAAAAAAAAATGGTTAATTTAATAAGTAAAGTCATTCAAAAAAGCCGAAAGAATGAAATGTTTTGGTGATATAGGTGCCACTTGTCACCATTGCAGATTGTACTGTTCGGTTTCTACCTATATGTTTATGGGATATTTGGTTCACTATACCGTTAAACTTACTTTGAAACAGGCAAAAGCACATCTTCCTGCATATATCAAACACTTTACTAGCGAAACACAATTGGTAATATAATTAAGGTCACTGTGGGAAACGTCACCATTAAAAGACCAAGTACAAAGCGAGCGTTCTCCAAAATATCATTAGCATTCACCAGTGGCTTGTAAAATCCTAATAATCATGGGCTCATCGAGAATTGTGGTTTCATTCGAAACCGCCGGCCATTAAGGCCACATTTAGTTGGACGAGCATTTCGTTATTTCTTTATGAAAGGGCAACGTCTCTCTAGACCGACTATCATCGTAGCTATTTCTGGACGACGTCAGATTTCAACTGGTTCGATTAAATTGTAAGTTGTCACATTACAAATAATAGTAATTATTTTAAATATATTTATAAATGTTTCATGTAGGCGTTTGTTATATTGCCAAACAATGACTATAAAATGGAATCTAGAATATAGAGATAAAGAATCGGACAAAGATTTACTTTTTACTTAAGTACCAAAAATAAATCTAGTTTTTTTAATGAAAATAATGGTCAAACGGTGACAAGGTTGCAAATCGTATATCATCTGAATGTAACTCATCCAACCAATTACTTCCAACTAGAGCGGCACTTACGTTCAGCCTTGGTAATGAATAAAATAGCCGATCCAAACATGCCGCAGCCAGTTTTTGGTTGTGACTTGACTCTACAGCACTTAAGTATTCACGTGCATCATTTATTCGCCAATATTCTTCTTACTACTTATTTTTTTTCTACAGAATAGGTGGCAAACGAGCAAGCTCACTTGAAGCCCAGCCATGAACATCCGCAACATCAGAGGAGATGCAGATACGGTCTTACCGGCAGTGATAGCGACAAGCTGCAGTTATATTATGCTTATGCATAAATGGGTCGGCGCGACTGGGGTAGGAACACGTCCTTCCACAATTACAAAGTAAAATTGGCAGTTCGCCCAGTTACTGATAGCAGGTTTATTAGCATTCCATCTCAGTCCACAATGGTGCTAAGGTAAGTGCGTCTTAGATCTTTCATGAGGGTGTATTTTTAGGTGATTATGGATCACTTGCCATCAGGGGAACTGTGTTCTCGTTTGTCACCTTATTGAATACAAAAATTGTCATTTAACTGTACTTCCTTGTAAACATCACAACACCCATTATGGACCAGTAACGAGAGATTAATTTCAAAACCACAAAACCTAGACGGTTCACGACGGTGGAAACCATAAACTGGACTTAAATTGCATTACGGATATAAGCCCATGTCACTTAACGTTATAGCCCTCCTGGTTGACGACGCTACGACCGCAGAGGTGACAGCTTCCCGTCGTTAAAAAATATAGGCTCATACTAAAATGTATTTATACAAATATTATAATTTATTTTTAAGCATCATAACTTAGTACAAAAGTATGAGAGGATGATAGTTATCATTTCTTTACAAATGGTTGTTTTCCCTTTTTCGCTTAAGCTTAGGCGCTAGCTTTCGAGAGACCCGTGCTCGAAGCTTCTCTGCGTGCCAGCATTCGTACCAAAAAGAAAATCTTTTAGTACAAGAGCAACGCTTTCGTTTATTTCTAGGTGTACGAATAGGGGAAGGACCACGCCCACACAATACCAGTATGAAATTTCAGCATAACGCTGATGTGTTTCGTCTGATGCGTGTTCTTAGTATAGGAGGCGACAACGCATCAGCATTATAACTCCTTATCCAGGACGAAGGTGGGTGTCAAAGCCTTCAGAAATCACTTACCATCATTATGCGACCTGATTACTTGCTTGAAACCCGCAATAAAATAAAAAAACATCCCTAGTACAACAAAGCTCTAAGGATCACTAAGCTAAAGACACAATAAGCCGGCCAAAAAAGCTCATAGAACCGATAAGCAATGGGAGAAGAAAGAAAAGTTATTACGTGCAACCTTGTAGCAGCAAACAGTGTAAATGCAAAATAAGCAACCTATGTGTAAATTTGTGCCCAGTTACTATGTAAATTTGTACAAGTTGCTTAGAATCGTGATTTGTGATCTGCCGTGTTAGAGGGGGACACTGTGGACAAATTAACGCAGATGTCTGGTGTAGTGTTTATAAAAAAATATTGGTCTACTCTTGAAATACCTAGATTCTACCTGGCTGGGTGGTAAAGTGAAGTTGCTGTTTAAACAGACGTGGTTAAATTGCTTACTATCGCTGTGTTTCGTACGGTGTGTAAAACAAACTGTAGACCTGTAGTGTAGAGGAAATTAGTTCATCTTAGTTTTCAGGGGTTTTTATGCGGTGATAAAGAATGTGATTCTTGGATCTATTCAACTAGGATAGATGTGTCATGAGCCACGAGTTCACTTCCGCCAGGTTTATTGTGTGTTCGTGTATGTAATAAAATATCATTTTTTTTAAGTTACATAAGCAGAATAATTCGCTTTCATATAGTTGCTTAATAAATTCATGTTAAAATACAAAATTGAATTAAGCTAATCTTCCTGATTTTATCGTGTGTATTTTAGCGTTGTGTGTATTGAGGTGTGTACGTCCAGGGGCTATTCATAGTATCTCAAGTCGGCAGATAGCACCTAACCTTCTCATGATATTATCTTTTATTTATTATGTAAAGTTATTGGCTCTATAGGTCTGTTTTTATATCATGTTACTTTTTCAATGTATGTTAAAATTTAAATGGCTGATTTGATTGTAACCAAAATAAATGAAATGAAAAATCGGAAAGTATAATGCAATATTAATTTCACATTTAACCAGATAAACCAGCAGGGTAAGCATACACAGGCGCTTATTTAACATCCCTTTCCCTATTCCGAAGTAATAAGATCGAAGGAAGTATCATATGCATAGTAAGCGAGACGGGGCGTACACAATACTGGGAGTATTGTATCCGAAAACTAATAATTTGTGATCTACAAATATTATTCCTCTGCTGGGAATCGAACCGCGAAGGACAGCACACGTAGCAGGTACTGTAACCGCTATGACACAATTACTATGAACGTCATCAATACTAATTATTGTTTACTTTGCACCCATAATTAATTATTGATGAATCTCAAAACAAATAATCATATAACTGTCATTTAAAAAAAAATTGCAAGTAACTTTATGTTAATATTTCTTCATGAGTATAAAAAAAAACCTTTTATTTTCTAACATCTATATAACTAAACCGTATAGTTTTATTATAAAAAAGTAGATAATCATAATATTTATAAATTAGCTATTGATTCCATAAGTCCATTCCATGCGGTAATGTAAAACAGCGTTTAAAACTCGCCCAAGACAGCTAGCGTCTATTTTTACGACGGTAAAAATTTTAGGCTAATAAATATAACACTACAAATATGATTCGACTAATCTAAAGCCTGCCTTAGATTATATAGACCACGAAATGCACTATTCGATAACAATTTCAGGCAAAATAATAATAATCATGCAGTGTTTCCACTTTAGACGGGTGGAGCGCGGTTGCCGGCAACAGCGAACCCGCGTTCCCCGCACGCTACGCTACACCCGCCAGTCGAGGCGCACAGCGGTTCGTTCGATACGATCCGGCGTCAGCGATAGGATGTCTTTACTTTTATAAATATTTTCGAGTATTGCATTATGTAGAATTATAGACAACACGTATTGTTTGTAATTCGTATCTAATGCGACTACTATATATATATATATATATATATATGTATACATACATATGTATATATATTTACTTTTTCCGAACTTTCAGCCGAAGTCCCATGCCATTTATTTATTTTTGGCTCACTCCGTGCCCATCTATTGTGAATATGTGACTTAGTTTATTCCTGAATGAAATACGCGAATTCTACACATTATATTGAGAAAATATAATGTGTAGAACTGTTATATTTAAATAATCTACAACTGTGTTATATTTAAATAATCAAAAGTAAAAATTTTATATTTATAGTTATATAATCAAATTAATTATAATATAAATATTAAAAAACACCTTATTAAAATTCAGGTTGTAGCTGGAACAACATTTTTAATATTTTGCCAAAATTTATTCAGTCAAGCTGTTTTAACATAATTAACACTAAATATATCTATTTTATTGTTGGCCAGTATGAAAAGGATGGTCGCCCTAACAAACCGCCGCCATTTTAGAATTAAACCGCGCGTTTCTCCGCGGCGGCGCGTCAGTCGCTCGGCGTCCGCCCGTTCGTGTATACAATCCGCGTTTAAACGCTGTGTCACTTACAAAGTAAATTACATTAGGTTTTTAAGATGACGACAATGCATTTTGAATATGACCCAGATAGATTGATAGAAGAAGTAAGAAAACGACCCGGTATATGGGATTTCGAGGATGTCGCATATCGTACAAAGACTATGAGACAAAAACTATGGACGGATGTAGTAAACGAACTTATGGAGGCAGACGTGAAGGTCACGAAGAGCGAAATGCGGGAGCTTGGTAAAATATTATGTAATTTTTACTTATTTTACAAATAGTAATGTATATAAATGACAAGCATAATAAGAAAGACTTTACTCTTATGTCAACTGATTGCCATTTACTCTTTATAAATGTGACGTTTGTAGATAACCAGTGTAGATTATAGTGGGTATATACAGATAAAGTATCACTTATATTGACTCAATTTATACTTATCATATCTGTTGTGTTCTCAATAAATTACAATTCTTTGTTTATACTTTTTGGTCTATTATGAAGTGAGAAAAAAAAAATTGACATTAATTTTTATTTCCTGATAGTAATTACTTAGAATTTGGCTATCGGTGTTCTTCGACTGGCAAATAAAATTTAATAATGATTTTAAACTTAATTTATTAATTTGATTATTAATGTTTCAAAAACTTTTTTACTAGATCGCACAAATACGGCTAAGGCTCTCCCTGACGCTAGTGAAAAAGTAAGCTTTGTTTATGGTAGACAGTTTGTTTATAAACAAAACCAAGGGTGCTCTCGCACGTGCGCTCTTATAGCTATCTGTATTCAAACATGGCGCGAACTCGTTACATACACGAACAATGTGCTCAAGTTACGTTTTAATTAACGTGGAAATCTTTTGTATAATAATTATTTTGTTACCGTAGATGTTTTTCTGCATATGTTTTATCTTAATCTTCGTATTCGTTTCTTTTATTTACGTGTTTTTGTTTTTAACAATTATGTTTTCTATTTGAATTTGTTTACAGAACTCCAATTGCAGAAAAAATGGAAAAGTATAAGAGACTGTTTCCAAAAATACGTAATGAACCCAAATAGGTCCAAAAGACCTTACATTTACAGTAGGAAATTGCAGTTCCTTCTAAAGAGTCAAGATACATCAGAACACCGTAGTACTTCTACGGAGTCTGAGGGAAGCGATAAAAAGTCAAACATATGGAGAACGAAGAGGAAATTAAAAATAACTAAAGACAGCTCAGATGAAGACAATGATAACGATAATTATGATTTCAATGACGATTCAAAATCAATATGTTCCAATGACGGAACTGAACAAAGCGAACCACAAACGCCAGCGAAGAAACCGAAAATGAACAAAAGTGTCGCAGTAGACGAATTTGCATTCGCTAACGTCGACGCACAAGGTATGAATGAACAAGAGGACTGTGATAAATTATTTCTCTTATCGCTTCTGCCTCACCTAAAATCGATACCAGAAGAGTTTCGTTTAAACGTCAAAATGGATATGATGCACGTACTGCGAAATGCAAATTTTAACACATCCATTGAACATAAAATAATCTAATTTAATTTATTGTATTTCAATTTTGTGATAAAAAATACCCGCGCGACTCATACTATAATTTTTTTAATAATTAAGAAATTAGAATTAGCTTGTTATTTGTCCATATGTGGCATTCCGTTACACGTTAAAATAATAAAGATATAAAATTTACTTGGATCTTTTGAATTTAATTGCAATTTTTCGATTAAACTTGAAGATTTAAATTGATAACGATCGTGTAGAAAACTTCAAATATTTTAAGTCTTGCCAGCTCTAAAAAAACAGATTTTGTATTGATAGTGCTTTCATTACCAAGGTGATGAAAGCAGCATCAGAATAATCAATCGAAACTTATTTGGAAAAATGTTATTTCTATAAGTTTTCATTTGATGTATCGTTGCAAGGCTAGACATTCTGCTCTCATGCAAAATCACTATGCACACTATAGGTGTGATCTTTAATATTTAAGAAGAAGTGAATAACAAGCACACACTAGGTGTTAAGTATCAACAGCAGCCTAACTACCTTCGTCTATATACAGTAACGAGTCTGTTCAGGTGTTATTCTTTGTAAGATATTTTAACAAAACTTTACAAGATACAAGACCAACCTTTAACGTCACGAATTTGTTCGAAATTTGTTCTGTAAAACGTCTAAAACACACAACGTTCCAGACATTTCAACATCTTAGCATATAATTTATATTAAATTTACAGCCAAAGTAAAAATACAACTGAACTACCTTTTTAAATTTGTTTTTTTTAATATAAAACTAGAAATTATGTAATAAAAGTATATAATATTTATAAAAGCCAGTTCTAGGGTTCAACTTCGTTCGGACTACGGATTCCGGTTTCGGAATTTATATCTCATAATTAATTAATAATTATTTAAAATTGTTATTAAATTAACTACCACACTAAATAATATAGAATAGTGTATTTTATTACTGTTTAACAAAGTAAACATAAAATAAATTTAATGTTTCTTATTTGATATATTTGTAAAATAATTATTGTCATTTTTTAGCAAAATAAATTAATAAAAAGGATTAAATGGAATAAGGAACCTATCAAGATGGCTGCGAGAAAATAAATAAAAATAAGATATTAATTTCAATCAATGTGGAATAAAAAGAAAACTTAATAATGGATCAATTAAAAATACGTAGACGCAACAGCTATAGAATGTAACAGTTTTAAGTCTTCATCGATGTTATCCCGGATTATTATTTTTTTGGAAATCATCTGAGAACGGTGAAATCATAGTTGGAAAAGAAATTTTTTGCAATACTAAAGATTTGGTTTTGCTTTGCTTGCGTGCTTCTCGAAGAATATGCAAAATTAAATGTCGCAGGGAAGTTCAAGAGAGGTAAAGATTGAGCGCCCTTATGGATCACGAGTAATGTATTGTATGGATTTATAGCAATGTTCCAGGATCTGAGTTGGATATCGATTCTGACAAGAAAAATAAAAAAATATTAATGTTCTTGTAGTTTCTTTTCTCTTGACCGAAGTCAATATTGATACCATTATATATACTTAAGTATATATAATGGTATCAATATTGAATTCACGCCCTACTTACACAGTATAAATGCAACGTAAAGTGTCTGCGATTGACAAAACAATTTTTGTGCGCCTTATTGAACGGACTTTTTGGAGTTCTGTTATGTCTGTCTTGTTTTCATCAATGTTAGTTGCTATTTCTTTTAATTCAGAGAAATGGTGCATTATCCTGTTCATTTATAGGTTCTCTGACTATATTATATTTGCTCCTAACGACGATTAAAACAAACGCATACCCGAAGAATTAATCATATGGGTCAATGACATAATGGGAACGCCGGCGTCACAAGTTGAATACCGCCGCAAACAGATAGTATGTCCAAGTTTCCCGGATTTTAGTTCCTTAATTTTAACGAATCCCGTGCTTGCCGGTTAAAAAAATCATTTAGAACTTATTTTACCGGTGTACTAAAACTTGTATTTCTTTCATATTTCTAAAAAACTTTAATCATTGTAACTGAATACATTCTGGGACTTACCTGAGATCTAAATATGTGAGAGACTGCAGACCACCGACCGTCTCCGGTACACATCTGATAATATTCTGTGACAGCAATAATTTTTCCAAATACACATATGTGGTCACTTCATCGGGCACTTCACTAAATCTATTTTTAGACAAATCTGAAACAAAGAAACTTTAGTTTAGTAATCATCCTATCCAACCAGTGCATTCGAAGGAACTCGATCCCCGCCTTTCCTATAAAAGTATATAATGCTTGGCTGTTAGGGTTGTTACACATTGCGGACGAGGACAAGGTTCTATTGTACAATTACGTGATTTTATGGCTTAATTAATGTCTTACCATAAAAACGGTAATTTGGTACGGGTCGTAATGTCCTAATAAACAACAACTTACGTACCCTGTACGTGACAGACCTGAATGAGAATACACAAAATAACTTAAAACGAATAAAGTCAGCTGATTTTTAATGTTAACATAATATTTTGAAGTTATGTAATCTAGGGATCAATTTTAATTGTCAAACTGCTACGGGAATCCCCAATGACATGAACGTGTTTTATTTCATAATTTGTTCCCTGTGTTGCGTACGCTTCTTTTAGATGAGTTCAATTCTTTTTAATTTTTCTTTCCATGTCTCCCGGTTATACATGGTTTTGTGGGATTTGACGGGACGCACTAAAATACTTCTAGTGGAAACCCTTCTGGGTTTTTTTTAATATTTCTAACAGAGAGTACACCGTCTCTGGTAGCCATTTTATATTATATTCAGAATATAGTATATTTTATTTGACGAAAATTAAATTTATTCCTATAACATATTAAATTTGTCCACATCGAGTTAAATAGGTGTTTGATACGGATATATTATAAGAAGAGAAATTATTGCACAATTTGAAATTTATACCATCATAAAATACCATACCTTGTATAATGACAGATAAATTATTATTATAAACGTAATGATATTGAAAAAGACAGAAAGAAAGAAGAATAATTTTATAACTAACTATAGACAATAATACATACTAGATTATAACTTATTGTTACTTGTGTACCAAAATAAATCAGATCATTTTAAAATCGACAAGATTAAAAACAAACTATAGATAACTCGATATGTAGTCGATATGGAAAACGTAACTATGAATTCTGTTATAGATATATACATGTACGGGGTATTGCAAAGAACTTTGGGATATATTAATAAGAGGAATTTGTATAACTTGTATTAATACGACGGGATATTTCTGCGTAAACCAGTCGTAGTTCGATGACTGCACAGTTTAGCTGATAGGCGTAGCTGGATCAGCTTACTAGGTGCTGCCACAGACGAGATTGTATTTGAAAAACGACAACGTCTGTTGTTTTTATTTCTTGCCAGCTATTGCCCGTTGGAGTGGCTTTCAATCTACCCTCATGCTACAATATAAAAAAAAACTTTTTCATTTATAATGTCAGTCAGTCAATATATCTTTTAATATAATATAAAAAAAGGAAGGATCTTTTTTAAAAATTATATTGAGAATATAACAAACGACCACCCAGTTCACCTGATGGTAAGTGATTCCTGGGGCCCATTGCATCTACATTCATCCTTGACAAGGAATCATAATGCAGATGCCTTGTCACCCTTGAGTACTGAGATGGAATGCCTCGTCATCTGTAATAAAGGTTTCCGAATGCCTACTCAGCAGACGAAACACAGCATCACTATAATGCCATTTCACGCTGATATTCTGAAACAAACTGTAGTGTATCTCTACCGATGTCAAATTTTTATTTGAATGAGTTATTACACCCTTGAGGACTGAGATGGAATGCCTTGTCACCAGTAGTAAAGGTCTCCGGATCCCTATACTCACCAGACAAAACAGAGCAGCGTTACTGAAGACGAGGCATTCCATCTTTGTCCTCAGCTTACATTACATCAGACTCGGGATGTTTACGCAAATGCTTAAGGCACTTTAATATATAGTCATCCCATCCCCCATTTCTAATTGGAATTGGAACATAACCTCTTCTTCCATTCTTCCTTTATTCCGTCAATCGAACGATTCAATTCTAATATAATAAATCAGATTTTCCCAAATCTCTCTTAAACAGACAATTCAGGTACACGCGGCATGAATTCCACCGTTTAGTGAGAGAATTTTTATATTAACAATGTAAATGGTAACGAGCTAACTAAATAAGTACACATTCTGTTTTTCTGTAGCTGCATGTGATGGATAGTCTACAATTATTCTAACAATAGTATATTTAGTATATTTTTTTGTTTATATAATAAATGAACAACGAAATATTACAAACAAATATCGCCAAATTGTGAAAACAATTTATCGGCGAAACAAACAAAGCACTCTTACACATTAGTTAGTCACTTATAGAACAAAATAACATTAATCTTTAATATATGAAATTAACATAAGACAGCTAAGTAACAAAGAAAAAGACATAATAAATAAACACAAAAATAAAATCTACTTAACACTGTTATTATAATTATCTATTAAAAATGCCTATTACTTTCTTTTAAAGATATTTTTACTCAAGCACTCACTTTCAGAGAATATTTCATTACATATTTTCGGCCCTAATACCTCTTTGTACTCTTCCCATAATAATTACAATAGGCTCATCATACATTTTAAAGTTTTTATTTTTACTACCATTGAATTGGAAATCTTCCTTTAAACGATACGAACTGCATATCACAATTCTGTATTGAAATACCTTGTCAAAACATTTTCAATGAAATTCTTCATAAAACTTATCTGATATGAAAATTCCTTTAAATCGCCTAAGTAATATGGTGATTCAAAAATCGTTGAGTCAATAAATGTAGTACAAAACGCGTACTTCTCGTCAATTAGTAAGCAGACTTTCTTGACGTTTACATCACTAGACATACTGTCGTTTCTTAAGATTCTGCGTATATGAAATCTATGAATGTGTACATTTTATAAACTGAAAACTGCGAAAACCGACTCGACTGCTGTTTAAGTGATATTCTTTGATTAATTTTCATAATAAAAATAGACTATAAATGCTACTTAAAGTAAAAAAAAGTTGTTAGCGGGAAGTGGATGGGTGAAGGTGGCACAGGATCGTGCTTTATGCCAATCTATGAGGGAAGCCCATTTTGAGAATTGGACAATTTAGTGAATGAACTGTGAGGATGAAATTGATGACTAAATTGTTTTAGTCATGGGTCTCGTTCGGTATTTAACAACTTAATTAAAAAGAATAACCTCTATTACATTGACTTTATATTGATTAGATTTGCAGACAGAAGTTTATGGCATTTTATCGTCGATACTTACGTTTATGCTGAATTCTAAGCTTACGATAGGCCACTCAAATAAATTTTCCTATACGTATATAGAATTTATACATGTTAAAGTAATTTTAGTAACCACACAGTATAAAACAAATGAAATTTAATATCCCGTTGTATTATTTAAATAAATACTAAAAGGTTTATCTGAGCCATCTCCACTACGCATACGGATGCATTTCCATTATCATTTTTCCTATACGTATATAGAATGTATACATGTTAAATTAATTTTAGAAGCCACACAGTATAAAACAAATGAAATTTAACATCCCGTTGTATTATTCAAATAAATACTAAAAGGTTTATCTGAGCCATCTCCAATACGTATATGGATTCATTTCCATTATCCATTTTCCTATACGTATATAGAATTTATACATGTTAAAGTAATTTTAGAAGCCACAAAGTATAAAACAAATGACATTTAATTTCCCATTGTACTATTCAAATAAATATTAAACTGTTTATCTGCGCAGTGTGTTTCTTTAAAACTTGGTTAAGTGACCAATCCTAAAAGAGGAAGAAACAATTTGAAAAACATGGTTTAATGTAATAACAAATGAATAACCCCACTGTAATATTAATCTCAACTTTAGCATTAACTCCATTTACTAAATGATTTTACTGGAACAAACAACTATAAATTATATACCAAACCTTATTGTATTTAATATGATATTTATCCTGTTTCTAATTCCTCGAACGTTGGAAGTCATGTGTAGTGTACGAAATGAAAAATGTGTCAGTGGTCAACTGAAAAGAATGTGCACGAACTGGTTTGTCACAACGAAAGTCTTAACCAGCTCACGGACCCTTCAGTTCCGTGAGCCCTGTGTCCGATGAAGCTGTAAGAGCCGCATAGGCTAACAGCATAAACATCAACAGAATCTAGGCAACGAAAGTCATCGTAAGAATTGTTGTGAAATTCTTACTTCATACAGGATTCCGACTGGTTTCGAACGCCTACGCCAAACTTGGGGAAATCGAACTATAGCAATATAACATCGCATCCACCTAGAACACGGTCTATGAAACCGTGCGATTATCTAACTTCTACACTGCCATCTCGGCCTCACTAGCGGAATTGGCAGAAAACTCAATCCAGTATAGACAAATCCAGGTGAGTCAGTAGTAGTAAGTCAAGTTATCTTGCTAAAATAGACATTGGAAAAGCAAAAAAAATCATTACAAACATTATAAGATTAAACTTATGGTACGAATTACGAAAAAAAAAAGTTAACAAATTTCATGAAAATATAGGAAATTATCAAATGTATAAATGGCGAGAAAGCTCTGTTTGGTATATTTAAATTGCCTATTTATTTAATTTTTTTTCACTTTAATAAATTGAATAAGAAAACCTTTTTTTATTTTTCGTTTATTTATATTGAAATAAGGATAATTTTTATAATTATGTTAAATCCAGTATATGTATGATATCCATATATAATAATTCCAGTAAATCTATATTAATAACAATAAGATGAAATTAATTTTGATCACAATCTCTTAATTCTCATTTAAAGTTTATTCAAAGAAGAAAATTTTAATATTTTTAAGCTGAATATCCTATCTGTTACACAAAATACCTTAATACATACTATTTACTAACTAACTTAATACCTACCAAAATACATTTCAAATTTTCCATTTTTTTAGTTTATATTTATTTCAATAAGCGCGTGTTATTTAGTTTTATTAAATAAAACTAACCTCTATTTTTAATCTCGCATACTTGAATACGTATCTCGTAACAATACTAGAAAGACACAAGTGTGATATGAATAAAGTATAGAGTTCATCAGGGTTCACCGCGTCAAAAACCCTGTAAGTAGAGCCTTTTTTCACTCGGTGTCACCGTAAGCGACAACAAAAGGTGTCAAACAAAAGTCTCCAAAGTGATAATGACGCAGTCGTTTCTGAACAATGAGGGTGATTTTAACAAACATGCCACTCGATGAAGCTTCCGACCAATAGGTAGAAATTTTACGTTGACTACAAGTAATCTTAAGCAATTAAAGATTTGCAATGTAACTATATCTATACTGAAAAATAAATCTATGATAATTGTTACAATTATGATAACATCTTAATTCTATCCTGATATTTATATTAGCAAGTTTCGAGAACCTAACAACCTCAGGTGCGTCGCGTATTGACTCTGAACTACCATCCCTGAGTCTACCCTGAGGACCAACTGCAGAGAAATATCTATTTGGCAAAGATATCAAGACTAGGAAACGTTGGATTTTTGACACGGCTCTTAGATTCACGTGTCCAACGTTACTCTCCTAAGGAAATAAATACCTAAGACTACGCAAATGGCCCACAACCTGAGTAAGTTCCGCTTTTTTTTATATTAATTAATATTTTAATCACCAAATCAATAAATTACAAAAATAAATCAAAAAGTCACAATTCAATGTATTCCTGGTGAAAGTTCGAAATTAAGTAAACTGGAACTTAAAGCACAAGTGAGGAATTCATTTGGTAAATTTATACCATTACATTACATATTAACACCAATTAACACACTTGTATTATTCTAAAAGAACAACTGTTTACTAACAACCTCGTTGATAACAAATAGACTTCCCATGTGTAAGACAAACGAACAAGAGTGACGAGGTGGGTCGATTTGTTTGGAGGCCTGTGTAGTTGTGTTTTATGTTTAATAAATAAATGCATGATATAATAAATCTCGGAATCTCTATAATAAAAAAGTAAAATCGGAATCAGTTACTCAATACATTATGTAGCCACCTGGAATAAAATGTTTCGAAAATGATGAACATCATTACAACCCACGCATCACAAGTTTCCAGAGTATTTTCCGCATACATATCAGCGTACGGGAATGTAGTGTAACGTGTGGTTTGGGAACGGAATCCATCTATTTAGTGTATATATATCTATTCAGTATATATGTATATTGTTCCGTAGTGTATCAATATTTTGAAATCATATTAATCTTGAAAAATGTTGACAACATGACCTATTTAAGAGGTTTTGGTGTCACCCACTTAAGAGTAATATGTCAATAATGCAAAATAACTCAAGTTATATAAATACAAAAGCTTTTGGAAAAGGAATTAGGGTTTTACATCTACTGCAATGCGAAATCGGATATAAACAAGTTAGACAGAGGCAATTGGGTCAGTTGGCAAGGTATAGCAAAATGTATCTTGTTAGGAAATAAAAAATAAAATTCCTGTATCAGCAGAGTACCCTCTATACTACTTCAGTACCTATACAGGTAACGTAAGTATCCATACAGGTGTAAGCGGACTGAGTAATGTTTTAACAAACTCATGAGAAAAAAATCGACTAATGCCTCAAGCACGAGGTTAAATATCTTTAAAAAAGTAACTGAGCCCTGAATTATAATTTTCTTTTTGATTTATTAAAGCTGTATACTTTGGCTTCTAAATAAAGTAAACAAATGTTATATTTTTCTAAGAATATGACCCAAAAAAAATTTGTTATTGCTAATCACCACTTGTTTACAATAGCGCTAATTAGGGGTTGTCATTTAACTGATCTACTCTTATCAGTTAGTCCGTCGTCGTATTAAACATTGCCTTAAAATGGACTCATCTATTGAAGTGACATAAGCGGTTGCCCTATCGGAACAAGGCCAGAGTCAGCGAGAAGTGACTCGTGTGTTAAACTTGAGCCAGTCTTCCGCGTCCAGAGTTTACCGTCGATACCAGGAGACGGGTAGCTTTAACCGCAGAAGCGGGTCCAGCAGAAAAAGGTGCACGTCAGAAAGGGATGACCGATTCGTGGTCAGTACTTGGCTAAGAAATCGGACCCTCTTAGGCATTATAGTCCAACAGCAGCTCAGAGAATCGCGAGGAGTGGCTGTTAGTTGCTGGACAGGCAAATGAAGTAACTTGACTCCAAAAAGGCCGGCTAGTACCCTAAGTTGACACCAGCTCATCGAGCAGCCCCACTAAGTTTCGCAAGAGAACACGTGAACTGTACGGACGAACAGTGGCACTCTGTTCTCTTCTCAGATGAAAACAGAGAGTCTCCACAGCAACGTTAGCCGACAACGACTCTACAAAAGACCTGGAATGCGATCCGCAAAGTGCTGCATAAGCGAAACTATGCCATTTGGAGGAGGTTCCTGGATGCTGTGTGGCGGGCATTTAAATTAAGTTGGTTTTCATAACTAATTTCGATGAAAACCGTTTGACGACTAACCGATATATTGAAGAGATATTAGCGGGTCCTTCTTACGCAGGCTTTATCGGTGAAAACTTTGTGCTACAATGCCCGTCCACATACTGCAGCTTCTGTTCGATGGCATTTGCAGGAGGTCGAAATTGAGTACATGGAGTGCCCAGCACGTCGTCCTATTGAGCATCGATGGGACGAGTTTAAGACGAAATTTGAGTATATATGGTGTATATATATATATATATACGTGACTCGATTTCTCTGCCTACGAGTGTACTTAGCATACAAAAACAAAATCAGTAATATCACCTTTCTAATGATTTCAGCCTTAAATTCAGCAACAGTCGTCCCCAGGTGTACCTATTAAATTCACTAAATATATAAATATGTTATACATTATTCGTCACTTGAGGTCTATCTAGAGTCCAGTTGACTGGCGCACGATGATTATAACATTACAATGAAAATATAAAATTAACATATATAAAATAACAATTCATCCATGATCTGAGCCCAGTGTTCATGAAATAATTAACTTCACAAGTACGGTATGTGCATACATACGGGGATACTGACGAAAGACAAATTATTAGAATCATTTATGTTATAAAAAAATAGTTCTGTACTAGAAAATTAAAAATCCTATATAATACTAAATAATATAACATAATCCTATATAACAATATATAAACATAATTTATGAAACGAGAAGAAGCATTAATGGGAACAAAAAGTAATTTTAGAAATAGAGGCGATAAACGAGCACGCTGTTTACTTAATGGTAAATCCATAAACACATCCGATGACGTATCGAGATTAAGGTGCGTCTACGTTATCATATCGAAGGATTAAGTTGAAATGCCTCTTTGATATTAATATGATTTCCAGTTCTATTGCTGTCCAAGCGAAACAGTAGTCATAAATTGTTAATTTATGCTTGTATTCCATTACACTACGGTGTTTCTTCGGTTATGCCGGTCCATGGACCATGATTCACACATTTTAATTTGGAAATATTGGCTCGTACAAATATATAGTATGTACGTACTTAAGTATGAAATATAGTTATAGGCAATAATAACCATCAACAGATATTGTAAACATTAAATTGCGGACTAAAACATCACCCGAGAACCCATGTTTAATAATTATACACCAGTTTCCGGCGGCCGCCGTAAATAATGATTGCGAGATCCATGACTCATATAAGAGGCTGACTTTAACTAATATACCGTTGTAAACATAACGAATGAATCCTTGATTTACAAAACGTTAAACGTTATGCTTCCAGCTGCAGAAGTTAGAAAAACGTTACTAAAGTTCCTATAACATGTATCGTGAGACAACTCATTGAACTTAAGATAAAGACTTTTGAGAAAGAAAGACTTTTGAGGGGCCCCATATCACTCATACGTACCGTGTGTATCGATAGTATCACTTCAAACCACTGCTGCTATCATTACTACGAAATCTGTAATATCTTGAACTTACGGCGATAGTATCGATAGTATCAGTGTAAAACGTTGTATCGATACCATCGATAATATAATTTATAGATTTAAGGTTAACACTTTCGATTAATAGATGGATTGGTGGGTTACCCAGACACTGTTCGTGCATTTAAATTAATTTTCATAATTACATTGTTTTAAAAGCTTTAAAATTTAAAATTAACGTATTATATGGAAAAAGTAAAATCTATTTTTTTTATGAAATTGTATAATTAATCAATCGAAGTATGTACCATTATTATCTATGTACTTTCGACATTTTAAAGGTAGTTCATTGATTCCATTGCTGAAAAAATGATGAAAGCGAGAATCAATAAAATCTTTGAAAGCGGCTTGGACTGCCTCATCGAAATATAATTTTTTTACTCGCAAGAAATTTCCAAATTTCTAAAAAAACTGGTTCTAAAAAATGGTGGTTGTCGGAGACATTCCAATCGCAGCTCCTCTAATTCATCGACCATTTGACGTGGAGTATGGGGTCTAGCGTTGCCATAAAGCAGCAGTGAACTAAAGCAATTGGCCAGTAGCTAGCCGTTAAGCTTTTCCATCATGATTTACAATTGTTGACCTGCCGTACTCGTCTGGTCAGATCTTAGAAAGCTATAGTAGACCAGCACTGGTCTACCAAATACTCACCAGTACCTTTTTCAGTCAACTTTCGCTTGGACAGGATTTGGCCCGTTCTTTTGGGTTCTACCACGGTGATGAGCGTTTCCGATTGTCGTACAGTATCTATCACAAGTAACGATACGATTCAAAATTCATACTTTATTATGACGGTTGAGTAAAGTAACGCCGCACTCAATGAGTGTTTGTTGGTGTGCTTCACTCAATTTATGCGGTACCCATTTCTTCAGCTTCTTTGGTTTTCCAATTTGTTTCAAGTGAATTAAAATTATTTTGTGACTCACACCGAAGCTTGCCGCTAACTCTGACATGGTTTGCGATGGATCCCTTTCCACGATCACCTTTAATTCTTCACTGTCAACTTGGATCTCCGGGCGGACGCCGGGTATGTTTTTAGGTCAAAATCTCCAGAACTACAAAGTTGGAACAGAAAAAGTACTGTGTTTTCTTTTACAGTAGCTTTCCCATACACATTAATAATCCTTCGAGTTGTTTCTGCAGCGCTGGTGCCACGGTGGAACTTATTCGTAAATAATACGATATTTCGTGTTTTCCATTTTGTTAACAGAAGGATGTCAAAGAACAAAAAATGGCGCGAAAAGTAATGAATCACTTAATTCAAAACAAATACAAAAGTCTAAATTTGAAATACATTTGTATTTGGAATTCCTAACCAAACGTCAGATTATTTGAGATCAAAGTGGCCAGTTCGATAAAACGCCAATTTCAATTTCATGTAAGGGCCTAATGTTTAGAATTAACTTTGTTTTTACGCTTTTACTGTGTTATTGGGAAATGAAGAATGTGTATGTCTGCCTTAGCGATGAGATATATACATACATATGTTCAGAATAGTTTCCGCTGAGCAGGTCAGCAATCTCGATTTAACGCCAAACGTTGAGTAAAAGCAAGGTCGGACGCTATTTGTGTGTGGCAACACACCGTGGCTAATGTGTCTGATGAGTAAAATATAGATCACATATACCTTTTATATGCTGTTCAGTGAGTTCAACATCAAAGGCTGGACACGGACCGTTGCAAAGCTGGTTCAGATATTAAAAATATATCGAAGAGCCAATAAAGCTGCAATGTAGGATGATGTAAGAGCTGGGGGAGCGATCGATAATATCAACTGGGGCGCATGAATACCGACAAAACTGCTCACATATATTATTTAACCCACACAACTTTCTTTAGGGAAACTTTCTGCACTCGCTATTACAACACTAACAGTACAAAGGCGAAATATCGAACGAATAAGACGTATTTTGATATTATATTTACACGAATAGTACATATTGGATAAAACTAATTCATACGGATTTTATCGCATTT
Source organism: Teinopalpus imperialis (assembly GCA_029286865.1). Taxonomy (NCBI): domain Eukaryota; kingdom Metazoa; phylum Arthropoda; class Insecta; order Lepidoptera; family Papilionidae; genus Teinopalpus; species Teinopalpus imperialis. Next base: position 1,902,530 of record JAGSMU010000012.1, read on the forward strand.
ATTTTTTAACTTTTTTATCCCGACTTTTCGAGCGCTTTACTGCACAGGTCTTCATAAAATTATTTTATCTTATAAGAATATGTTATATTAATAAACTAGGTATCTGCTAAGCCTTCGAGTTGTCTGTCTCACTAATAGGTGGGACATACTGAGTTTCTGGAACTGGAAATATAAAAAAGCAATCCGTGATCGCTTTTTTTTTTATTGCAAGTGAAATTCGAAAATGGAACTCTGTAGTAACATGTTACTTTTTAATTTGCCATTTGATTTTTCATTGTTGCGTCCTTTAGTAAATTGTATGTCGCTATTACAATGTTTTTAACTCGTGTCGTTTATCTTACGATTTTCGTTGTGGGTTAAATCAACAAGGGAGTTGGCATTTGGTGATGAAGCCCCATGTTGCGGCTCTGTGTATTCGTGGTTCGGAGAATTAAGACGTGGACGTGATCATCTACCATGACGATTTACGTTAAGATCAGCTGGCGACTGCGGTTACAGAATCCAATATTGAGATCGTAGTTATATATTCAGATTGAGAAAAAATTACTTGTCAGCAAATTCGTACTATATTAAGCATTGGAATGGGCCAAGTGCAAAACATTTTGCAGGTGTATCTGAAGATAGACCAGAATCGGCTGCGTGTCGTTTGGTGCCCTAGAATGATAAACCAGTTTAATGGAACATAATTGTGGCTGTCTATAATATAGTGACAGGTTATGAATCTTGGGTATACTGCATTTAACCAGAAATAAAAAGCCAATCGACAGAATGAGTCTTTCCTTTCGAAGAATGTTAAGAAAATTCGGAGCACCGGCAAGAAAATAGTTCCTGTTTTCTTCGCAAATCAGGGCATTACATTATAGTATCACATACTAAAACAGTAACTGCTGTATGAGTATAATTTGCTACGTATATAATTGCTTGCCTAGAGTGTTAGAAAAAGTTCGCGAAAAGCGTCCTCACAGCAATGTCGTCCTCCAAAATTATAACGGACGCGTTGTGTGCACATTCCACTCAGATAACGAATGGGTTTTTGAAGGCCTCGAATGTGGAACTGATGACGCATCCGCTATATAGCCTGGACCTCGCTTTTGCGACTTGTTTTTATATTTTTTATGTAAGCTTAGTTGTACACGTTTTACAAACCCTTAAGCGGTGGGGAATGCGTTCCATGAATCTATTGAAGAAGTCACTACTGCGGACTGGATTCACTGTTTCTGACAACGGTTCCAACGAATGTAAAGATGTGTTAATAGTGAGGACATATACTTCAAACAACAATGAATGTATCATACATATCTGGTCTTATTAATCAAAATCAATAAACTTTCAATATCCTAAGTATCCTAGTAATAGACCTAGTATTTGGCTAAACAGCGCCTTGCGAGATTATTGCCACAAAACACATTCTGATAGCCCTTTTCAATACAATTAACTTTTATATGCTTATTTTCATTTTAGGATGGATAGATGGAAACTGTGAAGATTTATATGTGTTTGTTTGTGTTGAATATATGTTTGATCTATTAGCATCCACGATATATACTGCAACATTGCAGTAGTAATACAATCAGAGTGTTACTGTTGCCAGATATTTTATAAGTGGACTTCATCAGTATATTTTTAATCAGGTCAGATTTTTCTCGGTTGATTTTTGGCTGCAATAAGAATGGATCGACTAGACCGAAAGACCATGCCCTCAAGGAATACTAGCGTGAATTCGCCGCAAAACACTTTTGAGTTTCGCATGGTGAGTTTATGCCACTACAAATTACGAGGTATTCCATCTCAGCCCTCAGGGGAATGCATGTGCATTTACAATTTTTGTTGAGTATGGATTTGAATGTCATGAGACACAGTTGTCATGTACAATCAACGTCAACAAACTGTGTGCTAATAAACATTAATATTAGGAAAAAGATTTATTATAGGATTTTTTATCTGTGATCTATGTCATAATAGCCACAGATTCGTGATTGTGTTCTAACTGCGCAATGCGCAAACCTACCCTCCGCTCGCTCAAGATACGCGCGATAGCTGTAACAGTAGGTGTTCTAAAGGGCAATATAAAGGTCGAGTGAAAATAGAAAATATAAACAAACATCATCAAAGATTCTAAAATAGATAGTATTGTACTTTTCGAGCGTAAATTAATTATTTCAAGTCCGTTCCCGTCCAGTTTGAGTTGGCACATTTCTTTCTGTATGTTGGTGATTTTTATCAGAGTTTATTCACACATCATAAAGCCGATAATATATATCGGGCCGATATATATAGGAACATCCATCGTTATATCATGGTACTTAAAGATATGTACCGCTATTGTGTAAGAGTAAGAAATAAAGTTTTCTCCTGTAAAAAAACTGTCAACATGTCGCCGAAAGGAATTTGCGTTTATTTCTAATCTCATGTTATTTCATTCTGTTTAGCAACAACATCCGATACCCACCGATGGTGATAATGTCTACCTGGTCGATATCAACCACAGCGATATCTTCTGATTATTACCAGATGCTATCAACTGCGCAGAACATTATATAGTGCGGTTAGCATTTGAGCAAAGAACACTCCACTCGTCGTCCCCTTAATGCGCAATAAATCGCAGTAAGGTCCCGTGGCCTTGACACTGCATTCAAACAACAATTTGTTATGCACAAACATATTATATTCCACAGCTGGGAATCGAATCCAGGACCAGCGACGTGGTAGCTAGGTACTGTAACTACTACATCGCGTGGCCCACCGATGGACTTAAGCGTCTACCAGTACCATCGATTTGATTTTCAGTTACATGCAATCAGTACCGACAACTATCTTGTGTTGATTGTTAATTCATTACAATCCTTAACTATTTTCTTGTATAGTATTGAGGGTAACAAACGAGCACACAGTTCACCTGATGGCAAGTGACTCCTGCGGTCCATGACATCTACATTCTTTCTTAACAAGGTATCATAATGCAGATGTGTTGTTACCCTTGAGGACTGAGATGGAATGCAACGCCACAAGTAATAAAGGTCTGCGGAGTCCTACACTCAGCAGACGAAACACACTGGTATTCTCTGAGGGCGTGATCCTATCCCAGTCGAGCCGACCCATTCATTCTGCAGCTAGATACAAATTGCAGTGTAGCTCTACCACTACTACTTGATGATAATGACAGACAAGATTACTTAGTTATTTTTCCATTATCCTCAGCCATCTTTATTTAAGAAATTTCGTCTCACATAGTACATTTATTTATTTCGCCGCTACTAGGCACTATTTATTGCATTACTACACTGTTCTTTATGTTCCGCTTCACATTTCACAACTCGGTTTGGCGATAGAGGGAGCATAGAGGTCATGCTCAAAAAGTAATGATGCTCTATTTTATATCTCGTAACGAGCTGTGGTGATAACAAAGACCTTTTTCAATTACTTCATTAAAAAAACGTTTAATGACAACTGACCTAGTTGTCATTAAGTTTAAGTGTAAGTTTCTTAAACAAATTAGTGTAACGTGTCCTAGAGAAAGGTGTTTTAATTGTTGAAATATACAGAAATGAACCGATACAACAGTTTTTTTTTATTATATTGAGAGAAACAAACGAGCACACAGTTCACCTGATGGCAAGTGATTCCTGCGGCCCATGACATCTACATTAATGCAGATGCGTTGTTACTCATGAGGACTGAGATGGAAATGTCCCCTCGCCAGTAATAAAGGTCTCCAGATCCCTACACTCACCAGACGAAACACAGCAGCATTATGCTACTAATTTACTTAATAGGTTTTTTATTAATAGGTATCCTGTGAGGGTGTTGTCCTACCCCCGTCGAGCTGACCCTTTCGTACTGCAGCTAGAAACAAACTGCAGTGTTAGTTCTACCACTGTTAAGAATGTCACTCTAATAACGTTACTCGTTTACATTATAAGTAATAAAATCTAAAATAGTTATAATTTAATATAATTCATCTAGCACTTTATTATTTGGGGCCCTGGATGAAATGATGATAATTTTAGAGTAAAACGACTGATTATTTTTATTACCAGAATGTATGTATCATAATTTTATATCCAATGACAAGCTTTAGCAATAGAACTAATAAACTTTGAAGTAATATTAATAAGTAGAAATTACATCAATACATCCTTAAACAAAATAATTAACCTTCGTTTTTTCTCTGGTTTAGCAGGTTTTGACATTTACAAGAACTTGTTGCAACACGCATAATTTGAAAAAATAATTCGGCATTAACACTGAAACATGCCAGTGAAAAACAATTCAAAAAATGTCCATAACTATGCCAACTATTGCGGCTAAAAAACTGACTAGCTTCATCTTTCTCAGCATTTAATCAATTAGTAGCTAAACATCAGAGATTAAATAAGACAAACTTAATTATCAAATTATATCGGGTTCTTGACGTATCATCCAATTCCTAACGTCGATTAACGCAACAATAAATTATACGAGTACATAGCAACTGGCTGCGGTGCGGTTCCCAAACGAGTTTCTTGTCTAGTTTTTACGCCACCTACGTCCTCGAAAAATAACCGTCAGTATCTATCGCATGGCTGTCTCTAATGAGCCTATTTTTCGGCGCTCAAGTACGCCTTTTTTCTGCTTACATCGCAACGAGCCAGGCATGGGACGGTAGTTTAAACAAGATATCAAAGAAACGCTTCCGGTCTTGTATAACGTAGATTCACTTTGATTTATGAAAGACAAGATCTGTTATAAAACTATACGTGGCTTCAATTTTAAACTAACAGTTATTTATTAAATTTCAAGGATGTTAAGCCGTCAAGCACGTATTATGGCGTTATCCACATTGCGCGTATGATATTGGCGTAGTGGTATAGATTATCCGCCGTCGTCGATCCAGGGTTGGATTGCCAATCGAAGAACAATATTTGCAGCATCAAGAATTGTTGATTTTCCTCGTGGTTGTTTCGTGTATGTCGCTCCATATCACCGATACTATATTTAAACTTTCTATCGATCTTCACATCGCGAAACGTCATCTAATAAACCGACCTAATGCGTGTGCAATTGCACATACATTAACTTGGTTTGGAATAGGCGCAATTTTATTGCGCATTCCCGATTCCGATGTAATGCACATCGGAATTGGGAGGGGACGACGCTTGAGCATCTGTAATGCAGTGAAATATTATTACAGTATAATGCCATCTGGCAATAACAAGTAGATTTCGGCATGATCAAAATCGACCAGGAGGAAATCAACTTAATACTAATATACTAATACTAAACGCTAATTTATGTTAAGCAATATATAAAAGTAAAAAACGAATACGAATGTTATTCGAATTACAATAATTACTGTAACAATTTTGACTTTGATTTTATAAATAAACGCTACTAGGCGATACACTGTTCACAACAGATCATGATCAGATTTGGTTAAGTTCCATTATGTTACGATATTTACTTATACTATAACATAATTATTACTGGCCTCTATTATTGTGAAACATTTGTATCTCCGCCTGGTAAAAATATACAATACAATAAAACACAAATATATAAAGACTAACCAGACGTATGTATACTCTATATTATTATTTGATTATACTCTAGCTCCCAAATAGAGTATATATTCAAAAAGTCGAACATAAATTATTATATCTTATGGAATTACATAAATGCGGCTGGTAACGTGCCAAGTCTGCTGCGACGCTTACTGCGGGCCTCCACAACCTTGAACTGACATAATGTATATCTTAGTCTATAGTAATCATGATATAATAAAACCCGTTTCGCGATGTGAAAGTAACTCGACGAATACATCTTTAAATTAGGCACGGGTCGAGGAATCTATGCCATCAGGAATTTTAACATATGCACCAGATTGTTAGTACAAGCCTTTTGTAAAAAATTAAGAGCTCTCTCTGGTCAAGTTGTCAAGCCTCTAGATGATTGGCTAAAGGTTTAGCCAATCGGTCAGTTAGGGAACTCACTATTTTGTATGCCATCAACACGTAAAATTCGATTTATGTTTCTATTAATTTCATGACCCTAATAAGAGCATAAAACACAGTGAAACTAAAAAACCACGTGCAGTTGGTGGCTGAGTCATAGACATAACAATGTTTGAAACCACAAAGCTTTTTTATCTAACGTCGACAACATATTCAAGTCATAGATTCCATAAGCAATCTTAGCATAAACAACGAACTGTCTCAACTTCCATGGGTTTATATGTGGCATCATTTTTGACACATCCATAAATAATTATATGTCCCCTTTGTAATAATCATGATATAGATTAAATTAAATCAGAAAATTAGATCAGACATATAATAGTTACATTAGTTAATGAAAATATCACACTATGTGATAAATATAGCCGCCATAAGTTTAAGTTCTTTAATTTAATTTTCAAATATTTTAATCTAGATGGGCATATCTAAATAATAATGATCATCAGTCTATGTCAAATTTCCTTATAAGTCACCGCGAAACAATTCTGAGTCATCAGGTTCTATCCACCTCCCACAAACTGTGTATGGTCTCTAATAAATAGGGGAACGCCCGCAACATATTTATTTCACACTAAATGACACGTCCCCAAGCACAGAAAGCAGCAGTTCAGTGATAAATCGAAAACAAATTTATATATATCATTATATATATCTATTTCACATTATAGTTAAAAAGTAATTTACGTGCCACATGGAAGACACATTTTAGGCTATGATAAATGTGTTTTAGAACTTAAGCTATAATTAAGTATGTACATACATTAGAAACAACAAATATAATAATGCAATAACAACACCTAATCTTTACCAAGCTAGTAATCACAGTGTAAATTATTCGTACCTAACGAAACATCTGGCTTGAAGGACCAAAAAATTCTAGGAACGCCAACAATAAATTCATAATCATGTCAGCGTGTGTCATCATCATAAAACATAGTGCCGAGTTACATACGCTCATGGTCTCGTATGAGTAGGTTTGGATAACGGTACTATAACAAACGAATGTCTAAAGCTTTATTTCGACCTACAATTGCGCCGTTCAATAATACAAGAATGATAAAAACGAAAATATCGCCATCTAGCTGTATATCTATTTGATGCTACATATATTTACCGAATTCAAATTATAAGTAATATCAGTATTAGAATTAGTTAATTTCAATTTATTAGAGTTCTTGTATATAATTTTATATAATACTTATTCTCTCTCTATTCAGATTCTTAAGTTATTTACATGGACTTACTTCTTTATAATCTATACTATATTTTGTTTTGTCTACGATATTTCGTTAAATATTAACGAAAACTTTAATACAGCATTCGCTTATTATAATATATATGTCATTTTTATTTCATAAGATAAGGATGCAGGGATAAAGACTTAACTTTTATCCAAATATTTTGAACAGTGAATTCGTCGTGCAATTTATGGTGAACTGTTAATACAAGCAAGGTTTTCAAACATGCGAGGTTTTAATTTCAGCTTGCCAACTTCAGATGTAACTGTTACGGACTAAGCGATTTATTTTTCCCTCGATAAAGTTTGAAATAATTTTTTTTTTCTTCCATGTCAAACACGTATATTTTTGCGTTGAAAATCTATGCTATTTATGGTTTAATAAAAGTATTTGGAAACAATGTACAGCGATAAAAATCAGTTTTTTAACCTCTGTCCCCTTTAAATATTAAGGTAACAAATAATAAATTCAAAGCTTATAATAAAATTACTGCATCTAAAAAACTTCATTGGAAATCTTTTGTCATTTTCCATAAAACATAATTATTACTTACATGAACTTAATTTAAACTTGCCTACTTTAAAACAACACGTATTTTCGAAGTTTCAAGCATAGCAAGTACTAACGAGCTAACTTGACAAACTTTCTACATCATAAGGGATATATGTCATACAGGAAATGTTTTGCCTTTTATTCCCGTAACTGGGCAGAGGGTAAAATTTCGTAGTATGTTCAATTTCCACGTGCTGTCTGATCAATACAACAGTCGGGACGTCGTCGACCGAACGGCGTGGCACCCCAAAACAGCTGATGCCACCGCCCTGCCCCGCTGCCGGTTCACTCACCCCTCATCCCTGCGCACCCCAAGTACTTTCGATCTCCGCTGATATATTCGCAAGGGTCGACTGGCCTTACCTTTTCATTCCAGAAGTAAAATGTACGAATCCTTACTTAATTTATTAAATAAATAGAGATTTTTACTGTCATATGAAAATAATTATCATCACAACAAGCAAGTGACAACCGATTAAAAGGCAAAAGCATGATAAGGATTTGTAATTTCAACCTAATAAACTAATAAAAAGTCTTATTAACACTAATCTTTTTTATGAAACTAAGGGTGAAAAACGAACACACAGTTGTTACTAGATAAACACCTACATCCACCCTCAACAAATATTCAGCAGCGTTATGGTGCTATTTTAAGCTGGAATCATGTGGGGGTGCGGTTCTTCCCCTGACGAGTCGACTCATTCATGCTAAAGTGTGCTTCTACCACTGAAGTACCACTCGTATTAGGATTAGCATACCTTTCTTCATAACTCCTTTTTCGCAATTGTAAATATAACAGCCTAAATTTTTTTTCTTTAAATATCACTAACATCGCCGGTAGCCTGGAATTAAGAATAGCGTCCTATTCAATGCCTCGAAACCATATATGATTTTCTTTAGCAAGTCTCAATTTCATTACAAACAAATTATTTCACAAGACACCACAAGCAAAACCAAAGACACGTACCTCTTGTAATGAATATTGTCACGTTTAGCAGCGCAACGTTTGATACAGCAAACTAGTTGGCTACGGTACAATATGTCAAGCATAAACAATGTACTCGAATAAGAGTTATAGTTCTAAAAAAGACATGTCATATAAAGCGAGGGACACGTCTGCGGAGGTACGCGATGGATACACAGAGCAACAGCAACAACAGTACGTGAAACATTTGAAACAACTCAAAAATGAGTTCGAACAAAGATGGCGTACAAAACCTAAGTTCAGTATCACGTTTGATGAACTAGATCGTGTAAGAACCTTAGGTACGGGCGCTTTCGGTAGAGTAATGTTATTGAAACATACGAATACCGGTAAGTTCTATGCAATGAAAGTACTTGAAAAAGAAAAAATTATCAAAATGAAGCAAGTTGATCACACGTTGTACGAGAAGAGGATACTGGAAGCCATCAGATTCCCATTTACAGTGTCCATGGAGTTTAATTTTAAAGATAACAGTTACATTTACTTCGTCATGCCTTTCGTGTCGGGTGGTGAGATGTTCACACATCTAAGAAAAATGGTCAAATTTGAAGAGCCTCTTGCGAAATTTTACGCCAGCCAAGTGATATTAGCATTAGAATATTTACACTTCTGCAATGTGGTTTACCGTGATTTGAAGCCAGAAAACATTTTAATCGACAAGAACGGCTATTTAAAGATCACCGATTTTGGTTTCAGTAAGATTTTACAAGGGAGAACGTGGACATTGTGCGGTACTCCTGAATATTTGGCACCTGAATTAATATTAAGCAAGGGATATGGATTCTCGGTGGACTGGTGGTCTTTTGGAGTTCTGCTTTATGAAATGAACGCAGGCTATCCGCCGTTCTATGCGAATGATCCCATGAAGACATATGAGAAAATAGTAGCTGGTAAATACCGATGTCCTTCGAGTTTCAACGCTGACCTTCGAGAGTTGGTGCGGAGTACTCTCCAAGTGGACATTACGAAGCGTTATGGGGTCATGAAGAATGGTGTGCTAGATTTCAAAAATCATAAATGGTTTCGAGGCATTGAATGGGATGCTATTCTTAATTGCAGGCTCGCAGCGCCATTCATTCCTAAATATAAATCCCCCGGTGACACGAGTAACTTTGATCGATACGAAGAAGACACCCTGCAAGCTGCTTCATACTGTCGCTTTGAATCTGAATTTATAGACTTCTAATGCTAAGTTTAATAAAGCTACTAACTGAATGATCTTTTTCACAATCGCCAAGAAACACTATTTAGCTTATATAATTTTTTAAACTTTCTGTTTATATAGTAATTAATAAACGTCATGTGACATTTATCTTTAAGAAAACTGATTGAGACATTCTGCCATTAGGGTTGCTAACGAGACCTTTTTGAAATTTACTTCAAAGATTGCAACAACATATATAATATTGTATAATTAAAGTACAATGAAAATAATTAAAATGTGTATTGTATTATACAAGAGTTATTAATTGGCCCCCGACCCACAGGATTCTTTCTTAGCTCAGGGGGCCAAGGAGTCAATCTATTGTGCAAACAGTGTTAGAGCTACACTGCAGTTTGTTTTTAGCTGCAGAATGAATGGGTCAGCACGACCGGGGTAGGACCACGCCCTCACAAGACTACCAGCGTAAAATAGCAGCTTAATGCTGCTGCGTTTCGTCTGGTGAGTGCAGGGATCCTTTATTACTGGAGACGAAGCATTCCATCACAGTCCTCAAGGGTGAAAACGCATCTGCATTATGTTTCCTTGTCAAGGATGAATGTAGATGTCATGGGCCGCAGGAATCACTTAACATCAGGTGAACTGTGTGCTCGTTTGTTACTCTAAATGTAATTAAAAAAAATTGTGGAATTAAGTCTTATTTCACTAATGCAGAGCGCATTAAAATAACAATAAAAACAAACATATCTAACGAAAATGTCTTTTTGCTTTTTGAGTCAATATAAAACGTGATTGAGCACGTGCGTTGGCCCCCCCTCTTGTATGCGCTCGCGTCTCTCGCGAGGGACTATACCAGGCACGCGACAGAACGTCACTATTTTTAGACCGCCAATACATTGGAGTGCTTGAGAGAACGATGTCAAAACGTTTATAATACCGTGCCATGGTTAGTCACGTACGTAACGTAACGTCAATGTTATCTTAGCAAAAATATACAGTTATTTTGATTTTATAGCATAGGTATGTATTTAACATATGTGTTACAAGGGATCAACTTTCATTATCATTTTAATTTTGACATAAATAATGAACTATTCTTATTTTCTATAATTCTTTTTCATCGGTTACAATTCGTTTATAATGACGGTAACTTTATGCTTGACAACGACCTCCGTTCTCTCCTTCCAATTTTCTCTCTATTTAATTCTATCATGACCGTATTGACCTAAGGGGAGTTAATTTATTAGTTTAGAACAGACAGCCAATATGAAATTTATTGAAATATAATTTTCGAATAAACTAATCGAATAATTCCAACTATAGCGAAGCTCACATCTCATAAGTACGCTAAATCCGGCGATAAAATAGAGATATTGCTTTCACATGTACACCGCATTGTGGCAGTACTCGTGAGATTGCGAATGACCCGAATATCATTCGCTCTCTGCCAAAATTAGCGGGAGTAATAAAACGCTAGTTTCGTGTTATTTCTTCACGTTTGCTATGCAGATGTTTTGGTAAATACGTAGTTTATCTAGCGTTTTAAATATTTATCCAGACGAACTAATACTTGCTTTAATATTTTAGATTAATGTCAATGCAGCTAACGGTGTCTTCGAGATAACGAGTGGATAGTCATACTAAACTAGTGCTTATCATGTGGAATACTATTCAGGCTCGGTGGAGATAAAAAAATTACATCTTATCAAGTCTGAAAGGAAATCACAATGTCCAATTCTTATAGATACAACTGGAATAGAAAACCCACTAAAAGCACTGCATATTTTAAATCACCATTTTATGTTAAGAAACTTTATAATATATAAAACGGAAAAGAATAAATTGAAAAGGATCTAAGGACCATACACGAAAACAAAATGCATTAACATACAAAGGACAGGTTTTGTAATGGCACCACATCTGCAATTACTCTCCATACTGTCGAATAGAAAGGATCACCCATAAACGAAGAATTATATACATCAATAAAAAGTTTATACATTAATTCAACGGTTTGTGTTTTATTAGGCACAATGAAACATATATGATTGTTATAAAGAGAAAAACAAATTTACAGAACATTTATTCTATAAAGATAAACAAATTTCGAAATATATAAATATTTACTATTTTTGCAGATTACATTTAGAGCAGTTAACATGTCATATTGATAAAATTTTATTTTGCTGTCCGTTCTAGAAAAAACTCTCAATTTATTAGCCGTAATTAATTAGTCGTAAGGATTTTTATCAACTAATATTATAAATATAAATAGTATTATTGTTTCTCAGTATATATAACTAAAAGGATCAACGCCTTATAACAATGGCCTGCTCGGTCGCACAAGCAAGGGTTGCCGGAGGCAGCCGAGTGGAAAGTGAATCAAGCGCAGTTCCGTCCTTCGGGAGAAATATAATGACACACTCTAGCGAGAAAAAAAAAGAGTTGAAAATGTTAGTGTTTTTTATTTTAATTAAATTATCTTATTTCGAAGGCTGTATTTAGGAGGATGCCATGGTAGCTACCAGAATGTATCGGCGAGGTGAAAATCATCCAGTTTGTTAATCTTCACGGTATAAAAACAATTGTAATATCCAAAAGTACACACACGTGCTCTTTACTCAATATATAGAAACTAATTTGGCATATAAGTGTTGTATAAAAATACTCATGTTTTCCGATCGATTAGAATACAATACAACACATAGTAAAGATAATTACTTATAATATTTCAACAGTCCTAACAAGCATAGTCGAGTTTTTACCTTGAAAAATACAGAATATATATATATAATAATGAACTTTATTTTTCCTTATAAATGTACATTTTGATTAATTACAATTTAAAATTTAAAAAAATAAAAAAAGAAAATTTAAAATTTTCAATTAGTTTAATGCTAATATACATATAACCATATAACCAAGAAAGTAAGCATCCGTTGTCCCAACCAGGTTAAAAGCCTTCGACTTCACAGTTCCGGAAAAATTACATTATTAGTAACAAAATCGTACACATAAATAGAGCAAGCAAGATATTGCAAAATAGTTGACATAAGAAAATACATCAAGAAGAATAAGCATAAAACGAGAACGGAAAAGCTTCTCAAGTTCAAAGACCCACGTTGCGATAAGTGTTAGTGTACGTGTGTGTATGTTAGAGAATATGTTGAATTGTGTAACTGTGCATGGCGGCAGACAACATGGATATACAGACATTTGTCAATTTCGACCGCAGCGATTGCTTATATATAATCAAAAGACACACAAGACAGATAGACAGACTGCGCAAGATATATTATTGCTGCAAGCGGAAACATAGAGGCCACTCGCTCGTCGTCGCCACTAGTCCTCAATTTGATATTATATGCTTCGATTACATAAATAGATGTGACAATCTATCCATATTTTAACGTTCATGGACACAAGTATAAAAAATGATCGAACTTCGTTTTATCAATTTTTGTTTTATTTTATTATTATTATTATTACTTTGAGAGTAACAAACGAGCACACAGTACACTTGAAGGTAAGTAATTCCTGCGGCCCATTACATCTACATTCATCCTTGACAAGGAATCATAATGCAGATGCGTTGTCACCCTTGAGGATTGAGATGGAATGCCTCGTCACCTGTAATAAAGGTCTCCGGATGCCTACGCTCAGCAGACGAAACACAGTAGCACTATAATGCCATTACACGCTGGTATTCTGTGAGGGCGTGGCCCATCACCGGTCGCGTTGACCCATTCATTCTGCATCTAGAAACAAACTGTAGTGCAGCTCTACCGACGTCAAATTTTAATTTGAATGAATTATTACAGTATATATATAGTATATCTTTGATGTATATATTGTATATCTTTGACGTATATATATATATATAGTATATCTTTAACTAACTTAAATGTAGGAACATTTTTAATGTTCCTAAAGTTTTATTATGTACATATTGAAAGTAATTTCTAAGTAGGTACAATCGAGAGAAGTTTCAGCAGACTAAAGAGTATAACAATAAATGGTATTATATAATAACCTGAAATGAGACCCGACGTTGCCTTATGCGGCGCAATCTTAGTATTATATAAAAGATTCTGGTTGTGAACATTTAGCGGTATTGTGAAGTACTTCGACATAATGCAACGTCAATCTTTTATGAAACTACGAGTTTCATAAAATATATTATATATAATATATTCAACTGTCCAGGAAAACTATAATTGGGGAAATATTTGCAGTTATTAAAGCTTGAACATTGTACAACAAAAATTGTACATTGTTAGTAATAAGTTATTATAACTAGAAATATATCACTAATTTTATTAATGTCCTATGGCATTTGCAGTTGCGTTTTATGAAACTTGTAGTAAATAATATATTCAATTGTCCAGGAAAACTATAATGGGGGAAATATTTGCAGTTATTAAAGCTTGTACATTGTACAACAAAAGTTGTACATTGTTAGTAATAAGTTATTATAACTAGAAATATATCACTAATTTTATTAATGTCCTATGGCATTTGCAGTTGCGTTTTATGAAACTTGTAGTAAATAATATATTCAATTGTCCAGGAAAACTATAATGGGGGAAATATTTGCAGTTATTAAAGCTTGTACATTGTACAACAAAAGTTGTACATTGTACAACAAAATTGTACATTGTTAGTAATAAGTTATTATAACTAGAAATATATCACTAATTTTATTAATGTCCTATGGCATTTGCAGTTGCGTTTTATGAAACTTGTAGTAAATAATATATTCAATTGTCCAGGAAAACTATGATGGGGAAATATTTGCAGTTATTAAAGCTTGAACATTGTACAACAAAAATTGTACATTGTTAGTAATAAGTTATTATAACTAGAAATATATCACTAATTTTATTAATGTCCTATGGCATTTGCAGTTGTGTTTTATGAAACTTGTAGTAAATAATATATTCAATTGTCCAGGAAAACTATAATGGGGGAAATATTTGCGGTTATTAAAGCTTGTACATTGTACAACAAAAATTGTACATTGTTAATAATAAGTTATTAATAACTAGAAATATATCACTAATTTTATTAATGTCCTATGGCATTTGCAGTTGTGTTTTATGAAACTTGTAGTAAATAATATATTCAATTGTCCAGGAAAATTATAATGGGGGAAATATTTGCGGTTGTACAACAAAAGTTGTACATTGTTAGTAATAAGTTATTATAACTAGAACTAAATCACAAATTTTATTAATATCCTATGGCATTTGCAGTTGCGTTTTATGCTTTTTATGAATCATCGTGACTTACGATTGCGTTTGCTCATAATCTGTATGGGATGATAAACGGAAGTCAAATAATTCCTTTAAAACGGAAATAGATTACGATCTTTTCTATGACAATAAATTGGACTAGGACTGTTAATCCTACTTTCTTGGTATACGGATTATGATCACATATGATTCACGCTATATAAAAATACTTATACTTTACACCGAGTGAAAAATAAAACAAAACTCCCTCCACTTATAGCATTGTGTAAGGGCAGAGACCTTAAAACAATGCTTCAACAATAGAACACTAAGTTTCATAGATCGATTCAATGCATTTTAACCCTTACTTTACAAGAAGAAATGGAATTAATGGCCATAGTGAGCGAAAGAGTATAGAATCAACGGAGGAGAACATGAACTACAATCGCATAAGATCACAAGGGCTTGGATAGTTGCTAACGGCGCACGAGCACGTTATTAGACTATTGATAGACTAGCGTGAATGTATATTCAAAGTATTAAGCTTCGCAGGGCTGCCGCCTCTTATGTTAAAATTGGTTTAAAATTACTTTTTTTTTGTGTGAGGGCATCAGAGACGTAATAATACTAATTTCGGGTTGCATTATAGCTCTGGCCCAGGTCGGCTAGACCTAGGACCTAGTCTTAATAGAATACCCGCGTGAAATAGCATTAAAAGGTAGTTGTTTCGTATGTACAATCCAAGGATATGGAATGCGTAGTGCATCTTGCCTTTGTCATGTGATGCCCGTTACATAGTTGCCCGAATTAATAAACATAAAATAAAATTCATTATGTACTTTTGTTATGATATTATTTGTTATAAATGGGCAGACTGTTTACTATATAGTAAGAGATTTCTACGGCCAGATTTATTATTTATACCTCAGAGCATTAAGATGTCTTATCACCAATAATAAGGTCTCCGGCTTCTTTCACTCTTAAAGTAAGCTACTAGCTTGTTGCGATGGTGTACTGCAAATCCTTGGTCATTTCCCGGTCGAGTCGAACTATTTTTAATCCGTTAGAAGCAACTGACCGAGCCGAGGTTCTACCCTCTAGGACATCCTCGAGTCAGTCGCTTTCGCGAACAGGGTAACGGTCCAAGCCGAGGCTCTCGGGAACCCTTGTGCTGGTTACCCATAAATAAATATCTCGGCTGAGTGCCCTAAGCACTCGGCCACCTTTCAACCCGGTGAAGCTGTCAATAAAAAAAATCGTACTATTTAGTACATAACCTATTTTCCAAATTACTATTACTTTACATAAAATAATTTAACTACTGTAATCTTCTTTCGAAAGAATAATTTTAATAAGATTTACGAATAAATAAAAAATAACCTGCTATGTAAGACGAGTTAACGGACAGATGTAGAAAACGTAGCTCTGCATTGTTTGAACTGGCTTTATGCTATTGTTTAATGTCCTAAGAAGACACAAGAACTGACACTGAGATGAATACTGACAATGACGTCAATTTAAATAGCACCAAAGCTGTAGTTGTACTCTTACCGGTAAAAAGAGTATAAATGGAAAAAAAAATATGTACATTTTAATTATTTGAAACTAGCAACCCTAAACTTAACCGCATTAACAGTTGTTAACGGCAACGATGTGGGTCAACGTGGAGGCAGACTGCAGCATTCGATGCAGTGAAACTCAAAGGGCGAGATAAGAGGGACGGCGATATAGGGTGGGCGTTTATTGATCTAGGCCACATGATTGACACATCCCTTGATAGACGAGAGCAAACAAGAGAGATAGCGCTCACCGCCGCCAAATTAACATCGGCAACACCGGAGGAAATACAGGTGCTGTGCTAGCTTCAAGAAAAGTGTCTTTTATTAAAGTTCCCCACTTAGTATCCGTACGGAAATACCGTCACTTCACTGCACTTTCCGCAATGTGGTTGCGTTCATGGCTGTAAGCTCCGTGGCGCACAGTTGTGTATTGCTAAACCTTCAATTTGCTTAAATGTAACAACATCAATACGCATTTCTAAAAAGCTTCCAAAATTTATACGAACACAACACTCAATATGCACCGTTTTAAAACGGGAAGAGTCACGCATCTTGCTACTAAATGGACTCCTGACCGAGGAAGACGATGTCCTCTCAGAATACCAAAGAGAAATAGTATTATATTATAATCCTGTTGTGTTACGTATGTAGGAAGTGTAGGTATCTGTGGACCCAATTGCGGGTAACGGGACATTCTATACGATATACGATGCGGGTAAAAATATTAGTGCATTCTGTAATTTTGTTGAATATTCACACGATATTTCGCATTAAGTATCTACTACCCAGACCTATACGAAGATGTCTGAATCCCTATACTCACTATAAGAAACAAATCAACGTTATGCTCCTATTTCAGATGGTATTATTAGAGGGCGTGATCCTTCCTCGATCGACCAGACCTGGTCATGCAGACTTTGTGACGTTGTGCATGCACGGACCAAAATTCAAGTGTTATTATTTATGCTTTATGTTTACGACCATGACAAACAATGTGAATCATTGGCATATAGGAAAAAGAATATAAATGAAAAAAAACACTATGTACGCTAAAACCTGAAAATCAATGCAAATACTAATACGTTGCGCGTAATCATTATTATGCATTCACGAAACAAAAAAAGCACCTTAGTTGGATTTCCTACCAAAAATGTGACAGGCCCTCGAACTGTATAATTTTAGTTATTAGGTCAAACATTAATTATAGGCGTGGTTGTAATAGTCTTCTAGGAAGTAGGCTATGTTCTTCGTTGAGGATTGATATGGGGGACCACATAAATGAGAAACAATTATTATGGATTAAACTACAATAAAAACATGTTTTTCAAACAAATAACAAAAGAAATAAATTGTGGTTTGTCAATAATGAAGATAAATTAGTAATTTGAGTATAAGGCACACCTTGAGGCAGGATTTACAAAGTTATTATGATATACTCTTGAAACACTTATCAATCATGAATACTCCAATGTCTGATTAAATACTATATTTATTATATTCCCAGACAAATAATGATTTTGAAGCGTCAATAGCCTAATGGCTTAGGGTACGGTCTGCGATACTTAAGGTCGTAGGTTCGAATCCACCATTAGACTATTGTCGTGAACCATCTCCTAGCACAATGATTTTCATCTCAGTTGGAGTGGTTAACCGGGATGTTAGTAATGCTATAAAAAAAAATAATGTTCAGGTATTCCGTGAATATGTGTTCCTTTCCCAGTCCAAACAGACCATTGTATATTTTTTACCTGCATTGAGGTTGTACTATTTGTATAATGTAAAATTTCCTTACGTGTCAATTACCCAGGATTCTATAATTTACTTATCTGTTTGCAAATGACAATGTCTAGAAGAAAGAAGCATTGAATATATAATGATCAATGCAGAATTAAGATGCCCCAAACAAATACTGCACTCTTTCAAGGATTTCCATTTAACCCAGTAGACTGGGAAATTGCTATAGAATAACATTCTTGTATAGTTCATTATACTATCTCATATTACAAGGTTTTGACAAAACATTATAAACCCAGACGTATTCTCTATGTCTATAAAAACAATACCGTCCCTGTTGCATACGGTAGATTGTAGTAATTCTTTGTTCGTATGACGTTAATCTAAATACATTAAATAACTATATTAAATACTTACTTGATAAGTGATTGTTCAAATATTAAACCAATGAAGAAGTGCTCATTTGTTTAAGCGATCAGCGCAAGTTTACCTGTCGGTAATTGATCACTGCACTTCAAGGACCACATTTCTCTTCGATTTAAGTATTCACACCTAAGGAATTAGATTGAATAATTCTTCGAGTTATTGGGCCTTCGGTGAACACAGCAGCATATGCATAATCCACTGTGTTCCAATAATGTTAAACTTTTGCAATTTTTTAAAGTGTACTATTTTGTTACTAATAGTTAACTTGGTAATTCTCTGGGACGGTGAACGGCGCCGAAGGCTGAAATACGGGTGTTGTTTAACCTAGTTGGGCAACGGCTTTCTTTCTTGGGCATATGGTGATGTTATTTATGTTAGTAATAAGTTCGAAGCAAATTGTACATTTATAGTAAAATAAAGTTTATAATTATTATAATTATAATATCATGTTGGAGCGGGGTTCTTTCCCGTTTAAGGGAAAGAACCGATTTGTGGTACGTATCTATGTCTATGCCTATTGAGATTAAAGAAATGATGTTGTGTATATGGTATGATAAATGGTTATATATTAATTTACACACTGAGATGCAAGGCTCAATGATAACGAAACAAAATCTATTCGTGTTTATTTCCAACAGAGCGTTAAACTCATACATCTTGAATCCGCCTGGCTCAGTGCAGATACGAGTGAAGGAGCTAATCTAATATTCTTAATTGAATGGATGCATTTCTCACGATACCATACCACTTGTTCGCACGCAGCTATTTTAGAAATCTCTTCTTTATAACCGAATACATTATTAATGGTTCTTTTTTTGTGAATGCTATTAACAGTTTAGCGCGTTTATAATTCAAAAAAATTAAATTTATAGTTACGCTGTCAACTTTCGCTATGATCATTTGAGTGAAAAATCATTTGTAGTTTCGTGTCATATAAAAGTACCGAAATTTACATGAGCTATCAGTTTAATATATTTAATTTTATTGTAGTCGTCCATTACAATACTGTAACATTAAAGTAATCGAAAGGAATGAAAAAAAAACAAAAATGGACATTAAACAAAATATTATTACACACCACATGTTTTCTTGTTTGCTATTTCTTATTCCCCTGACATCTGGAAGTCATACTATGTTTTATTATTATATTTTTTATATATAAATTCTTTTTATCTACTTTTACAATATACTTTATTATATTATCTTTCCAGTCTTTGTATCTACTATGCTCTTGTTTCAAACATCATATTGAAGGACTCTTCGCACATGCTTATTAATAGGAACACTATTAACATCGAAATTATGCAAGATCATATTTCACCTGACGGTAAGCGATTCCTGTGACCCATGACATCACATTCATCCTTGACACGGAATCACAATGCAGATGAGTTGTCACCCTCCAGAACTGAGATGGAACGCCGCTTTACCAGCTTATAAAGTTCTCCGGATCCCTTCACTAACCAAATGAAACAAAGCACCATTATGCTGTTATTATACGCCGGTATTCCGCGAGGGCGTAGTCCTATCCCGGTTGACCTAACCTATTCATGATGCAGCTAGAAACAAACTGCAGCGTAGCTCTAACGCTGTATTAATCTCACTAACAAAACGGACAATTTACACAATGTCTACGATTATTTAAATTTTAAAGGACACGAGCAGACAACCCCGGCGCGGAGGAAGCCGATACAACCTGCATACTAATTTATTAATATATTAAAGCTAAACGAAAAAAGGAATGACACTCCATTCTCCTAGAATTATTGGCACACCGCTTCCATCGACATTGGGTCGGGTAACACGCATTAGTATGCACGGACGCGAAGGCGAAGAGGCGCATGATAATGACGTGATGTCTATTGTAAAGGTAGCTTCGCCAAAAGTATGGAGTCGTATAGCTTTAGTCCTCAATGCGTACGTAACCAAAAGAGTTAACGATCAGTTCGTACGTCTGTTTAAAGCAAGCCAAAGCAAGCTTTATTAGAAAATATATATTATATTTTGTAGAGTAACTGTTATTTTTATATATATATATTAGGTATATATATATATATATATATATATATATATACATATTATGTATATACCTATTCAAGCTACGGAAGCAGGTCAGGTCGACTGGTAGAAAATGCTTTTAGCATTAAGGCTGCCTATGTAATTTGCCTTTGTGCATGAAGTTTAAAAATAAATAAATAATATTTGGGTGGATTTCAAACCCCATTAAACACGAACCGACATAGTGAAGCGTACAGATGGAACATTTCAATGGGGTTGTTATTCAACTATCTTGGATACGTATTTAAAATAAATAAAGGCCATCAACAGAATTATATTCAAGTGTATATTTAATGCCGCGCTGTTGGGAAGCAACTCGTTAAAATTTGTTCCCCAATTCAGGCTTTTCACCGTGCCTGGTTTAATTTTGTTAATTGCTAATGAGGCAAATTTTCACTTAGTTAAACTTCCTGTTTATAAAATCTTAGCTGTACTCGCGACTTCGTTCGCGTAGTCTATGTGTCGGATGCTTGGTATGTCTCATATAAAGCAAGGCTTTTTAGAACTTGTTAAGATAATTTTTGCGTAACTTTAACCGTTTACGCAGCACACGCAACGGGAGAGAATTATTTTTCCCGTTTTTGCAGCATTTTTCATTTGTGCTCTACTCCTATTGGTCGTAGCGTGATGTTATATAACCTATAGCTTTCCTCGATAAATGGACTATCCAACACAAAAAGAGTTTTTCATTTCGAAAGCAGTTTTTCCTGAGATTAGCGCGTTCAACAAAACAAACTTATACTCTATAATATTAGTAAGTATTTAGGTATACAGAACAGAAACAATTATGTTACTCTAATATAATAAATTTCGGTTGTCTTTTCATCAAAGATCGGACGTTGTGAAGCATCGGTAAAAGATTTAATCAAGTTCAAGTTAATAGTTTTGATTTATTTTTAAGAAAAATATTGTCACCAGTCTATATATTTCTAGAATTAACTTAGTGGATAAGTGTTTTCCATCGATAATCAAAATATTATATGTAAGATACTACAATATTTCTCGAAACTCAGAATTGATTTTTAGAATGTTCCAAAAGGAATAAATACATCTCTCGCAAAGTAACGCTATACAAAAAGAATTCAAAATACCATCAGGTGTTTTATTTCAAAAGTTAAAGCCTCAAATTAACGAATCGATAAAGATTGCGAGATACTAAAATTTCACCAGGTACCTTTTTATATAGCAACTCAAAATTTACGTCTACACAAGAAACCAGTTCCGTTATATTTACAACTCGACAGCGTCTGTCTCCTAAACACTAGCGCCACTTGTACAAATTGATTTCCTTGGCCGGTTTTGTTGTAAGGACATCTGCCACCATAAATGCTTAACCATAAGGTTCATATTCAAGTGATTTTAGTCGTGGAAACCCGAGTTTGTTAGTGTTATCGTCTCCTTGTGTCCGGAGTGGGTTCGTAACGCTCGACGGGCACGTTTATGCACCTGTCGCTAACGTGGCGTTTCCTACGCAGCTTATATGTTGTTATACGTTAGTCAGTGTATAAAGCCGAACAAATTTTATTTTTACATTAGTTTACTATATCTGAGAAAGTAGTGAAGTAATAGAGAAGCGAGGTCCTACTGTTTAAGAGATATAACCTCCAAATCGCATATTGCTTGATGAATCACCTCGACCGATAAGGGTCATCCCTTCCTGGCTTCCACTAAACCAGAATAAAATAATGGATTATTAGTTCTATTACCCATGGTATACGAAAGAAATTAGAGACCCCAATAACTGGTAATGCGGTATCCCATCTAAGGTCTTCTAAGGAATCTCTTAGCAATAAGTGAACTGTGTACTGGTTAGTCAGCCATATCATAACAAGAATACGAGTTGGTTTTATATATATTGGTACGATTCCAAAAGACGAAAGTTACCGTTATTGGAATACAATAAAGAACTTAATCTATAGCTTTGAAAGGTCAAGGATTTACTTTCGTAAATGTAGCAAATGTTAGGAACTAACTGCAATAGTAAGCATGACTATTATGACGTCAGAAATAGAATATTAGTTAAAGAATTGTATATTATGGTTAAAAATTCACTTGAAGATCAAGCAGACTATAATGGAATTGAATCACAAAAGACAATTACTAATTTACATAACAATAACTTTAATATACGGGACATGTAAATTAAAAGTATAATTCAAACTTATTATTCTATTATTATCTTATATATATATATATATTATTTTATAAATATTTTGTTATGGAAATATCAATTTACCCTCATGCTCCGTGCTCAAAACAACAACAGATTTCTTTACTTTTGAAAGTTTCAAAATTTTCTAATTATCAACGACAAACATGATATAAAAAACATTATTTTTTATTTCATAGGAATCTTAGCGAGTTTTTTTTTGTTAAGGTTGTTCCGTTACGACTGTGTGACCACAAAAATGGTCGTAAAAATAGAAATATCCTTAAAACAAACGCTACATGTACATGTACCGTAATTTTGCTCTAATTAATTTTAATTCTAAAAGAAAAAAGCTTTTGTCTATGGCAACCTAATTCGCATTTTATATAACGGAATAAGAATTCTATAAATTAACATAAATATATATTGCACGGCAGGTCAGGCGTTCTCTTTCAGGAGAAATTCAGGTCAAGCCAAGTACGGCTAAAGTCTTCTGGCTGAATTAGCAACTAAGCAATTAAAGTTGCTTAATCAAAGGTAGACCTTAGGGGATGCTCATGAATAAGTTAGAAGGCTTAACGCGGCCAAAGTGGGCGTTGTGCGGAGCGTAATTTCGTGTGAAATTTTAAATACAATTACAGACGCATAGTTAGACCCGTTACAGCTCAGCGATGGGATAAATTTTTATACAACCGAGTTCTAATGAAGTAAATTGTGGATTGCAGATCAAGTGACGTCTCTCTTGGCGATGAAAGAAATTATAACACGTCGTTTCACGTTAAATTTTTTTTTTTAATCAACACTGGAGCACTGTTGCGAAGTTTACACCAGGAATAGCGAAAAAATTTGTCACATCGCCCGTTCTAACGAGTTTATACCGAATTTAGTTTAGAATCGACATCAAATAAAGAGCTATGTATGATCATAATATTGTTTAAAATTCGTAATATCTTTATAAATGTTAAATTGTACACGTGCTACTAAAAATTTGGAACATTTATACAAAATCTCCAGACTTAAAAGCCAGGTCAGATTACATAACGGCAAAAAATTGGAGATATAAAAGGATAATAATAAAAGTTATATTAGAAACATTGTTTGCGAGGTGAGGCTTACGTTCAGGGACTAATTGAAGCTCACACATTGACAGATCTAGAAATCGTAACCAAATACTTTCACTTCAAGTGTTACCATCGAGTTGCCGTGAAACAGTCTCGGTACGTAATGAATTGAGTGAAACATGGCACTTGTGATTTCTTACTTGACTCGCGAGATTTAACAACACCGTGAAATGAAAAAAATACCTTACTTTCTAACCTAAATCAGCTGGTATGCAACTTTAGCATAACGACAGCTTTTTTTTTATGATATAAGTAGTGACAATCGAGCACAGTTCACCTCATAGTAAGTGATTCCTGCATCCCGTGACGCCCACATCATTGCTCGATAAAGAATCATAATGCAGATGCGACCTCACCCCTGAAAATTAAGATGTAAAACCTCGTCAAACGTAATAAAGTGAACGGTTTCTTTTTCGCTTACGAAATATAACAGCGAAATAAACTATTATTATACGCCGTTAGTCCGCGTATCGTGGACGTTCTACCCTAGTCAAGACGTGACTCTACCATATAATAAAGTCAATTATATATAGACTTACATAGCCAAGCTGAACGACGACTTGGGCGGTTCGCAAAAGAGCCGCGGTTTCTGGTATTTAAGCTGGTATTCAACTGTATTTCCTCTTACCATAAAAGAAACTCGAGACCTTATCACTGCTGAAGAGGTATACCATATTAGTGGTCAGGAACGGGAAAGTGCGTAGCACGGGCGTTTGTTGCAATCACCTCACAAAAAATGTACGATGTTTTACTCATTTGAGTCTATACAAATTCGCGTCTCATTACGCAGACGAGCAAGATTGATATCAATTGTCGAGTTGCGTCAAACCAGCAGTGGACTGTGGAAAGTTTCTGGCAATATTATCTTTATTATTGCATCATCTAACTTTAACTAAAAACAATCGGTTATTGTAAACCTAAGTTAGATATTGTAGTAGTCCATGATAACCGCGTGGTTTAGCGGTCGGCACACTTATCTCATCCAGCCGTAGGTCTCGGGAACGAATCATTCGATATTACGCTAAAGAGTCAAATTAACTATTTAGTTATTTGTCTCTTGGCTTGTTACGTGCTTATTAAAATAATTCGTACCGTATGTGAAATTACAAGTTTGTTATTAAAATGTGCGCGTAATGCTTATCCCTAATATAAACATATGGACACACGCAAACTCCGGCACTAAATTGTTTCTTACAATCTGACAGCTGCGTGCTCTCTCTGACCACGTCGTGACGTCATGGAAAGACGAGATGGTATTTAAAAGTATAGCCACTTGAAACTCCAGTACGCCTTATTCAAACTGTTAATATCGACACATGCTTATGTTAAAGACATTGAACGTTGCGTTACGTGAAAACGTTTATTTTTATACTTTGAAAGATTTATTGTCTAGCGTGAGATGAGTGGCGTTGTTATCTGTAACCTCAATGTATTATTTCAAGACATTTATTTGACTTCTAGAAGAACTTCTAACACTACGCAACGACGATCTACTGAATTTTGCAAGATGGCAACAATATTTGAATACAGGCGTGGTTAAGTCATTATTTCCTGTATACTTAAAATATTTTTGTATTACAGCTCTATCTAAACAATCACCGAATTTTGTTCCATGTGTTAAACAGAAGTCGATCATGCTTCAGAGTAGAAAACCATGTAAACCATTTCGTTATTTGGTATCTAAGCAGAATGCTATAACAGTTAAACAACAAATTCTATGACACCGGGCGTAGACTAAGAGATTCTAAACGAAGAACAAATACTATCTTAATTTTAGCTTAATCAAAATTAAAAATATTGAAATATTCAAGTGCTCTAACCAATCTATAGTATGACAACGGTTTGCGGATTGCCAGCGTAAAATAGTAGTATAACACTATAGTGTTTAGTCTGGACAGAATGTGAAGACCTCATTACTAGTGATGACATTTTTTTTTAATTTTTTTCGTAACCGGTGTTGGATTTTGTTTGAAATCTAGAAACACACAATATAATACCTATTGAACACGCGCCAATAAATAAACTTCCAAGTTAAACTTATTCAATTAAAGGGGGCATTTTAACTGTCGCAAATATAATCATTACTGTTACATAAAATGTATTCAGGTATAACTGATGGAAATGATATTTTTATATGATCAAGACAAAACTAGAATTCAAAGGAACATTGTAGCGGTAGGTGGCGATACACGTAAATAAAACCATTTTTAGATCGTCATAACATCGCCGGCTCCTAACAATAAAAATACGCCCGATACAGCCTAAAAATAGTGATCCATAACATTTTTTCCATAAACATCGCTTCCACATCTTTTAGTTGAGAAATAGCATGCCTTTTTAGCCATACCCAATTCTATGCAACTATTTCGTAAAAGCTTTACTTCCTCTTTAGAGAAACGTGGTGAAGTTAAAAGAGATTTATGGTTTCTATCTGTTTCAATGTATTTATAGTTCTCAAACTACTGAACAGATTTTGACAAATAAAATATCTTTTAATCTAGTGTCATTAGTTATTTAATATTGTCCAATAGTTATCAAGAAATTATATTTTTTTTAATGGTAATTCAGTTTTTAAATTGAACCTTCTTACCTAATTTTATATTTATTAAACAAAATATATGATAACAAAAACTCACTAAAGATATTGTAAATTTTACATTTTGAATTATTTACGACTAGGCTGGTTAGAAATACATTACCCAGTTTTATGCATTAGTCATGTTATATGATGTTTTAATTAACAAGTCAGTGGTTAGTAGTAATCCATTAGTAGAACTAATAATGACCAATTAAATTAGGCATAGGTAACATCATATGCCCAGCCCTAGGTACACCATTTTGCCTGATGCTTTTTCCCCATTGTATCAATGACATCATTTAAGTAGTATAGTGTTTTTACTTAAGGTATCACAAACAAAAAATTACTAAGTACACTAGTTTACAAGTTGACTTATATAACAATTTTTGTTGACTGACTACTGCTATTAAAATCAGTTTAAAGTTTTTATGAATTCCTCAAGGAAATAGCAAAATACTTCTACAAACTAATAATTTGGTTTCAGAGGAGCTCCTTTACTTTATTTAAGTGTTTTGTAAATTTGCTATTGAAAATATTATTTCATATATTAATGTCATGATGATCCATTAAATTAAATTAAAATGATAAATTCAAATATATACAACATTCGTGGTTTAGCATAAATTAGTTAAAAGAAGGGCAATCTAAACTAAAGTCTGATAAAAAGTATAATTTATATATTGATTTTTATTATTTCCTCCAGGATTTTGTGTTATATATCATATAATAATATATATCTATTATAATATATATATAATATATATCATATAATATTTCAATCATTATATGATAAATAAATATCAGTTCTAATTCAAAAAATATAAATATAAAATCTTTTAAAGATAAAATCATAATTCTCGTATTGGTTGGAAACGAAATTAGCTATTTTGTTATTGCCAAGAGTTTTTAAACCATTAAAAATTCTATATTTTGTTAAAGTTAATTAATTGCAAATTAACATTTCAAAGATTAAATAGTATATATAAATGACATACTAATCCTTAGAAGTAATAATGGATTAGTTCTAGTTCTATTTAAAGTTTTTTTAAATATTAAACAACAAGTAAACTATTTTTTTTTGTCAATTCTGAGAATCGTATCAAATAGGGTCAAATTATATGTATTTTCATACACAAACAATGCTATTCGCAGAACACAAACATTTTATCAAAGCTTTATTATCTTCGATCGATTTGGAAAGATAAGGTTTGGAAAGTAACCACATAACGCCGGTGTAAACAATAATACCGTAAAATAAAATGCACTTTGAACATACTAATAAGAACACAACATTTTTTTCGAAATATAAAGGGGACACAAATCTGTTACAAATGCAGCAGGATTTATTTATAAATTTAACTTACCGGCCACAACTGTATCACTCAAGTCAAATTTCACTGGTTTAGGAAACTCCCTTAACTTCCGTCCATTCAATTTTAATTCACCACTTAAGTAAGCATCCTCTAGAATCCTTTCTAAAGATTTCGTTAACTGACTGTGAATATTATTGTGACCATTCATATTTACACATACACTTGGCCCTAACACGGCCATATTCTTTTTGAACTGAAACGAAACTGACATTTTTAAATTTGTCTATTCCTTGACAGTCCTGAAGATCACCTAACTTCATTGTTAACACTATGGCACAGAAAAAATTCACAAAATTACTGAAATGTTAAGTCATTTAGAATATTTTATACCAATATATTATACTTAAAAATGCTTCTCTAAATTACGGTTTTACAAATTACGATGTGTTATTCGATTAATTCAATCAATAAATTCTATATACACTTTTTCACGTTAATTATTTATTTAGTTGATACGTGGGACTTCATTTTTTGTATTAAAGAACTATCTATATCAGTCCGATTTAGCCTGTTAAATGTTGAAGCAATATAATAATTTCTTTTAAATTTAAGTGTATTAGTTTAAATTCTAATTTCCATGAGCTTAATTGGAATTGAAGTTTTTGTTTCCTTTTCAATATTTTACTTCTTACTTCATATTAAATTATAATAAAAACATGAACAAATAATAATAATTACTGAAGTGGTTTTGGTTAAAAAACAATAAAAAATAGGCTAAAATTAAATCAGTACATATCGCCCCCGTAATCACTAATCGCATTAAAAATATATTTGATCATAACTGTCATCTTGACGGATAACTAACCTCTAATTTTCGGGCTTAAGTGTAATGCAGAATTTAATTTAATTTAAAACAGAATGACACTCACAAATTTATTTCGTGTAGCAAATCTATCAAAAATAATAAAAAAGGCAAATGTTTGTCAAACAGAGGTATGTTGCAAAGTTTATAATTTGTACAGTATTTATAAGTATAGCCTTTTGTAGGTAATGTTTCGGCGTATTTCTTACTTTCTTACATAATAATTCTAAAGGTAATTAAATTAAAACTATGAATTTGAACTCTCTTGCCCATTTATTATCAACTATGTAATAAATGTGCAATCTTACCTTTCCCTGTAGGTAAATTTTAATCTAGATTTAAACAATATATTTTTGGTGTAAGGATACTAAATAAATGGTATAAAAATCAGTCAAGCAAGATACTGATGGAAGATGAAGAACTTATTATCCGATTAAAAACCTAAATATTTTAAAAAAAATAGGTTAGCTTTATGTCAAGATTGTTAGATTATTCAAAAATATCATGTTATAAATATATTTAGATTGTTAAGTTTTTTATTCACTGGAGTAAAAGGTTATTTACTGGAAATATAAAATATATCCAGTTAGTAACATATCATTTATGTAAGGAATATGTAAATTTCAATACTTCTAAATTCTTTATAAATTACATTACTTTATAATATGATTTTAAGTTTGCATGTTACATGAAACAATAGAGAATCTGTATCAATAGGATATTTTAAAGGAGAAAGTTTCAGGATATGTTTCAATTTATAGAAAATATAAATTATTTTTTTTATTAAAAATTAAAGCATTTAATCATCCAGTTTGATTATATATTATCAAAATATTAAGCAACTTTAACAAAAATATCACATATGAGTATATCAACACAAATAATTGTAATGAAAAAAGTAAATAGTAATTGTTTTTATTCTAACAGAATAATTAGACCATTACCAAATATTTTTAAATATATATAATTTAAAAATACAACACTCAATATATTTTGGTTATTACTTAATCTTATTATTTTTGTTTCAGGCTTATTCATCCTATATAAAATATGCTGAGCATAAGGCCCTGCAGAGGATAAGGAATATTGGCATTTCAGCACATATAGACTCAGGAAAAACAACTCTCACAGAGAGAATATTATTCTATACAGGTCGGATTGATGTTATGCATGAGGTTAGCTTCTCTCTCTTTCATTATACTTTTATTATTTATACCAAAGTTTTAAAATACATTACAAAGACTAAAAATTATTATCTTGATATTGCAGATCAATATCAAGATAATAATTTTATGTGATAATGAGGTTCCCATCATCCATCTCACTTCTCAGGTTGACAAAATTAGAACCTTCATTGCGGTGGATGTTGATGTTTATGTATGCATATATTACTGGTCAAGTTGCTCTCCGGCTGAGCCATCCCTATTCATGCTCCAGAAACAATCTGCATTGTGGTTCTACCACTACATAGAACACTTGCTATTAGATGAACTATGTTCCTGTTTGTGTTTTTTCTTTATTTTCTGTACAAAACAAATGCAATCTATATGATTAAAATCATCCACTAAAACTACTATGGTTAATATAAATGTTATATTATATAAACAATTAGATATTATTTAGACAATATTAATGAATTGTACTCCACAAGGGTAAGCACAGATATTAAAAAAGTAACATCCTCTGTTTTATCTGTTTTAGGTAAAAGGTAAAGACAATGTAGGTGCAGTAATGGATTCTATGGAGCTGGAGCGCCAAAGAGGCATCACCATCCAATCTGCAGCCACATACACTATATGGAAAGAACATAATATTAATATTATTGACACTCCTGGCCATGTGGATTTCACAGTAGAGGTTGAAAGAGCATTAAGGGTCCTGGATGGAGCTATATTAGTTCTTTGTGCTGTGGGAGGAGTCCAGAGCCAGACACTCACTGTTAATAGACAAATGAAACGCTACAATGTACCATGTCTCGCCTTTATTAATAAACTGGACAGATTAAGCGCAAATCCAGAAAGGTTAGTTTATATATTAAATTTTGTGTTATCTTTTAAAAATGATGAAAATATCAAACATTTAATTTTACCATTGTCACATTCATCATAATTTCTTAGCCCATAATATTAAGTCTACTGCAGAACACAAGCTCTCCTCTAAATTATGACATTTAAGATGTAGAACTGATAGTGGACAAGAAGCAATGGCCTTTTCTAAATTGCAAGAATATGTTGTAAATTGACAATTACAGTAAAAACTTGCTGTCTGTCAATAATTGAGTTATTTTCATTCTATTGTTAGTATATTGGAAGTAGTTATCCATTGATTGTCAGCAGTTAAGACCTTTGCTAAGCATTCCCAATCCCATTCCCAATGCAAAAAAATAATAACAATACAAAAACGAAAGGTCAGATTCTCTTATGAACTCCCGCATGGCATGTGAAAAACAAATCTTTTTTTCAATTTTCAATTTTTTTTTAAATTGTCATATATAGTAAACAGATCACATTAAAATTACCAAAAAGAATGTGTGCAACTCTGTACATTAGATAAAATTTAAATTTAAGGAGTAAAATGACAAAGAGAGACAAAAATAAGAGTAAAGAGCACAACAAAACAGAGCCCAGCATGATATAAAGCATTGTTTTCTTTTTTTATCTCTTTGAATTAGTATCTATTTTCCGTTCTTTTTACGTTACAAATATTGCATTTAAATTCAAACTTGAAATATTATTTATAGTGAGTCTGAGCAAGTGCTACTTCAAAGTTGTTATTTGTTATTACAGAGTATTAAAACAAATGCGTTCTAAACTTAATCATAATGCAGCCTTTCTCCACTTACCTATTGGTCTAGAAAAAGATTGCCGAGGTATATTAGACCTTGTTCAAGAAAAAGCAATATACTTTGAAGGTGATTATGGGGAAAAAGTTCATTTAGATGAGATTCCGCAAGACAGGAGAGTTGAGGTGCAAGAAAGACGCCATGAACTAATAGAACATTTGTCAAATGTAGATGAAAAATTAGGTAAGATATTTTAGGAAAACATAATAATTTTCAATAATTATATTATGACTTCATCAATTACAACTACTACTAGTAGAGGTGACATTTCTTGTAGTTCAATTGCCTGTAAGTCTATTTCAGTTGAATTAATTTAGGAATTTAATTAATGGGGATGGGCCCCATGGGCACTTTTGTTCATCCTTCATAAGGAATCATAAATCATGCATGTAAAACCTTAGTACTTAGCTAAGATGGTTCCTCATCCCTAGTAATAAGATAATTCCTGCACTCACCATACCAAACACAGCAGCATTATGCTGTTATTCACAGTGGAATTTTATAAGGGTTAAAGGTTTGTTTTAACTATTATCCACATGACAAACCATCACCTTGCATTCTCTTTATTGTCTTAAAACCTTATTACCCTTCAAAACCAAGCTTATGCTGGTTTATTCCCTTATTCTTCCCGTTATCGATTATGATGCTACGCAGATCTATTGCAATTTCTTCTTAATAAGTTGACACGACTTTTAAACAATTCCTTAAGATTTATTTTCAACTTATGTATGATCACATTTCCTTCTATCATTCACAACTCAAGTGGCTCTCTACTCGACAAAGGTATCCCTACCACTAGAATTTTGCTTGATCTCTATTCTACATTACATGATCTAAATTTTCCATTTTATCTTAAAGATGTCTTCCAATTTGTATATTCTTCTCTTGACCATGTACCTCGATCTTTAAATGAAAATTAGTGTTCCAATTAGTGTTCTTTGGAACGCCCTTCTAGATGATGTCAAAAATGCACCCAAAAAAAATTAAATCTCTCTTCAACAACATTATTATAATTGGATATTTTAATATAAATAACCTTTATTTTTATCTTTATTCCTCTGGTAGTGAATACCACTGGCCATTAAGTCCACCCTTGTAAACATTTTTAAGGAAAATAAATAAATAAATAAAATCTCAGGTAAAAAATCAGGCTGCCACCTGACTAAATAAATATAGAGTCTTAGAATACTGTCTATTTTCCATTACAGGTGAATTATTTTTAGAAGAAAAATCACCCACAATTGAAGACCTTAAACAGGCAATACGTAGAACAACCCTAAAACGAGTTTTCACACCAGTTCTTTTAGGCACTGCCTTAAAGAATAAAGGAGTTCAACCATTGCTTGATGCAGTCTTAGATTATCTACCACATCCGGGTGAAGTAGAGAACACAGCAATATTAAATGAGGTGAAGGATACTGAAGCGCAAAATATATTGCTAGATCCTACTAGAAGTGATAGTAAACCTTTTGTGGGACTGGCCTTCAAGTTGGAAGTGAGCAAATTTGGCCAGTTGACTTACTTGCGATGTTATCAAGGAATGCTAAAGCGTGGTGATAATATTTTCAATGCTAGAACAGGAAAGAGGGTAAGTTTCTAGCTCAGACACTTAAGTTTTACCTGAGATGCTGTGTCCTATAAAATGTTTGTGTGGCAAATGCAATGTAGGACAATGATCCACTAGAGGAACTGATAATTTATATAGATCTGCCGGAAGCTGATAATATGGTTCTAGACTAAGTGTTATAGCAATATGTGATAGGATGTAATAAATAATGAACTTATCAGTAAGTAATATGTTGCTTGCGCCTATAAATTGAAATTAGCTTAACTTTTTCATCTTAACTGAGCAACAACCTCACCACATACCGGATGGATAATATGAGACCCTGAGTGCCAAAAAAACAGGCACATATATGTTTACATTGGTAAAGTTACCTTGTAGCTGCATTGTGAAATAGTTGGTTTGACTTGGGAAGGACCAGACCCTCAGAATACCAGCCTGAAATAGCAACATATCATTGCTGTATTAGGTAGGCTTCCAAGCACCCAATTACAGGTAACAAAACCAAGAGACAGAGGAAGGAGGGCCGCACTGAGGCCATAATATATATAAATAATATATAATGTTCATTTTTTTTTTGTATGATTATTGCTGTTGGTCTAGAGACCTCTACAGCTTTATCTAAATAGACCCGCGAGCGGGAGGCCCGCTGAGTAAGGAGTATAATGTTCATATTGAATCTTAGTTGATATAGAAGTAATGGGACGGAAACATCACTTACCACAACAGTGCACTTTTTTTTATTATTACACTGAGAGTAACAATGAGCACAAAATTCACCTGAAGGCAAGTGATTCCTGCTGCCCATTACATCTACATTGATCCTTGACAAGGAATTATAATGCAGATGCATTGTTATGCTATTATGTTATGTTAATGACATCAGTCTCTCTCAGGTCAGATCCTTACACTCACCGGACGAAACTCAGAAGGGTTATGCTGCTATTTCACGCCGGTATTCTGTGAGAGTGTGGCCCTTCCCCGGTCTAGCTGACCCATTAATTGTGCAGCTGGAAACAAACTGCATTGTAGATCTGCCACTGGTAGAAATAATTTTCTATAAAAAATTGTATGTTATGTTTTACATTTCTTTTCAATTAATTATTTTCTACATAAAAGATTTAACATAGGATTATTCTTTATATTTCACATTTAAAATATAAAGGATCCCTATTTTGTGCATCACAAATTGTTAGCTGATTGTTTCATGTCCCTAAAACTGCATCTTCCCTAATCTTATTGCACATGCTAAGCTAATGCATGTATTAGATTAGGGACGGGGATGACTAGTTGGTCCTCCAGAGCAATATAATACATCCTGGACAGTTGAGTTCATCTGGTTATATTCAGAAGGTAGGGCCATAGTTGGAAACATTACATTTTAAAAAACTCTATTTCAGGTGAAAGTCTCCCGTTTAGTCAGATTGCACTCTAACAATATGGAGGAAGTTAATGAGGTCTTCGCTGGAGATATATTCGCTTTATTCGGCGTTGATTGTGCGTCCGGAGACACTTTTGTAAACGACATTAAACTGAACTTGTCCTTGGAATCGATTCACGTCCCTGACCCCGTCGTGTCCATGGCTATAAAGCCAAAGAATAATAAGGACAGAGACAATTTCTCTAAGGGCATTGCAAGGTAATTTTAATAAATTTTATGTTGATTATTCATTACCTTCTACTAGTTTTCATTTCTTAACTAATTACCTAGTTCCAAAGGATTTGTGTATGTTGGATTTGTTTATTTATTATTTTCATGAACCAATACCTGGTTGGGAAGATTGGTTATTGAATGGCAGCTGTTGCACTATTAAGTGGCAAGTGGTCTGGTGTTGCTCTAACATGCAGGTTGTCAATCCATCTAACAGTACACGGAGCAACTAACCATCCAAGTTTCCAGAAAGTCGGTGGACTCAAGTGGCTTAGAATCAATAAAAATTAATGAGGAGCTGATATAATAATGATGATATTCATACACTTGAATTCATCTACCTGTTAACAGTGGTAGAGCTAAACTGCATTTTGTTTCTAACTGCAGTATGAATGGGCCAGCTTGACCGGGGTAGGACCACGCCCTCACAGAATACCGGCGTAAAATAGCAGCTTAATGCTGCTGTGTTTCGTTTGGTGAGTGTATGGTTCCGGAGACCTTTATTACCTTTGGTGACGAGGCATTCCATCTCAGTCCTCAAGGGTGACAACGCATCTGCATGATGATTTCTTGTCATTGCAATTTTCAGTGCTCTATTACCATATGCTCTGTGATGATGGAAAACATCATGATAAGACCTGCATGTCTTAGAGATAAATGAATAAAAATATATCCTGAAGACCGCCAATCCCCAGTGGAGTCGCGTTGTCTGCCACATTTCAACACTTAGGGTATATTCAACAGTATATATAAACGGCCTTTCCATACTAGGTCGACCTATTCATCTCGCAAGTGAATAATAGTTGCTCTGTCTATCCCTAAAGTAATGATACAGGAAATATAAATTTGATAAACTACAGTTCATATTGTGAAATATGCTCTTTGGATATTAATGCGAATTTCCATAGGATGATTTGTTTATATGTTTAAATAAAAACTATGCGATGTTTGTGATTTTCAGGTTCACGAAGGAAGATCCAACATTCCATTTTTGCTATGACGGCGATAATAAGGAGACTATTGTATCGGGAATGGGCGAACTTCACTTGGAGATCTATGCGCAACGAATGGAGAGGGAATACAACTGTCCTGTTGAATTGGGAAAACCTAAAGTTGCATTTAGGTAAGATATTCCAGATATGTTAGTTCAGTAATATATGTATATATATATATATATATATTTATTTACATTTTATTTTAACTATTGAATATTATTTATGAATATTAAATACTGACATTAAATAATTAAATAAATATTTGATGTGTGAAAAAAGCACACAGATCAAATGATAAGTGATGACAGTGCTCATGATAACTGCATCCATTCACAAAAGATTCAATACACACATGCATTGCCGCCCCTGAGCATTGAGATGGCCTAGTTGACTATTGTTGGGTTTCCGGAGTCATACACTCACCATACAAAACACTGTTATGCTATTATTTGGTATTCTGTGAGGTCACTGTCCTTCCCAGGTCAAGCTGTTAAATAACGTGCCACTATCACTGAGGCTACCAAATAACTATCCATTATGTATATAAACTTAAGCCATCGACATACTGAGTCAAAAGTTTATTCAAGCAAAATACCATTTTTCTCCTTTTAAATAATACACATATATTTAAATGTTATGTTTTTATTCAAAGATTTATTTTAAATTACATTAAGAATAACAAACGGGCACTGCAGCTGATGGCAAGTGATTCCTGTGGCCCATGACATCTACATTCATCCTAGACAAGGAGTTATTATTCAGATATCTGTTGTCACCCTTGAGGACTGAAATCAAATGCCTCGTCACCAGTAATAAAGGTCTCTGGATCCCTGCACTTATCACACGAAACACAGCAGCATTATGCTGCTATTTCACGCTGGTATTCTGTGAGAGCGTGATTCTACCCAGGTCGAGCTGAGCCATTCATTCTGCAGCTAGTAAAGAAGCAACGTACCTCTACTACGTAAAAAGTAAAAATAAAAATATATTTTTATTTTCAGAGAAACTATGATGTCACCATGTTCATTTGATTACTTGCACAAGAAGCAATCCGGTGGTGCGGGACAATACGCTAGAGTGGTCGGCATAATGGAACCACTGCCCCCTCATCAGAATACCTGTAAGCATAAATGACAACTATTAAAACACATACTAGAAAATTATGATAAGATATGCTTTGGTTTAAACTTTAAACCAACATCAAAAACTTACTTAATATAGGAAATAAATAAAAATTCCTTGATCGTTATTGCAATCAATTGCTTTAATACAATTTATCTAAAGATTTTGAACTATTTTGCGTTGTAATAATAGGTTGTCAGCCTATCTACAATATGGTAAAAAAAAATTACAGTATGCCCTAGAGAGACCTATTAAATTATTTCTCTCTACTCCCAGTCCAGCAGTGTAGGAAATATTTATACAAAAACAAAAAAAATTAACTTAAATTATATATAGAAATATTTTTTATGTATACCTTATACACATTTATTATACTTTAAGAAAGTTTAAATATCACGAGAACTGTGTCTCGTTGAAATACAGTACAACTAGTTTTCTTCTCGTATTATTCTAATTGTGTTAATATAATCTACATTAATGAAATAATTTACAAACTCCGTTTTAAATATTAAAGTAGTTAAAAAAGAACTTTCAATTTCAGTGTTAGAGTTTGTGGACGAAACAGTAGGAACAAATATTCCCAAGCCATTTGTGCCTGGTGTACAAAGAGGCTTTATCGACTCCTGTCAAAAGGGATTCCTATCGGGCCACAAAATATCCGGAGTGAAGTATCGACTTCAAGATGGCGCCCATCACATTGTGGATTCCAGTGAACTTGCTTTCTTCCTCGCAGCTAAAGGAGCTGTGAAGGAAGGTAATCTTTAAATATATAATAATACTATTACTAATTATTGCATGTCTTCTGTGTAATGTGTATTCTTCTGTAGTCACGTGTTTGTAAAAATAATCACTGTGTCACACTATGTTCGGATGCCTCTATATCAGTAATTGCTTCACTAGTTCTCTTAACCGAAGCACACTAACTGCAGCAATTCGGTTGTGATATGATGATTAGTTGTTTTCCATAAGAGTATGATGGAAAAAGGACAGAGCCTCTTTTAAGTTCGCTTCAATGTAGCTTCGCTCTATATAATAACTATGCAGTTTTAAACTTGCTTTCTATGACTGATATATTGATAATTCCCTTATGCAATTTAATATTCTAGTGTTCGAGAACGGCAGCTGGCAAATACTAGAACCGATAATGTTTGTGGAAGTGACGCTACCAGAAGAGTTCCACGGTACTGTTATTGGACAACTGAATAAGAGGGGAGGTATAGTGACTGGCACTGAAGGATCTGAGGGATGGACGACAATCTATGCTGAGGTGCCCTTGAACAATATGTTTGGTTATGCTGGCGAGTTAAGGTAAGGATATGATATTTTTTGTTGGTTTAAGATATTAACCGGATTCAGGGACAACCTATTCAAATTGAAAAAAAACTTGAGGGTCAATAGCCTAATGGTTCAAGTAAAAGGTTTAAGGTATGACCTGCAAAACTTAAGATCGTAGCTTCGAGTCCGCCATCCGTGAACCATCTCCTAGCACAAGCATTTTTCAGATAAGTTCAACTGTTTCGTGTTTTCAGATCAATGACACAAGGCAAGGGCGAGTTCAGTATGGAGTACAGTCGCTATTCACCTTGCCTACCTGATGTTCAGGAACAATTGATCAGAAAATATCAAGAAGAAATGGGTTTATTACCGGACCTTAAGAAGAAAAAGAATTAATATTCCGCCTATATAATTTTATAGAATAATTTTATTTATTATTAATAATTTTAACGATAAAATAGATTTAATAATGTCTGGATAAATATGTTAACATCCTTTCGTATTGTTTTATTTCGTATCAATTTAAAAAGTGTTTTAAAGAAAATAGAATATAGCTAAAAAAAATACTTGTGAGCAAATTCGTACTTTTTTAAGCATTGAAATAAGTCAAGTGCAAAACATTTTGCATGTGCATCTCAAGAATCGGAAGGAATAGGTGGAAGTCGCTTGACTTAACGGAAGACCAGGATCGACAGCGTTTCGAGTGGTGCCGTAAAATTATATAAAAGTTAAATGGACGACTGCCTATAATATCATGTCAGGTGCCGAAACCTGGGTGTACGTCTTTGAACCGGTAAAAAAAAGCCAGTCAGGCAGAAGGGGTCTTTCTTTTTGAGGACTTGTCGACGAAAGTTAAGAAAAGTCGGAGCAAGAAATACAAGCCAGCAAGGAAATGGTTGCTTCTTATTTCGACAAATCAAACATTTATAGTATATAAAACAAAAGGACATTTTTTTTTTCGGGCTGATGTCCGCTGTTAGCCCGAGGGCTTTTACAGTTTCGCCGGGTTGAGAGGTGACCGAGCGCTTATGCCGCTCAGTCGAGACCTCTACTAGTGGGTAACCAGCACAAGAGCTCCCGAGAGGAGCCTCGGCTTCGACCGTTACCCTGTTCCGCGAGAGCACAAAAGGACAATCACTGCAGATTGGTATGTAAATAATTGCTTGCCCAGTGTACTCTTACTCTACTCTTTAAGACTACTTTTTACTACAGTACTCTTTAAGAGTTCGAGTAAGTCGTCCCCGTAGCAATATCGCCTTGATAAGCATAAGGTGCTGCGCATTTCACTAAGATAACAAATGCGTATTCAAATACATTCAAATGTTCGTTCTCAAATTCTGATGATGACGCAAACGCCATACAGCCTTGCACCTTGAGACTTGTATTTATTTCCGAAAATTAAAGATAAGCTTAGAGCTTTACGATTTACAAGCCCGGAGGTGACAGTGAATGCTTACCACGAAGCCATTAAAGAGGTCCCTACTGAGGACTGGATCCACCGCTAAAAAATGTGTAAACAGTGTTTCAGTCGTTTTTGACGACTGAAATTATGTTTTTGGGAATAGCGTCTAGATGTGGTAATGTGGCCTCCCATAGGGTTCGGAAACGAACTCGTGGATTACCTCTATCCCCTGTAAGGTGAGGCCAAACACACCAGTTTGCAGATAGCAATATCAAGCACATCCTCACACACCGGATGTGTGGATCGGTGTAGTAGTCTCTACGATGTCGAAGTCGTGTGCGTCGCCTAAATAGTCTAATGCCAGCCCCCACGGGCTAATTTTTACTGAATCCATCGAGCGTGCTTTCTATTGAAGTCACTCACAAAATTACAGAGCTACTGAGGGATAGGAGCGCCACGAGGTCTCATTGTAAGATTTGCGTCACGTCTGCAGGGAAGGTTGGTGATGGGGGCGTGGCCGGTCATGGCTTGTTGGCAGACTGGGTTTTCTAGGTAGGTGAGGGCTGGTGTGGTGACGGGCACGCGGTGCAAGAACTATCTATCATTCCTGTCGATGTTATAATTCATAATGTTAGGGTTGCAAGCATGCGGTTTTAAGAAGGTCACATACAAGGTCCAGGTCGCTTTCGTTAACGACCTACCATCTACATTGCCAGTATGCGCAAAATGAGATTAAAAAACTTTGCCAGCGAATAAATTCCATTGTGAACAGGCAGATTTCAATAATTTTATATTTAAAAAATTTACGTTTGAGTTTAATATAATAAATAAATATATTTAAATAAATTTTCATCAATCATTCATAAAATTGAATCTTACGTTTTCATTAGTGGACACCGAAGATAAAACTTGAGTTGTTGCGTTTTATGAAATAAAAGCAATACATTATCTGCCTTTATTTTTATGACGACTTGTCTGGAAAAAACTATTAATATTTTTATGGCCTACGGAAGCGTCGGAATAACATTATTATTTTATATGCGCAATTTTATTGTACTTTCTTTGTTTTATGCGTATATATATATAAATCATAGTAACCATAAAACAGATTATCTGTATTTCAACAAAGTAATTATGCTATAACTATAATAATATAGCTTCTCGTCGACTCTGCACGTAGGGCACCGGCGTACAGGGCTATTTTGGTCTGCTGTTGCTCTATGAGGTCATCCAATGGTAGGTTCTGTTAGCCGTGCGTAATCTGCGATGTACGTTGATTACCTCGTTTTTAAGGTCCTCAAGATGGCTGTTCCACCAAGGCGGCTCGTGTCTATTCCCGGTGCCTTTTACTCGCATCGATGCCCCACAGGCCCGGTGTATGATGTCAGTGACTTCCCCAAGAAGCGACTCAAGTCCCTCTGGGCTTAAGCTTTCAACGCTCCTGTCAAGGATGTCTGTGTTAATATAAGCGTGTGGAGTGTGTTTATGAATATTGTCCAATTGGCTTGTTCTGAGTTGTATAGGAATGTGGAAGTGTTTTCTGCGTGTTTATTTGTGCTTTCATTGGTGTTGAGTGAAAATTCAAAGGCGTTGCGTTGGGAGGTGGGGCATGTGTCAAGGTTTACGTGCCATCCAGAGATGCTGTTGAAAAGGTCGCTGGATGCAAGAGTGAGGTCGATGATGGACGATCTATTGAGACCGTGAGTGATGGTTTCAAAAGTTGTAGTGTCTCCTGAGTTACAAACGTATAAGTCATTGCTGTACGCTAGTTCGACTAGTGTTGAGCCTCTGGGGTTCGCCTTTGCACTCCCCCACGATGGGTGCCATCCATTAAAGTCGCCTCCCACAATTACTTTCGCCCCTCCTATAGCTTTAAGAAAAACGTCCAGACGCTCCATGGTGTTGTTGGCATCGACCTCGGGTTCGATGTACGTTGAAGCTATGTACGTCTTCTTACTTCCTGTCGTTAATTGTATGACCGACAGGTTTGCTGAAGAGTATTGCGATAGGCTAAGGACAGAGCCGACACCTGCCTTAGTCAGTATGCAGGCCTTGACACGCGCGCCATCGGAGAATTGGTAGATGTTGATTCCGGGGATGCTTTTAACCTCGTTGTTTGCGCCTACGTAAGGTTCGGATATTAGAGCAAAATGATAGCGTTCACTGGTGAAGGAGACTAGAAATTCGTGCCAACTGTTTTTAGATTTGTCTACATTGCACTGTAGGAGTTTTATGGAGTTATTCGGTGCCATAATCTATTCTGTCAATGATTCTTTGTTTCATGGAGAGCAATTGTGGGCAGTTATGTTACGTGACGTGTGTGGTGGTGATGGATGATTTGTATCGGATGTTGTGTTTAACACAGTTGATGCACTTGATTACAGTCTTAGGGCAGTCATCTATCGTGTGGGTGGACTCACTGCAGTGTGCACAGTGTTGTTCGGTGGAAGAACACTTGTTTTTTGTGTGGCCGAAGCTAAGGCACTTGTGACAGTGCAGGAAGGATGTGAACTCCTCTACGTGTATGCGTTGGTGGTCTACACTGATTCTGCCCAGGCTCATGCACCTGCGCCAGACAGTGGGTTGTGCAAGTCAAATGGCGATATATAGGTTGGGGTTTCGATTGGAGCGCCGGAAACGGAACCACAAGTCCTCCTCTTGGTTGATTGCGTTGGTGAGTTCCGGGTTCTGTCTGCTGATTATGCTCACCAGATCTTCAGAGGGATACCCTTTGGAGACTCCCTTGAGAATGAGCATAGGTAGCAATCTGCGAGCGGGTTCGGCGTGGATTGTCTGGGTGTTATTGATGCGAGTGAGGGTATCGTTCCTTTGTTCTATGCTATCGAACTCGATTTTCAATTTGTTGTTTGATACGGCTTGAACTCTGCTAGGGGCAAAACCGGAATTTTTAAAACTAATATTGCGCCTCCAGGCCTCGATAATATACTGTTTCGTCTTTACTTCGTTTTTCGCTGAGACAATAATTGCAGGTTTGGTAGCAGTTTGGGGTGTTTGTTTGGTCGTCGGGGCTGGTTTCTGGGGCTTGGGTGCTACGGCTTGTGCATACTATGGTCGGGTTTGTGAAGGAAGGGTCAGCAGCGGTTGTTGTCTAAGCCACTTGAACTCCTCTCTGAGGCAAGCGACAATTTCCTCCTTCAATCCTTCGGTGGTGGCAGGCGGAGATAGGGCTGGTGGTGTCGATGTGAGTGTCGTTTCCAACACTCTCGTCGCCCTACATATTTCCTCCGCCGCGGAGCAGATAAGGCGCTTGTTAGCTGCGGTAACACTCTTTCCGTCAGTCACAACGGTTGTGATTTCGAGGTATGTTTCCCTACTGTTTATGTCTTCTGCAGACGCGGGTAATGGAGTTTCAGTAACTACGGGTGCCATTCATAAAGTTATGGTGCAAAAGAATCTCAAGGTCACTCGAATCAAGGTGTCGGAAGCGGCGGGCATGGGTGGGCGGGCAATTTATTGCCAATTCTGTGTGTTTTCCTTACAGGTTTCGCCTGATTCGATGGTTGTGGACCGGGACTGACCGGCCGAGAGCAAAAACAGCACGAAAAAGGAAGAAACAAACATTTTTAGAATTCGATTTTACGTAAGTATAAAACTAAAGGTAAATGATTAAAACTAGAAATGGCCTGAATGCGGCACGAGAACGGTGTCTAATGATTAGACTACACAAATACTACAAGAAAAAACAGTTTGGACATACTATGGACTCAATAACGCGAGGATATAGGTCAGGTAGGTTTAGGTTAGGCTTAGGTTAGGTTAGGCGTAGGTTAGATTCAAGTTAGGTTTAGGTGAGGTTTAGGCTAGGCTTAGGTTAGGCTAAAGTTAAGTTTAAGTTAAGTTTAGGTTAAGTTTAGGTAAGGTTTAAGTTTTAAGATAGGTTTAGGTTTGTTTTAGGCTAGGTTTGCGTTAGGTTTGGGGTAGTTTCATGTTAGGTTAGGCTAGATTTAGGTTAGGTTTATGTAAGATTTAGGTTATGTTAGGTTTTTTTTATAATAATTTTAAATTAATTAATTTTATTTATCATAATAAATAGCTTATGTTATACAATTTCTTATGGCAAGTTTTTAAGTAACAGGCTTTCAATTATAAGATAAAATAGGTTATTTGTAAATTCTGATTGCACAGCCTATCTCCCCTTCTGACCATAGCTGAATAGATGTCAAGAACATGGAAAATTATCATTAGATCATTGAAAAGCTCACTGAATTCATAAAAGCGTTACTGCCGTCAAAGGCGCTTAATAGATAGTGAATGAAATAAGGTATATATAGTAAATAAGGTGTAACTACAATCGTGAGGAAAAAAAATAGACTCACACCGTACGGTTGGGTTAGCAAAATATTCTCCTAAAAAATCTGTTGCTCAGATTTATTTTTTGACTACAGATCATGATTATATACATAAAATTTGAAGGTTTAATCTATAAAATGAGCTGATTATATGTATATGATATGATATATATTATGCTATCAATTCTTTTTTAAAGAAAAACATTATTTCAAAATTCGCCTTAAACTCTAAAATAAAGAAACATTCACTTCAGCGAGAGCAGCTTGAAGCTCCGAACTCGTAGTTGGCGCGACATTCTAACCCAAACTTTTTTTTAAGCTCCTCCCATAAACACTCAATAGTATATAAGTCCAGACTGCGAGCTGGCCACTCCATGCACTCAATGTAGACCTCCTGCAGTTACCGCCGAACAGAAGCTGCAGTATGTGGATGGGCATGGGCCAGCAGTAATATAATGTTTTCACTTGCAAAGCTTGTGTGCGTAATGACATGATCTTCTTATATCTCTTCAATAAATCGGTTCCTCATCAAGCCTCAAACCCCCCGCTGTTCCATTTCACGTGTTCTTTTGTGAAACTGTGAGCTGCGGACAACTTAGGGTCAGTAGCCAGCCTTTTTGCAGTCAGCCTTCTTCTGATTGTCGAGCTGCTAAAAGCTATTGTACACCGTTAGCATTTTCTTATGGAAAAAAGAAAATTATACAAAAAACCTAACCTCACCATTACCTAAACCTAACATATATCTAACCTACACCTAACCTAAATTCGACGCTCAGCAGTCGCCGAGAACGTTCGCCCGGCTCCCCGCCACG
The DNA here is from genome assembly GCA_029286865.1 of Teinopalpus imperialis. Classification (NCBI taxonomy): domain Eukaryota; kingdom Metazoa; phylum Arthropoda; class Insecta; order Lepidoptera; family Papilionidae; genus Teinopalpus; species Teinopalpus imperialis. Next base: position 1,947,467 of record JAGSMU010000012.1, read on the forward strand.
ATCGTCCCGAGCTACCTGCCCCCGAGCGAGCCACCTGCGCACCCATTGTTCCGAGAACAATACACCGAGCAATTTTTATTGCGGGTGCTATTGTAATCGGAAATTAGTTTCCGAGAAAGATTATTGTAAAGCCACCTGGGTGGTTACACTAGTGGATACCTTGCGGTGTTAACTTAGCTAGTGTAGGGCTAGCCCCGTACGCCCGTGGTTCCCCTTCTGGGAAACGCGAAACCGGAAGGAGTCGACGCAAAACTTGGCCTTGGGTAGTGCCTAGCCAAGGTTGACCAAACCGCTGGACTTATAATAGTCCCACGCGTAGTTTTAGTTAGCTCTAAGCACACACCCAAGTGCACAATAAGACTGGCACTTGGACGCACTAGGGCTACACAACTAGGCACACATCCTCCTGCCTATACCCGGCAGGGGAGGAAGTAAACTATTCACCCCGGCATCCCACCGGTGGCCACACTTCCACAAATAAAGTAGGAAAAAATAAAAGTGAACAGAGTGCACAATGGAGGACTCTTCCTCAGAGTCGTTGCTGCACTTCATCAGCATACTAAAAATAAATACCCCGATGTCTTCCAGGACATAATCAAAGAAAGACCGCTCCCGGATAGACCCTCCTCAAGGGCCTCCTCCATATCCTGCACTTCATCCGCAGTCTCCGAAATGGAGCTGGATAACGCAGCGTCCACTGAGTATCCCCAAGCCGAAGACACCAGCGATTTCACGCTGGTGGAAAAAAAAAGAAAAAAGCGGGCTTCACCCGCCCCGACGCCGCCTCCTAAGGCGAAAAAACGGGAAATGAAGGCCCCCTCTCCCCAGCCATCTACGTCGGCCCTGCCCCAGGGCCCCCTCACAACTGCCCCACAGCAAACCCCCGCCGCTCCTGAGCGCGCCCTAGCTGGCTCAAAAAAACCTTCGGCTGTCTCACAGCCATCGAAACGCCCGCCGCCTGTCTTCATTCAGGCACAAGACAAGTGGCCGATTGTCGCATCGGCCTTATCCAATCGCTACAAATATCAAGCGATCCCCACCGCTGTAGGTATTAAACTGCAGCTAGAAACCACGGACGACCCTATGGTCGCAGCGGTAACTCGCTTCTTGCAAGACAAAGGTGTTTTCTTTCACACCTACACCTTGGCAGAAGAGCGCCAACTCAGGGTAGTAATTAAAAACCTCCCGCGGGAAATCCCAGCTGATCTGATCAAAGAGGACCTTCAGGCCCAGAATCTCCCAGTCCTGTCTGTGCATAGGATGTACAGTGGCCATAATAAAAAGCCATTCAACATGGTGATTGTGGCCCTCGAAAGATCCGAGGCCGGGAAGCAGGTATTTAACCTGAAAATCTGCTGCCACCTCTCTGGGCCGACTATAGAGCGCCCACATAAAAACGGCCCACCAGGCCAGTGTCACAAATGCCAATTATATGGCCACTCAGCACGCAATTGCTTCGGCAAACCCAGATGCGTCAAGTGCCTGGGTGACCATGGCACCACCGAATGTCCGAGACCCAAGGACAAGGCCCTTCTGGCCACTTTCGGTCCCCGCATGTGTCCTATGCAACACAGAGGGACACACAGCCAATTACCTTGGCTGCCCAAAAGCCCCAAGCCGAAACGTCCGGCACTAAAATCGCGCCCAAGGTCGCTACCCCGACCGCCGCCCCGCGCCAATTCTCGCTCCTGTCCGACCTCTACGCCCCACATGGCATATGCCGATCGGCGTAGCGACCGTTAACTCAACCGGTTGAGCAGCCTCCTCCATCAGCCGGACGGCCGGTTATCGAAAGCGACCTCGACTTGGTGTGTCGCTTCGCCGCCGTCTTCAACGGCGCCGACGTCTCAGCCCTAGCAAAGCCTTAAGGGATTCTAATGGCAAGCCCGAAGTCAGGATTGCCGCCACAATGCGCTACCAACATGTAGTGTCAGCCATCGTCAACTTTCAAGCATAGAGGGCCTTTACATCGGCAGAGTAAAACCGCGTTCCCTTAACGTCGCATTTTTAACGCGAACGGTATTAACAATCAACGCGACGAAATCTTCAATTTCGTTCGCGATCACCAAGTCGACGTGCTCCTAGTGCAGGAGACATTACTCAAACCGCACACTCGCAATCCCAACATTGCGAATTATAACATCATTAGGAATGATAGAACTTCTGCCGCTAATGGCGGAACTCTCATTACTACAAAAGTCCTTGCACTGCGTGCCCGTCGACACGCCAACCCTCACTTTCCTAGAAGCCTCAGTCTGTCAGCTAGCCATGACCGGCCATGCCCCATCACAATCGCGTCCGTCTACCTGCCTTGCAGACGTGATGCACAAGTATTACGAAGCGACTTCGTGGCACTCCTTTCCTTGGAAATTCAGTCATTTTGGCAGGAGATTTCAATAGCAAGCACACTCGGTGGAATGCAATTAAAATCAACCCCGGGGGTTGGCTTTAGACTCGCTAAGCGACGCACTCGACTTCGACGTCGTAGCGCCTACTACGCCTACCCATTTTCCATATATATTGGGTCACGCACCGGATGTGCTTGATATTGCCATCTGTAAGAACATCAACCTCGCCTTCCAAGGGATAGACGTAATCCACGAGCTCGCTTCCGATCATCGCCCCGTTCTTCTTCGGTTAGGGCCCTCCGCCCCAACCTCACCCTGCACCAAAACCATAGTAGACTGGCACCGACTCAGGAACGACCTGAAGGAAGCCACATCACCACACCTAGATGCTATTCCTAGGAACATATCTTCCAGTCCACGACACGAACCTCGCAGTTCATGCCCTCACTAGGCACATCCAGACAGTCGTCGAGGATTGTTCGAGGCAGGTTCCCTCGGTGGAAGACCACCGATGGACCCTGCCAAGCGACATAAAGGACCTAATGAGGCGCAAGAATGCGGCGACTCGTGCCCACGACTTATATCCCACTGAAAGTAACCGGCTGGTGCTACGTACCCTTCAGCGTGAAGTCCGGTCACGCATAGCCCAGTACAGGAACGATCGGTGGGATAATCACCTCTCAATATCGAACCTTCCCACCTCGCCTTCTGGCGACCCCAAATCCTAAAGGGGCAACGCCCAAACAATGCCTCCCTTAGCGCGTCCTAATAAACCGCCCGCCTTCTTAGACGAAGAGAAAGCCGAATGTCTGGCTGACAATCTGGAGCTCCAATGCTCACCGAGCACATTACCGATCGACGCCGCTCACCTTGCAATGGTTGAGAGCGAGGTCGATCGGAGGAGTAAGGAACCACCTCGCGATTCCGTTACCCAAGTCACATGCACCGAAGTTGAGTCCATAATTAAAAACCTGCGACCACGCAAGGCTCCCGGCCCCGACGGCATCACCAACAAGGTGATGAAACTCCTACTCATGTCCATTTTACACCTACTGGTAATAATCTACAACGCGGCCATATCCAAAGGCACCTTCCCGAACACCTGGAAGGAAGCCGACGTCATAGGGATTCTCAAGCCCTCGAAACATCCAACCGATCCATCAGCCTATCGACCCATAAGCCTACTCAAAGTCTTGGGTAAGGTATATGAAAGGCTCATCCTCGCCCGCCTCAAGGACTTCATGCTGTCGGGGCTACCAATCAATGAGCAGTTCGGGTTTCGCACCCAACACTCATGCACACATCAAGTGCACCGCATCACGGAGCATATCCTCAGTAAATTTCTTCAGGGCTACCAAACTGGGGCACTTTTCCTCGACGTGGCGAAAGCTTTCGACAAGGTCTGGCACAACGGGCTCATATACAAACTATATGAGCTCGGTGTGCCAGATCGACTCGTACTTATCATACGAGATTTTCTCCGAAATCGAACCTTTCGTTACCGCGTCGAGGAACGCGCTCCGAGTTCACCCTATTTGTGCCGGAGTACCATAAGGCTCCGTCCTAGGTCCTATTTTGTACACACTCTACACCGAAACGACATACCGCGCACTCGCGGTGTAGAGCTAGCCCTTTTCGCCGATGACACCGGCCTCTATGTGTCTGGGTTCAAACCAGACGCTATTTGTAGACGCCTCCAATCTGCAGCCAACACCTTAGGGAAATGGTTTCCGGAAATGGAGGATCGAAGTTAACCCTACCAAAAGTGCAGCCATGTACTTCTCTCGGCGCAACAAAACGCCGCATCTCCCAACTATAGAGTTATTTGATCGTCCAATCCCTGGGAACAGACAGTCAAATACTTAGGCGTTACTTTAGATGAAAGACTCACCTTCGGTCCGCATGTCAACCGCGTACGGAATCGAGCAGCGTTCGTCCTAGGTCGTTTGCACCCGTTACTCAATAAAAATAGCAAAATGTCCTGCGTAATAAAATTACACTATACAAAGCGTGCATCCGACCCATAATGACATACGCAAGCCCCGTCTTTGCGCATGCTTCCCGCGTCACATTCACCGACTTCAGGTAATACAAAATCGTTTCATGCGCAAGGCCACCGGTGCACCGTGGTTCTTGCGTAATGAAAATCTACACATAGATCTTGAGCTGCCGACCATAGCTCAGTACCTGAAGCAGGCTTCCCGCCGATATTTCGACTCTGCCGTCACACACTCTAACCCCTTGATTGTAAGTGCCGCCACTTACAATCCCATCGCGAATCACAGAGTCACCCGCGTCCGAAGGAGACCGAGGCACGCTCTCGATGACCCGACGACGTGACTACCAGGGCCCAAGCCCTTCATAAAACACAACACACGTACATTGCACCCTCACATCGCCCCGCCGACGGCGGGGCGTCTAAATAAGGATATTCGCGATACCGCCATGTCACTGGTCGGTTCTCTCCAGTCCATACAGATAGAAGCGTCGCTGGAGTTTCTTGCGCCACTTCTTCTCCAGCGCCCACGCATTCCGAAGTGGTGGTACAGATAGCTAATAATCATAGCGAATTTAAAGAATCCTCTGTCAGAAGCAACTGACCGAGCCGAGGTTCAGCCCTCTCAGGCACCCTCGAGTCAGACGCTCTCGCGAAACAAGGTAACGGTCAAGCCGTGGCTCCTCTCGGGAGCCCTTGTGCTGGTTACCTATATATAGAGGTCTCGACTGAGTGCCATTAGCGCTCGGTCACCTCTCAACCAGTGAAACTGTAAAGCCCTCGGGCTAACGGTGGCCTTCAGCCCGAAAAAAAAAAAAAAAAAAAAAAAAAAAAAAAACCTAACCTAAAAATAACCTAAAACTAAGATAAACTGAACTTAAACCACAGTCCGGTGCTAAACTCTTTAGCATAAACAGCGAAATCGCGACGCTCCGTACTCTAAAATGTGAATAAATATTAAAAGTTTTTCGGTGTTTATAAAATAGGCATCAGATATTTCTATTGTGTATATTTAATAAATATTTTTTTGTTGCTGGCCAGTCTGTCATTGGTTTCTAGTGTACGAGTATTAAATTTCTTTTAAAATAGAATATAGACTAAGCTTTCATATTTTATATCTTCATATCATAGTTACTGATAAATTGGTTATTCAACTATAAATCCTTTGTTACCGCGATCTATGGCGAAGAGGGCGGTGAATCGAATCAAATGGCAGATATCCTCTCTCTGCTTCGATGGCGGTACAAAAATGATAAGACTATTGCATATTTCTATATTGGATATTGTAGTCATCTCAGAAGCGGGGAAGACGGCGAATCGTATCAAATAGCGGCCGCCCAGTCGCTCTAAGTTATGTAGGTGGCAAATTATGCTATACTCACTCTATTTTATATATTTTACATTTTTATACTGACAGTGTATTGTACACTGATTATACCAAATAAGACATTTACAATTTTTACTCCACATTTATTATTCTTTGTTTATAAGTGTATTAGATTATACCATCTTACAGGATGCTCATCCTCATCTAGCCAAGAGGGGCTCCGTATCATTGCGGTCTACACTATATGATATGGGAGCTTCTATGCATTTTTATTTGTACGACTATTTTATTTTTTATATAACGTCTTATTTACAAAAAAAAATATCTAATAAATGACTTGTGTGACTCAACTAAAATAAAAAACCGAAACCTGAATAAAACTAACCAAAACCCATTTTAACATCTTCCGTGAATTGTTCATCTACCTTAGGGATTTGATGAAATATCCGTTTTCATCATATCCCTGCGATATATAATATATATCCCGAGTCCTTGACACTGCATTTGATTCGATATTATTGTAGATGCATTGAATCTATGGAAAGGGACGAAGATTGAGTGCCTCGTGCCTCTGTGTTTGCGAAAATACTTACGCCATTGTATTATATCTTGCACAGTTGATATCTGATTCCAACCACATAAATCTTTGGTTATTCGTGTGTCGATCTAAATAAATCAGTTTTTTATTTTATCTAAAGAATTTCTCTTCACTACCATTGCCTTCATACAAAAAAACTATATCTTATATTATTTATTACCTTTAAAATGTAGTTTACTCTATTTTTAGGCCATTCAATATTTACAGTAAATAATTGTCTAGACTTAAGCAACCTATACGTCTGTCCCAGACTGAGTCAAAATAAATACGTCGTAGAGCTCTGTTTAAATATTGTATCTATGAGAAAATTGCTTTTTAATCTGAGATCGTTTCATGCCTGCTAATACATACTCCCTTTTTATATTGTTTGAAACAATGTCAAGAAATTTAAATACGTTTTTTGAAATGTGTTATTTATATTAACAATGTATTATTAATTGATAGAAATTGATAATGGCATCTCCTGGATGATAGTAACGAGGGAGAAAATATAACAATATTTGCGCAAACACGGTGATAGCGAAGGGTCATGGGTCACGTACTCATGGCCCCCTTCGCTAATCGGAAATAAAATTGTTTATTTATTATATTCATAGTGAACAAACGAGCCCATAGTTCAGTTCAATTTGGGTTGTTACCCCTGTTATTTCTCGTCATCGGGTTCTTTCTTTCATGACATCAATTAAAGTGGCGTTAAGTTTCTATTTTACCCTTGTGCTGTGTAACTCCCTATCCCGGTCAAGTCGGTCTATTCGTGTTACACTAAATGTGTAATAAGATCGGAAGAAGGCTCGAATGTAATTGCAGATACGCTGGATGAATACAACCATTAATTTTTTTCGTTTATACGTTTCATTCTCGCAGTAGCGGCCTCCTTAAAGCCCATAGTTACCGTTTTTTTAGTTTTATTGCATATTATAATGTACGCTATTACATTTATTTTGTTTTACTGAAATGTTACTTTACTTTACTTTTTAATATTGCAGTAATATATATGCCGTTTTTTTTCTTTTTTCCATTGTATATTTTTCGTGTTATTGGCTTTGCTTTAATGGTTTGGATTGAAAGTATTTCCTTATTTTTATATCATTATTAATCTCTGTTATTTGAAAATATGTGTTTGTTATACGACATCGGATTAAAATTTAAACATTATCTTCATTAAAATCATCATGAGCAGAAACATTCCTATTTGCTTTCATCGCATGCTACAAAACTGCAGACCTGTAGACCCTGCAATTATAAGATTAGTATAAAGTCAACAAGTTTTAACAGTTTTACATTTCTGACAAATAATGTCATCAAGAGATACAACATTTGCATGTGTAAAAAATTAAAATATGTAACATATATCTTTTATATTCTCACATTTATGCTTCAAATATATGTATTTTTATGAGTTATATCCATGAGTGGCGATCAGTTTGCTTGTCTAGTCAACTTTCAGTCGATCAATCATTTATATTATATATAATATTAATTCTGACGATATTCACTGAACGTGTGATGGATGAGCATGTTAACCTTGATAAAATTTAACACTAACTTTGCAAATATCAGGGTAGACAGAAACAATAAACATTATACATTTTTCACTTGTATATTTAAAGTATGACAGCATGAAGTTTATAAGTAGCAGAAACGTTAGTAGGTGTTATTAATGTCATTCGAAACAACTAAATGATTTCCGATTTTCACCAATTAGTATGAATAGGAGCGTCGCTGGAGTTTCTTGCGCCACTTCTTCTCCAGCGCCAACGCCTTACGAAGTGGTGGTACAGATCGTTAATTTATATTTATATAGATATTGATATAAATTTAGACAATCCATAAGAAGCAACTGACTGAGCCGAGTTTCGGTCCTTTCGGGCACCCTCGAATCGGTCGTCCTCGCGTAACAGGGTAGCGATCTAAGCCGAGGCTCCTCGAGGGTCCCTCTCGGGAGCCTTTGTGGCTGAGTGCCCTTTCGCTCGATCAGCTTTCAACCCGGTGAAGCTGTAAAAGCCCTCGGGCTAACAGAGCCCGAGGGCATCAGTCCCGAAAAATAATCCGTAATGACCAAAACTGACATTCATTGTCATAATTGCCTCTTGGTGGACTTGTATCATGGTGATATGTTTTAGTTATAACCAGATGACATCAACTGCTCTACTATTTTATAGTCACTGTGAAACTGTGATGCTCAACGCTGTATTATTTTATTTCGTTAAACCAATGTCATTGGAATGCAAAAGTAAATTAAATTGATTTTTAATTATTACTACATCAGTAGCTACGCCATCACTACGTCGTTACTCCGTCTGCGCTGACTCTTACCCGTCTTCACTTCCTACATGGTTATGAAAGGAATATGCAAGAAGGTAGAAGGAAGGCTCAATTTGTAATCCTCAAATTTTGTTCCTTGGCTGGGAATCGAATTGAGGGCGGTTGATGATGATCTGACAGATGCGGCAGCCGGGCCACACTTATCCATAATAAATAACTTCGGCATTAATTCGTCATCTCGTTCTCTAATCATATTTAATGCATGTACAATAACATTCAAGGAAATTTACAGTGCCACCTACCTACACGAAAGTACACATGGTTCGATGTATAGTACATCGAACCCAGGCTCCGCGACGCAATGATCAAAAAACTGCCCACTGACTAACGCGGCCGTCCCTTTACTGCGCTAACTAACATTGAATATTAAATGTTAATATGAAAATAAGACTAATACTAATAAGGGAAGTTTATTTTAAAATAGTGGTTTTATTTTGTCATAAGTCAACATTCCGATCGACAAACATTATTAACGAGTTCTGACGTCTGTTTTATTTCGCCAAACTCTGGTATATTTTCCTTCTTTCCTAATTAGTGTTGACCTACTTTGCCGATAGTAAATGGACACAAAGAAATAAGATTTGGCTTGGAAGAAAATTGTCTTCGATTTTTAGAATCAAATTACTTAATTATTGGAAGTACCTAGAGTGTTTCTACATTTCATCGATTATTTAGGAAAAAGAGAAGCAGATTTCACGAAGACGTCCCTTGCATAATATATTTCGATGTACAACATAAATTAATTGTTTCCCGAATTATTATCAAGTATTATTATTAAGTATTTTCACAACTGATTTACGTCTGATCTTACTATTATTGTGTTTAATTCTCATATCCCATTAAAGTATTTTTTTATTTTATTTTACGTGTAGCTCTAGCCTATAATACAATAAATTATTAATTACATCCGTTAACGAACATTTACAGTGAATCCTTGTGTGAGAAAGTTGACTTTCTCTCTTATTCCAGCTTCAAAGAATTTACTACCAACATACTGGCTGATGTTCTTTTATATAACGTGTACATAACCATTCATATAAAACAAATTGATTTTAAGTTTTTGCATGTTGGCCTAGTTCTGGCATCTTTGTGAACCATCTCCTAGCACAAGCAGTTTCAGCTTAGTTGGAGTGGTTAACCGGAATATTAGTAATGTTAATAAATAGCATTGCTATTATTTCTTTGAAAAAATATCACTTACGAGTATTGTTAACTAACGGTACTTGCGGCTTCATACACGCAAACATGTATCGTCTACGACGATCTCATCTCGTCGTTGTGATGATAAGCAGGCACAAACACATATAAAAAAACTGTTAATCTATTTATGGTTTAATTATATACAAATAGATAGATAGATATAGTATTGATGGTGTCGTGTAATATTTAACTATTATTTCCAAACCACTTATTGTTTAGTGTGCAGTCATATCTATTAACTATTGTTTATTTTATATTTCTTACAAGGAGTTAAAGAAACCAATAAATCCTAGCACTTTGGTTCTCACATTAAAAAATAATTCATAACTTGACAGCGATAAGTTATCTTTTTTATTTTCTTGAAAATCTATGTTCGTGTATAAAATATAACCCAAAGGGAGTCGTAAAATTAAATTTAGTAGTTTAACAACCTCGCGAAGCTTCAACACTAAGTAGACATTATTCTGTCTGAGTCCAGCGAATTGCTTCTTGTGAAAATTAGAAATATCATAACATGGTATTTATGAATATTATTAGAAATTGAATATAATTTTGGTATACGCAGAAATACTACTGTCACAGATCAATAAGTTTATTAACAAACAGTTGCTATTTACATCTGCGTTTCATTTTTTATAAAGTTCATCCATATCTAGAGAGTTCTCGCAAATCTAAGCAAGATTTCGCTTCATGACGTCGAGAATTATCCAACATTGTTCGATCGATATAAGGCTAATCGACTGCATTTAAAAAATAAGTTGTATGAAACAAAAGTAAAAAAAATAATACACGATACCATCAATACTATATCCATCTATATATAGATAATTAAATCATAAACAGATTTATACTTTTTTTATCTGTGCGTTTGTGCTTACTCTATATGGCATCTGAGATTTCCTTCAGTATTTTAAGATCGATAAATCTTAATACTTAGTCTTACATATGCTAATCTGTTCGTGTCTAGGTATGTTCTGTATCCCTGACACTGTATCCGATGCCAGCTTAGTGCGATCTTATGCGACGAGGGAAGAAGGGGACGAGTTTTGCGAATGCGCAGGTACTCACGGCACTATAATACAACCTGCGCAGTTGGTGACTACTGCGCAGAGGTCATAATTGACCATGAAGACACAAACAAAACATCAAGATGAAATGGATCCAAATAGAACATGAGGACAATATCATTAATGACCTATAATATGTCTTGATTGTAATAACTTGATGAAAGAGCTAAATATTTTTGCAATATAAACTCATTAACATATTAGAATAAATTGAATACAGACCAAACTTAAATTTTTATTCTAAGTTAATATACATGACATTTTTTTCTACATCATGATGGTTATTTACGCAATCACGCTTGATTTTGGAACGAAATAAAGTAACACAAATATTTTTTTATTTTTATAAGAAAAGAAGTGATTTACAAAATTTATTTACTTAAGGCTGAGAGGAAACTTGTGAATGAAACAAGCCTCAAGGTCGAAGCAGGGTATTGAATATTTTAAGCTTGAAGTAGATTTGAATGGGTCTGGAATAAGAATTGAATCGAGATTAAAGCAATCTACGTTACAATGAATATCAATGAGTTTCAACTTAATAGCGTTACGGTATGCCTTTTAATCAAAATTATAAAATAGCAAACACTTTATTAGTTTTATAAACTCAAAATTTCAAGACTATTTTATAACTTCAATACCTTATCTACGTAGACTCGTGGAATATATCGTATGAATATTGAAAGGTATAAATAATTCTAAATACGTTTAAATCAGCCTCTGATGTTTTTATGAAAATACACTAAAGAGCTATGTGTGTAAAAAAGAGCAAGCTTAATATTTATAATAACAATCAAGGACTATTGATGTGCTTAAGTTTTGTAAAGGAAGTTTGGTCTAGATAATCCTGCTTGAGACAGCACATCCGATAAAATTTTCTTACACACAGACTGTATTGAAAAACACTTCGAAGTAAGTATTTATTTTATCAAATGGTTTTTTCATTGATGTTCTGAATAAAATATTATAAGTATTTATAGATTTTGTTTTATGTATAGTACAAAAATAAGTACTAAGATATGTATATCAACATTAACGAAACAATTTATGTATTTCAGGCATTGAATTAAAACAATTTCATTTATTTTTTTATAATAGATTGTTGTGGTTTGCAAATTTTCTTCCCATTAATTTCGATGACGGTGTCTACTTGGAATTTGGATTAGAATTGTTTTGTATTAATACAATACATTGTTACGAACAACACAATCAAACTCGAAATTATTACTTAAATAATGATTACCTTTAAAGGTAAAATTTAGGCGTCTAACGAAACTGAATATCATTAACTTTCAGCCGCCCCATTTTTTCACCTTCTGACCTGCTTTCTCGCTTCTTATGCTCAAACATGAATCGACGCCGTCGTAACATAAAGCTATGAGTAATACGAGTTTCTTTGTGTAAAAAAAGAATAGAGAATAAAAAAATATATTCAGGCTTAGACTAGGTCCAGAATCAATCAATATGACGTATATACTAGTGTGGAATATAAATAATATATACCTATAATATTAAATTGGTTTCCCTGACAAATGGTCCTGGACAAATATAAAAACTTTATTACAAACGTAAAAATGTTGCTTGCTACGGGTGAATTATAGCTATTTAGATACAGGATTATTTTCCATTGTGACAATATTTGAGATATGTATTGTTAAAAATACTTAATATATATATAACTAGGTATAAGTACGCATATATAAATGTATAACAAAAATTTTTAGATGGTATAGCCACGCTAGAGCAAGTTTTTTTGCATCTACATGAATGGGTTTTGACAGTGGTTGAGCTACATTGCAGTTTTCTTTCTAGCTGCAGAATGAATGGCTCAGCTCGGCTGGGGTAGGACTACGCCCTCACAGACTACCACCGTAAAATAGCAGTATAATGCTGCAATGTTTGAGTGAGTGCAGGGATCCGGAGACCTTTATTACTGGTGACGAGGCATTCTCAATCCTCAAGGGGAACAACGCATCTGCATTATGATTCCTTGTCAAAGATGAATGTAGATATCATGGGCCGCTGAAATCCGTCCGTGTAATAGTTTGTTACTCTCAATATAATTAAAAAAAAATTAATCGGCTGGTCTGGGGAAGGTGAACCAGCGTAAAATAGCAACATAACACTGTTTTGTTTCGTACGATGTGTGTGCGTAATTGGAGACCCAATTAACGGTAACTAGGGATTCCAAGGCAACTTTTGTTGACAACCCAAGTGCATCTTGAAACTGTGTTGGGGATGGATCAACAGCCTACACCTACACCTAAGTTCGAGCCGAATTTGATTTGTTGAACTATGTGCTCGTTTGTTAACCGTTTCCTAAAAAGTCAGCCAAAATAAGATAAAAAAAAATCTTCACTACTTAATTATATACAGTTCAACTCTTAACCCTCTCATTTGCACGTTCTGTCTACGCGGCTAGACCAAAAGTGCCGTTTCAATGGATATTTCAGTTGAGCAAATAAAGTTTAAATAATATATTATACGTGTGAACATATGTACTATCATTAGACCACAAAGACCTTAGTGGTCAGTACTCAGTATTAGACAGGCTTGGGTCATTGAAATGAGGTCTGTTGCCGAGGTTTTTAATTTAACCATAGGGTGCGTTATGTCTAGACGAGTATTGTAATAAAAGGGAAATGATCGAATAATCCTTCCTATGTAATTCCTTAATTATTAAAATCAAATACGCTATAATTTTCTTCATCTATTTTAGTCTCTATTCATACAATTAATTCGATTTTTATTATAATGAAAAATAACTGTGGCGTTTCTTAGGTAAATACTTAAAATAGACAACTTAACGACACTTGAATTTAAGACGCGTAGAAGCAATTGGTACGTGACAAGAATAATAATATGTGCTCCTCTGTTTTTCAATTAAAAATAGAAAAAAAATTCCAATACAAATAATTACAGTTACGACTGTTCTTTTTAAATTAATTGTATTTTTATTTAAATTATAATGACAGGAAAAAATAATGTCCAATGTCCAAAAAAGAGTAAAGCAAAAATTCCTTACGTCTGAATACCTCATAAAACGCATGTGCGTATTTATTGGGGATGGGTGTAGATGTCATGTCAGTTCACCTACCGTTGGGTCAACAGTGTGCTTAAATGTCACCCCTAGTTTTATGAATTAATCAAATTTAACTAATGTTTAGACCACTTTTAACATGAATACTTGTAGTTGATTTTAGAATATGTATTATGATACTAGATACACAGATATATATCTGTATAGCTAGTATTGTCACGCCATTCTAACCATCAAAGTATCAATGTAGATATCATAAAGGCTTATTTGATTAGGCCTTAATTCTGAGGCATATCAATCCCAAACTTCATATAACTTAAACTATATGAGGTTTGGGAGTCAAAGCAATCCTTAATTAAAGTGAAAACATATGAACTAATAAAATATTATCGTATTTACTACGGAACTAGAAATCTTCATTATTGTAAGTTTATGTAATATTAGGTCTTTACCTATGAAATTGCCGTTCTTCAGTATTGGCCAATTCAAACCTAAAAAAAGTTTTGATTGGCTGTGAAATCTAAATTCAAATTAATTTTGTTTTAAAAACATGACATTCTTTTTACAAAGTCAATCTTTTGTTTATTGATTAGCTTTGTATTTTCATTACGTTTGAACATTTTTCGTCATAATGGATAGTTTAAGAATTCATGTAATTATGAAATACGAGTTCCGTCGTCTCATCAACGCGCCACACTTTGGTCAACAATGATGAATTAAAGGCGATTGTGGAAGCTGATGATACTCAATCTACAGCCGAGCTAGCAGCAGCTTTTAATGTTAACATCAAAACAAATTGGCAAGGTAAAAAGATGGGATGGGTGCCCCACGAACTTAACGATCGCCAGCGCAAAGTACGCGTTGAGACCTGCCTCGCGCTGCTCAACAGGCACAGAAATGAAAGAATTTTGAACCGAATTTACGTGCGATGAAAAGTGGATTCTGTTCGACAATCGAAAGCGCTCAGTAAGTTTGTTTAGGGCATTGCTTTGGTGAACCAGCTAAACTAAACTAGAAATGACCTCTAGAAAGTTGATTGTCACTATTTGGTGGTCTAGTGCCGGCGTAATTTATCACAGTTTTTTACGAAACGGCATGAGCATTATTATTACTGCAGATGTGTACTGTGAAGAACTGAAGGCAATGATGGAGAATCTCGCACATCTGAAACCAGCTTTAGTCAATCGGTCGTCACTTCTGCTCCTACACGACAACGCGCGACCCCATGCTTTATATTATGTATTTCATACAAAACGGCAATTGCATAGGTAAAGACCTATTAAAATACAACAAATGCCCGCCACGCTGTGATCAACTGGCTAGAAATTATTATTCGAAATGACACTACTGATTTCTTAATATATATTAATGTTAGTTTATTTTTTAGAATATTACAGATTTGGTCACAGTCAAGTTATTAAAATTATCTCTCTGTTTAAAGAAGTTAAAGCATAAACGTTCTCAATTATAGTTAGTTAAAGCTTTAGATCCTTGTACGTACTGAAATGAAAATATATTTATAACAAATTGAGAAGTTGTAAGAATTATGGCTTATTTGTACACTATGTTGACATGCTACATATTTTCTATACTGTGTTTGTATCAATTAATTACACAGTTCCTTGTATGTAAAATTTATTAACATACCGTTATTTATGATAAAATTAAATTCGTAAGTTTTATTCGTAATAAGTACATAAAGAGATGAAATTCGCGTACAAATATTACCAAAATTATAAAATAAATTTGAAAGGCAAATACATTCTCCCTGATCTTAAACCGTCATTTGAATTACAAATAGGGAAAATGTCAATAGGACTTCAACAAAGCAGAAAATTGCGGTTCCTTTTATTACATATGTCCCAATATGTAAATTGTAATGAGAACAGTCAGTTGAATTGACCTTTAATAGCTGGGGGGCAATTGATGAAATAACGAATTTTCAGTTGTGAGGGTTATTATAGAAACATTTGTTCCAAATATTACTAATGTTTCTTGCTACTTAGAAGTTATAGGTACAACGCTCATCCGGCTTGTATCCATGAGTTTCTTCTGTTTTGGAATCTTGGGACACAAATCAGTAGATAAGTTGGTGTTGAACAGAATAAGCTTTCAGAAGTGAAATATGTTCCTGAAAGATAATTTACTTTTTCTATATACAGATATTGATGACCGTGTATTATTTATAATGATATGTTGTATTTTTTTATGGCATTGAGAGTAAGAAACGAGCACACAGTTTACCTTATGGTAAATGATTCCTGCGGCCCATGACGTCTACATTTATCCCTGTCAAGGAATCATAATGCAGATACGTTGTCACCCTTGAGGACTAAGATGGAATGCCTTGTCACCAATAATTAAGGTCTTCGTTTTTACGCTGGTATTTTGTTTTTGGGCGGTCGCGCTGACCCATTAATTCTGCAGCTAAAAACAAACTGTAGTGTAGCACTACCACTATCAATAGTGTCAAGGTTATTAGATGACAAAATATTAATGGAAAGGTAATCCATACCATCACGATAATATTGTGATGGTATGGATTCTTGCTGTTTTGGTATTGCCACTTAAAAAAAACATGACATTCTACGAATATATTATAGAAGTATTTCTCTTGTTCCACATATTATATAACTATTAGACTAAATTTATGCGTATCACTATTTCGGCATTTTTCACAACAAAATATATACACAGAACTGACAGAAGAAAAAAATATGACATTTAAAATTAATGTTTTAGTTGTTAAGTACTGTTAAACAACCAAACTGTTAAATGGTTGCCACAATACGGGTAGGAGAATGGATATCTTATCGATTTATACATAAACAAAAATATATGCGGTCGTCTCTTATTGTCATTAGCACCATTACAGTCTGCATTTCCCCTTTTTGAATAGTTTACTGCTAAAATGTTTCAAGGCAAAACTACGTATTTTTCTGTTTACGGCCCCGGTAAACTTATTGCCTTTCAGAATGTGTTCTTTTATGCCCACTTAATATTTTATTTCTTTTCTTTAGTCTTAGTGACAAACAAATTTCAAACATTCAGTTACTTATGACTGGCAGCTATTTAGAACTTCGACCTACTTCTGTAATGTTGATGGTTCTTACTCGTACATATCAGCAGTTTGCAGAGCAAACAAAATCAGTTTCACCTTAACATTCAGCATAAAAAGTGTATTTAGGAGTATACTTCGATAAAAGTTCTGTGAAGAAATGTGGTAAATTAAAATAATATTTTTAAAATAGGTCGGTATTATGTCTACCTTGCAGCATAAAGGCTTGTAACTAAAAGGGGATGTCAGGCTCGCGGACGATTAGGGTGGCCATGACCGTCGACTTAAGTGAACTCGGGGAGGATTCCTACACGTAAGCACAGTGAGGGTTTTAGGGGGAATTTTTTTTATGAATGTATAGTATACTACTTTAATTAATATTGGACCCAAATACCAAAAAAAAGGTTATTTTTTGGTAGGCTGTAATTTATAAAAAAAAAATCTTCAAACTGCCGACTTTCCTGCTTTAGCAGGGTGCTGTTTGCTAACTAACAGGCAATCAGGCATAATACTTCATAAGTATGTTATATCGATAAAAAAATTCACGGCAAATAGTTGTAAGAAGTATATTTTGTAAAAACCTTTTCAATATGTCAAAAAAACTATAATGATGATATACTTCTGGCTGATTTTGACCACGGCCATATCCGTCTAGTTATCACATATTTCATGTCATACGACATTCCCCTTCCCTAGTTCGATCTAATTGTTGCATGTGCAAGCATTACATCGAAGGAAGTTTCAGGTGCTGTGTCAAGGACAGGGGACATACACATAAACACACTGTGATTCGAAAACGAACAATGTATGCAACATAAAAATATTTTTCCACGCCTGGGAATCAAATCCAGGGCCGCAGATGATACACAGCAGTCAGATACTCTAAACACTTAGCGTTAGTTAATCTCATTTGACTTTTCCCCTTTTCGAAGTGTACCCTAGAACATTATATGAGTGCGAAACATAACATTAATAACGTTAGTGTAACCTGTACGGTGATAGAATCAATCGCTGTCGTTTTTGGAACTTAATAAGTTTGACTGAACTATATAGCAGCTCTCTACTCAGTTTCCCGTTGAATAAATGACGTGAAAGCTTATTTATATAAACCATACCAAAAATACAGTGGACGAGGAATGATGAATGATATACGGTAATTTATTTGGTCTTTGCAGTTCAATAGCTATGATAAAATTTATGTAATGATGGCGTAATGACAATAACTCCTTTGTCGTATAAATTATAATTTATACGACAAAGGAGAAACAAAAATAACAACTTGCCATTGTAGAAGTTTGTTGTTGTGATAGTTTTCGTAAAACCAGCCATCTTTTAAGCCTAAAGTTAATGATGCTTGCAATTTAATCACAAGTTTACGTTAGAACTCGATCTTGGTGTTACCAGTTTTTACTTAAAATATTTTTTTTTTAAAATATATGTCATAAAATTTTGTAACATAAGCATAACCTTTTTACAGGATAGAAGACAGGTATGGTTAATTAGTATATCATTATTATATGAGTATATTATAAAATGAATAATAAGATTAAATTAGTTATTAAATGTAATTAATCTTAAACATACTCTTCTGTTGAAAAAAATATAAGTAGGCATATTTTCATTTCTACAGAAAAAATTACTGGCTCAAATAAAATGATGTCTATTGACACAAACACAAATATCTAGTTACGAACCTTTTGAAGAGAAGAGCTTTGAGCAATTTCTGCGACAGCCTTGAGACAGTTTGTTCACGTAATCCAACGAAACCTAGAATGTTACATAGTAGTGAAATTAAAATAAAATAAAACTGTACTGTACTTTTCTCTTCTTTACCTTTTTTACTTTTATTCTCGTTCACTTAATAGTATATAATTATATTTTTTATAGAATAGTTGGCAAACGAGCAAGCACCTGAGCGATTATCGCCGCCCAAAGATTATTTTTTAGTAAATAAATTAATATACGAGTAATAATAACGAATTTTTTTATATAAATAGGCCTTAAATACATATATTTTTTTATAGAATAGGTGGCAAACGAGCATGTAGCGCCAGTATTTTTGTATTTTGAATTATAATTAATATACCTAAACTACCCTACGTAGATAATATTTTACCTACAAATTTCCATACTCAATTTACGTAAAACGTTACATTTACGACAAACACAGAAGTGATGAGTGCGTTCCATAACATCCACACTCAAACTCAACAAAGATTAGATACACATGTGTTGTCAACCCTGAAAATGAGATGGACTGTTGGTTGTCCTTCCCTGGTCTAGGCGACCCTTTAATGTTGAAGCTAGAAACTGACTACAGCGTAGCTCTAGCACTTTCAGAATATATTGTCATTACTTCTATTTATAAAATAAAATGAATCACTGTTTGTGATTCCAAACAAAAAGAAGCTAATGCTATTGAAGGACTAATGATTAAGAATCGGGCGAAGGTTATAATAAGCAATTACATAATCAAGACTCGTAGAATTTTTGTCTTAAAACATTTTTGTCTTAAGTTTATTGCAATTGGCTATATAAATGGCTAGAAGTTACGCGTTAGATACACCAAGACGTAATCAATAAATTCCTTATATATCCATCTACCGTATAAAAATAAAATAAATAGCATTTAATTGCAATTTGATGACAAAAATAAATTGCATTCGTTATACTACGACAGTTATTTGCTACCTTTGATTTATTTTAACACCGCTTTAGACATAAATTAAGTCTCCCGCAGTTTGCAGGTAAGACAAATTATTAATCACAAACAGGAATAATCATATCTCTACTGATTCTTTTTCCTATGAATTTGTGCCCCCAATAATACAACTGATATATGTATGTATTTGCGAGTGTCATTAGAGGCGTATTATTAACCGTATTTTCCGAAAGTTTCAAAACTCACATAGAACTTTGTAGATTCGTTGGTATCAAAGTTATAATTGCTTAGGCAAACTTCAATCATAATAAATTAGCTAACGTTATATCTACATAAATTTATTTATGTCGGTATCATGAACATACTAGAAACAGAACAAGATCAAATAATTAATGTTTTCTAATGATTAAATATTGTTCCTCGGTTGGAAATAAATTTCAGGTGAACCATTCACGATTTGAAATGGATAGCTAAATGTTTTAAGTGTGTATATATATACAGTAATCGTTTATAAAATACTTTTAATATTAATATTTTAATATTTAAATATATAGATGGCTAAATGTTAAATGTAAGGCACTTGATAAAGTGTCTATCGAACATGTACGCTATATTGCATAGTAATATTCCAGTGATAAATTATTGATGCATCCCGGTCCGGTGCTAAGCATAGAATTTAATTGCTTTAAATCGAACCATCAATAAGGTTTAATATCATTGGTGTATTATGGTATACCAATAATATATATATATATATATATATATATATATATATATATATATATATATATATAAGCTGAAGTTTTCGATTGCTAATAATAATAAATAAGTTCCTGACGTATTTCTTTTATAGTATTGAAGTAGACAAACACACGCAGTTAACCTGATGGTACGCGATTCCTGTAGTCTATGACACCCACATTCATTCATTATAAGAAATCATATCGAATACGTTGTAATGACTTTTATTTCAGTATAGCCATTGTCAGTTGTGAAATATGGTGTAATATACGACATCAGACAGCGTCCTCATATCTTTTCAACGAGATGAAAGTTATATTCAATTATAACTTGGGCACCTAACTCGAGAGTTACTCGTAGTTAGTCCTCTTTGTATCTAATCACAAATTTTCGTGTGAAAATGTCATGTATAATATTATGACGTTATAATTTGATTAAAAAAAGTATTTACAGTATTAGACAACTGTAATTACTAATGTGACTGTGCTATAATTTAATCTAATAAGGTTATTTATTTAACTTTATTTATTTATTCTTTATTAGCACAAGTAAAACAAACATTGGATAGAAAGGCAGTCTTTATGCCAAAAGGCATAAAGTCCTCTTCCCTTTCAGTTAACTCACCTTTGGGTTGAGCAGAATTTTTATCATGTGCAAGATACTTATTTTATTTTTAAAAGTATATTATTTACATAAAATAAATAATATATATTAAATAAAGTTCATAAACATATATAAATACACACACACACTGCCATACAAATTTCAATTTATTTTATATTTTTATATAACATCATTAAGCGTATCTAAAATACCATAGTTGATTGCTTTGGTATTTCAATAATGATGAATGATAGTAATAATACCATGATTTTTACAGCGGTGGAGCTACACTGCAGTTTGATTCTAGAATAGAATAGAATAGAATAGAATAGAATAGAATAGAATAGAATAGAATAGAATAGAATAGAATAGAATAGAATAGAATAGAATAGAATAGAATAGAATAGAATAGAATAGAATAGAATAGAATAGAATAGAATAGAATAGAATAGAATAGAATAGAATAGAATAGAATAGAATAGAATAGAATAGAATAGAATAGAATAGAATAGAATAGAATAGAATAGAATAGAATAGAATAGAATAGAATAGAATAGAATAGAATAGAATAGAATAGAATAGAATAGAATAGAATAGAATAGAATAGAATAGAATAGAATAGAATAGAATAGAATAGAATAGAATAGAATAGAATAGAATAGAATAGAATAGAATAGAATAGAATAGAATAGAATAGAATAGAATAGAATAGAATAGAATAGAATAGAATAGAATAGAATAGAATAGAATAGAATAGAATAGAATAGAATAGAATAGAATAGAATAGAATAGAATAGAATAGAATAGAATAGAATAGAATAGAATAGAATAGAATAGAATAGAATAGAATAGAATAGAATAGAATAGAATAGAATAGAATAGAATAGAATAGAATAGAATAGAATAGAATAGAATAGAATAGAATAGAATAGAATAGAATAGAATAGAATAGAATAGAATAGAATAGAATAGAATAGAATAGAATAGAATAGAATAGAATAGAATAGAATAGAATAGAATAGAATAGAATAGAATAGAATAGAATAGAATAGAATAGAATAGAATAGAATAGAATAGAATAGAATAGAATAGAATAGAATAGAATAGAATAGAATAGAATAGAATAGAATAGAATAGAATAGAATAGAATAGAATAGAATAGAATAGAATAGAATAGAATAGAATAGAATAGAATAGAATAGAATAGAATAGAATAGAATAGAATAGAATAGAATAGAATAGAATAGAATAGAATAGAATAGAATAGAATAGAATAGAATAGAATAGAATAGAATAGAATAGAATAGAATAGAATAGAATAGAATAGAATAGAATAGAATAGAATAGAATAGAATAGAATAGAATAGAATAGAATAGAATAGAATAGAATAGAATAGAATAGAATAGAATAGAATAGAATAGAATAGAATAGAATAGAATAGAATAGAATAGAATAGAATAGAATAGAATAGAATAGAATAGAATAGAATAGAATAGAATAGAATAGAATAGAATAGAATAGAATAGAATAGAATAGAATAGAATAGAATAGAATAGAATAGAATAGAATAGAATAGAATAGAATAGAATAGAATAGAATAGAATAGAATAGAATAGAATAGAATAGAATAGAATAGAATAGAATAGAATAGAATAGAATAGAATAGAATAGAATAGAATAGAATAGAATAGAATAGAATAGAATAGAATAGAATAGAATAGAATAGAATAGAATAGAATAGAATAGAATAGAATAGAATAGAATAGAATAGAATAGAATAGAATAGAATAGAATAGAATAGAATAGAATAGAATAGAATAGAATAGAATAGAATAGAATAGAATAGAATAGAATAGAATAGAATAGAATAGAATAGAATAGAATAGAATAGAATAGAATAGAATAGAATAGAATAGAATAGAATAGAATAGAATAGAATAGAATAGAATAGAATAGAATAGAATAGAATAGAATAGAATAGAATAGAATAGAATAGAATAGAATAGAATAGAATAGAATAGAATAGAATAGAATAGAATAGAATAGAATAGAATAGAATAGAATAGAATAGAATAGAATAGAATAGAATAGAATAGAATAGAATAGAATAGAATAGAATAGAATAGAATAGAATAGAATAGAATAGAATAGAATAGAATAGAATAGAATAGAATAGAATAGAATAGAATAGAATAGAATAGAAACATAACCTTTTATTTTCTCTTTTTGAATGGAATATCAGTTAGGCATTTAATAACACATAATTATATTTATTACGCGCTTCCTTTAGTGGCTTTTCTTTTCATGTTAAAAGATGAGGAAGAAAGTATTTATTATAAAATGCAGTGGTAGAGCTATGCTGCAGTTTGTTTCTAGCTGCAGAATAAATGGGTCAGCTCGACCGAGGTAGGATCACGCCTTTACAGAGATCACGCCTTTACCTTCAGGACAGATGTAATGCCTCGACATCAGTAATAAAGGTTTCCGGATTTCGCACTGTGCTCCTATTTTACGCTGGTATTTTGAGAGGGCCTGCCGACTAGACCTGGTCGAGCGGAACCATTCGTTACGCATAATTATTAATTGTAGAATGAAATACGCTAAGGTCGCAAAGCTAGTAAGGAAACTCATTAAAATATTGGTTTCAAGCCCAAGGCAAGGTAAGATTGAATATCTTAAGAGAGTAGCCCTTTTGCAGGGGTCTGGCTAATAAGATATGAATACAGATTCCGTAAACAAAGTGACTATGAATATCAATGAGTTTCAACTTGGTTACGACATACCGTCCTAAAAATAATAAAATAGTAAACACTTAATTAATTTATATATTTATAATTCAAAGAGCTGTGGAAGCTCAGTGTCTATATGTTTCTAAAATGTATTTTCGTATTTAATATACAAATTCAAGATATATTTTTTAATACTTTATTTTCATTTGGTTATAATATATGTGCCATTTTGTTCGACCACTTGTTGCCATTTTGTAATTATATTGATATTCTGGGACTTCTGATCAAAAAACTGAGATGATTAGTTTTTTGATCTACTACACTCACTATCCCTACCTAAAAAATTCTGAAGAGACCGAAATAAATGAAAATCTAAGGGTGCAAGGTCAGGGCTATATGGTGAATAAATTGACGTTTCCCTCCAAGCTCTCTCAATATTTGCTGAGTGGCTAAAGATGTGTTTGGTCTGGCGTTATCGTGATGAAATAACACACCCTTTCTGTTGATCAATTCCGGCCGTTTTTTTTATTTATTACTTGAGTCTCATCAGCTGTTGGCAGTAGAGAGAGTAAAAGCTAAAAAAACTTTAGATAGTATCGAATTTCTTCGTTTGATTCGATGATTTTGTCTGATAGAAAAACAATAGAAAAAATGGCGGGAAACCGTTTTTAGTTTCCATTTTTCTGCTTTTAAAATGTCATCTATTTAATGGAATGAAAACCAGCCAGATACAAACAGTACAACCAAAGAGATTTTACTGCAACTTTTAAGTTATATAATACGAAAAGACTTTTTCTCCAACCCATTATATAGCGGGTTATTATACCGGGTGCCGGCACAAAGGAATTTGCTAATTTCAATTTAACGGTTAATCATATATAAAATATATGTTATAATCCTTTGCTACTGGATCGCGATGAATTTAGAAATACTAATATTTAATATTACTTTTGTTTTATATTAATTTTTTAGTGCTACAGTTTGTTTCTACAGAATGAATGGG
The DNA here is from genome assembly GCA_029286865.1 of Teinopalpus imperialis. Taxonomy (NCBI): domain Eukaryota; kingdom Metazoa; phylum Arthropoda; class Insecta; order Lepidoptera; family Papilionidae; genus Teinopalpus; species Teinopalpus imperialis. The sequence goes on from JAGSMU010000012.1 coordinate 1,972,162, forward strand.
TCAGTTCAACCGGGGAAGGACCACGCCCTTCACAGAATACCAGCTTGAAATAGCAACATAATGATGCTGTGTATCATCTGGTGAGTGTAGGGATCCGGAGACCTTTATTACTGGTGACGAGGCATTCCATCTCAGCCCTCAAAGGTGACAACGCATCTGCATTATGATTCATAGTCAAGGATGAATGTAGATGTCATGGGCCGCAGGAATTACTTACCATCAGGTGAACTGTGTTGTAGTTTGTTACCCTCCAGGTATTAATAAGTAATAATAATAACTTAAAAAGCAGTCTTAATTTTAAGCATTAAATATTTTTCGTAAAAAAATTAAAATTAAAACTTTTTGCACATTGTACTTTACATAAACGTCATCTTCTGAACCATGGTCAAGTGCCACGTTATTCACCTGACTTGGTAACTATGTACCCTTAGATTTACAATAGCCCGGAAAATAATAGGATTCGGATATTTAGTGAATACATTTTTAATTGCAAAATATATATTTAAATTAACAAATCAAATGACAATTTACATTAATATTTAATTGCTTAAGTACGGACATTCAATCTTCAGTTTCTTTTTATTTTGTATAGATAAAAGACTCAATCACACATCAACACACCTGTAAAATAAAAAAAAAATATTTTACAGATGATATCAACTAGGGAGCACATATGTAGGTACATAACTTATTTGGTCAAAACGCGAATGAAAATGTATGTCATAATCCACGCTTGGTAGAACGGTTAGATATCACAGTAAAGATTACTCCGCGATTCAGTACAAAATGTACGTTCAAATTAAACTGATACATACCTATTTAAATCAGGGCAGCGTTTAAAAAATATCGATAAGTATATTAAATATTTTTCGAATTTAACTTTGTTTTTGTAATTAAAATAAAAAAGAAAGAAAAGCTGCATAGACAACATCGATTGGTCAAATGTCCTCGAAACAAAGCTGAGTACATTATTATTATAGTCAAGTAATATTTTGCTTTTAATAAGAGAAAAAGTAAAGTAATAGCCTATATATATATAAATCCTACTTTCCTTTTCTTTTTTTTTTGTTGTTCCAGAAGAGAGGTCCTACAGCTTTATCTAGTTAGACTCGCGAGAGGACTCAGTTAGGCTCTAGTTAGGCCCGCTAAGTAGGGAGACAAAGACGATGCTGCGAAGCTGGCGCGGAGACTGCTGATGCACCACCGCTGCACTCCGACCCCTGTGGAAGAAGAACTTCGACCACAACAGAGGGGGGCTATAATACGATCCGAGGGACTCTCATAAGGAGGTAGGAAACCTCGACTCGGATCGCTATCTAAAGGGAGGACTGGTCGATTTTTCAAAGCGGCCTAGAACACGAAGCCGAGGTACATGACGTCGCGCTCGCCGGCTATCGCGGTGTGGCGTGTCTGAGTTTACATGTATGGATTGAGTAATGTTGGTGTGTGTTCGCCGATGACGTTCGTCGGTCCGCGGTCAAGCCCCTGCCGGGCGAGATAAATCCTACTATTGGGCATATGCTTCCTCCCTAGAGAGCGTGCTCGAGTATAGTCCATGCGTCTCCACTGCAGATTGGCGGACTTCTAAATATTTTTATTATTTATTTCTTAGACATGCAGGTTTCCTCACGATTGATGTTATCTTTCACCATCTACCACGTAGTAAATCAGCACTAAATACATTCGTGATGCACCGGGGATAGAACTCGGTTTGCTCACGCACTATGAATTTAAAGCGAACGCTTAAACACTATGCTACCAGGGCTTTTACTTAATTGTTAGTTTAATACTTGAATACTTGACCCTTATATGTCATCATCGTCACAGCCTAACAATAGTACACTGTTAAACATAGGCCTCCAATGTATCTAAGTATGCGATGGAGATGATGATGATGGATCTATCTATACCCTGGTCTTTATAAAGATATATTGTCGTATAAATATTGCCTGAAATAGAAAAGATGTTGACTATAATATCTGCGTAATTGTAAAATAATGAATATTAATTTTTACCAATTGTAGAGCCAAGCTACAGCTTCTTCCTTGCCAGTGCCAGCTTAACATAGCAGCATAACACTGCTACGTATCGTATAGTGAATGTGGGGAACCAGACATCCAATTCCTATTATTTATTATGTTCAGGGTGACAAACGAGAACGCAGTTCATCAGCTCGTAAGCGGTTATAAACATTAATTTACGATAAGTATTTATAATGCAAGTGCCTGAGGACTAAGGTAGAATGCCTCGTCACCAGTATTACAGGTTTCCGGATCCCTACACTCACCAGACGAAACACAGCAGTGCTATGCTGCTACTTTACGCTGATATTTTATGAGAGCGTGGCCCTTACCAGTGACCCAGGGCATTATGTTTAAGTCTTCACAAATGACAATGCATGTCAGTTTTAAATCTTTGTCAAAGATGATTGGTATGAGCCGTGGTCATCATTTCTGTCATTCGTAAATTCATAAATATAAATTATACTATTATTAGTAGTTTTATACAAAACAAAATTTACGTTTATATTAACAACTCACTACGTATCATGCGCCCTGCTGTATAATTAAAACTCGGCGACCAACCACGTACGCAAAACTTAAGCCAGACAGGATAGTAATGGAGAGAGTGGGTCTCTAGGGTGAAGAGGAGCAGAATTGTGGTGACCAATTCATCCGTCGAATATGGTGAATATAGCAAACTCTTCAGGGATGTTTTCTGCCGACACTTTAAAACAACAAAAAGCAAAACAGTGATATGAAAAAGAAAATATGTAGTAGTAACTCTACTCTGATATGAATTTAAGGCCTATATAAAAAAAAACGTTGTTAAATTTTGTTTGTTAAATTGTGTTTTCGTTTTAAAAAATGTTTTAATAGTTTTAAAAAAAATACGCCTTGTATTTTATATGTTATACCATATTAAATATGATTTCTTTAGTATTATCTTCGCTTCGCTAGTGATTTATACAAAATTATAATAATAAGGCTCCTCAATATAATTATGTAATTAGTAGCTAATTGTCTAAGCGTATTTGTTTGTATTTCAAATACGTAAACTTCTTTAATGTATAATATATATGTATATTAATAATTACACGGGAATAAAACAATGTGATACAAATGAAATAAGTTTCATATCCCTGTAGAAATATAAATTCTATCACAATTTTAGTAATTTGCAGGGTTAAACACTTCTACGCCATTCAAATATAAATATATGTATATATATATATATATATATATGTACTATGTATATATACTATATATGTTATTAACTTCACACAATTTTATTCAATATGATTGTGATTCATTGCCTATTATTTGGCTTAGTTATGATTTAATTTTAACCTAAAGTCGACGCATTTTAAACTGAGTCGTTGGGCAATAAATGTCACTGACAGTAGGAATGTGCACGCAATGCAAACCGTTATCGATACTTAGCTACCTACGCACGCGGGGCGACGCGTCATCGTGACCTTCATTAGCACTCTGACTCCTGATTGGTCGTTACGAGTAAGGGTTGTTGTTTTTCTATAAACATAAGATTTTTTGTTATGACACTTATTACATTACTACGCTTCGTTACGCAATATGCACAATGGAGAATTAATTTTCTTACGTGGTTTTGAAGAAATATTTTCAGATAGCGAAAAATTATTCCTATTAATACTAAACATAATTTAGCATATCGATCATTCCAATCCCGTTATCGATTTGCACCTCTACAATTCTTACGCACATCACTACACCTCTCCATAAGACTGTAAGTGCGAGCAAGACAGACAGATAAATATGATTTATGACCCGAAGCCTCAGTTCATAATGCGTCGACTATAGTATAGTATCTCTTATCAAGCTGTGTTAGTCTAGCAAGTTAGCAGTAGTCAAGAAATATTTACTCTACATATCATATGTAGAGTCTTTCTTTATGGCAGTAATGTCAGTAAAGAAAATTTATACAGAGTTGTAGCCTCTAGTGTAATGGGATGATGACTTCTTAGATAATATAATTTTGGGAAAACAAAATATGAATAAAATATCGAAACAATAAAACTAATTTTATTTTTATTGTTTCGATATTGTATTGTATGTGTATGTGTGTACTATAAGTAGATTCATGAGCAATATACTACGAGAATAATAGACTTGACGGTGTGTTGACAGAAACAAATATCTTGTTATGAGCCTATTGAAGAAACCTTTGAGTAGTTGCTGCGAAGTTTAACCTTGAGACAGATGTTTACTTGGGTACAAAAGCAATAATGTTAGAGTATGATAATATTACTCTTTTCTAACTTAAGTAAGAACGTTATTAAATTGTTGTCTAAACTTAATGTGGGAATGGAGTATGATTCTGTTATGGGTGCCCTGCTTTGATTTTTTTTATTTTGATATCACGCATACTTAGACGAATTGACCATGGTGGGGTCGACTTATTTGCCGATACCATGTTGCCACTCGAGATAAGGTGATCGACTAGTTATGATCTCATTTGTGCAGTAAATATTGTAGTGATAAATATATTGCATAAACATATTTATATCTACAGCACTTGTTATTCTTTAATCGGGATATCTAATCGGATACGAATGGGGAAGGTCATTGACGCAAGACAAGTATGCCGCATGACCTACCGGCTCCCCTCGCGTCTACACACACATGGCCACATGGTCCCCAAAGGATAACTTAAGAAATATTCTAACTCCAAGCACGAACTAAGATAATTTATATCCATTGTAATATTTTTTTTATTACATTGAGAGTAACAAAGGAGCACGCATCATAATGTAGATGCGTTGTTATCCATGAGGTCTGAGATGGAACGCCTCGTCACCAGTAATAAAGGTCTTCGGATCTCTACACTGACCAGACGCAACACAGCATCATTATGCTTCTATTTACGCTGGTATTCTGGGCGTGGTACTACCCCGGTCGAGCTGACCCATTCATATTGCAGCTAGAAACAAACTGCAGTGTAGCTCTACCAATGTTGGACATAGTTGTCATTTGCCGTAGTTCCCTTTAGATGAACACACACTCATTTGCAACACATAAGGATAAGTCTATTGACCTATTTAGTGACAATTTAGAAACTTTTAAGAATAAAATTATTAAACTTAAAATACTCCTATCTAAGGATAATTAGTTATTTTATTTAAATTATTACTTTTTATATAAATTGTTTAAATAGTAGATTTTCTGTTAATCTTAAGTTATCGTACAACTAGTTTTAATTATCATGATGAAACTACTTGTAAGTGGGATTATGTGTATTTAGCAACCAATAGCTATTTTTTTCCACAATTCAAGTTACATGTTATTCTTTTGGAGGTTTATTTATTTATTTATTTATTCTTTATGTTCCCTATACAACAGGTTTACAAGGGCAGAATTATTGCCCAGTGGCATTCTCTACCAGTCAACGCTGGGAGTTCAAGAGAATATGTTGGTAGGCATAAAAATAAAAAAAGTCTAATTAGATAAAAATATCAAATTATACATAGATACAAAATAATACGTAATATATATAAATAATAATACATCGATAACAATATAAATATATAAATATATTTTTAATAGGTTCTATTAGAATAAAATAAAAGTAAAAACAAAATAATGCTATTAAAGAAAACCACTACTTGATCTCCTTCTATAACTATAATAATTTGTAGTATCAAATGGTGTAGTTGGATGCCTTTAATCATCAGACGAAACAAAGCTACATTATGCTGCTATTCCGTGAGGGCGTGGTCCTACCCCGGTCGAGCTGACCCATTAATTCTGCAGCTAGAAACAAACTGTAAAGTAGCTCTACCACTGTTAAATATTAATATATTATAATGAATATTATTAATTGATATGGCCTAATATAATCCGCATTATCTGAAAGTTTCGGAACTCATATGTCCATATGAGTTGCGAAACTCATTCTCAAAGTTGTTATAACTTACACAAACTCCATCAACATTGTATTACGTCCAATGTTACACCTAAATTACTGTCGTGGTAATAAGACATCGAAATAACCACTGTCTATTAGCTATTTTTCAATATGTAAATGTTTAATTTTTATTATACATTGAGAGTAACAAACGAGCACACAGTTCACCTGATGGTAAGTGATCTCTGCGACCCATGACATCTACATTCATCCTTGACAAGGGATCATAATGCAGATGCATTGTTACCCTTGAGGACTGAGATGGAATGCCTCGTCACTAGTCTTAAAGGTCCCTACACCCACTAGACGAAACACTACATTATGCTGCTATTTTACGTTGGTATTCTGTAAGCGTGGTCCTACCCCGGTCAGGCTGACCCATTCGTTCTGCAACTAAAAAGAACTGCAGTGTCGCTCTACCACTGTCAAAAAGCTCTAATATTTTTTTATTAGTATCAGTAGTAGATTACGTATAACCACACGATTCTTCTTCACATTTTAAGCCATTATTTATAAGGTTTTGAATAACGTTTTCTATTTAAACGCTTATTAACTTAGTAATCTTTACGAAAGTAATATTAGGATAAAAATTATTTGTTGAAATCTAAAAATACGTCGGTCGAGTTAAAATGACCGTGTGAAAAGGTGCCTACACTGGGGCGGATGTAACAGATAACTGACAATTAAAACGATCAATGAGAGATTCTGGTAATACTGATACCGCTGTAAGTGACTTAAATATTTGAAATATATTGTATAATTAAAACCCATATTGTATATAAGCCTACAGTATTTAACAGCCAATGAATCAAGCAATCGTAACCCTCGGCAGAATGTGAGTTTTGCTTTGTACTAAAAAGTTCGCATAATGTTTCGAAGTCCTCGTAACTTATTTTCTAGGAACGCAAAATACAATACAAACAATGGTATGATATATTTACGCGACGTCGAATGAAATTCTCTTTCAATTCACGGATGATTTGATGCTCGTATTTTAGTGACAAAAAAATTTGTACATAAAGATATTTCTGTTCCCGCGCAAATTGCGACTTATTGTTTGAGTGGTATTTTTTCAATTATGAAACACAGTGTTGCGAAATAGGGGTTTTGACGGCGTAATCGTTGCGGTGAATTAATTGTAACTATACGGAGACATTTTTGCCACCTTCATTTTTTATATTTATGTGTATTTTCCACAACGATAATTGGTAAGTTTTCATTATACGACTTTGTTTATAAGTTCACTAAAGTTATTAATAATACATAATACATTTAGTTATACCTAAATAAGTAACAATTACTAACGGTAGTTCGGCAATGACATACCGTACCGTAAAGCACTCAACATTTGCAATTGAAAAGATAGATTAAATGTCATAAAATACGAAATATTAGCTTTACTTCCTTTTTTTTTCAAAATATACTATATATAAATACCTATTATATATATATATATATATATAAGTATATACGTATATATATATATATATATATATATATATATATATATATATATAAGTATATACGTATATATATATATATGTGTACACACAGTATACATACTTAAGTATAATAACAACACAAGTTAAACCACCAGCACTAGAATAAATACATTATAAAAGACATGACACGGTAGTGTTTTTTTTCCAATTGTTTAATGCAATTTTTTTAATTTTTTAATGCGAGTCCGTTTTCATTTAGGTATTTAAAACAAATAATTTATTACTCATCGGATGAATAAAATATGATGAATTAAAATTTTTCGAATAGGAACAATAAATGTACGACGATGTCTGTATAGAGAGCTTCCATAAAAACACATCCCATCATTGCCTGCTCCTGAGGCTAACGATTTAATGCGAGGGATGATATTTCCACATTTTGCCCTACAGCCATAATTGGTGCCCCATCATTATGTTATCATGCAACTGTCAACTTTTGGAAACTTTCAGTCACTCATCATCTTCGAAACCTTAACAGTGCTGGACATATGCATTTTTAGATTTCTATAAAAAAACGCAAGCATTCAGGTATATATCTTCCACGGCACTATATCCTGTGTTTGATGGAATGTTCTAGATTAAAAAGAAAAAAAATTGTCACAGTATTTTATAATTACTAAAACCCTGGACGCTGCGGACAAATAATTTGTATTCTAATATTATTATCGTAAAGATTGCTAACAAGCGTTAAAATATAAAAGGTTATTCAAAACCTTTTAAAAATGGCTTAAAATTTGAAGAAGGATTGCTTGGTTAAACGTCATTAACGTCTATTACTATTACTAAAAAAATAATGAGGCTTGTTGACAGTGGTAGAGCTATACTGCAGTTTGTTTCTAGCTGCAGAATGAATGGGTCAGCTCGAACAACTTTGATAATAAAACGTCCATATTAGTTCCGAAACTTTCAGATAATGCCAATTATATTATTGTATTATATCTCTTTATTAATTAATTATATTAATTATAATGCACTGCAGTATATTTCTAGCTGCAGAATGAATGGGTCAGCTCGATCGATGTAGGACCATGCCCTCACAGACTACCACCGTAAAATAGCAGCATAAAGTTGCTGTGTTTCGTCTGGTGGGTGCAGGGATACAGAGACCTTTATTACACTGGGTAACGAGGCATTCTATCCCAGTCTTCAAGTCACAGACTGGGATAGAATGCCTCGTTACGCATCTGCGTTATGATTCTTTGTCAAAGAAGTATGAAAATGTCATGGGCCGCAGGAATCACTTACCATCAGGTGAAGTATGCGCTCGTTTGTTACTCTTAATAAAAAAATCATCTTTAAAACTTATTAAATCCTTTCGTTCCCAATCATCATCGACAGCAGTTTCCAGTTCCTGACTCGCATTAGCCTTCATCACGTCTTACATACATAGACATAGAAAGCATTATATATTGTATTCTTTATTTGTATATTGCTTAAAACTGGAGACCCAAATTTTTGTATGAGTATTCCATCTTGGTCGATAGCCGTTGTTTTGTCTCAATTGTAATTCTTGATTTACGGTCTAGGATGAATTTAAGCTATTCAATGATCATGTGCACTACATAATAGAAATATTATATTTAACACAATGTAATTAAAACGTTAATTATAAAATAAAGCCATTAAGGTGATAAATAATGTATAAAGTTTCAATCTGTCAACATTCCTGATACAAATTACATTAAATAAAACATTGCGTGTGGAGCGAATGGTAATTTGAATGTAAGTGAGTAATCCAATCATTGATGCTTTACTCCATTTATATAACTGATAATTACATAACCAAATTATCGATAATTGCATTGAGTTTGATGACAATAATTGCCATCATAGGAAAAGATTTCCTTTAGTCAATGAAAAATCTTTTTTAAGTAAATTATTTAAATTAATACAAAAGTGATGATTGTCTTGTGAGATTCCAGTTAAGTTGGTAAAGGAGTCTTATCTGTAAATGTCTTTTGCAACCTTCTTAAGATGAGATGGAACGATGTTTTCTTACGTCGCTACCTCACGGAAAAGTGATATACGGTTAGTATTTAATATTCTATATTTTACAATGTTTTTCAAAGTGACAATATTTATATTAACCATTTTCATGTAACCAAACCCGTAAAAAATATACCATATTCCGCCTTTCTCCGTCTCTAGTAATGCTTACACAATATTTGCCAGCTGTGGCGACTGTTTCACCCTTCCTTATGACACTTAGTCGATTTTATTAATCTTTTTAAAATTCTTCGTGGCCCTTTCCATTTTCCTACTTTCCGAGTCCACCGATCACCAGTGTACCTAGCAATGTAGCCTCTTTTACGGCATAAGTTACTTTATTTCATTCTTATGGGGCTAAATTTTAATTTCTAACGTCTAGCTAATTAATGCTTATTTTTCTATTAATATCTTCATTGTTCCTTACCTTTCTAAATAACTTTTTTTTAGACAGATGTATTCTTGGACTTATTGGTATATTATTTATATCCCGTCGTTAGCAATGACTCTATATATAGATACTGCCCACTCAAATAGATTCCTTTTTCATCTCATTATAGATCTTTCTTTATATTTTCTAGTATCAGTATAAATAATTTAGGTAAGGTTATCATATAACATATATACAATTAATCGAAGCAATTCAAATGCTGTTTGTTATATGAAATTAAATCAATCATCGTATTAATTTTAAATACACTGGAGTACAGACAGATGGACGGAGTGATTTACATAAAATTTCAGATATAAACAGTAAAACAAATTACTGTTTGAACAAAGTGAAAGGTCTTTTTAGAAAACGTTACTTTTTTCGCTAAAATACTTCAAACGTTTTTTGCTAAAAGTAGGGACGTTTTAATAAAGACGGAAATTGTAGTCGTAAAACATTTTTATCGTGTTTTTATGTGGCTATTTTAAATCGGTTTATAAGAATATGCTAAATATTATTTTGTTTTTCTAACACATTTTTCTTAGTGAAGACTAAGAAAATCGTGTTTCGCTCTACATATAATATTAATTAAGATATTTTTGGATGTCAGCTTGTTTATACATGTGTGAGCATGGTATTTCTTGAATGACTCTATTAGTTGGTACATTGATTTTTTATAAGCTTTGGAATTTTATGATGGGATTCAAAAACGCAGAACAGACACACGTCCAAGATTTTTTCTCTACAACATATATACATTTGGGGAGTGCAATTTTTATTTCTAATTAAATGGTTGAAATTGAAAATTTTAATGACTTTATTTGGGAACTAATAGTAATTGGTCACCAAATAAAGTAACATAATTTGTATTAATGGTTTTATAAGAGGTATGCACTTAATTTTCCAAATAAGTACTTTTTTGTCGTTTTTCATTATATCAAGGATTATGCCTTCGAACATCGACCAAATCAGTAACCAACAAGTAAGTCAGATAGGTTTTAAGTACTTCCTTTTTTATAGTCTAATAATTATTTTATGATAACACTGTTAAATACATAATTAGTTTACATTTTGTTAAGTTTCCTCTTTTGGTTGTAAAATAACCAAGACAATAACTTTTATATTATTTTATTTAAATTAAAAATATAAATTTCAATTAAACATGACTTGTTTGTTAGAAATTATGTATGATAAAATACGGAGCCTCGTAAACAAAGAAGTCCAAATTTGTCAAATTTACAACTTTGTCGGTTTGATAAGCGGATAAAAGAAAACAAATATATGTATTTTGTATTCAGTTCCAAACAGTATTTTAAAATCTTTTTATTTTTCCCAAATAAAACTTATTGTCGTTTAAAAGTTATATGTCTTTTTACCCAATATACTTACAAAGCCTTATTTATGTTCCAAGAACGTATCATATGTTCACTGAAGATCATCAAGATTAAGGTCATTGGATATATTTAAAATAAAGATAATACCATGATTCCACATTTCCTCTTCAAAGAAAGAAATTCTGATGAGTAGGTTTAATAACATTTTACACCGCTTGATGTTTTAACTATATTTTTATATCCTCTTTGTTGTATTGTTCGTGTGATCCTAATTTGTTGTTTTGAGATCTGAATCTGTAATCTGTTTTCTTTCTCTCATCGAATTTCACAAGTCAACAAATTTTGTAAAATGTAACCAACTTTTTTTAATTCTACATTTTACGTAGTATAATGAATCAGCTTCTATACGATTACAGCGGCTTATATGCGATTTACTCGTGTTCTAGACCGCGACTAAAAATTGACCTGTCCTCCCTTTAGATAGCGATCTGGGTCGAGGTTTCGTACCTCCTGAGGGGCCTTCGGATCGTATTATGCCCGCCTCTGTTGTCGTTGAAGTTCTTCGCCCAAGGGGTCCGAGTGCAAGGGTATTGCAGCAGAAGTCTCTGCGCCAGTTTCGCAGGATCGTCATTGTCTCTCTATTCAGCGGGCCTCCCGCTCGCGAGTCTAATTAGATAAATCTGTAAAGGTCTCAGGACCAACAGGAATATTCACACAAAAAAAAATCTTTCCTTTTATACAAAGTATATATGTGTATTTTTATTGTTGTTCTCGTAAGATCAATTAAGCAACAAATCAAAGCGTAAGGAACAGCACTATTCTAACACAAACCCTAAGGAAAACCGTAGGGATTTGATTTTCTACTTTTAATTTACTTTATGATTTTAGGGTTAAAAACTAGCACTAGTTGTAAATGACTCCTGCGACCTATGACAGACATGGACTCTCGTTACGGAGAGATAACTCAGATGAGTGGGGACTAAGATGGAATACATCTTTTCAGGACTAAGGTTTCCGGTACCTTCCATTTACCAGACAAAACGTATAGATATAGATATATTCATATATTATCTCATTGTTATTTAACAACTTGATTTGATAATATTATACATTTTTCTTTTCCAATTTTACTTTTTATATATTTACGTTATATATATGAAAGTTTGTTTTCAATTTACGTATTTTGATTCAAATCTAAAGTCAATAAGTCTTGGAGGATGTCTCAATAAATCTTGCTGACACATAATATTTAAAGTTAAGACAATGGTCTTAATACGAGATCTATGACTGACGTTCAACAAGTGTATATAATTGTCATGATTTTGTTATTCATTTCTTGTTATCATTCAAACGTATACATTTTCAAAGGTATGAAGATTTTATAGGGTATGGTGACAATTCTACGTTATATTCAATGCTTTGGACCAACCCGCTGGCCGTTAGCTCATAATGCTTAACATGGAAATTCCATTGAATGGTAACATGGAAGAAGACGATGTTGTAAACTCACCACAGTTTTAGAAGACTATAAGACTATGAGAAGAAGTACTTTAATATAAAGGAGGAAGATGACAAGCAAAACATGACTTTGGATATGATCATTCGCTGTCCCTGTAATTTTCACTTATCATATATAATGAAGATAATGCATATTACGATGAAGATGGAGCATATTGATTGGAAAAGTTTATATTTTTTTAAAATTAAAAAGGTTTGAGTATTGTCGGTCTATTTTGGCTAGGAAGTCATAACAAGACGACGTTAATTGTGTTTCCTGTTATCCCTTATTTCTGACATATTTTATTGTCACCATATCTACAACGTAGTTTTATATAAGACAAAAATGAAATATTTAAATAAATATTTTATTTATATTGATTATAATTGCCCCATAAATATTAGCTTCAGCGTGATATAGCAGCATAACGTTGCTGTGTTTCATATGATGAGTACAGGGACCCTGGTATCCAATTACAGGTAATGACGGATTTCCATCTCAGTCTTCAGGGGTCAGTCAAGTGTATTCTGAAACTTTGTTGTAGAAGGACGTAGATGACAAGGGCGGCAGTCATCACTTATCGTTAGGTGAAATCTTTTTTTTATTTATTTCATTGAGAATAATCAACAAATACACAGTTCACCAGATGGCAAGTGATTCCTGCGGCCCATGACATCTACATTCATCCTTAACAAGGAATTTGTATCCGTTTGCAACATCTCATATTATAAAAGATAAATTTATATTTTATATAACATTTATTAAGAAACAGCCCTGTGATCATATTCAATTTGCGAGATTTTGAATTTGTTATTTAGGGCGTGTATTCAGTAAACATTGTACGTATCATGGATGCCACAAATGTAAAATTACACGAGTTTTGTCCCGTTCCATTACCTTTCTCTTTGATAAACAGCTCGTTTACGTAATGCGTATGAACGCATTTTTCTTCATGTATCTCATTTTTTAATATAAGTAGATTACTAATTCTATTTTTTCATTTTAATACATAGTTTATTACATTGTTTTTTCTAAAATTGATGTCTGAATTTAAAAATGGAAAATAATTTTATTACAGATTTTTATATTAAGGTTTCTTATTTATAAACTATTCTTTTTTAATGATATCAACAGCGAAAGATATCATGGTGCCATAATTACCATTATGCTAACTGTGCGACTTCATTTTATCCGGCATATTTCTGAAGGTTGTAAAGTTATTATTTTACGTACATTTTTAAGAAAGATTTTTATATATAAATAAATGAATATAATGTAATAAACTCTTCCTTTTTTAAAATAAATAACAAGAGCCAACTCTAAATTTTACCCGTCGTATCCCAATAGGTTCTGCAAACCGTGAAAGGAAATAAGTTACGTGAAAATGTTCTTGGATTTTTCCTTCATCAACGGCTACTGATGGATAACCCGCATATGTTAGTCGTCTAAGTTATTATTATATTTTATCTTTTTTACAATAAAGTAAAGTTGTTCAAACATAAGCAGGAAAACAGACAACGAAATAACGCAGCCTTGCCTCGGCTGCGGTTACGGCGTGTATAAGTTTTTTAGTAACTAAACCGTAAACGTAAAACGTAACCTAGAAATTAAACCTATTTCTTTATCATAATAGCTTTGTTTGGCATTCTAGTTACATCGCTCTTCTGAACTCTTTGTACCTGAGCTTTTAATCATAAGAAGGAACTAGATATTTTTACCAGCAAAGATCTTTTAGTATAAAGCTTCTTTAAAGTTTAGTATTAAGAATAATGAAGCTTTCGAAACATTATACCTGTGTGTGTGTAGCTTTAATAGCTAATAAAGTTGATCCGGGAATAATTAGTTGAGAATATTAAATAAAATTTTACTAAGCACTATTCGGTAGTGATAAACAATAGTTTTTTTTTGATTTGTATAATATATATTAATATTTACATTACTATAGTTACTATAGTTTATTAAAAAAGAAATTTAAAATATATATATATATCTGTATACTATGCTAACTACCGTTGGGTTGCTAGGTAAGTTTTGATTATTTCTTATTACTAAAAATTTATATTAGCAAAGTATTTTTCAAATTAACTTGATCCTCCCCAAACTAATATTTCTTGACGTTAACATTTATCCATTTATTTTATAGAAATATTATTAAATAACAGTCTCATCATCTACGAGTATATTTTATATCGGGACCTTTATTCAAATTCAATCATGTTTTTCTTATTTTTGTTTTACTTATTTCGGACAGGGCATACAATATAGTTGTTGAACAAAGGCTTTTAAAAGAAACCAGAAAATTTACACTCGTTAGAAAATTATTTCGCACGTGATGCTTAGTGTGTGTGTTGGTGGGTATAGTGCCGGTAAAATAGTGTTAGTGATGTATCCCACTGTCATTAGTTAAGCAATGAGTTCGATATATTCGGACAAATATTCAGCTATTAGAAAAAAATAAAGACGTCATGCATTAGCACGCAATGTCAAATGCGTGCATGTGAACTTAGCATCTGTCTACTGCGTCGCAGGTCTTGGGATCGATTCCCAGCCGGGGAACAATAAGTTTGTTTACTTGCGCGTCTGTGTTTACTTACAGGACTATGATATATCCAGTGCTGTATATATATATACTATATAGCACTGGATTATATTATACTATAGTATATTACTATACCATAATATATATTAATGTTATCTGGTAGTATCAGAAGATAATGCCGTGGACTAAAAAGAAATCAACAATCAACAAATAAATATAAAAGAGTCAAATAACAACACAATAAGTACACATTTATCAAAATTCATATATTCATAACACACCACAAAGGTCTCAAAAACAATGCAAATTCATATAACAAACATATCAGACCAGGTACATTATAAATTACGCCTTACGATTATGTTAGTAATAATAATTACGTAAACGGATATTATTACATACGTTGCTTTAAAATTCGCTAATTTAGGCATTAATGTGGCCTTTTTGATTACAATGCTATAGTTATTATATTTTACTCAAAATTAAAAGTAAACTCATCGTTTATGGTTGTGAGTATAGTAGACATGCGTCTACGCTGATAATATACGAATAAATGTACCATTATTTTATTACAAATATTGAATCTGTATATATTAAAATAGAAATTTATGAATATATATTACGCGGGACAAAATTAAATATAATACGTATCATTTTTGAATCTGTAAATGTTTTTAAATTAATTAACACAGTATTGTTCATTTAATATGGCTACTAACAATTTTAATTTAAATCTAACTAATTACGGTTTTACATAATACACATTGTAATCAACTAACTTTAAATGATTAACTTTTATTTTATATGTAGACGTCTTAAATTTTAAAGTTTCCGTGGTGTTTTTCTATTGGCACTTGTTATATTTAGACTTGTGTATAATTGAATCTATTATATTGACTAACAATTATTGTTACTACTACACATTTAAAATCGTAAGAAGATATTTAAATTTCATAGTTCCCTATCTTATATTAATATCGAAAAAATAAAAATTAATTTGATTTGAAATCAAATTTCTATTTTGAAGCAAGATAGTTTAACATTTAGAAAAGCAATTCCAATAAGTCTAAAATCAATTACACTTATTCATTTTCAGTAAAGATAACTTTGTGCTATTCTAGACTAAAACCGAATTAATTTTAACCCAATAACTTGCAAATTTATACCTCACGAAATTACTACAATTTACTATATATAAAATAAAAAAGTGCTTGAACCATAATATAAAAGAATTTCATACATCATTACTTCTAGCTAGATACAGATAGACATTATAACCATATGTTAAATGGAGAAAAAATTATACTGATGTTTCGGCGGAGATACTGTTTTTCCTCGAATCACATTTTTTGACCGCACTCCAAGATTCCTTGCGTCTTACGATATCACTCTGAAAAATATTTAGAGGGAATACAGTAGTACTCTTAAGATTTTCGGGTAAGCACTGGGACATTCAACAAAGTAATTGAGAATTTTTATCTTACCTTTTTCTACGAATAACTGACTTGTATTGGGACGAAATGTTAATATTGTGTGTCTTAATACAAAAATATGTTACGTTATAATATATGAACAATTTAGAAATACACTAAATTCTAGCTATCTTGGATTATGTTAAGGACAATTATTTGTTTTAGTATTATATTCACAAAAGCGGTGCAATTAAATTCTGGCAATACTCAAGCATAGGTTTTACAGAACAATTAGATAGTGATAAAAATTGAATTTTATTTTCAAATGATTTTTCTCTAAGTATGAATCATCATTAGCCTTACCGAGTTCTATTTCTAATTGGGGTCGGGGGAGGAAATCATTTGCTTCCATTCATCTCCTTTCTCCGGTAATCGCACATATACTCCTACTAATTTTATATTTATTTATAAGTATGAATAAATTATTTCATAAAATAATAGATGCAAATGCTTGTTGTTTTCTTAATTACAGTGATTTGTAACATTCAAAATATATTACAAAATATAGTCTGAAGTGTGTTTAAGTTGGTTTTATTATCTTTACAAAGAAAAATAATATTATCAAATAAATTCTTAAAGATAAAGTTCCTTCAAAATTACAAATTTACTGCTAAGAAACTTGTCAGAACAAGTATTAGAATTAAATTTAATGTAACTATTAAAACCAACTATTTAACGAGAAGTTCTACTGTTAACTACTTTTTAACTACGGACATTAAACATTAGTCGGCTGTAACGTCCTTTTACCCTTATGGTAATTATTGTATTATAAATATATAGTTGGCTGTGAGATAAACTTTTGGGTGTTATAGACATCTCTGCATTTGCCGAGTAATGTCTAACACAATTGTGTACTCCATGCACGTGGGATTCAGGGTACCGTGCTTCATGCTGCCATGCTGTGTGATTCTTCCGGTGGTAATACAACATGGGGTGGCATGCGTATTCAAAATTTGGTGTCATCAATGCACACCTTTACACACGGATCGTCTTCTTCCACTTCATCCATTGTGGATAGTCTTCTTTCTATTTCTGATTGTGCGTTTTTCAAAATCAATTTCTTGTGTTTATTACTGGAATTAATTAGATCATATGTAACAATGGATATATAATATTCATTACGATTTATTATAATGGCTTATTGCTTCTTACTTATTTTATAAATACCCTTTATTGAGCTTCTGCATCGGCAATCATGCAATCGACAGTTTCTAGTTAGTTATATAATTTTAAGCTAAATGATCTTTACGTCACAATTGTATTTACACATGACCATTCCAGTTCAACAAAAACTATTACGAAAATGTGTCGTAATGTTATGTTCCTATTGTCCTCATCAGACATATAACAGATATTTTCAACTTTTATAATCTATTCATGTACGGTACAAGAAAGAGTATAAATACGATATTTTAAAAATTAACTATACTTATTGTTAATTACGAAAAATAAGAAGTTACTAACGTTTTCTTTCCCGATTTGACCTTAAAATCTTTTGATTCACTTGTTATACTCATTTTATTGCTATTATTAACTTGCTTCCATATCCCTGTTTTATTTACTTCCTCTGATATATTTATTGAAGTCAAAGGTATGTTCATGATATTACCATTTATAAGTGGTATTTGTATATTCTCTTGATACGGCGGTGGGTTACTCTTGTCGGTGACCTAAAATATGATTATATGTTACTCGAATACTACTAAATATGGTGTCGTAATAAAATTCATGAAATAATATTATCAAATAAATTCTTAAAGATAAAGTTCCTTCAAAATTACAAATTTACTGCTAAGAAACTTGTCAGAACAAGTATTAGAATTAAATTTAATGTAACTATTAAAACCAACTATTTAACGAGAAGTTCTACTATTAACTACTTTTTAACTACGGACATTAAACATTAGTCGGCTGTAACGTCCTTTTACCCTTATGGTAATTATTGTATTATATAAATATATAGTTGGCTGTGAGATAAACTTTTGGGTGTTATAGACATCTCTGCATTTGCCGAGTAATGTCTAACACAATTGTGTACTCCATGCACGTGGGATTCAGGGTACCGTGCTTCATGCTGCCATGCTGTGTGATTCTTCCGGTGGTAATACAACATGGGGTGGCATGCGTATTCAAAATTTGGTGTCATCAATGCACACCTTTACACAGGGATCGTCTTCTTCCACTTCATCCATTGTGGATAGTCTTCTTTCTATTTCTGATTGTGCGTTTTTCAAAATCAATTTCTTGTGTTTATTACTGGAATTAATTAGATCATATGTAACAATGGATATATAATATTCATTACGATTTATTATAATGGCTTAATGCTTCTTACTTATTTTATAAATACCCTTTATTGAGCTTCTGCATCGGCAATCATGCAATCGACAGTTTCTAGTTAGTTATATAATTTTAAGCTAAATGATCTTTACGTCACAATTGTATTTACACATGACCATTCCAGTTCAACAAAAACTATTACGAAAATGTGTCGTAATGTTATGTGCACTTTTTATATCTATGTTCCTATTGTCCTCATCAGACATATAACAGATATTTTCAACTTTTATAATCTATTCATGTACGGTACAAGAAAGAGAATAAATACGATATTTTAAAAATTAACTATACTTATTGTTAATTACGAAAAATAAGAAGTTACTAACGTTTTCTTTCCCGATTTGACCTTAAAATCTTTTGATTCACTTGTTATACTCATTTTATTGCTATTATTAACTTGCTTCCATATCCCTGTTTTATTTACTTCCTCTGATATATTTATTGAAGTCAAAGGTATGTTCATGATATTACCATTTATAAGTGGTATTTGTATATTCTCTTGATACGGCGGTGGGTTACTCTTGTCGGTGACCTAAAATATGATTATATGTTACTCGAATACTACTAAATATGGTGTCGTAATAAAATTCATGAAATAATATTATCCGTAATCATTTATTAAATAAACATTATGAAAAATACTTGGAACATCATAACGACATAGGTTATATTAAAAAATCCTACTCTAATGAGACAAAAAAAAATTGTGGTTATATTTGACACGATAATAAAAGTATTTTGAAAACAACTCTATATATTTCTCATGTTATCCCACCTCAGCACTACTGAGCTCATGTAGTTCATCTTGATTTCGTCGTGACATTTCGGGCATTACATCATCCAATATTTTCATTTCCCTCCTTGTGAAAAATAAATCTAAAGTCTTTCGGATCCCAATCATAACTACAAGCATCAATGGAAAAAGAATAGAGGTCGATGAAAAAGACTTTATTACCCATAGACAGACTAAACACGTTAATTGAATCGCAGTAAATAAATGCACCCGACGAATTGGTACCTGAAATTATAGGCAAACAATCAAGCAAGTTGTAAACGATTTTTTTTATTTGTCAGAATAATTAAATATATCAATGCTTACCTGTCTTAAAAACATGTGATCAGGTTGATATTTTTGGGGCATAAACATAATCAATATTCTGTCAAAAAATTGTAAACCTTTCAACGAAGCAACTCCCATGTAAAGGAAAACACCAAACAGCACTGGCATGGGAATATGTCTCAAAACGGGGGTTAGGACTACAGAACATCCAATAGTTAAAAATATCATGATGTGAGTTAATCTTTGTTCTCTGACTCCTAAAAATTGTGGTTTCTCACCAGGTGCTGCGCATTCGGATTCAACTTTTAGTGAGTTTACATGGTTGATACTCAAAACTGTGGCAGCGACAAACCAAGGAAGTCCCATTACTGAGCATATTTGTATTAATATTGCCAATACAAACAAATCCAAATGGTATCCGCATCCTTTCTTTAGTTTATTCTCTTTTCGATTTACAATTACGGCTGTTATTTGTTGATCCATAAATATGAGAATTGTTCCCAAAATTGCAGGTAAAATCGCTACTATCGCTGACCAAATGGGATTTCCATTGAATGGTGTTATCACCCAATTTCTGGTTGGTAGCGTTGGCTTAAATTCTGATGGTACTTCGAGTTTTGGAGTTTTGACTCCAACTTTATAATCTAAGAATGACATAGATAAAATTGCTATGATCACCGAAAAGTCGCTTATTATTTGCCTTACCTGAAAAATAAGAAATATTTTTTTATATTCAAACAGTTTGTATAGAGTAAATATAGAAGACCATAAAATCAAAATCACCTTTGATGGAAAGAATAGAGAATTCTTAAAGTCTTTTAATATGATTGAAATGGTAAATGTACCCAGGAACAGAATTATTGACATAAGAAAAACATCTGGAACGTAAACTTTTGTTTCACATCCGATACCAACTAATGTTCCGTTATAAAACTGTAAATAAAGAAGTAATATATGAGAAAGAATGTTTCGTCTAAGGTTAAGCGTAAACCGATGGAGTGACAGCGAAGCGCCTTATTTATATATTTATTGATTCCTCCAGCCCATTACATCTACGTTTATGGTAAGGAATCATAATGAGGATTGAGATGGTTGCCTCGTCACCAGCAAAAGGCTTCGAGATCCCTACACTCTTAAGATGAAACAGCAGAATTATGCTGCTATTTTACGCTGGTATTCTGTGAGGGCGTGGTCCTACACCGGTCGTGTTGACCCATTCATTTTGCACCTAGAAACAAACTTCAGCTCTACTACTGAAGAATTTAGTAGTAGAACTGTGATTCCAGTTTTTAGCCGCTTCATCACCCTTTTGTCAGTCTCCTCTGAGCCTAAGTTTTTTTTGCTTATTAATTATTACCACCTTCTCCAACCAATCAAATAAACTGTATTTCAGAAAAATTGTGTTTTATTTCATTAAGTGAAAATACCTGACAAGATTCCTTTTCTACAGTTGTCCAATTAAACTCTTCGGGTACTTCCGAATAATTGCTTGGTAAACAGTAACAATCATAATTAAGAGCGTCAGCGGCATTTGTCTTTAATGGAAACTTTTTGCCTATAGAAATTACGTTTTCCACAGCCTAGAAAATAATTCATTATTTATGATTATTATTAATCTATTATTATCGGATTACAGAGGGTATACCCTCTGTAATCCGTAGAAAGCCGAAAGAAAATGTATTATATGTTATATTACCTTATAAATGAAAATAAATGCTATTAAAGTTGCAAAATTTTCCTCGGTGAATCTGGTTATGTAGCAAACAAATGCACTGGCATCAATTGCAACTAGTATAATTAATATTATTGTAGTCCAAGTACCAATACAAAATCGAAAAGACATATAATTCCAGCCTATTTGTTTGCAAAATTCAAAAACAATGGTCTCAAATACCAAAACTGGACCGGTTGACCCCAAAATTGTTAATGGTTGTCCCGAGAAAAACCCATAACCCATTCCACAAACAAACCCAGACACAAGTGATTCCATAGCAGCCATGTTTTTTCCAGTTGCTTCTCCTAATAGCCCACCAAAAGTGATGATTGGTGATAAACAGGCAAAATATAGAAATATCCATGATGCAACACATTGAAGTGCGAAAGCATCTTTAAAGTCTGACCAATACCAAGGTCTTTTTCTTTTAAGGTCATTAATTAAACCTCCAAATAATTTTCCACTCCTAGCTAAACCTGATTCTTCTCTCTGTCTTTGTTCCTCTTCTTCTTCATCTGGTTCTTCTTTCGGATTGTTATCATTAGGTCTTTTGCGAACGTCTTGAGATGGAATTGCAGCTGGTGGCTCAATACGGATTGCTGGATCCCATTCCCCGGGAGGTAAAACTGTTACTGCGTCAAGAAACTCATCTATGCCTGCTAATAAATGATCTCTTTTCTTTGCTCGGTAAGCTACTTCGTGAAATATTTCATCTGACATTAGTGTTGCCATTGCTCGACCAATTTCGTGGAAGCTTGAATTACTGTTCGGTGGCCCAAGTAAAACAAACATGAATCGTGTTGGTACTGGTACTTCGGTAAGATCTCCCATGATTGTTCCTGTTTTCAGTCTAACAAAGGCTGATAAAGTTTTTTCAAGAAAATCTACTTCACCAACGAGGATATTAGATGCCTCAGCTCCAGGTGGTATTTTACGCATAAAATTTGTGTTGCTTTTATGATTAATGTCACCATTAACAGGAAGGTCACCAGAGCTGTGATTTTGTTGTATTGACATGCTACTCGGACTTTTAATCATATCTTCATCTGAAACTCCACCTGAAATATGTACTAAGTCATAATAAATGAATTTCTTATACATAAAGTTACGAGACGCTAAAGTTTAATATGATTTTCACCGTAAAAGGTTGCAATGATGCTAAGCTACGTTGAATATAATCATACGTTATCGTTGTTTAAAAGTATTTTAATTTAAATCACCTAAAAAAACGGTGTTATGTGTACAAAGTATTACAAAATCATTAATTATAGTGCTACAATAATAAAATGATGAATAGCAAGCCAGAGCCAAAGCTAAAACGATAGACGAAACAAACCAAAAAAGTATTTAGCCTATTAACAAATAAAGATAGGGTGAATATTTGTTATGTTTAAAAAGTATTATGATGTTTGTAAAAATGGAGAAGAAAACACTTATTAAACATCTTAAGGATTAGCGGTTACCCGCACTAGGTATTCCTAGGAAACGACTGAAATCTCCCTTCTGAGAATGTCCGCTGGTACCGCTTTCTTCCACTGCAATTTAGAACGCCAATTTTTATAACTATTTCATTTTAAATCATTTCTAATACACATATACCGTATATGGAATAAAGTTAGGTATGTACAATAAAATAATACATAATAATATTAGATTTAGCAAGTCATGTTGTGCATAGTCGTGCATGTTAATATCATTGTGATAATTAGACAAAGGCCGTGACTTTGGTGAGCTTGTATCCACACTTGTTACCGTCTCTTTTATTTGTCTGACCTGGAACGGCTAGATAAGAGCCTCTGGCATCTGGAGCATGGAGTAGAGCAGTCTGAGGAGATGAGGAAGAATGACTATTCCTCGTATTCATACGACGTGATCCAATTTCCTGGAAATCTAATAGGATATTACCAGAATATCCCCATAACTATTTATTACATAACTTGTTTCCACTTTATTTTTTTTATGTATTAATAATCATTCGGATACTCACTTTTGCATGATGAATGATTTCGCCCGATGTCAGCTAAAGATCGAATTAAAGGTAGTTTTGACATATTGTTGTGATTTCGTTTCTCATGCTGATGTCTATGCCTCCTTAGTAGAGCATCTTTTACTTTTTCCCTACATTCATACCCTAAGGATCCATCTGCAACCATATAGTCCAAAACATTTTCAGCTACTTGATCCAAAGAATTAGCTTCCATATCTAATATTACTGCGCCATTTAAAATAAGGCTTCTCAGTTCAAAAAGAGAGTGCAAGGATAACGTTGCTACATGTGGTTTTGACCAGCGATTACCACCTTCTTCTACGTCCTCTTCAAATTTGATCCACCGAGCAGTCTCTTTCCATTCAAGCTCATCTCCATCTTTAACTAACTCTTCCATTTCTGAGAAAAGTGGATGAGATTCGAGTGAAGCATCATCAACGTCTTCACCGAGTATGAACTGTACTCTTTGAGCGGGTGGTGTTACTAAAAAAAATGTTGTTTTATTTATGGATATAAGAAATGAAGAAACTGGTTGCCTAAAATTTCAGAGTAAAGAGAGAAAGGTTTAAAATTGAAATAAAAAAGTTGGATTATCTATCCAATTCCAATCATGCAAGATATTTTGTATTTAACCAGTTGAAAGAGATAGAAATAGGTATTTAAGTTCAAGGTCATAACATGCGCTGTTGGATGAGGATGAAAAATAAAATCTAAGAAGTACTGAAATCAAATTGTAACTAAACTCTAAAACAGATGGGGTCACGATTGTGGCTCTTACATGTTTCTCCGTCATCTGTGACGCTTAGTCTCCTGACTCGGGCCATTATGGCTGGGCCTATGAATTGGAATGACGATGCTTATTTTTCATTAAACTTAATTTAATAATACTTTGTCTATTAGACATTACCACGTTTATATCTTTTTACTAATTTTAATTAAATATTTGACATTTAAAGACTATACACCCATATATATGATATATATATTTACTTTTACACGTAGACGTGTTAATTTTACATTTTTTTAGTAAACTTACCAGGTCTCTCGGTGTCCTTTTCACCATTACGGTGATGGTGTTTATGCTTGCGATGTGAGTGGCGTCGGGCCGGCACATGAACACCGACGAACACTGTGTGTGCTCGGTGGCCTATAAAAAATATAAAATCAGTAACTGTCATCCTTCAACGCCGTAAAACAAGATGAAAATAACGAGCTGTTTTTATACTGCATGTTTTTGTAAAAGTTAAAGGTAAATGTATTTATTTGTATATCTAAGGAATATATGAAGACAACCGTACAATTTTTAAAAGTTTGTTCGTCTATTTAAGTTCGAGCATAACTTTTTGGTTAAGCAGATTTACATCTGCCCAATTGCTTGCTAAATCCTATTTTATTTATATGTCATACGATCGGAGGATTAGTAGCAGTTTATTAGCAGCAGATTAGTAACCTTCAAAATCCTGTTCAGTATAATCATGATGCTTGTGCTTCCGTGCTGCTGGATCCGGTGGGGCTTCATCATCGTCCGCCCTTGCGTCCATATTGTACGATCTGTGATTAAAGAAACCGGTAATGAAAGTTAACTGTTATGTAATCTGTGATTTCACCTGTCTGATTCAACCAAGTTTCACTTACATTTTCCGAGATTTATATTATGCTAAAACTGGTTAAAGAAATCAATTAACTAGGTGACTAGGCGTTTGCATACTTAATCTTAACAAGTTATCTATTCTCTTCTTCCTTGATGGCAGAGCCATGGTCTCACACTCATTTATATTGCACCTGCATACTAGCCACAGTTTGCAGGTGCAATATAAGTGAGTAAGCTCGACTCGTAAATTACTACGTCGTAACAGTACCAACATAAATCTGCTATGTTTCGTATAGTGACTGTGGGGATCCTGAGACCCAACTATAGTTTACGAAGCATTCCATCTCATTGCTTGAGGGTAGCAGCACATGTACATCTTGAATCTCTGTTTATCTTGGATGCAGTTTTCACTTACCATTAGGTGAACTGTGTGCTCGTCCGTTACCCTTATTCTCGATAACGAAAAGGATAACTAATTCTAATATAATCTAAATCTAAAACATGTTGTATCTAAATTCTTAATATTTTCGCTTGATTTTTATAAAACAATATAACTATCGTTTTGATTAAGGATCAAAAATGTTTTAATAATTATTTTATATATATACATATATATTGTATATTTATATATATATATATAAATATATATATATATATATATATATATATATATATAGATATACATATATATATATATATATATATATATATAGATATACATATATATATTTATATATATATATATATATATATGTATTTATATGCATATAAAGTTATTATTAAAACATTTAGATGCTTTCCTTCACCGTCGAACACGGGGTATATTACTACTTAAAGTTGTAATTAACAATTCAAAATGTGACTGGACTGGCAACGCTTTCTTCAATTCTTATATGTGTTCTATTCTTATTCATGTATTTCCATTTTAGTACTCAATCTCAGATGCCACGTCCGATAAATTGCTTATTCTCAGGAGGTACAAATTTCAAAATAGATTAAGTTATATGTATTAACGAGTCTATAAGTTATATGTAGATCGTAGTATCCTTATTTATTTTCAATTTATTATTTAGAACTTTGTAGTTTTTCATTCGTTTTAATAAAGGTCGGCCGGCACTCAGACGGTGTTACTCTCTACAGCACTCCGCGTAATGTGTTCAAAGAAAATAGCTCGTCCTATCATTGAATCGTAGGTTTGTTGATGATGAGTGTCAATGAACAAAATCCATTACTTAATATTTATTCATTTTATATTTATGGTACTAAATAAATTTCTTTTGCACATCTCCGCAAGCGCACCTCGATCGCAAAACAGTCGAATGCTTTACTGATGACTACTCGCAATAACGATATTTTCTCTCTTTTAATTTTGTTTATTATTGACCAAACATAATTTTTTTTAAATAGTTTTCATAAACTAGAAGTAAAAATTTTGAAGATTGTGTATTTATTATATAAGTGTAAAAAATGCGAATAAAAATTACCCACTGACGTTGGTTTTTTGGAAATTTCGATGATTTTTTTGTTAAATCAACCATTAACAAAGAGGCTTACTTTTGGATATTTCAATTTTTTTTAAAAAACATATTAACCCTTTCACGTCAATACTAAAATGACAATAATTTTGAAGCTATCTATATTAATGCTTGAATCTCAATAATTTCGTTTCGGAAAAAAGTTTTTAAGTCAGGTAGACTTCAAAGTGTCTCGGCAGTGGGTTTTCAGAACAAAGTAACCATCTATATCAGTTGTAAATGAATCACCTATTATTTTAAAGATGATGTTGATATAAGCAAAACTAAATGTAAATAAGTGTGAGTGTTTTACCAAAAGGTGTCAATAAATATTTTTTTGCAGTCAGTATTAATTATTTGTCCAGTCAGGGCAACTCGAACTAGGTTTTAGGTAGGTTTTAAATAGTGTAAGTAGTTATAGTTATGTTAGTTAATTTCATTACTGAATCGTGTATCCAACAAGTTGCCAAAATAAATAAATAAACAATTAACAATACCCTAATAATATAGGATAGAGTTATAAATTGTTGATAAATGTATCCTTATATTAAACAGTGACCAATTGAATGCAATATAAGGCAAAATAAACAGTTTGTTTTGCACGCCGTGAATACTGTGAACTGGAATATCGGAAATCAACTACACGTTCCGAGTTTCCATAGTTTGCATATCAAATCTGTTATTCATTGATTTTCAATTTCATTACAGAATCGCGTATCCAGCAAGGTTTCCTTGTTTTTGTAGTTAAGTTGAAATTTGAATCTATATCATTAATATTAGTATTTTCTGTTTTATACCAGAAATATGGCTGTCTAAGATTAGTTTTGCCTTATACTTGTGTTGCATTTTTTTTACAAAATTTTGTTTTATAAAAATAGAATGCATCACTATGAACGATGCTAACATTCCGTTTAAACACCAAATAAGCTTAAAATGCTTGTGTGCTGAGAAATTATCGCATCGTGGAGAACATTCGCAGTAAATTCATTCGGGGCTGCCAAAGCGTGGCGCTATTCCTCAATGTGGCGAAAGCATTCGACGAGGTCTGGCTCAACGGGCCCATATATAAACTATATGAGCTCGGTGTGCCAGATCGACTCGTACTTATCATACGAGATTTTCTCCGAAATCGAACCCTTTGTTACTGCGTCGAGAGAAAGCGTTCTGAGGTTCACCCCATTATGCCGGAGTACCACAAGGTTCCGTCCTAGGTCGCTGTCTGTAAACGCCTCCAATCTGCAGCCAATTTCTTAGGTAAAATGGTTTCGGAAATGGAAGATTGATGTTAACCCCTCCAAAAACGAAGCATCACATTCGATGAAAACTCACTTTCAGTCCGCATATCAACCGCGCACTGAATCGAGCAGCGTTCGTCCTAGGTCTTTTTTTTTATTTTATTTTTTATTTGCACGTTACATAATAAAAATAGCAAAATGTCCCTACTTAATAAAATTATGTTATACAAAGCGTGCATCCGACCCATAATGACATACGCAGCCCCGTCTTTGCGCATTCCTCCTGCGCCTCATTCACCGACTTCAGCTAATACAAAATCGTGTCATACTCTTGGCCATCGGTGCACCGTGGTCCTTGCTTAATGAAAATCTTCACATAGATGTTGAGCTGCCGACCATAGCTCAGTACCCGAAGCAGGCTTCGCGCCGATATTTAGAGTCACACACCCAAACTCCTTCATTGCAAGTACCGCCCCTTACAATCCCATCGCGAATCATATATTCACTCCCTTCCGAAGGACATCGAGGCACGCTCTCGATGACCCCGACGACGCGATCACCAGGGCCCATGTCTTTCATAAAACGCTACACACGTATATTGTACCATGATACCGCCAATGGTTTTTTCACAGACCGCTTCTCACCAGACAATAACGATGAAAACCTCGCTGGAGTTTCTTGCATCAGTTCTTCTCCAGTGCTCACGCATTCCGAAGTGGTGGTACAGATAATAAGTAATAATAACGATATTAAGTAAGATAGAAAATCTTTAGTCAGAAGCAACTAACCGAGCCGAGGTTCAGCCCTCTCGGGTACCCTTGAGTTAGATGCCCTCGCGAAACAGGGTACGGACTGAGGCTCCCTGTCGGGAGTCCTTTTGCTGGTTACCCACTGATATAGGTCTCGACTGAGCACCATAAGCAATCAGTCACCTCTCAACCCGGTGAAACTGTAAAAGCCCCAACTTAGCTAACAGCGGCCATCAGCACGGAAAAAAAATAGGAAATTATTTTATTTTGATGGGAACCTTTAGTTTCATAGGTCGTACATTAATTAGGCCAATAACGTTTCAATATTAGTAAAATATTTTTTATATGAATGAATATTACTAACAAAGTCTCAAAAACTTGATAATCAATTTATTGAATATTCTTACAGTATTCACTAATTAGACCTTACAAAATTTCCCTTAAGTTTTGTGTATCTTAATTATATTAACCAATTAAAGAGACAAAAATTGTATACGAAGATATTAAAACATGAATGTTTACAGACAACGTCTTTGACTTTGCCTTTCAGAAAACTTTCCGATCCCGTCGTTTTAGATTTAAATAAATTTACAGAGTAATTAATGCAAATTTATTGAAATATATAGTATATTACGTTGTGTATGTATTACGCGTTTTTTTTATCACCTCATCACCATTTATATTTATCACCTTTTGGGGTATGAGTACTTATCCAGCCGCTGATATTGCATCTGGATCATTTTTAAGGTGGCAAACGACTACAGTTCACCGGAGTGTACACCTTATGTTATTAAAAGACGATACTACAGTCAAAATTGACAAGGTGGAAATCTTCATCGCAACGTCATTTGTGTCGGTTAGAACTTGAAATACTTCAGGTAAGAAGTGGATAGCTGTTGCTATTCTTACTATCCCGCAAAGAAGAGTTTCAAGAGTTCCCGTTACAAGAGTTTCAGCATGGAATATCAGATATCGGCTGAAAAGGAGCAAGTGAGTAATTCAGAAGCTGTTCTTGGCAATACTTAAGTGGCTTTTTTTATATTAAGTTAATCATACGACGTAAGCTTGGGCTCGAAGTGTCAATAGCATAATGGTTTAGGGTACGGTCTGCGTAATTTAAGATCGTAGGCTCGAATCCGTTTCGTAACTACAATAAGTTTACAGCTTAGTTGGAACGGTTATCTGAAATGTTGGTAATGCTATTAGCATTCTTTATAAACTTAACCAACACGTAACAATTTTGGGCCAAGTAATTATTTAATTTGTTTTTTTATTTGAGGAAATGTAAAATCTAAAAGAGTTTAAATAAGGAATAATTCGCACCAAATGTTCATTCATCCGACTTATTTTATAGACGACAATAGGAAAATCACGACTGGAATAAAAATTGTTGACGTTAAAATTTTAAAAATAGCGTATTGTTGTGCCCTTTTAAAAAGCTATTTTTAAAATGGATTTTATAAATCGCTTTAATCTACGTGATAACAGGTTCTTGAAGAATAATATATAAAAACCCAAGATTTTTTTATTAGATTTTTTTGATTTCCCACAACTTTGCCTGAATAGCGCTTGTGTCTGTCTGTATATATCTCTTAGTTTTTTTATCAAAATTGTTCGTTTTTTGTGAATTGCCTGTACCCTTAAAACTGTATCTGAATCTTTCTCCAATATAATTGCATTATATCGGAGTAGGCACTATAATATATCCCGCTTAGGTAAAATCATCTGATTATAACCGGAAGATATCATTGTGGACAATATCGATCGGAAGGACATCGCACGCTGCGTCAAATGTGGTCAGACTACACGGCTTGTGAGCGGTGAGTTCCTCGGCTCGGAAGAATATTTGTAACGCAGTGGTAGAGCTACACTGCAGTTTGTTTCTAGCTACAGAATGAATGGGTCAACTCGACCAGGGTAGGACCACGCCCTCATAGAATGCCAATGTAAAATAGCAACATAATGCTGCTGTGTAGTAATAAAGGCTCCCTAATCCGGAGCCCTTTTTTACTGGTAACTAGGCATTGCATCTTAGCCCTCAGGGTAACAACGTATCTGCATTATGATTCCTTGTCACGGATGAATGTAGATATCATGGACCGCAGGAATGAGATGAACTGAAAAATTGTTAGTTACTCCCGATGTAATAAAAAAAGTGCTTTTTCAAGCCTGGGTGTATACTATGCCCTATGTTCTATACACTGGACTGCATTTAAACTTTTGTTTTATTGTATACGCATTGCAACGGCCTTGTGAATTTGCGAGATTAATTAATAAAAAAAATAACTCATTTAATCAATCCAGAAATTGCAAAGGTACATGGGTAACAATAACAGGTAACAACTTAAAGATACTTAGAAAAAATAAAAACAAAAGGTATATCTTATAAATTAAATATATACTCGTACTTATAATCTCAAATATACTCTAAAACATTGCGATGCCGGATCGATAGGGTTTCAGGTCAGCTTTGTGTTGGCATAAGCCAGCGCTGGTATTCTGCTGACACCTATTAAATGACTTCCTATCTGCCTATGACAAATTATAAATTGGTTCATAACGTATTGAAATAGATTCTTAAATAACTAAAAGAAATAAAGTTTTAAATGCAACAGACGCATAATTATAATAAATTACAAATAATATAAATAAAAATTCTTAAAGTCTACAATTCGTATAGTCAAAACTATATAAACAATATATTAATGAATTTAAAACCAATTAAAATTAATTTATTCTCGCCAACACAGCGGAACATTAGTCTTCCTTTTGGATATAAAGTTGAAACTCTAATTTTCGGAATGTGCCTTTGACTTTTAAAACTTTAATCGTTGGTGGAATATTATTCCGACACATATCTGAAGCTTCCTCTAAAGGCTGACGTGTGCTGTAGCTATACCTCCCTATCCCCTCCTATACCCTCTCCTATCCATTCAAGTTTACGTTCTAGGTATCGGGGCGTATGGTACTCTAGTATATCAAATAGCAGACAGGTAAAGTGAATTTTTCTGCGGTGTTCCATTTTGATGATGTTATTTAGGTTGAAGAAAGGTGTAATGTGACTCCGCGGTGGAATTGCAAAGCAAAAACGTGCGCAGGCATTTTGTACTCGCTGGACTAGTTTCCCTGTTCGCGCATATATTCGTGGGCCATATACAATATATGCATAGTTCAATTTTGATAGAACTAGGGACTCGAATTATTTTTGCGAGCATGCTAACGCTGTAAAAATATAACCGCTAAAATATAATATAGCTGATAGAAGTGTATACGGCGGCCATTTGTGGCAACCAGTAAAAACCGTCTTAGTAGAAATATAGACAGCTTTCGAGTTCAGACTATCTATTTGTATTTAAAAAAGATTACGCAGATCCATTTTGTTTCAACATTCATGTCGGTGTCGCTCGTAAGAGTTGGCTTGTATATAAGCCGCTTTTTTCTTTATTAAAATTTAGCTTCGATATTTTTGAAGCGACCTTGTAAATTATCCCTTTTTCGTTCTACTTACCTTATGAAACACAGTAACGAAATGTTTTTTTACGCATATTGATATTCTGTGAAGGCATCGTCCTTCCCTGCAACTGGAAACTAGCATCAGGGTTATGGGTCATTGACCCATGTCCAGCACTTGACTGTTGCGTACTGTTGATGATGATAATGATGGGTTATAGTGTCTGAGAAACCGGCAGGAACGTCAGCTCGATAGCAGCACACTTACGTTTCGTATAACATCATATTTAATTTTAACGTATCAAGTGTTCATAAAGCTTACTTATATATACAACCAAGCAAAGTTGCCGTCTCTTTGATAATACAAAGCAGAATACACCGTATTTCGTTCATATTTTTTAAATCTCACAATATTCTTAGCAATCTTGTAAAACATAAAAGTAATTTTGTCTGTCAGCTACGAAAAATGTTAACAATTTTGAATAAAAGTAACCATAAATGAAATTATGTTTAAAAATGTGAAAGAATCTTTGAGCACTGTTTTATTCAATATTTAACACTTTTTGTTGGCTTACTTAACAAAATATAAACTAGCATGGATGCTGGAATCGAGCCATCCTGTGAAAGCTTGGTTTCTTCACGGCTGCTTAGCATCGTAAAATAGAAACTTAATTGCTGTTGTATTTCGTATAATAAAGAAGAAGTACGACTATACTTTTTTAAAATGAATATTTGAAAACCATAGGTACTCATACATTTTGTTTTTTTTGTTTATTTAATAGTTTAGTGCTAGGGTTTAATTTTTATCTAAGCCTCTATATACTTATATTCCGGTCTATATTTAGTGGTGACGGCCATGTGGCGCAATATTACAGGCAGAGTATGACGTTGCTGCGTCGCGGGTTCTGAGTTCGATTCCCAGCCGAGGAACAACGTTTGCGTATCACAAATTGTTGGTTTTGAGGTTTGAGTTTATGGTATGCGTCCCTTGTGTGCATGTATGTGCGCCACATCGGATTAGGGAAGGGAATGAACAGTGAGTGCCTCTGTGTTTGCCAAAAAAATCTTACGGTATTATAATATATTCTGTACGGTTGATGCCATCTGCTAACAAGGAACAGATATCGCCTTGTTATAAAATGCTACAAAGTTCTATTATTGCATGGGTGGTAACATTGTTACCCGGAATAGGAATGGCGGAAATTAACAGCTCTTCTAGTGTTCATGTCTAACTTGGTACCTATCTACCTATATAACTGTGGGTTGTACTGTTTTTTTATTAATTTGAGGGTGACATACGAGCACACAGTTCACGTGTTGGTAAGTGACGAGTGCGGCCAATAACATCCACTTTAATCCTCCATAAGGAATCATTATGCAGATGCATTGCCATCCCTGAGGACTAAGATAGAATATATCGTCACCAGTGTGGCTCTGGGTTTCTAGAGGTGGTCCTTCCCCGGTCAAGCCATGTACAGCAGCTAGAAACAAACTACATCGTGTCTAGCACTATGAACAGTTGTACGTTATTGGAATATTTTTTGTAACATACACTGGTAAGCCTGTTCAGTGTGGGAGCGTTTTCCGGCTCATTCTCAATAAGCTCTGATGAAAAATTGGAATTAATTGCATTTCTGTCTATTCAATATAGAATTGAAAATATTACTCGTATTTTTTATACAAAATCATAATTGATTTTAATTTTGAAATTTACTTACATGAAATATTTTTGAGTAACCGAGTTTTTATTTATATGTTTCGGTTGTTTTATTCGTGTGTTATTTCGTCCTTGTTTCGTCGTTGTTTTAATATATATAAATTTGAACTAGAAAGTTTACACATATCTTTACACAAATCGTTATTGGTCTGATCTAGACATTCATACGTCTAAGGGCTCCATGTATTAAGGAGAAAAAACCGCTCGTTAACGCAGAAAACTAAACAAAAATGGTTTAGGTTCAATCAATGATAGTGTAGTGTAATGTTTTAAATCTGACCAAGTGCAAATTTTTCGCAATGAAACACCGCAGCATATACTTAAAAAAAGTCTTGGCTTCCCTAAGTCTGTATGAAATAACGATAACGAAACGGCTGTCTGCGACAAACACACAGATAGACGTCAAGATACAATATACGTTCCGTTTTATGAGCACGTAAGGAACCTTAAAATAAAATTGTCTTTATCATTTAATCGGTACTGCTTATCAACAAATATAGATTTGTTTGTCCATATAAACTTGTGCATCAAATTTTCATAGCCTTGGAATGCTTAATATATTTCCGTGCCGTTCCGATATTTGTTTAATATAAAGTTGTTAACATGTTAACTTTAGTTTCTAGGAGGAAGGAAGAATGGGTCGGCTTGGTTGGAGAATCACTATATCCTCACAGAATACCAGCATATAACGCTGCTGTGTTTCGTATGATGAGTATATGGAACCATACACATAATGAATAAATAAAATACAAGGCATTAGATTGTTGTCCAAGGTGACAACGCATGTTTATTGACGTATGAATCGTTGTTGAGAGTGTTTGTAAGTGTATATCATACTGTGTCTCATAAACAAAAGTGGGTGATGCCATCAAGTGAGCTTGTTTGTCTAATGCCTGATGATGGACCGGATAATTTCATATGTAAACTAAATACCTGGTCTGCTGTGATTGAAACAAAATAAAAGAAATAAGGATATATAAATATAGGAAAATAATATTTTATTAAAACAACTTTAATTAATGACATGATATTAACCGAGACAAAAGACTGTTCAAGCAATGCTAACTCTCAAACGTTATTTTTTTTTAATTAATAGAGATAGTTAAAATAAAATACTTACGGAACATTTATAATACTTTTTCCCTCATTAAATTTAATTATTTCACTAGTTAAAGGTCTTTAAACTTGTGTTATTTTACGCACAAAGTGAATGGAAATTGAAGATCTGCTAAATAAAGGAACGATTTGATTGGTGATTTATTCAGTTGAGTGGTTCAGCTTTTTATATCAGCCCATTGTAACTTTACAATGGTCCAAATTCGGCATTACATGGAATACTGTTCTTGGTCAGGGCACCTCAGTACTAGCATTTGACGGCATTCAATAGGAAGCGGATCTAATCACCAACGACCAAGTTCCGTGGGGAGATAAATACTTTCACTAGACAAAAACTTCTTTGCCCGACTGTACAATAAATAAGAAGTGCGTATTATCAGTGTTAATGCATGAAATCGAGACGTGATCATTCAAAGATGGCCACATAGAGCACTTAGTCGACAAACATTGATATTCATAAGTCTCAAAAACTACGAACAAAAACCAAACGGGTGGCCAACAAGTCGATCACGATCTACTGGTCTATTTGTCCATACGTCGCTGGAATGCACCTTATTACAGAAACACAGTATGAATTTCACACCTCTTCTTCCCCCTTAGACTACGCCTATGACAACACGTCGTTCGCGACACACTTTTAAGATAAAAATCAGATCTTGTATACAGAAAAGTTGACCACCCCTGATCTAAAGAATCAGGAATTTAGTGGACAATCAATAGGCCTAGTGGTAATAATTGCTATTAAAATAATTTATTTGCACGTACTATGTATATATATCTCTATACTTTAAGGTTTCTTTTATTATTACTTTGAGAGTAATAAACGAGCACACAGTTGACCTGGTGGCAACAGATTCCTACGGCCCATGACATCTACATTCATCCTTGACAAGGATTCATAACGCAGATGCGTTGACACTGACCATTGAGGACTGAGATGGAATGCCTAGTCAGCAGTAAATAAAGGCCTCCGAATCCCTACACTCATCAGACGAAACACAGCGAAATTATGCTGATATTTCGCGAGGGTATTCTTTGAGGGCGTGGTCCTTACCCCTAGTTGTGCAGAATGCTTGTTAAAACTTGTTCCAAACTTGAAAAGTTGTGCAATTCTTCACAACTTTTAAAGTGTTCGCTAGATAGTCGTTACATTTTTTAATATTTGTCAAGTAACACAATGCACTGAGTAAATTATTTTTTGCTAGTTGATAAAAAATATCTTCTGATATTTCAAATTAAAAAGCAACGTTGAAGCAATAAAATGCAAAAGTAATGTAATGTGCCCCTTGGGCGGCTCTATGAACGAACATGAGTGGATCGTATAGATGTGTACACTGTAAATTATGCTAGGGCTTTCAAGATTATTACGCGGTAATATTATCTCCTTTTTGAATCACGTGTGTTATTTAGACAATAATATAAAGTACAACGTAAATGTTTAGGTATCACTACATAGCAATCAACATCTCCCCCTGACCGCCCACATTCATAATCAAGCTTAAAAGGACTTTTTTTGTTTTAAGGAATCTTAGCAATTATATTAACATCACTAATATTCCGGTTAACCACTCCAACTAAGCTGAAAATGCTCATGGTTAACGACAATATTTGAATAGTGGACTCGAAGCAACGTTTCTAAATCTTAAGTTTCGCAGACCATACCGTATTCATTACCACCTTCATACGATTTTGCACTTGACAGATGGTAAAAAAATTCACCATATATATACGTATACCTGATAGTCAGGTCGTTTGCAAGTTCTGTGACATGTTTATTTAATTTAAATTTCTAACACTAGAATACAGAAATGCCTAGGTTGATTTTGAATAAGGGAGTAATCTCATCTTAAGTTAAAAAATAAATTGATTTTCTTTTATTTATAAAAATGGAGTGGACGCTAAAGGAACACAGTGGCGGTTATAGCTCTTGACCACTGCGGTTACGCACCAACCGTGATTTATGAACTTCTGCACAATTTAAAATATCTCTGAGTTTTATTTATCGTACCATTAAACGATTCAGTGAAGATTCGAGCTTGGATGACCGTAAAAGGAGCGGCCGACCGCGTACAGTTAAAACACTTCGGTAGGGATTAAGCAGAAACCCGTTTAAAACAGCACTAAATATGGACCTGCCACTCCAGACTTATCGTTTAAAATCTGAAATCCGATGTATGATCCGAATCCGGGTAAAATATATAGGGTAATCATTTTGTCATCATTTAAAAAAAAAAAAAAATCACGAAAACGCATATCCCGATGCTCCAGCATGTGCATTATCTCTCATATTCAGACTAAACTGATGTGATTTTATGTGAAAACTAGTGCTGTTAAAACAACAGGACTGTTTATGGATACATCTATAAATAGTCCTTACAAAACATTGTCGAATTGAAATTGTTGTATCAAACAATTGTTGTACTTATGTAAGTACAACATTGCAAATATCAATTTGTTAGAAAAGATACACTTGTCAATTTTCTAATTGAACTGCCATTTAAATAAACACCCTTGTGTTTACTACGTAACATAGGTCACCTTAGCCTCACCTTCGATAAACACTGACAACAGAAAGATGTCATAAGGATTATTGGCTAAAGTCTTTTATAATATGCCCTTGGATACTCATATATGTACCAGGAAGGTTTTTTGTCTAATATCTTAATAAGATTACCTCTGTGATAAAAGGTCACAATATTTAATATCATTTTTATTTCATGTCCATTATTCGTTTAGGGTAATTCTTTTCCCAGGAAACT
This sequence comes from Teinopalpus imperialis, assembly GCA_029286865.1. Classification (NCBI taxonomy): domain Eukaryota; kingdom Metazoa; phylum Arthropoda; class Insecta; order Lepidoptera; family Papilionidae; genus Teinopalpus; species Teinopalpus imperialis. Next base: position 2,010,098 of record JAGSMU010000012.1, read on the forward strand.
TTATAATAGAATGTTTACGTATAATTTTTTGTTTTGTTATAAACTTTAATAGCGATGGAGCTGTAGCTATTATAGTTTCTAGATGTAACATGGATGGGTCAGTTCGACAGTGGAAGGTCCACGCCCTCACAGAATACCAGTGTGAAATAATAAATAGCAGCATTAAGCTGCTGTGTTTCGTATGATGACCTAGCTGGAGGTAACTAGGCATTCTATCACTGTTCTCAGGGGTGACGACACATCTGTATTTTTATTCTTTGTTTAGGTTAAATCTTAATGAAATGGCAGCAATCACTTACAAAAAAATACAATCTCACACAAAATATGTAAAATATGCATTATATAATGACGATTATTTTTTCGAGAATTTAAATTCACTTAATGTGGTGTTTTTTTTTGTTGCTGATACCACGAGGTTTAATCGATAACCGATATACATCTGCCCTCTTATAGATGTTTGGTGGTTAGGATGAATAAGTAGATGCCTATGTAGATCTCAACTACACGTGCATTTCATTCTGTACACTATTTTAATGAAGGAGCGAATCTGTAGCGATAGCAATCAATTCAAATGACATGAATCAATATATGAATAACAATACCGTTTTAAGTAAATAATTATGAAGGAAGATCAATTAACTAGACTCTTCTTAGAAGATCTGCGTAAAAATTGGACGTGTAGAGAGAACATACGGAAACACAGCTCAAGAAGAGAAGAAGAAAACTCCTAGTTATTGCAAAGTACAATTTCTATTCATTATTCAAATATATGATTGGTTAGTAACCGTTTTATGTTGGTATCTCATAAAAACACTCCTTTCGCCATGCAAAACCCTAATCTATACCTAATATATAACGTCATATTTTAAAAGAAGTATAGTAAACTACAACAATTTATCAATAATAAAACAGTTTGGTCAATCACGCTGTGCCTGTGGCAACATTGGGGAATGAAGGTGAAATCGATAGAAATCTTATAAAGATTGTTACCGTCAACATTGGATCTATTCATATAAGTGTGCATGTTCTGAACAAGGTTTCCGTGTATTTCATCGGCTTCTGTGAAGGTTATGAAAATAGACAGAGTTAACTCGGTTGCAAAAATACGTGAATGTTTAATTATCCTGGTTTGTCAGAGTAAAGCTTCATACACAAGAAACAATGTAGCTTCGTAATTAATAATATAGAAGCTAACGCTATTGGGACTTAGACCACCGACTGAAGTTTCTCTATGCACAGAAAACCTTTGGGAACGCAATAGAAATGTGAAATTATAGTAAAAATCACTAAAAAAATTAAATATTATGCAATAAAATGAGATAAGATAAACATAAAATAAATACGACATACCAAACACACAATATAAACTTAATTAACTTTCGTTAAATGCCCTGGAAGCGAACAATTCGATGATTTTCTTTTAGTGGCTTTGGTAATATTTTTGAAATAAGATGACAAACGCACTTTACCGGACGATGAGTGGTGACTGTTACCCATGACGTTTACATCAATCAACAAAGATTCTTGATGCACATGAATTGTCATTACTGAGATAGAATGCTTCGTAGATAATTGCAGGTAATTAGATCTCAAGATCCTATCAATTACCAACGGCGATATATTGTTATGCTGCCTTGTTGCGCTGGTATTCGTGATGGCATGATCCTCCCCCGGCTACCTATATATTCATAGTGTAGGAACAAACTGGCGTGGCTATATATGTTAAAGTGCTACACTATTATAATCATATTCCATTATATTTATATTATAATTATAATTCAGTATGGAAAGGGATAAAATACATAGTCGCTGTATTTTGTCAGAGCATCTCCAACAATAGCTACAAGCAAGCTGAAAGTTAGTTTATAGAAGAAAATAATTAATGTGTAATAAATGTTTATTGTAACCCATTCATTATTGACTCATCTAGCCTCGAGGAACCTATAGAACCTGACACCGTATACATCTTAACGACAAATGAAATGGATGGAATACCCCTGTCCGTAATTACGTCTTCACTTTTCATGTCTCATTGAAAACCTAGCGACAAATTCCTCTAATTTTACAGCAGCATTCTCTGAAAGTTGACTTGCCTTGGCTTAGCCGACGAATTCAACCTTCATCCAGTTTCTAGCTTTAACCTGGCTCTATTATGGTATCTGTATACGCTAAGATTGTGTCTTGATTTTGAAGTCCAAATGAATATAAAATACGATGAGTAATTTACATAGAAGTTTGTACACACACACTTGATGTCAAGTATCTTTAATCATTTCAAAAATGAAGTTACTCGTTTTAACTTTAAAATTTAATAACAATACTATGCTTTAGGTCGTCATATCAATATTAAGTTTTCTATTAAATTACAACATTGCAAATATCAATTTGTTAGAGTAAAGCTTCATACACAAGAAACAATGTAGCTTCGTAATTAATAATATAGAAGCTAACGCTATTGGGACTTAGACCACCGACTGAAGTTTCTCTATGCACAGAAAACCTTTGGGAACGCAATAGAAATGTGAAATTATAGTAAAAATCACTAAAAAAATTAAATATTATGCAATAAAATGAGATAAGATAAACATAAAATAAATACGACATACCAAACACACAATATAAACTTAATTAACTTTCGTTAAATGCCCTGGAAGCGAACAATTCGATGATTTTCTTTTAGTGGCTTTGGTAATATTTTTGAAATAAGATGACAAACGCACTTTACCGGACGATGAGTGGTGACTGTTACCCATGACGTTTACATCAATCAACAAAGATTCTTGATGCACATGAATTGTCATTACTGAGATAGAATGCTTCGTAGATAATTGCAGGTAATTAGATCTCAAGATCCTATCAATTACCAACGGCGATATATTGTTATGCTGCCTTGTTGCGCTGGTATTCGTGATGGCATGATCCTCCCCCGGCTACCTATATATTCATAGTGTAGGAACAAACTGGCGTGGCTATATATGTTAAAGTGCTACACTATTATAATCATATTCCATTATATTTATATTATAATTATAATTCAGTATGGAAAGGGATAAAATACATAGTCGCTGTATTTTGTCAGAGCATCTCCAACAATAGCTACAAGCAAGCTGAAAGTTAGTTTATAGAAGAAAATAATTAATGTGTAATAAATGTTTATTGTAACCCATTCATTATTGACTCATCTAGCCTCGAGGAACCTATAGAACCTGACACCGTATACATCTTAACGACAAATGAAATGGATGGAATACCCCTGTCCGTAATTACGTCTTCACTTTTCATGTCTCATTGAAAACCTAGCGACAAATTCCTCTAATTTTACAGCAGCATTCTCTGAAAGTTGACTTGCCTTGGCTTAGCCGACGAATTCAACCTTCATCCAGTTTCTAGCTTTAACCTGGCTCTATTATGGTATCTGTATACGCTAAGATTGTGTCTTGATTTTGAAGTCCAAATGAATATAAAATACGATGAGTAATTTACATAGAAGTTTGTACACACACACTTGATGTCAAGTATCTTTAATCATTTCAAAAGTTACTCGTTTTAACTTTAAAATTTAATAACAATACTATGCTTTAGGTCGTCATATCAATATTAAGTTTTCTATTAAATTACGACTTGCAGAAAGGACTATAGTTAAAATTTGTTCTGAGATAAGTGAAGCAACGACAGCGCTGTCTCTGAAGAGTTGAGTTCTGTCGTCGCTCAACATAGTCATCCTTAATTATTTATATTTTTGTAAGGAATACATGTCAGGTCTTAACTTACATCTGACTTTTCTAGTGCACAAAAACTAGATTCACTGAAACTTACCTAAAAAGAAAAACATACTGATTTCCCTCGTCTTGGACTTGATTAGAAAACGATTTTAATAAAAATAATTATTAAATATATAATTACTATTAAAATTTGAATCACATAAATAGTTTGATAACTGAGGAGTTTTAAAAAGGCAGTCTTTGCTATTCGATAGTTATTACAGATAAGTTATGATCAAAAGGTTTACATATACCTATCTTCTTTAGCTTTATTAAGCAGATTTATATGCTTTGCCAATTAAATACCAGCAGCAACTGGTACTACATGGAAGATTTGGTTAATATATCTGCATCAGCATCATATGATGATGGTAAAATGAACTACGTAAATTGACTACGATGAAATCTTTTATTTTACCACATTAAGTCAACAGCGCCGGGTGTATTTTAGTGCCATAAAGATTTGTGAAAATACAGAGGCTAGTTCTCCCTCTTTTCTAGTTCGATACGATCTTTGCCATCAGTTCAGAGCACGTTTTGAATGTAAATTTGGGACACAGGACGTCAAATAACGGGGCATTTCACAAACTCTGCTACACTCGAGAGTCAGGAGAGTTGAGTTTTGTTCTGCAAATGTTAAAATTGTTTAGAAATAAAACCCAGCACCTACGAATCAACAAACGACGGCTCTGCATGTCTGAATACATATATGGTTAAATATAATTACTATTAAAATTTGAATCACATAAATAGTTTGATAACTGAGGAGTTTTAAAAAGGCAGTCTTTGCTATTCGATAGTTATTACAGATAAGTTATGATCAAAAGGTTTACATATACCTATCTTCTTTAGCTTTATTAAGCAGATTTATATGCTTTGCCAATTAAATACCAGCAGCAACTGGTACTACATGGAAGATTTGGTTAATATATCTGCATCAGCATCATATGATGATGGTAAAATGAACTACGTAAATTGACTACGATGAAATCTTTTACTTTACCACATTAAGTCAACAGCGCCGGGTGTATTTTAGTGCCATAAAGATTTGTGAAAATACAGAGGCTAGTTCTCCCTCTTTTCTAGTTCGATACGATCTTTGCCATCAGTTCAGAGCACGTTTTGAATGTAAATTTGGGACACAGGACGTCAAATAACGGGGCATTTCACAAACTCTGCTACACTCGAGAGTCAGGAGAGTTGAGTTTTGTTCTGCAAATGTTAAAATTGTTTAGAAATAAAACCCAGCACCTACGAATCAACAAACGACGGCTCTGCATGTCTGAATACATATATGGTTAAATATAATTATTAATCCATTAACCCCCTAATATGTCCGAGCTTATTGCCCTGTGCTGGGCATAATTGGTAGCGTAAACGTAAGTTACAAAAACCTTAAAATAATGGACTTATAAAATGGCATTATAAAATATAATACAAATATTTTTTTCTTCACTAGGTGGTAATCAGATCATATAAATCTCTCCATATATATATATATATATATATATATATATATATATATATATATATATATATATATATATATATATATATATATATATATTAAAGGATGTCCCATAAACGCGATCCACGTCTGGCGGACAGATCGGTCATCATATTATCATATTAAGGATTCAAAATAACTTGGCAGATTGCAATTGCACTATATTACTTAATTGGCTGGAGCTCGAATACGAGCTACTTTATAACCTGAATTATATTATATATATACTATAAATATAACAAAAGCCATTTTGCATCTATTGTGTAGATCGCGGTAATCATCAAACATTTTACAGCTTCATACATTTTCAACGGTGTTCACAACTGTCTGTGCCCAAATGGTCATCCGCTTCGCCGTACCTTATTTTTAACGTACCCATGTCAGTATGACTACTAATATTTGTAATCCTTACTAAAATTAACGTGTAATTATCAAAATAGTATTAATATATTTAGCCTTATCCTTATCTTAACCTTTTTGAATCTCGATTAAAGTATATTATATATATAAAAATATAAGTAAACATTTAGTATTTTATTCTCCTAATTCCAACAGCAAGCGATCCGCAAAATCTAATCAAGCTTCATCATCGTCATCATGTCAGTTCATCACTAGTCTTTTGCTTGACATAGGATTCATCCAATATCTATTGGGGGCATTATAAAGCTTACCGCCCAATAAACTTAATTTATTAAGCTTCCACAATTTTTTCTCACAAGGTATGTACAGTTCCCACTGAATCACTATCGCGATAGTACCACCACCTCGTCAAAGTGAGCTAAAATTAACATTCTGGGCAATCTTATATAGATGTAGTGTTGGACTGAATTCAACACTGATTAATAAAAAAATATTTTGACCATTAACAACTTAAGATTTATGCCAAGTCTCTTGGGTTTGAATTCTAATCTAAACGGGTATCTAAGAAGCCCTTCATTTGCTATCTACTATAAGATAAAGTATTCGTTTATCTGATTCAACGTTGTTATCCGATGAATCCGATTAAGTCCTCTGATCGGATGTTGTTGGGTCAACAAGGTTAATGTGCCGTATTTGCACAATTTCTAAAACTATAATGTCTGTAATAAAGCGAGATTAAACTTTTCGCTTCTTTATACATATATCAACCTACAGAAACGGTTAGGCGTGAATTGTTGAAACTCTTAAATATATTTATGCAGAAGATGAATAAGCCGTAAAATTCACACACAGGGAAACTAAATTATTATAGTGTTATCATAATGAATACAAAGACCTATCAAACAATTGCTACATTAATCTAAATGGTTTTTTTTAACGGTTTTTATATTAACTTTTTGATAAAACAAAAGCGTACTTACCAATCAGTTGACGGGCATTACTAAATCAAATTAATAGAATCTCTGAAATTTAGTCCTCGTCTCACGTAATTTACACAAATTTGATTTAAAATGTCAAATATTATTCAGCGTTCACTCTAAAGATATTTTTAATTCAGATAAAACACAAACACGTTTACAACAACTATTTGTCAATGGAATTAGATATATTTTGTAGAAATGAAATAATTCGGCCTGTCGCTTACTACGACAGCTCACGTCTGGTTGCAAAAGGGCGGTTGTTCGCTGCTAAATTCGCGCATGCGTAGTTAGCCTTAAAACATTTTCCAACTACACAACCAAAATGGAAATCACTATTGAACTGCTCGTGTTATCCGTTACGAGTTTCACAGTGTATTCGTGTGCGGCCTTTGAAATTCAGGAAAAGCATTACGCTAAAATCGTGCTGAAAAGTTTATATTGAGAAGACCTAAAGACCATTTTTGCAGGAACCGGGCTATCCTTGCTAAGCGCTGTATTTTCAGATATTCTATCAAGATAGTTTGGAGCAAGCAATTATTTTCAGATTCAGTTTCAAGATAGTTTGTATGGCTATCACTTTAAAAATGATCGAGAATAAAATGAAGGATTGGGAATATATTGCTAACTTCATACATTTACGTTCAATAATGGAACTTCTTTTTCTGAATTTAGTTTCACAGACGTGTACAGAATTCACTTGATGATAAGTTTAGTTCACAACAATTTTCTATTAGTATTCAAGACGCAGTTGTATGTTAGTTTCTTCTTGGTGGTTATGATAAAACGCCCCTTTAACATCGATTATATACTGCTTATTCACGCTAGATTATTTATAACAGTGTGGCTACTCTCTATTCCACGCAATCCAAACCCATAAAGTCATTAACCAGGCGAATGGTGGCTCTTCCACATAAGACTGTAAAGACGAACGCTACTGAAATGGCTTCTACGATTAGCATTATTATAATTCTAATGTTATTAGTTATAGTTAATAAATATTAAAATATAATAATTAATATAAAATAAATCCCCCATAGACATATAAGAATTTTAAATATACAAAATGTAAAGATAAGCAAAGTATTTTTTGTTTTATTTAAAGTAAAATTCACTAATTACTAGTTTTATTAATGTACACAAACAACTCGTAGATATTGTAAATGTAATGAAACAAAGGCAATAAAAACAAGGGACAAACACTTCTTGGAATTATCATTCATTTGACTTCTTATAAGTTTGGAATAAAAGTAACTCTTACATATCCTACCTATACTTTTTAATCCTTTGTTTATATTATTTATTTATATATATTTATATATGTTTTATCACATAGCCCTACAGTTTAGGACGAAGAAGTTAAACCAATCCAGCTTGCTAAGCTGCTCTATTTCAATCAATCAAAAGATTTTAAAACTTATCGTTATTTTTGTTAATCATATTGCTATTGTAGCTTCGGAATCACGGCTTATGTGTTTGATGCCCAGCCGAGGAAGAGTTTGTGCAGCACGAACTATTGCATGAATTGCCTGAATATATAAAAAAACCTTAATGTTCGGCTTAAGCTACTACAAACCGTGAAGTATCTATTAGTACTGTATTTATATATGTAAAAGTCTTTAAATAAAGGGATAATTTGCATTTGAACTGCTCTGTAAACTTTGTTTAGTTTTGATATTTACTCCGGATGCCTACATATCTTACAATCAAATTATATCTATGTCCATATATTACATACGCCCTAAATTTCTCTTTTCAAAATTCGCTTCGCAGAATCGTCGTTGTCTCCTAACTCAGCGGGCAAATAAAGCTGTAGAGGTCTCTGGACCAACAGCAATACTTATACAGAAAAAAAAATTAAACTTTGTGGCATTCATTCAACACTTTTAATCTCCATCCAAAGAAACTTATGTGTGGGACATTGGTTTCTTTCATATCAAACCATAAAGTACATCTAGATTTCTATTATAAAGCTAATTATGAAAACGTACGCTACATAAATACGTATTTATGTCAAACGGACTGGAGATTCTTATTACTAGCGACGAGGCATTCCATCTTAGCCCTCAAGGTGACAACGTATTCCTTATCAAGGTCCCTTAACACCCATAGTTAAGGGTCTCACTTACTTACAACAGGAATCACTTACTATCAGGTGAAATGTGTGCTCGTTTGTCACTCTCAATGCAGTAAAAAAGAAACACTACTTCCCGCAAGCTGAACAGGAACTTAATAAAATCTTGAAATAATAAAATGGTTTGCACACTAGGAGTCCTCCTGAGTTTCACGCTCTCCCGTATGTTTTTCTATAGAGGTCACTACACAACTACAAAAATAAAAAGAAGATGCGACAACAAAAATAAAATGGATGGAAGAGGAGTAAAAAACATTTCTGATTATGAAGGTTTTGCCGTTTATTGAGTTAGATTTAGGACAGTGTGATAGATGTTTTAAAAAAATATATCCTTACTGTGAAGGAGAGCATGTAAAAAATTCCTGGAAATATATTTCAAACAGGAAATACAGACATAGGTATAAATATTTTTGCTTAACTTTTTTTATTATTATTTAAATTATACCAATGAAACGTTATTGAATATTTGTGTTTATTTTGTTTGATAATCGATAATAGTTTTATATTATATCATATTTAATATTGTTTATTCCAGAGCAAGTTAACTTTCATTTAAACGTAATTTTTATTAATGTTAACAATTTCATAATTTTTTTTTAAATCTTGTTAATTATTTTTTGAATTCCTGTTTTTAAGTTTATATTCATTTACACATTTTTAAGCATGTCGTGATTAACTATAATTGTAGGAACAGTTACATAGAATACCTTATTCTAGTATAGTATGAAATATAAATGCTGTATCTTGCGTTGGTAATCCATCTACTAAATAAATAAATAATCCTATTGATATTTGCAATATGGTCGCTTCCTACTTCTGTTCAGTATGTACCTTTTGATTTCTATGATAATAACATGATATATACCTACGTAGTAATTTATAGTTATTTAGGCTCAGATTAAGGCTAAACTATAATTATTGGTCGTCACTAAAGGGCCTGGCCCACATGGTTTGCCCGGTTTATTTTAAATATCGCTATCAATATGTTGCATATTTTTATAATAAATGTTTGACCTATCCTATAAATATGAAAATCTGTTATGTGTTTCGCCTATTCATAAAAATGGATCCAGTATGACGTTGAGAACTGCCACACTATTTTTATTTTGTGAACTTCATCGAAGATATTGGAAATAGATTGCTATATATAATTACATTGCATCAGGGCTTTCGGTAAGAGCTGCTGAGCTACTTTCCAATAAGATAGCACATAACGGAATCGGCAATACGCTTCTCTTCTTATATAATAAAAAAATCTATTTTTGTATCATAATGAAGAAGCGAATGGATTTTATTCCGACTGCATGAATATCGTTTTTGGTATCCTACAAGGATCAATTTCTAGACCATTATTATTAATTAAATTTAAAAGCTGTTTTGATCGCTCTAAGTTCAGTTTATACGCAGATGACCTTAAAGTCTTTCTATTAAAAGTCTTAATGAAAAAGCCATAACGAAACAAACTACATTAAAACAACCAAAATTTGTTTGCATTTTACACGAGACTATTACACAGTAAACTATTCTTATGTACATAGATTTGTATAGAGTAGATTCGTAACAAGACCTACTTGATTCCAATTTACAATTAAATTTTCACATAAATAAAAATCAACAAAATACTATTAATATAATTTTGATTTCATTATTATAGCGAACAAAAACTTTTCAAAGCCTATGTAAGAAGGCTTTGAAAAGTTTTTGTTGTATTTCACTCTAATAAAATCACAGCTAGAATATGTACATTCCATGAAACTGGACCACTATAATAAATACAGTAAACAAATCGAAATCTTCTTATCCACAACAGATATTACTCTTACATTTAAAACTTAATAACTAACTTTAAAACTTAACTTAATTGCCTTGAAATATAGACGTTAAATATTAGAAGCAACAACAGTGCATAATTTAAAGTACTAAAAACGAACTCGTGCACAAAGAAAGTTAAGCCTTTATTAATTCACTGCATATAGATATATATATATATATATACATATATGTGTACGATAGTCTTTCTAAATCATGTGTGGTTTCGAGTATCAAAGTTATTATATGAAACTTTCAAATGTTACCTGCATAAGTAAATGCAGTCCGATCCCAGTCTGCACAATAGTTTATGCCGGCTGTGGCAGGGCGTTGCCTGTCTAGCCAAGACAAGTAATTCGTATTTGAGAATGTGCGCACATTCTGCAATTATCGCTAGACGCTCAATTCTTGTCAGCACTTCTAAACTGTTCGAAGTGATAACAAAGTTTGGTTTACATGCATTTATAATGACGATAATTCATAAAATGTATAGTTATTTTCTTTATAATATATTTGTTACTAAAGGTTTTAGAACATAACGACTGTTATTTTATGTAGATATGTCAAAGTTATTTATTAGAGAAGTAAGCTATATATACCTAGTCCGGCCATAAGTTCCGTTACAAATGAAAAAGCATTTTTTTTTAATGAAGTAATGTAGTATTATTAAAATTTATACCTACATATTTATTAGTCTTAGCAAAAATATTCTATTCGAAAGGTGGTTGTACAGGCCTTTAATTTTTTTGGCCACGAATCTATGGATTTACGCACTGTTTCCAAGAGAAATTTCGCCACTGCTTGCTCCAAAGACTTTGTAAGAGACTCAATGTCGCCGTGTCGCTTAGAGCAGGCCATGTCCTCAGAAAGTGACCACAATTTGAAGACTACATGGTTGAGGTCTGGGCTAGATGAGGGCCAGACTTCAGCTCTTATAAAGTCCGGAAAGTTGGTTTCAAGCCAGGCTGGGGTAGTTCGCGCCTTGTGACTAGGTGCAGAGTCCTACTGGAAAGTCCACAGTATATTTGTAAAAAGTGCATTGCTGAGAGGTTTCACAACAGCCCCACCAAACCATCACTGACGCAGGATCATGACCACGTTGTACCTTTCCGAACACTTGAGTAGCTACTTTAGAACTGTGAGCGTACATTATATCATTTTGCTTATTGTAGTGTTCTTCATTCGTGAACATTTTTTCATCGGTAAAGAGGATATTTCTGTGCCTTTCACCTGCGTATCGCGACAGAAAGCGTTCGATCGATCCACTCTCTTTAATTGTAAAGATTGATTTAGAGCATGTCCTGTATATCGACGATAAGTACCGAGCTTCGGGTCTTGTTTTATAATACGCGACAGAGTCCTAGCGGGAATCTTCATTTCTCGCGATAAGATTTTTTGCTTCCTAATGGGGTTTCGACGAATTCTGGCTTTAACAGCATTAACAGCCTTTGTAGATCTAACAGCACGTGGCCGCCCCGATCTTTTCTGGTCTTCGACAGAGGAAGTGTTGTAATATCTGTTTATAGTACGATATACGAACATGTACCAAGCATTTGAAGTGTCTGGAATATGATCGACGGCTCCATACCCAATTTGTGCAAGGCGATCACTGCAATGTTTCTTTAACACCCCATTCCATATTGTAATTTGATAATGAACATGAAAAAATATGTGAAATGGCGCAAAATCGAAAGAAATTTTTAAAATAATATACGTGTTCCAAATTCAAAATAATTAAAAAAATGGAAATTAGGAAAGTTTTTATGTAACAGTATTTATGGCCAGGTTAGTTATATAGTGATTGACAATTCCGCGCGCATCTACGTGGCGGTGATTATGAATCATATATATATATATATATATATATATACATATATATATACATAGTCCATAATTTTAATTCTATAAAATAAGAATACATTATTTCATTACTTTCCGGTTTTATCTTTTAATCTTTACTTAGATTGCACATGTTATATCTATTACTATTACATAAACGATTATATAGTATAAAAAACACAATTATGATTGCGATACAGTACAATGTAAGGGCAAATTCAAAACTTTTTAGAGGATAAGCATCCTGGTGCGCATTAAGCGTGAATTTAGTAGCCCAGTTGGCACTGCGCCAGGGTTCAATGCTCTCTAGGGGATCCGTCTGAAACAATATGATAAAGTTTTTTGAACTTTGCAATATTTACGCTGCAGTTATAAGTATTTGCTAAATTTTTCTCCAAGATCATAGAACATACATTTCAATTAGATATATGTTACAATTAAGAATGCTCCTTTTCTCTTTTTTGTACATTTAAAATGGAAAAGTTTTTGTTATCTAAAAAACCGTTGATTAGTTTTAGCTATGATGTCACATATTACTGTTATTTTGTTTTTAGGGAACGATAGCAGCGATTTTAAAATTATTTCATATTGAGTGGGATGTAATGAAAAGAAGTTGCAATGATTGCTTTGCAAAAAATGGGAATGGATTCAACGGTAATTTTTAAGACGCTTTAAAAACTAGACATCAATCATATATTATGTATCGCTTTATTGAAATATACAAAATAAATCCCGTGTCAAAGACTATGAAAGATCGGGATGACCCCGTGCAGTTGGGACCAAACAGGCTGTGAACGCTGTCAAAGCAATAATTTGACGAAACCGTGAACGTGAGTGAAACACTTTCCAAAAATGTACCGTTGAATTTCCAGCAAGACTGTGTATAACAATATTCCGTTATCGTCCAGAACAGATCTGAATTCGCTTGCCCTCCAGTTGTGGTCAGTACTACAGGCCATGGCCTCACTTACACCGCGATAAATATATTACACAAATTCTATTTCTATTACACTTTTTCTTTAAAATAGATATGCGTTTTAATGTCTGGGCTATAAAACTTGTAGCCATACTAAGTATATACTAAGTATATATCTTATCAAATATACTTTGATTGTGTTAGTTCACACTAAAACGACAAACTATATCACGTTTGTGACTGTGCTATATTTTGCTTTTTATTTATATAGATTTGGTTTTTAAAATAATAATATTACATTTGTCTTTATATCAAAGAGTGTATTTTGAATATTAATCCAGCATCCCCCTTGTATTTTCTGGTATGAAGATATTAAGAGGGACGCAGGGTTCGTTGCGCCGCGTCCTATCGATCCACTACGACCGCACATCAATGTACGAATCTTTGAATTTGGATACGGTAAAAAAACGAGAACTGGTTATCACCAACAAAAGCATAAAAATTAGACATATATTACTGGGACGCCATGTTATGCGCATGGATGAGTACCCATAAGTTTATTCAGATAACCAGATGGTCTCAGAAGTGAGAGCCAACCCAAGCTCAGACGGTTTGACGATGTGGAAAATGACTTCTAGGTATTTATAGATTAAGATTTAAGGCCGATTACAGATTGGTTTGGGAAAATATTCACAACTAGACCAAGGTTACAAAGCTGAACATTTCAATGGCAATTAAAATATAAGATCACCAAGCTGAGGTGGCACTAATTCAATGGACTGGCCATATGCTCGTAAAACCGACCATATGGAAATATGGAATCTTGGTTAGCAACCATATGCCAACAAACTCAGTGTCCTTGATAGTGGAGTGGAGGACGACAAGAGCTCAGATTTTTAGGAAGCCGCTGAATTCCTTATATTTTGTGCCATTCTTTGAACAAGGTCTTTATGTAACGATAAACTATAGATCGTGATGGTGAAATATAGTGAAGATTTTAATAAAAAAAAAAATTGCTAAAATCAGTGATTCATCTCAAATGATTGGTTCGAGGTTCAACCCGGTAAAACTGTAAAAGCCCTAACAGTGGCCTTTAGCCCGAAAAAAAAAAAAAAAATTGGTTCAAGGAATCCTTGGGTGACTTAGAGAATACAAGAGATTTTTTTATGAAATTTAGGATGACACAGTTCAAGTGATGGTAAATAACGGCTGCTGCCCATAAATGCCTACACCCACCCTCAACAAAGTCTCATGATGTATATATGTTGTTACGCCTGAAGACTAAGATGGAACGCCTCATCATCAATAATTGATTCTCTGGTTCTCAGTCAAAGTAAACGATGTCATACTAAAATAGACAAAACATAAAAATCAAATCTGTATTAACTAAATCTTGTCACGAATAAACGCAAATTGCTTTGGATATTATAAGTAAGTGAGTTTGATATGATGATTTTCATAGGTAAATAAACCATATCTCTTAATAGCCCAGCAAGCGCCACGTGATATTTTAAAATTAATCAAGTCAATAGTACTTAAACCTTCTTAAATTTATAGATTCATGACTTTTATAGGTGCTTGTTGATGTTATGTCGGTAATTTAAATTAAACTACTTGCTTTGAATTCATAGATTCGCGGCGCGTGGAACTCGTCCGTGCTCGTTAACACTTACATGTTTCCGATAGACATTAGTGTTTAGTTTCCTGATGCTACTGAAACATATATAAACCATGGAAATAAATAACTTTAAAATAAGCATTTTTTGTTTTATTAGTTGTTTATCATTACAAACTTGTTACATCAAACGCTTACCAAATATGAGAGGACTTTAAGAGATAAGTAATTAACCGTTGATGTTACCGTTTGACTACAAACCTATTATTAAAGAAAGTCTTTGTGGAAAAAGGAGTATCAGCATTATTAGAGAGGATTAGACGAGAGGAAAAATCATTTCATGAAAGTATTTGTGGACTATGTAAAGTTGTTATTAGAATGAGGTCTGCAATGTTGCCCATATTAATATGATATTAATATTAACAGATTACCTACATGACGCAAGTTTTAACAAAATAACAACAGGAGAAATTATAAACGAAGGAATAATTAGCCAAGTGTTGATATGTAAAAATATCACTTCACTAGAGGACTAAAAGAAAAAACCTGTACTCAGTGGATTTAATGCTGTACTTCTAAATTATTGGAGAAATCCAATTAAGACAAACTTATAATAAGTTTATAGAGCAGTCTAACTTTTCCATAACTTTTTTAGAAATTTGATTTCCAAACATTGTTTTACGTGCATTTTCAATAGTTGTTTAATAATTCATTATTATTTCTGAATTTAAAGTTAGGTTAGATCTGAGTATTAGCAAAATTAATGAATTTCAAGTGGAGTTAGAGAAACTTGTATTTTTGACTTTCTAAAATCTTCAAGGATTAATACTCTTCACATTTTATTGCGCCACGTTGATCAAGATCGTCGCCCTTCATATACTGCAATCTCAAAAGAAATAGCTTTTAATTTAAGATCCTAATAAAATAAGCTTTTACTTTACTTTGATTTATCGTTATGAATCTTAGAATATTTAATTTGAAACTACGCAAATAGTTGTCGACGTTTTTTTCTTGGATTTGTGTTAAGAACATCTTGTTAATAATTAATCTTGTTAAAATAATTTGAGAGAATCTTAACAAGAACAAGGAAGGACATGGACTATTTTCGGCCCAGCTACTCGTGCTCTCAATGGCATTAATGAAATATCTATAGAAAAAAACATTTCACTTTTACATACTTATTATAAAATTTGTCATCAAAGTCTTGGCGTTCATTGAATTAGGTCTGTGTCATAAAGTATAGTAATTTAAATAATATTTAAGCTGATGATGATGTTAAAGTGTCAGTGTATTGAAATTAAATAAAATTTTTATCTTATGTTTTAATTATACCTGTATCCTCATGAACAATATTGATTTTAATTTGTTTATAATAATAGGGATATATAGTTTGTTATTTAAACTTAATTTCATTACTGTCTTGAATTTCGTTTAGTGGGCCGTGCAATGTATGGAGAGTGGCCCATGGCTTTTAAATTGTGTTTGTTCATCCATCCGCAGTGCACGTAGAAATATACACATACACACGCGAACTGTTGCGTATCTTAGGGGGTGAGGGTGCCAGGTAAGGCAAAATTAGACTCCTGCGTCACGTACAATTAAACGTACTATACGATGTACATAATATAAATAGTTCTGTCGCGTTATGAAGAACTGAAAACCAATGATGCAAACTGCAGTTCAGAAAATAGAAGGAAAACCTAGTATTCTGGTTTACGACTTCCATGATGCCTAAGCGATACGATGGGAAGTTGGAAACTTTTGTTGCATGTTTTACACCAAAGTTGACATTAGTATGTTATATCTAGATCCTAGTTTTTACAAGTCTTCGAAGACAAGGTGAACCGAGGGGCTTGTGATCCGAGTTTTTGGTACACAGTGGTAGTCCCACACTATATTTCCTTTTTTTTATATTTCCATTGCATTTAAGTTTTTCTTTTTTCCAATCTTATATTCTATAACTAAAGGTAAAACATACCTTTAAATTGCTCTTCCAGCCACGTAATTATCGGTACTTTGCGTTCGCGACTACTACATCAGATTTATTATTAATTGATTTCATGATACACAAATATATTAAATTACGTAGATCCTAAAATATGTGTTATTCCCGTTGGTAATTACTGGTAGTTTTCTTTTGTACCTAAGTCATTATTTACATGCTGTCACTAAAGTATGAACACTGATGTCTGGGTTTACCAACGCCTTATTAGGCTAGACGCACCCTTTTCCCGATAAACTTGTCATCGATAACGACATCGTCTTCTGCAAAGTATGACCTGTGAGTTCATTTTGTAACTGCATTCAACAATGTGGTCATTGCGTGAAATAGTTACTGCTCATACAAAAGTGTAATCATGAAATCATCATGTATAGACTAATCTTATATAACCTGTTGAAGTTACAATTTTTATTATTCGTTGTCGAAGGGTAAGTGGTTTTAAAAGAAAAAAATAATTATAAATTTACGAAATAATTATTAAAGTGTTTATGCATTAGAAATTTTTTAGCTTCTTTTCATGTTTAAACTAATTTACATTGGTTGACTTATTGTATTCAATTTAACATACGATTTATTGAAAGAAATTCCATTTTTTTAGATCGAAGCCAGTGTTACAAAAGACAGTAGAAGCAATATTCGTTGATAGATCTCAAGTGATATATCCTGGTGCTTGTAAGGTTCTCAATTCTACAGCAAGACAACTTAAAATATGTAGAAAAGATCCAGGATTACAGATTGTGCTAGCAAGTGCGAGATCTCAAGCTATAGATGCATGTGAACAAAGCTTCCAATATGATAGGTGGAATTGTTCATTACTTTATAATCGGAAAGCGAAAAAAAGTATTTTCAATAAAATCTACAGAGAAACTGCATTCCTACACGCCTTGGTCGCTGCTTCAATGACTCATGCTGTTGCCAAGGGTTGTGCCTCGGGAGATTTATATCAATGTTCTTGTTTAAGAAAGACAAGACACAACTCAACCCAGTGGAAAGGGAGTGGATGTGGAGATGATTTTAAATATGGAAAAAGGTTAATCAAAAACTTTCTTGATTTAAAACACACGAGTACCGATCAAGTCACAGAGATTTTAAGACAAGATGTTTTAATTGGAATAGATTCCATTGGGGAGCATTTAAAAGAAGTTTGTAAATGCCATGGTTTTTCCGGTTCGTGCACTACTAAAACTTGCTGGAAGAGACTTGGACCTTTTAATTCTGCAATGGGTCTTTTGAAGAAACATTATCATCATGCAGTGAGAAAAAAAATCGTTAATTCCACATCAAACCAACCTTCTAGACCTAAAAGAAGGTTAGAAGTTGAAAGTAATAAGTTGATGTACATTCAACGTACTCCAAATTTGTGTATTAGTACCAAGGGAAGAGTTTGTAAAGATAGAAACAATTGTGCCACTCTGTGTTGTGGGCGTGGTTTTACTATCTCCAAGAAATCTGTTAGCACCAGATGTAGATGCAGGATGAAGAATTGTTGTTTTGTCAATTGTGACACGTGCGTAGAAGAGGTAGACGTTTACACATGTAAATAATAGCTTTACTTTTTAATTTTATACTTTATGAGTTTATTGGTGTATTGCTTATGTAAAACATAGTCGTTGAATTGTTATGTATATTTCTGATATCAGCATAATAGTTTCTTAATAGTCTATTTTTAATATATTGATTTAATTATTTCATGTTGAGAGCAATTGAATATATATATATATATATATATATATATATATATATATATATATATATATATATATATATATATGAATAATATAATATTTACCATTATTAAGCTTATAGAAATACAAAAAAATTACATTTTGATATAAATAAGCAAAGAATTATTTGGTATGTTTTTAAATTTTAATGAAAAAAATAACTGTGATAAAGAAATCTTATGTCATTGGAGAAGAAATCTGTTGAAATTTTTTGGCAATTAAATTTAACTGTGACCTAGTGTTCAAATAATTATTATTATTTTAGTTTATAATAAAATTATTTATTAGATAGATTAGATATATATATTAGATCTCCCTGATGGCGGGCGCGTGTTCGATGACTTGGAGAAGGCCGATTGTATGGCTGACAGTTAGCAACTCCAATGCACTCCCAGTTCGTAATCAATCAACTTATCTCACCATAATAAGGTGAACAAGGAGGTTGCGCGTAGATACTCGCTATCACCGTTGGGTGCTCCGCTCCCTGCGGTAACATATGGTGAAGTGATAGACCAGATTAAAAATCTGAAATCCCGTAATACGCCAGGTGCTGATGGGATATCTAACAAGGTGATTAAATCCCTCCGCAATCACCTGATCTGCCTCCTTGTGACCATTTTCGATGTCCTCTCCAGCTGCTCCTTCCCGGACATCTGGAAGGAGGCTATGGTCATAGGGATTCGCAAACCTGGTAAACCTAGTAGCCTACTACCTAACTACAGATTAGTTTTTAATCAGTCTCCTCAGTTCGCTGGGGAAGATCTATGAAAGGCTGATCCTAGCTAGATTACGTAAATATATAGAGGAGAGGCATCTACTGCCCGATGAGCAGTTTGGGTTCAGAGCTAATCACTCAGCTCCCTCTCAAGTTCTTCGAATCGTGAACTACATCTCTAAACACAAAGACGGAAAGAAACCCAAGAAGACGGGGGCACTGCTCTTTGATGTAGCTAAGGCGTTTGATAAGGTCAGGCATGAGGGCTTAGATTATAAGCTCTATACAATCGGAGTGCCGGATAGACTCATGACCATCATACGAGAATACTTGTCGAACACAGCTTTCGTTATAGCATAGAGGGCACCCTCTCGTTCCCTAGGGCTATTACAGCTAGAGTCCCCAGGGCTCGGTTCTTTCCCCCACTCTTTTCGCACTTTATGTAAGGACATCCCCCCGACAAAAGGTGTCGAGCTGGCACAGTATGCCGACGACACTCTCTCTAGTCAACTCATGGTAACATCAGAACGCTCTGTCCACGTCTTCAAATCTCAGCCAACGCACTAGGCGATTGGTTCAGGAAATGGAGAATCGAAGTGAACCCGGAAAATAATAAAATTATTTAAAAATATTTAGGAGTTACTCTACACCGTAACTTATCATTTTTATCGCATACATCCCGTAGGCTCGATTATAGCGCTTTCAAATGTTGCAAAACAAAATTCTCCTTAAGGTGACAGACGCTCCATGGTTTGTAAGAAACTCGGAATTACACCGAGACCTTAAGATACCCTCCATAAGGAAGTACTTTAAAGAAATATCTCTACGATATTTCAATTCGATTGTAAATCACCCTAACCCGTTAGTGGTAGCAGCAGGTGACTACACGCCCGTGAGGGACACCCCTCGTAACACAAGACGTCCTAAATACGCAATCATAATGCCTGGTGATATTCTGACGGCAAACATTAACTTTTACACAGTGCCGTCCGCGCCGAGCGACAAAGGCTTAACCGCGGACCGACAAACGTCACCGACGCGCACACACACCAACATTACACAATGCATACATGTAAATTCAGACACGCCACATCGCACTCGCTGGCGAGAGCGACGTCGTCTTCCTCGCACAGAACGCCGCTTCTAAATATTGACCTGTCCTCCCTTTAGATAGCAATCCGAGTCGAGTTTTCGTACCGCCTTATGAAGGGCCCTCGGATCGTATTATCGCCCCCCTCTGATGTCGTCGACGTTCTTCGTCCACAGGGATCGGAGTGCAGCGGTGGTGTAGCAGCAGTCTTCACGCCAGCTTCGTTATTGTCTCCCTACTCAGCGAGCCTCCCGCTCGCGAGTCTAATTAGATAAAGCTGTAAAGGTCTCTGGACCAACAGCAATACTAATACAAAAAAAATCCGTAATTGGATCTGATAATAAATAGATTAGAATAGATCAGGAGAGATTTCAACGGCATCTGTTGTTGTCTTAGGAAATCTTTTTACATTATGACTACAACTGTAGGTTTCTAACTGGTAAAGGTCGGTAGGTCACTAAATTTAATACTAGAGTGATCAAAGTTTGCTCAGATCTAATAAGTAGAAGTTATAATTTATAGTTGTATGTTGAAAAAAAAATCTAACGTATTTATAAAACGAGTTTATGATTAATAAGTTTAATCAAGGTACATCGAGTAAAGAATACTAACGTTTATGAAACAAAATGACATCTATGTGTCATGTATATAAATAAAAATCATGTGCTTTTCTCAAATGGGAAACCTATTGTAAATATTCAATAGATGGCAGTTAACTGTAATACAGTTCACACCTATATTATCTGGTTACAATATTTCTTTGTGTCACAAGATGGCGTTACTTACAGTTTATCTCAACATATTGAAGCAAAGTAACATTATTTTTATTCAATAACAAGTACAAAATATTGAATGAGTAGAAAAAATATCAAATTCAAAGTCAATACACATTTTCTTTAACTCAGAATTCCTGTTAGTCAGTCAACTTTAATTCGATTTCTCATATTATTTAGCAGCATCGCGCGAATGAAGATGCACCTGCGATAAGATCAACTTAATTCATGTCGAACGCGAAATCTTATACGCGTGGAAAACATTATCGCGAAATACGCTAAATGTTTTCTTGCTTAAATTTAATGCTTAAATGGTTAACAGCTGTGCGTATCATAAAGGTTAGTACTTATTTTAATTGTGAATTTATATTTCAATAATTGTCAGGTTTAAGATAATAAGTATTTTTATAAATAAGTAATAATAAAAGTATTTCTTTATTCTCAGTACATTCGCAAATTGTTATTCGTAAATCTTAAATTATTCATTTATTTATTTACTCTTTATTGCATTTTTCTTAAGAAAATAAGAGGTTCACAAGTGGCGGACTTAATGCAAAAGGCATTCTTTACCAGTCAACCCAAGGTGTGGTGAGATAATTGTGATAGATGTAGTAATAAACAAGTTGATAAAATTTTAATAGCTAACATAATATATACAAATAAACAATGATACAAACATATATAGATATATATTGTATACATTATACATATATGAATACAATTGTATTGTATATACATAGCGGTAGCTACCAATAAATTTCATAAAGGATGGAATTATCTTAAAATTGCTTTTATTACTTAATTAACTACAACATTTTGTATTATTATTATCAATTAAAATCAGTTTAAGTTAGTTTTATAATTTAGTTTATTCTATGTCTATGCCGTAAAGTAATCGTAAAGCCGTAAAAATGAAAGAGAAGATAGGTTAGTAGAGAAGAATCATAAGCATGCAATTTTGTTGTAAAAGTAAGAAATTTTAAAAAATAATGTATTAGTAAATTGAAGGTATTATTAATATTAAACTTTTGTGATAGGGAAATTTCTATGATTTTAATGATTCTTCAATTTTTCTTTATTGAGTTTTGGATCTTTATCTATTAGCCTGTTGTTATATAACTAAACTGGACTGATACGTATTGTGACACTGTATATAAATAAACAACTGCGGCGAGATCTATGCGATGCGAACAAAGTGGCAGGCTCAAGTTTTTCATAAATTGGTGTATTTTATTTTTTTCGTCATTCTATACTTTGGTCATCGGTCTTAAAAAAGATATCTATATTCATTAAGAGTAATTGGAATAGTTCTCACGCTTGATCCGCTCGTTGCGAAGTATGTGAGATAATACAAAAAATTACAGCAACAATCCCTCTGCTAGCTACAAGATGAAGAGAATCTAATTGATATTTTAAAATAAAAGCCAATTAATCAAGCCAAACTATCGTAACATTAGCTGATTTCAATTTCTTCAAACGGGTTCTTTTAAGCATAACCTTGGTAAATAACATACATAATCTTAGTAAATTTTTAAAGACGATTAAAAAATCAATCCCAACTCCCAATAAGACAGTCCCCTTTTAATAATAGCACGAAAATTAATGACTATCACGGCCAGAGTGTATTACTAGCCTAAAGATCGGGCTACATTATTATTATGACGCCTATAATTGACCCATAAACCATTAAGGCTCACCACAAAATTGCGGTTTGTTTTCGATGCCAACTCACATAATTACGAGAACGTTATTAATGTAAAAAAGTTAAAAAACGGCAGCGTCGAGATTTATTTATTTATTGACCTCGCCGCGAGAGCGACGGCTACTATCGGTCGGGCTCGATTCTTACTCATATAAATGTTTTTATATTACCAATATATACATAATTAATTTTATGATATAATATCATCAATTGTTACTAAGTGGTTGCACAAACAATATAATACCTAATTGGATAAAGATTTTTTATGCGCTTTTTCAATATCGGCGAACTTTAGCATAGCTAAACACGTTCGATTATAATCGATATTCTTTCGAGTTGCATTAGTAAAGGTCATCATGAGCTAGCCGAGACAATGCCAATAAAAATTATGTTATCCCAACCAATTACCGGCTATTAAACAAAGCCTTTTATTGCCTAATGTAATCCTCAGCATCGCTGTTAAATTTAATACAAGTTTTTTCTTTATTTGTGACTCGCGGGTCCGTATTTTTAATTCATTAGGAACATTTTTTCATTAAATCCTTTTAATTGAATTTTGTTTTTGAATGAATAATAACAGGCTTGTATTTATATGTCCCATACGTGAACAGGTAAACGTTTTATTGTTTACCAAATAAATCGTGTATTAATCTCTACCTTTAGGATTTAATATGATGAATTGATTAAATACAGATGTCTTTATAATTGCCGTTTTTTTCTTACATCAGTAGTCATTAGGTTATTTTTTAATTTTATTGACATTTATATATTTTAATGATATACTTGTAATAATAATAATAATATTAGCCCTCAAGTGTTGTATTCTAACTGGGCAGGCAGAGATGGCAAATTATTAGAGATTAGTACTTCATTCAGCTTTTCAAAAGATACAGGAAGTGCTAGCTGCAGTAAAAATGGGGCACAGGTCATCTCCATCTCAGTCCTCAGGGATGATAGCGCATGGATGAATGTAAGTGTTGTAGAATACAGGCATCACATAACATGAGGTCAACTGTCGTTTATCATCCTTAGTATCATAAAAAAACCAAATAACGTAAGACGGTAATGAATTGGTACCAACTAGTTGGAATACAAAGTCACGACAACTATATAGTAAGTTCGACGTCCTTATCGAAACGTCCTAAACAGACTCGTTGAGCTAATGATTACTAAGAAAGACTTAAATGATGGCGTTAGAAAATTTTTGAAATATCTTTAAGAAAAGTGTATAAAATTACTTTTTATCTATTTTATCTATCTTTAGATATGTCTAGTAATATGTTCAAAGTAATATACCTATAGTATGGTTCATTTAAAATTTCCTTCTTTCTTTGTTTTTTTTTTGGAAACGCATATCTCAACCTCACATATACGGATTCGTCTCGGAAGGGGAAAACCGTAACCGTTTGTCCCCCTCCGGCTCGGGCTCCCACGAAAATCAGTGTCAATCTCTTTTTGGAATGTTCAGGATGCCCCGAGTCACGGAAACCTCAACATTATCAGTCCACCCTTCTAGCTAAAGGACCAGATGATGATATTAATTTATCCCTAATGGGAAAGGCAAAGGACTTTAGTCCATACAGCCAGGTCTTGTTCGTATGATGGTTGGTCTGAAACCCTAAAGGACAAGAATTGCGACCGACAGATGGCGACTATCCCAAATCATACTACTTAATAATGTGAATTGGCATCACAAGCATGGGGAAACAGTTGCGTTCTTAAATTATACTGCATA
Organism: Teinopalpus imperialis; assembly: GCA_029286865.1. Lineage (NCBI taxonomy): Eukaryota > Metazoa > Arthropoda > Insecta > Lepidoptera > Papilionidae > Teinopalpus > Teinopalpus imperialis. The sequence continues at coordinate 2,034,757 of JAGSMU010000012.1, forward strand.
GACTGGTGGTAACTGTTTAAACTATTAAAACATTTTTGAAGTCTTAGTTAAATCTGATACTGTGAAGCAAAAATATAAAGAAGAACTATGATCATAGTATAAAGATGCTGAAATATGTAGAATGAAATATTTATGCGGTAGAATAAAAAAAAACAATATAAAATGAATAACACCTTTGATGAGTTTATATTTATTTGTATGCTCAAACAAAAAAAGGTAGAATTTCATTAGAAGAAAGTAACATTATCAAATAAACAGGCTAAGCTGCTGATACGGAATATCCAACGGAAATCGGATGTCGGGACGCATTATTTATGTTTGCTTAAACCGATGGAGATGTCGATATGACGCATGAAGACGTAAAATACCTTGCTTTTTGTTTTGTACGTCTGTCTGTTGAGCTGGGATCGACTAATTAATTATGTATAATAATGCGATATTATGCATACGTATCGCATCACACAGATCGATTCGTCCGACCGATGCTTATGACATGCGTTTTAAATTTTTAGGAATCCGTAACTAAATATTATGCCGGTGCGCTGTCGGCCTTTTAGATGCTGGTCATAGATACACTATAAATATGACAGTAATTAAACTTTTGAACCGCACTTACCATTGACTGAACCTCTCGTTTCTACATTTTCACACTTCTAACCTCTTTCGACTATCAACGATATGAGAATTATATTCGCTAAAATTATATATTGATTATTCTGAAATCTTTCACAAAAGTTTCCGAACACTTGTCTTTAGTTGAGACGATATGCGATGGTGAATTGTCTAATTTTTTTTGAAATACTCTTTAAAAAAGAACTAAATTGTGGTTATAATACCAGAACTCTTTACTTATTGTTATTCGATAAATTAAAACTTATTATAAGTCGAACGAGCACTCTAATCAATATCGTGCTCTTTAGGGTATTTATCACTAACTACCTACATTTCAATTTTCTAAAGTTTTATGCCAATTTGTGGTATAAACTGTATAAATGGCGCAAATTTTAATATTAATTTATAAATAATTAACATTCGTAAGACATTACAAAATTCTTAAACCACAAAAAAGAAAATTTCAGGCAACTCAACTTAAAAGATTCTTTATCCTATAAAATTTGGGTTGGGTTTTTGAAATGATTTTCCTTTAATATATTTCTACTTTTTTACATAATAATTTCTTAATGATAATAGACATCCATATGGAAATGGATTTATTATCATAAAAAATATTAAGTCATAATGTAATTGTTATAATTAAGGGGGAAGATGTTTTATAGTTTATATATATTTGTTCAAATATTACGAATGCAGTTGCTTCTGTTGTCAACTTAGAAATGGATATTACATCAGTCCCGTCGTCAATGATCAGTTTTGAAGTGTAAAGACCTGCATATTTGAGAAAAATATTTCAAGGTCAAGTGAATACCACTTCGTTTAGGCTCGGCAATGGAAAAAACTTACTCTCAGCCGAAAATTTATTGTACTCGTATAAATAATTTAACTTAATAATTTTAAACTTACAAATACAATGATACCACCCACGCAAGAAAATGAACAATTACTATTATCTTCATGTAATTTATTTACAAAATTACATAAAAAGGGCAGCGATAGTTTTTTTCAATACTCAGCAGACTTAACCCTAAACTTAAAACGATCCTAAATAGTCATTTAAAACTTGTATAAAGCACTGTCAACTACACTCAACGGATTAGAAAACAAAACAGCCTTTCTTCATTACGTATTTAGTAAAATTTGACAAAGGCTTAACAGTTGAAATCACAGCTATGGATAATTAGGGATTTCTATAACCTCACACATTGCTATTTTTTCGGTAGTCGATACTTGTTCGTCCGAATATGAAGTTATTATTGAAAAGTCATTGAATCGGAAAACGGGCAAGCATTAACCAAATCTTCAAAGTTGTTTTGAGACAGTTAAATTTACAAGAAATTTAAACTTTTAAAAAAACGAATAGGTACTTAATTGTCAATCAGTGAGAATGGGTTTTGAGACAATTTATTTTACATTATTATTAGAATATCTACGCTAAAAATATTACATCTAAGATAAATAAAATTCACGTATATAATGTTTGTACGTAACGGATAAAACATCTATGCAATATAACGAAATTACAAAACAATAAAAGTGTCATTTAACGAAATATGATTTATGATCTAGAATCTCAAAAAATCTGGAGTCAAGTATATCTTGGCTTTTTACTCTGACATTGGCGAGATAAAATGTATAGGTTGGAACGTACAATGTTATTAAATTCGCAAAATAAGCCAGTAAAGTTTCAACGCAAGCCGGGTGCGTTACAAAGAAGATTATATCATCCCTCGCCGAAGCGAATGCTGCCAATTATCTGGATAAGCACTTAACTAAAAAATCTGTACGCACACGCACATCTTGCTCACTTACCTGCCCCTTGAATGGTGAATGTGTCCATTTGATCTTTACACAATAGCGCAAGGATCAATAAACGAGCAAATATTTGTTTGTGACAGAAATTACAGTTACTTCTTCCTTTACGTAGGCTCTGGTGCATATGATTCGTAACAAACAAAGAAAATTGCGTTTGTACATAGATTTTTAAGGATTAAATAGAAATATATTTTATGTCTTTTTACGTTGCAGAGAGATCTAACTACAACTTGAATAGCTCGAATGGGGAAGGACCACGCCTTTATAGAATACCAATAGACACGTAAAATAATAGCATAAAATAATAAACAGTGTTTCGTTTGCTGTATTAGATTCTGGGACCCAATTACAGGTAACATAAGTGTAATCAAGGGTGAGGACACACGTGTATCTTGAATCTTTGTTGAGTTCCTTGATCTTTTTCATCGTTCGCAGTTATCACACACCATGAAGTGAACTGTATACTAGTTTGTTTACCTAAATATTATTAAAAAAATATAATTAAGTATATTTAAGTATACACAGGAATCTTCACAGTAGCAGTCTCGCACGGGGATGATAGCGTATTTATTCTACTTCTTACTACTGTTAAGAAACAATTACACGAAGGTGAAACCATGTGATTTATAACCCGTGAAATTTTATAATAGTTATTTAAACAAGTAAAAGAGCTTTATGAATTTATAAAGAATCTAGAACATAGAAGAAGTATACTTTTGAAAATCGCAAAGATTTTATGTGTACATTTTAGTATCAAGCTATGTTTTCAGCAAAAAAAACTTTCCATAAATAAACGACCACTTGCTATTCCCAGTTACTAATAAATAGTTCCATTGTCTATATCCGAAATTCTCCATCATGTGTATATTAAGATTGTAATAAATTCATAAGAAAATAGGATCATCCCTATTGGTTCAGTGCTAAACGAAGACAGACCATACTACTAATGACACCTTTGATGATGGGATGGAAAAAGAATCGATCCTGAAAAAAAAAACGTATTTTTAAAATGTTTTATTAGCATTATTTACGCTCCATCATGTTAGTACAGCTAAATTAAACGATAGTTTCATAAAAAATACATTACTTTACTACAAAAAAAAACCAGTAATGAAACACAAAATCAAATCAGCTGAAGCTAGGATTAACGAACGCCCGGGCGCGGCGGCGGCACTAACACCGCGGAAATGATCAAAGTGCCGTCAACGGCGGCCACGGCCCACCGCAAATGGAGCGGATTGTTTTGGCGGGATTAGTATTTTTAGTTTTTGAGACAGTTTCGCCCGTGCGTTCGTTGGTCCGAGCATCAGCTATTTTTGACTTTGTGTTTCATTGCTGGTTTTTATTTTTAGTCTCCTAATACCCTGTATATTTATTATTTATGTTCCATAGATAACAAGTTTACAAGGGCGGACTTAATGCACAGTGGATTTCTCTACCAGTCAACCCTGGGAGGAGAGAATATGTTGGTAGGTATAAAAATAAAAAAACGTTATTTAGATAAAAATATCAAATTATACATAACAAAATAATACATACATAACAATATAAATATACTATGTTACTATAATATAAAAATAAATTACATATATATTATAGTGCCGCAAACACAGGGCACTGACTCGTCGTCTTCGTCCCTATTCCGATGTAATACATGTACAATAAGTGTCAAATACATTGGACATACACAATACACCTAAACCCTAAAACCAAAAATTATACAAATGTACAAATATTCCTCTGCTGGGCATCGAACCCTGCGACGCAACAGCCAGGTACTCTAATAACTACTCCACACGATCATCAATATGTTTTCGAGTGCCGTATATAATATAAAAAAATATAAATTAACATACGCACTAAAATAGAGTATTAAGAACATACGAGTATTATTAAGATACTCCACCGATCTTAAATCAGTTAATTTAATAATTGCGAAATAAACTATAGCTGACATTTTATAGATTTATAGTACATAAGCTACAATTTTCTTAGCATGTAATTGTTACTAAAGTACAAAACCAAAGTATTTGCATAACTGAAATTAAAAGCAAAGGGAGTTTTCTCCTTTTTATACATCTTATATTTTATTTATATAACTACCAAAAAGTGTTCGCTAGCAATACTTCACCCCTTTCATTTATTGCCGAAATTGAAATAGTCTAGCGAGGGCATTAAATGTAAACTCAAAGGTTCTCATTATTTAATTAAGAGTGGCCCAAAAGGCTCCAAGTTGAAGCCCGTTGATAATCAGGAATGACGTTCGGCTGGACCGGTGTAGTTGCGTTAATAATTTTAATCTCTTCATTCGTGTCGAGGGACGGGTTGAGTCATCGAGTCAATTCTATTAAGCTCATAGTTTAAATCTTCTACGGCTGTAATGTCTTACTTAAGGCTTAGTGTAGATAAAATTCTAGATGTAACTATTCACGAATTAGCTTTATTTTAATTATTTTTTTGATTTAAGTTATAAACTTACTTCTATCCTTTAGTGGATTTAAGGTGGAAATAAAGCAAAATAAATACAAAGATTCATCCATCCTCTAGGCAATGGCGAAGAGAATCCGTTTAAGAATGCACCGTGTGAAGGTGTGCAAATAACTAGTTTTTATTATTATGGTTAGTCTAAAATCAAATTAATTATAGAAGATATATATATATACATATAATATAAGTTTTGGGTATCCTCTATATAAATAAAATGAAGTTTTCTATTCAAATCGGGGTATACAATAAGTGGTATTACATTTTATCTCGAAGTTAATAGGTTCCTAACCTGACAGAAGATGAGCTTATCGCCGTATGTCAGACACTAATATTAGGATATAGGAGTTTTTTAATGTCCGCTAAATATTATAAATTCGAAAATCGTAAACTCATTGTTATAAGCCAGATGTAAATTGAACCTACGGCAGCTAAATCGTGAATCTCACGTTCTAGCCATTAAGCTTCGATATGAATAAGAACTTTTTTTTAATTATTAAACAAATCTGTTTTTGTAATATCTATAGCGTTCATGAAAAATAAAATGTCAATATTTCCTTACGTAAAACAACATCTGGTTACTAATTAATTCGTCATACCCGAACTCAGGTCTTATCATATGAAATAAAAAAAGTCATATTGTTATACGTACGAATTTAATTCACAGAATCAAAATTTAATCTACTATTTGCCTAGCTTTTATAGCTGCTAAAATAATGTAATAAAATTAGTGTTAGGTTTGTTATTAGATAGAGACAAATTAAGTAATAGCTTTTAGCACAACTATCAGCTAAAAGTAAATTATAATTACTGCAACACTAAGCGCTATTATGCTGCACCTGAACGTAAATTAACGTTAACGATAAGTTTGTTGTTTAGATTACTAGAATGGTAATGAAGTTAATAACGGAAGTTAATAACTGATAATGTCCAATTTCATTCTAACATGAAATGAATTGAAATCTCAAGCGGTTATAGCTCCATGGCTAGGAAGTACACCTTATTGTTTAACAATCTAATTTCTGTTGTCATAAGTGAATTTTATTTTTGGATTTTAACATTTAAATGATCACTTGTTAACATATGTGCATGGGGATAATGTCATGTTTGGCATCGTATAATCTAAAGATATAAGATACCGGACGGTATACCTATATTTTATTTAAAATGTCTAGATTCTCCAAGTGTTACTTAATATGCACAGTGCTGGTAACAAACCCGAAGATTAAATGTCAATGTTTTATTAACACAAAATTTTGCAATACGACGTAATTTCTTATTTGTACATATTTTTACTGAATAATGGATTAAGATAATTTAAAAAACAATTAGAATCCACTACTTAGCTATTTTTGTATTTATTTTTCCTCTGTAGACTCGAAAAGTAATGGACGAACTCATAAGTTTGCTTTGAAACGGGAAGGTCCACTCTGTCACAATATACCATTGTGATATAATATCATACCGCTGCCGCGTGTCGTGTGGTATACGAGACTGGAGACCCGATTGCTGGTACAGGCCTTACTACTCAGTTCTCAAGGATAACAACGCATACGCATTTTGAATATTTGCCAAGGATGGAAATAGGTATTTATTGGCCTGACCCCTAGTGATATAACAAGGACTCGTTTTGTGAAAAGAGTTGGTGTTGGCATTTATATATATAAAAAAAGGAAGCGCTACTAAAGCAAACTCAGCCGTAAAAGGTAGTTTATAAATATTCATTAACAAAAATATCAATTAACAAAATTACAACGAAGCGATTTATTTAATTTTTCCACATGTAGCAATATTTTTTTCTTATTCCGAATTTAACACAAATAAACTTTTTGCACCACCACAAAAATAATAAGGCGACAAAATCCCAGGTTATGCATGACCATTGTATCTCTTAAATAAATTATGCATGACAACATCAATGTTTTATTTAACACATAGCAAAGTTTCGCTTTCAACACATTTCTTTGCGGACTCCCCGTAGAGACTTTACCATTCTATTGTGTTAAGGTATAGGCTTATAGCGTCGTATGTCGTTTATTAATAATCTGAGATATATAAGTTATTAATTTATAGAGCATAACAATATTAGGAAACCTTCATTTCATACGCAGAACCGGGAGAGAGAGCAAAACAGAATGTACAAATCTATTTATTTCTATATATTATAAAAATCGATATATATTTTTTCTCATAAAACCCTTCAAATTTCCGCCACGAGATTGATGGATGGGTTATGTTGTATTTCAACCAGGCAGAATCACGTGATGTTGCTCTCCAAAGTTGAAGTACTTGGTCGGGAGTACGGAAACCCTTGTTCACACAACCGTAGGCCTGAACATCAGTCATTGAAAGACCTATTTGTATTTAAGGGTTGAGGTGTAACAAGAGGGATAGACATAAAAGGTTGTTGTATCACGGTTTAGGATTTTGTGAGAACAAAATTAACGCTATTATCAAAGGCCGCATTTAATCGCCATTTTCTATCAGGTGGGGTCGAGGCAAAATGTTAGATAGTAAAGGCTATAGTCAATCATTAAAATAAAAAGTTGCAATACGTTTGCCATTTATGTCTTGTCGTCAAGTTTCATGTAGACAACCGTGACCAATGGTACGTTCCCTTGGGATTAAGTTCCTCCTGAATGAATACTGCATCGAACGTGGCCTAACTACCAAATTAATTTTTCAACTTTAGAGACATATAGGGACAAAGAGATTTAAATTAGTATTATTAACCGCCTACTTTTTGTGTTTTACACCAAACGGTTTTGCGTTTATTTTTTCATCGTGACGTAGATTGGATTGACAGGTTGGACAGGTTAAAAATCCTTGTCTGGAAGTATCAACAATCAAGACGAGCTTACAGTGACAATGTTTTGTTTACTTATTGAGTGTAAATTCTACCAAAGGAGTAATGTACATTTTTTCTATGGGAATGATATCAGACCGAATATGATATCAGACATATAGATATATTCATTATCATGATCATTATCTCGACATATTTTTAGATCATTGCTAAACTGTGCCTGGTCTAGACTGCACAATATCAGCATTCAATGAGTTCCAAATGGAGCCAAAGGAATTCCCAATAATAGTAGAAATTCCTAGCTACCCCAAGATATAACAATATTAAAAATAATTAAGGTCGAATCGAAAACGACGTCCCACGGTTCTTTTATCCATCAGTGAGATGCTGGTGAAGTAATGTCAAAAATTCAAATTTAAAAACTAATTTCAACATTCAACCGTATTTTTGTGTCAGTGTGCTGTCAATTGAGTGCGCGTTAGAAATGAGAGAGTGGTATTCCAAATTAACAAAACCATTATTTTGTTTTCATTTGCAAACTATTGTTTTTTTTTATTGAATCGAGGATGACAACGCAGTTCCAGTTCACCTAATGGTAGGTGATTCCTGTGGCTCATGACATCATACTGCAGTTGCGTTCACTTGCTCACCAGTAATAATTGTATGTATCAACGACATAGTAAGTTTCGTCTTAGATGCTAGATCATTAATTTAAAATACAAACCTGAACGCCTATATACCTTTACATCTAAGGTGGAGAAGAATGGACCAGTAGAGTCCTTTCACGTCACTGTTAGCAACGGAAGGAGGGTAAGTTATAACTAGTTTGTACATTGTTATGAACCTTCAATTAATTAAAATCCCTTATTACTTTTTATTACTGTAAGAATATGGTATGCCTGTTTGGAACATTCGAGGCTTTTCTTATTCACATTAGTTCAACATGGGGGGAATTATTAAATTTTATTTTGTGGTCACATGTATGGTTTAACGCTTTTAATATTATTACATATTATATTAAATTCATGGTACACGGTCGTTGCTACCATTTAGAGAATTAATGATTATACTATTAACTTTCTTTAAAATACCAAGAAAATAGGGGCATTAAAAGTAACGCTATGATTTGTATCAGTAGGGAGACCATTAAAAATATTAACACCACAAGGACTAGATATTTTAATTAACGTTTCTCTCATACTCTTCAATTAGTTTATTTTTTTCAATTAATAATGTTAAGTACGTACACGATTAAGTCGAAGCGTGTTTGCGTGTTAAAATAATCGTGTGTCCAACGCACCTCTGTGAGATTGTAATCTTTGCCGAATGAATGCAAAAAGTTTTAGTGTGAATGAAAGCCCGTATCTACACCGAAGCTTAATCACAACCATGGCTTTATAATAATCTAGTATCCCGCACGTCTCTGTCTGGATATTTTGGTTCGGTGGTAATATGTCTGGCATCTTAATGTATTGCTACCGATCGATTTATACTATTTTTTTTAATAAAGTCGTAACTTTTCTGTGTATTGCAGCAGTAAGTATATATATATTTGATAAAATATTCCCTTATTGTATGATTTGTCTAGATATACTACATACACATTTAATTTCTAATTAGTTTGTTTGATTAGAATGTTTGTACACACTGGGAGACGTAGTTGAGCTTTTTATGTATATAAAATAATTAACAATTATTACCTAAACCTAGATTCTGTTGATGTTGATGCTGTTGCCTATGCGGCTCTTACAGCTTCATCGGACACAGGGCTCATGAAAGTGAGGAGTCCACGAACTAATTATAGGGCTTGGTTCTCTTACGTATGCAAAGCGCTCATAGACTGAGCGTGTCGGTCTGCTCTGATCACGTTCCTATTTGATTGACCTAAGTTGCCAATTCCCTAGCTACATCGGACACAGGGCTCATGAAACTGAGGAGTCCACGAACTAGTTATAGGGTTTGGTTCTCTTACTTATGCAAAGCGCTCATAGACTGAGCGTATCGGTCTGCTCTGATCACGTTCCTATTTGATTGACCTAAGTTGCCAATTCCCTAGCTATTAGAAGATTCTCCAGAGTGGAGAATGGATGGTGATGTCTACTGACCGTCCGAGGTTAGGTATTCGGACCTAGCCTCTGACGGACGCCACCTGTTGTCTGGTAGTAGGTCGTAGGTTGCGGCGTTTACCACTAGCGGGTTAGAGTGTGAAAGCGCTTTCGCGAAGAAGAGCTGTGAAATAGACGGAAAGTATTCCGGAATTGTGACGAGATGGAAGTCACTGTGCAGATGAATGTCGCGCTGGTACGGTTCTTCTCCGGTCGCTATTAGGGTGAAACGGTATTGGACCGTCTGTAAGAGATTTAATTTGTTTGCGGCTACGTGGGTGAAGACGACGCTAGCGTAGGCCATAATTGGTCTTACGCAGGACGTACTATATAGCTGGAGTTTATATCTTAGGGACATTTTACTATTGGCGCAGATGAGCTGGTGTAGCTGGCTCATGACAAATGCGGTCTTATTCCTCGCATTTCTGATATGCGGACGCAAACTAAGTTTTCGGTCAAAGGTGACCCCTAAGTAGTTTCTACCCATGGAACGTGTCGGTCGAAGATCGTGATTTGTCCTAGCTTTCTGCGGCTAGGTACTGTTTCCGTGCAGAATGGATTGACTGAGCCTCTCCAGAAGAAGACGGCTGCACTTTTGTCCGGGTTAATTTCGATTCTCCATAACCGAAACCAATCGGTGAGGCGATTGGCTGCGGCTTGGAGACGAATGGTAATACGGCTTTTGTGTACGTTTGAATAATATAGGGCAATATCGTCTGCGAAAAGCGCGAGACTGACCTTTCAGAATGTCACTTGTGTAAAGTGAGAATAATGAGGGAGAGAGAACGGAGCCCTGAGGATCTCCCGCTAGGAGCAGCCGGCTTGAGGAGCGCTTGCCGTCGATTCGATATCGGAAAGGGCGATTCAACAAGAAGGCTTGTATGATGTGTACGAGCCTGTCCGGTATGTTTTGAGAGTGAAGTTTATAAATTAAATCGCTATGCCAGACTTTGTCGAATGCCTTTGCGAAATCGAAAAATAGTACACCAGTATCTACTGGGTTTTTGAGGGTGAGCCTTGCAAGAATGTGTTCCGTTAATCGGAAGGCCTGTGGAGTGCGTATTCCTTAGTTTTGTTCCAAATTTAATTCCAAACTGTTCGTCGGGAAGTAATCTATTAGCTAGGACGTGTTCTTTTAGTCGCCTAAGAATAATCCACTCGTATACCATGACCATGGAGAACAGCAGGCTGATAGGGCGATAGCTACTGGGAAGGTTCCGCGGTTTGTGCGGTTTGGGAATCCCGATGACATCCTTCCAGGCATCCGGGAAGGAGCAGCTGGAGAGGAACGTGTTGTATATTGCTACTAGGAGGCAAATAATATTAGCGGGAAGCGATTTAAGTATTTTATTGTTAATCCCGTTGGGACCGGGAGCTGACCTGTTTTTTATAATGTCTGCGACCTCGTCTGTGGTCACAGGTTCCAGTTGTTCACCTGCTGGTGGTAACGCTGCCCTAATTGACATGTCGACGTCTACCTTGAAAACCTTTTGGCGCAGTCTAACGTGATTTACGTCTGTCGGGTATCTATCGTAACGCTTTGCCGGGCGATTTTTTGACCTTATCAGTCGATGGAGACTCGAGGGAAGGACCCCGAATTGATCAGTCGACGTGAGGACCACCCTTTTCCGAGTCTTCGACGGCAAAGGTAAGGTGTGAAGTTAAAGAGTCGATCGCCCGATACGCCTTTTCAGGTGAGTCAATCTCGTTAGGAATAGCGTCTAGCTGCTGGGTGGTCGTGGGTCTGAGTTTACCTTCGAGAGTACGCCAGTCCACTATGATTTTGGTCTGAGGGACCTGGCCTGCCGACTGGCCCAGCCTGAGGAGCACCGGCCTGTGGTCCGACAGTTCGTGTAGCGGCTCGATGGAGTCGATCGCTAGGGTGATCTTTTTAATTAGCGCAATGTCTGGTACGTCGGGTGTTTGATGTGCAGTGTTTAGAGCGTACCGTGACAGGGAGTCGGAGGCTATAACATCGAAGTTATATGAGCACATAAGGTCGTGAAGCGACCTGCCGTTTCTGTTCTGCCTTATCGAGTGCCAGGAGGTATGTTTGCTATTTAGATCGCCCGCTATGACCTAGGTTAATTAAGGTCCTGATGTCCGATTCTAGAATGGTTTTCGTCGGTGATAGATAAACCGAGGCGATAACTATCGGGCTATGACCTGTCATAGCCACCCTATGCGTGGTAGCTTCGATGTTCGTTAATCGCCGAACCTCGAGTGCTACGCAGTGCAAGCACCTTTTTTAGTAGATCGGTGTGTGCTGCCTTTGGGGTCGGTCAGCCTTTCACCACGGATGATGTTGTAGTTTGCGATTTTGGGATCGCGGTGGCCAGGTTTCTTGCACTGGCACAACGTCGATGTTGTGTTCCTTTAAATGGATCGCTACTTCATCTTACTTACTCTTACTTCACTTTTAGGTGAGTTAGCTATTGAGAGACCGAGTTACGGGGTAGCCCGACGGGGCATTGGGCCATTTTGAAGTGCCCAGAAGATGCGAATGGTTCCCATGGACTCTTCAGTGATCTGCAACATCTCGAACAGGCCTGCTGGAGGCGGATCCCCATGTTGGTGAGTTCCTCCAGGGCGTTTAGACCGAGTGAACTTATAACAATTAAAGAGTAGGAGATTGGGTTTTGCATACCCTGAGGTTGAGAGGGTGTAACCTGCACTGGAGTGGCAGGCTGCACCGGGGAAGGGTTCGGCCTTGAGATAGGCGCGTCTGGCTTGCGCGCCATTGCTGGCGGCATTGCCCGGGCTGAATTTGCAGGGGCCTTAACTGGCCTTGTAACGGAGAAGCGGGATGTGGAGCTGGAGCTGGAGCTGCAGCTGGAGTGGGGGCGGTCCTGGGAGCAGGCGCAGCCTTAAAAGTGATGGTAGGGGCCGATTGAAAAGCCTCTGTGGCTTTTTTGGCCTTGGCTTTTTTGCCATTGTGGCATTGCATTATGTAGCACCCGCGATAACTGGCTGGGTGACCCTCCGCCTCGCATGGGCAGCACGCCGGGGGTTTGTTCACTCCAGTCGGGCGGAAGCATTCTGGTTTGCCGCCGTAATATTGGAAGCGGTGGCATTGTCCGACCAGTCCGCGCCTGAGGGGGCCTCAACGGATATGCTGGTGAGGCCGCACAATGATTTTAAATTAAAAATGGCCTTCTCTTCTAGAGTCAGGTCCAGGGTGGCCAGAATGAGGGGCATAGGCTTTTTTGTGCGAGGATCAGTCATCCTGCGCGCTTCAAAAATAGGGAGATTTTGAGCCTTGAGGGATTCTAATATCTCCTCTAGCTCAGTCTCGAATGGTAAACCTCTGATAACTACGCGGAGTTTACGTTCCTCCGGGAGGGCATAGGTGTGAAAACCTATGTTTTACTCGCGCAGAAGTTTTGTGGCCACGCGGAAGTATCCAACGGTAGAAAGGTTAATTCTGATCCCCTGCGGGGTGTTTTGTGCCTTCGGGCAACTTATTTTGTTCGTTGTGAACTATTTGGACACGTCAGTCTATTTAGATTTCTCCTGCGAGATGATTGGAGCCCTCTCCCAATTTTCTTTGCTTTACTTTCTCGGCTTTACTTTGCACTCCGCGGGGGGCGCTTGGATTTGGCGAGCCTGAGGGGCTGCCTTCTTCGTCGGCATGGCGGTCGGGGAGGCCGATCCTGGCCTCACTAAGGTGGCTTTGTTAATAACGGTCGGCTGTGCGTAGCGTTTCCGCTTGTAAGAGTCTATGGTGAAGCCGTCGTCTGGTTTGCCGGATTCCACCTCCATGTCCGAATCGGACGCCTCCGATTCTGAGTTGGAGGTGGGCCGCGCTCGTGGAGAGGTGGAGGTGGATGGACGCGCTGAAGGCGCGTCTATTTCAGGGACGACGGGGTCCGGGGACCACGTACGTACCACCGCATACGTCGGGGCATGTCGCCTTTATGAATGCCATAAAGCCGTTGACTTCCATTACTTAATCGCTTTAGGATTTAGGGCCTGTCCGCGGAAAAATAGCTTTAGTCTCCGCCTTGCGGCGGGGGTGTACTATACCCTAACAAAGACCACCTAGCATCATGGGTACGCTAGGGTGTGTACCTATCTGTCGCCAAATGCGAAAGAACAAAGAAAAATACAATAGCCGCCTTTGAGGAGAGCGGGTGTGGCAACTTACAAAAGGTCGCCGCTGCAGGTGCGCGCGCAGGTGTGCACACAGGTGTCACGCAGGTGTGCGCACAATGACGCACCCACAGGGCGGTAATCCGCCCGTGCTCCGTTGCACCACATATCTACTGTAGGACTTGCTGTTTCAGGCACTGATTTAACTGCTACCGCAGCCGATAAACTGGGGCCGTCACCCTGTTCCGCGAGAGCATCTGACTCGAGGGTACCCGAGAGGGCCGTATCTCGGCTCAGTCGGTAGTTGATTCTAACTAAGAATTATCTACATCTGGATTGTAGTAGTCAAACAAGTGATCTCTTTGCATATCACGGTATACGACCACGATATCCTTAATCCATGTCACTAGCACCAAAGTAACCGTTTGTGTAATTTTAGTGTTTTACTTTTAATTTTAGTTTATTGATTAGCTTGGTATTTTCATTACATTTGAACATTTTTCGTCATAATGGATACTTTAAACAATCGTGTAATTTTGGAATATGAGTTCTGTCGTGGCATCAACGCGGCACAAACGGCACGTCCACACATCTCGCACATCTGAAACCAGCTTTGGTCAATCGGTCGTCCCCGCTGCTGACAACACGCGACCCCATATTGCACAACAGACAATCTCCATGCTGCAAGAGTTGGGGTTGGAAGCTCTCCCTCAACCACACCGTACTCACCAGACTTTACACCCACCGACTATTACATTTTCCAAAATTTGGACAACTCTTTAGCGGGAAAAAAATTAAATTCCTGAGAGGCAGTACAAAATGCCTTTGAAGAGTTTGTTGTCTCCCGTCCAGCTGATTTTTACAAGAAGGGCATCAATAAACTATCACTGTGTTGCTAAAGATGCATCGATTATATGGGTGATTACTTTGAATAACAGAAATAATTAAAAAAAATACTTTAACTTATTTCATACAAAACGGCAATTTCATAGGTAAAGATTTAGTATCAATAAGAATTGGTGGTAGAGTAAGTGTTTTGCTGTTTAACAAAAATAAAGATATATCTTAGTTCGATCGCTAGATCTCTTGAGGTATTGGTTTCCTGCATGTTTGAAGATCCAAGAAAAGATACGAGTAATTCAAATTCATTATCTTAATAACTTCTGCTATTATAATGTGCCATTCTGGATATTGCAGAAGGTACAAATAGTCTTCAGCCAAATTAAATCTTTCTCCATTGACTTGTAGCAAACTAGTTAGATCGTCACTCAATCTAGTGGACTCGCCACTAGACACTTCAACGTTGTATTTGTCTGCATTGTGAGGTTTTCTTTCGTCAATTTTACGTTCCAAAGTATTACCGATTCTACGAGTTATGTAGCTTGGACATAGGCTTGCTGTTCATTTATATTGGTAACCTGCATTGTACGGTAGAATTTAATTTTATTGAGTAGATTTAAGTAATACTTAAGATGTATTTCTTGAACAATTTCAGTACTCGATCAACGCATTCTGCAATTACTATGGCATGTAAGAAATATTTCATCGAACTCGAGAACCTGTCGGATTTAATTTCATTTGCGTATCGCTTCTGACACTCCGATTCTGATGATAAAGTTTTCATTCGATAAGAATCCGTTTCGTCAGCAGATGCCAATTTAAATATTTTTGTTACAAACGGGGCTACTAGATCGTTAATCTTATACCAAAAGATTAAATCTTTGCTGCTTCAAATATATATTAAATATTGTGTGACATTTGGATGTTTATAAATAAAACAAAATATTATATTGTATTATATTATAATATTTTATAATATCGTACAAATCTTTCGTTTAAATAAGTTTCATTAATTTCGTCGGGAGATATTTTAAGTTTTTCTCTCTATTGTTTGACATAATAATGTCTAAATTATTGTATATAAATAAAATTAATACGACAATATATGTATGTGTTTAAACACGTCTTTAAATTGATTAAATCTATTTTTCATAGTAACGATTACGTATAAATAAAATTGAAAAATATTTTAGTTATTTAACCGACATAAAAAGATGTGATCTAATGAATATTATCTATGATACATAAAGACTCTATATGAAACTTCATTTTCATTTGAAGCTTTTGAATTAGTCTCACTAACATATAGTAGCGTAGATTGGGGTAGGTTTTTTTTTACATAATACATAAATATTTTACATAAAAATAAATAATTTGATGAAATCATCAAAAAACACTCATTGAAGTCGATACTTTTTTATTTTTTATTCGGTCTGGATGCCGCTGTTGATGAACCCGAGGGCGTTTACAGTTTCACCGGGTTGAGAGGTGACCGACTTTTATGCGCTCAGGTGAGACCTCTATTAGTGGGTAACCAGCACAAGAGCTCTTAAGAGGGACCGTTAGACCTGTTCCACGAGAGCGTGTGACTCGAGGGTGCCCGTGAGGGCCGAACCTTGGCTCGATCAGTTGCTTCTGACAAAGAATTATCTACATTAATGTCACTATTATTATTATTGGCAATACTTCGGAATGCTGGAGAAGAAGTAGCGTAAGAAAATCCAGCGACGCTTCTATCTGTATTGACTGGAGAGAACCAGCCTGGGACATGGCGGTATCGCGAAAAACCTTGTTTGCGACGCCCTCGCCGTCGACGGGGGCGGTATGAGGGTGCAATGTACGAGTGTAGTGTTTTATGAAGCGCTTGGGCCCTGGTGGTCGCGTCGTCGGGGTCGTCGAGGGCATTCCTCAGTCTCCTTCGGACTCGGGTGAAACTATAATTCGCGATGGGATTGTAAGTGGCGGCACTTACAATCAAGGAGTTTGGATGTGAGACGGCAGAGCCGAAATATAGGCGGAAAGCCTGCTTCAGGTACTGAGCTATGGTCGGCAGCTCAAGATCTAAGTGTAGATTTTCATTACGCAAGAACCATGGCGTACCGGTGGCCTTGCGCATGAAACGATTTTGTATTACCTGAAGTCAAGTGACACGGGGAGGCATGCGCAAAGACGGGGCTTGCGTATGTCATTATGGGCCGAATGCACGCTTTGTATAGTGTAATTTTATTACGCAGGGACATTTGAAGTCGACGCATTAAGTCAATTCAATTTTGAAATGCAGAAACATTTATTTTGACAGGTTTCGTTCGTACGTCAACTTAAATAAAGATGTTTTTTTTTAAACAATTTGATTAATTGACATTCTTCTGACACAAATATTATAACAAAGTAGTTTATATATTTAAGTAGAAAATACGATTACAATGCTTACGAAAATATCATTGTGTTCTATTTTATATATATAAATCTCTCCGGCTATCTCGGAACTAATAGACTTATAGTACATGTCTGTATTAGTACTGCTATCTTCCATTGTATTACGTAATTATGATGGCGCCAGTGTCTGGAACAAACCATCCCGATTCAACTTCCTTAACTATTGTTCTTGATTCTTCATTCACAAATCTCCCATTTCGTTCATTAAAGTTCAGTACCAATAAAGTATTTCATTCAGCCTCATGCTATTCTCGGGACAAAACATCGTTGGTGGTGAAAAAAAAATCATGCGACAGCACAACTGAAGATAATAACCGTAATAGATTTCAAAAGTCAGAAGAATTAATGTATGTCTCGACTATTTGTAATATATTATCATAAGTGATGAGTAAAGTTTATTTTGCAATTTTATATATCAATACTCAATCATCATTATCAATTAATTACTACATAAGCTACCGTCTAGGGCTATATCGTCACTTACCATCGTATAGGATGGTAGCCAAGTACTAGCTAGTTCTTGATAAAAAAAAAGCAAGTAGATTTTATAATGTAGCTTTATTATTCATATGTGTATATGGTCGTACGAATATTCAACTAGGTTTGCAAGAAATAAAGTTTTATAGTCTATATTCATTATATTATTGGAACGAAGCGGGATCCGAACAAATGAATGGCAGTACGTACATAAGTGGCTGCTGATTCGCGGATAAATAAATGTACTCATTATTTATATATATGATAAACCATTTATTTAAAAAATAGTTATCATTAAACTTAGCTATTCCTTTAGCTATTATTTTTAATAAATATGTGTTAAAATATAATTATATTGCAAATTATAAATATTATATATATACATATATAATTCATAACCAACAATATCATATTCTAAAAAAATAACGCGTACCTTACTTTTTAAACAAAGAAACGTTTTTTAAGTTATGTATATATAGTCTTTTCAATCATGAGAGCGCGAAATTTCATAACAACGGCTCTAACATATTAATTTATTTATGTCAAGACAAGAATGCACAACACGAAATAAATATGTAACCGACGCCCATTACGTAGAGGTACACCTTTTAAGGAACCTTTCGTGCCGGCGCTAGCTCGCACAAAGGCAACAAAGGGAAAAAATAAGAAAAAAATTGTTCTGTCCATCGTGCTATAAGTGACAAGAGGTTGGAGATTTACTTGCTTGTGGATTCGACGAAACACTATTACCACGCTGATTGAGTACATAGGTTGTTTTCATACTTTCATTATCCCCATTCTTGTAATATATTTCTATGTCCGCCATAATTAGCGAATTTTCATCCGGAATATCTTAAATTTTATATCTGTAGGAAATCATAAATTCTTCCTGGTAGTGCCCATAGAATGATCATGATATGATGCGGTGGCGGAAGTCGGCACTTGATAGACAGGTTGTGTTACTTCACCTATGTTTTTATCACCATGGAATTTACGTATAAAAAGTATTGTTTAAAAAAAAACCGATAAAATACATAATATGAAATATAACGAGAAAAATAATTTCGATACATACAAAGAAAAGTGTTTGCACATAATTTTTATATCGTTCTAATTCTTATACTTAAACCATACCCCATGAAAGCCATGTCGGGTCTTTTAAGAAAATTTGGATGCGCCTGGTGCGAGATTTTTTTACGTATTCACGTGGGAGGTGAGACGTAATTGCCGAAATTCCTAATTTTTGACAATCAATGGACAGGATATCGCTATTATAATGCAACAAAATAACTTGAAATATAGCGTAATATTCCCTGAATGACATGGGAAAATGGATAAGGACCGCACTCCTTTTGAATATTTGGAACACACTAGTTTTTTTGACAACATTTTTAACGAAGCGAAGCCTACGTAATATCTAAGGAACTGAACATAACACTTAGCTTTTTATATTTTATAGCCACAATCATTGGACGCTACATAAGTTATTGATGATGGATATTGTAAATAAGGTAAAATATAGTTTTTTTCTATGGTTTTAGTTTAAGGAGTTATTTTTTGCTAGGCCCTTTATATTATACTAATCTGATGTTAAGCAATTAATTAATTTGTTTATTTATTTGTCCCTATAAATGCTCAGGAATGAACCTAGGACTAGCAACTTAGGAGCCAAGTACTCTGACGCCAAGGCCTAAGTACGAAAGAGCTTTTAATATGTCTAGAAAGAAAATAGATATCCAAATGTTAAGTCTTTGTTTACGTGTCTATCTCTCTATATAACAAAACATAATAAAACATATTTATTCTCACCATAACTGACAGATAAGGATAAAAAAAGAATAATTGAAGAATAATTTTTTTAGTAAAGATTTTTCATTCAACTTTAAAATTATTTTCAGTTGTATATTCCCGATTCACGAGAGCCGTTTTTTTTTCGGGCTGAAGGCCACTGTTAGCCCGAGGGCTTTTACAGTTTCACCGGGTTGAGAGGTGACCGAGCGCTAATGGCACTCAGTCGAGACCTCTATATATAGGTAACCAGCACAAGGGATCCCGAGAGGGAGCCTCGGCTTGGACCGTTACCTTGTTTCGCGAGAGCGTCTGATTCGAGGGTGCCCGAGAGGGCCGAACCTCGGCTCGGTCAGTTGCTTCTGACAGAGGATTCTTTAAATTCGCTATGATTATTAGCTATCTGTACCAATACTTCGGAATGCGTGGGCGCTGGAGAAGAAGTGGCGAAAGAAACTCCAGCGACGCTTCTATCTGTATGGACTGGAGAGAACCGACCAGTAACATGGCGGTATCGCGAGAATATCCTTGTTTGCGACGCCCTCGCCGTCGGCGGGGGCGATTTGAGGGTGCAATGTATGTGTGTTGCGTTTTATGAAGGGCTTGGGCCCTGGTGGTCACGGGTGAATCTGTGATTCGCGATGGGATTGTTAGTGGCGGCACTTACAATCAAGGGGTTAGAGTGTGTGACGGCAGAGTCGAAATATTGGCGGGAAGCCTGCTTCAGGTTCTAAGCTATGGTCGGCAGCTCAAGATCTATGTGTAGATTTTCATTACGCAAAAACAATGGTGCATCGGTGGCCTTGCGCATTACGCGGGGAAGCATGCGCAAAGACGGGGCTTGCGTATGTCATTATGGGTCGGATGCACGCTTTGTATAGTATATGTAATTTTATTACGCAGGGACATCCTATTTTTATTGAGTAACGGGTGCAAACGACCTAGGACGAACGCTGCTCGATTCCGTACGCGGTTGACATGCGGACCGAAGGCGAGTCTTTCATCTAATGTGACGCCTAAGTATTTGACTGTCTGTTCCCAGGGGATTGGACGATCAAATAACTCTATAGTTGGGAGATGCGGCGTTTTGTTGCGCCGAGAGAAGTACATGGCTGCACTTTTGGTGGGGTTAACCTCGATCCTCCATTTCCGAAACCATTTCTCTAAGGTGTTGGCTGCAGATTGGAGGCGTCTACAAATAGCGTCTGGTTTGAACCCAGACACATAGAGGCTGGTGTCATCGGCGAAAAGGGCTAGCTCTACACCGCGAGTGCGCGGTATTTCGTTGGTGTAGAGTGTGTATAAAATAGGACCTAGGACGGAGCCTTGTGGTACTCCGGCACAAATGGGGTGAACCTCGGAGCGCGTTCCCTCTCGATTTCGGAGAAAGTCTCGTATGATAAGTACGAGTCGATCTGGCACACCGAGCTCATGTAGTTTGTATATGAGCCCGTTGTACCAGATCTTGTCGAAAGCTTTCGCCACGTCGAGGAAAAGTGCCCCAGTTTGGTAGCCCTGAAGAAATTTACTGAGGATGTGCTCCGTGATGCGGTGCAATTGATGTGTGCATGAGTTTTGGGTGCGAAACCCGAACTGCTCATTGATTGGTAGCCCTCGGGACAGCATGAAGTCCTTGAGGCGGGCGAGGATGAGCCTTTCATATACCTTACCCAAGACTTTGAGTAGGCTTATGGGTCGATAGGCTGATGGATCGGTTGGATGTTTTGAGGGCTTGAGAATCCCTATGACGTCGGCTTCCTTCCAGGTGTTCGGGATATCGGGTATCGGGTGCCTTTGGATATGGCCGCGTTATAAATTATCACCAGTAGGTGTAAAATGGACATGGGTAGCGAGAGCCGTGGTAGCTGTGTCTAAGGGGGTGGTTTTAATTTCATGTTACGCGAGTAAACCGCGTTCGATCGTCAGTGCCAGTATTATTAATAATAGATTAATGAAATTAATTGCTATTGAGTTCTTTTATAAGTTATTTTCCACGTGCTCAGCAGTAAGGAAATACCTGCAAAGTCTGCCAATCCGCAGTGCAGCTTCGTGGGATATGTTCTAACACGAGTGGTGATAGTGAGGAGTTAGAGCATTGAGTATCACACTGAATGCTATTATTATATATATATATATTTACTTTACCTTTTTTATTTTCGATTTGGTTTTTAAATGACGTCTCAAAATTAAGTGTAACAAAACACTCGATTACTAATTAGAGTACGATAATAAAAAAAAAACCCTGCGTTTAAAATTCGGATTTATAACCATATAAGATTATTTATTGTTATTCATTTTATTGCCTCAGTCAATTTTTTCCCAATCACGCGTATACAAAGCCGATGTGATTACTAGTGTAATACGATTTGGTTTAACTACACGTTCATTTACGGTGTGAAAGAGTGCCGGACTCACACGTAGTTAATGAAGGCCCCGTGGGTGATGTTTTAATTTATGTCTCAGTCTGCCGTCCTTTTCCAACACGTTTTGAACTGAAAGAGGTAAAAGAACTTTCGCAATTGGAAGCACGGCATGTCTTACTTCATCTTCTAAAGAGCCTAAGTCATTTGTGACGCTTAACTTATTGGAAGTTGTTATAATGTAAGACAGTCTTGACATATAAAAATATAAATATTGATGATGATTATCATCCATCTCGAATTCCATTACACGAATATCCTTTTGGTAACGAGATGATATTGCTGATATGATATAATGGCGAAAGATACGTAACATTTGAACTAAAACACAGATCGATGTTGTTGGCATGGGTGAAGGTTATAATTTACTTTAAGGCGAACTGTGTGCTCGTTTGTCATAAATTATTTAACATTATATTATTAAAAAAATATATATTGTAGCTCGGCTGGGAACAGAACACAGGACTTGCGATGCAGAGGCCATATAATATACCCATTATGCCGTGGTCGTCAACCATCGGACTAGGAGAGAGTAGTGTGTCTCTATGTTCGAGCGATTAACGCAGGTGGTAACAAATAGATGATATCTTCTTGGTCAATCTTGACCAGACCAGATCATTATCAAGCATTTTAATAATACAGTTTCAAGTTGAATCATCAGTGTACAAAAGTTTTAAAGAACGGCAAATTCAGATCTACATTAAAATTAAATTATGAATAAAATCTTAACGAATTGTATTTTAGATATATATAAAATATGAAAAAACTCCTTTCTCTTTTAATCATTTTTATATCTTGCCAGCAGTTGGCAATTTCTTAATTTTTTTTCCTCTCAGATTAGAACGAACGTAACAAAAAGATTTTTATAAAATAAATCAATGTCAAAAATTTCTACCACTAAACAACTCTAAGCCGAATAAAATACGTTGTTAAATTACACGGGCAATAAAAACGTGGAATAATAAAACAGGCTAATCTTTTGTTTGGCCAATAAACTCAATTAGACTATTTGTGGAAACACTTGCGCCTCCCGACACTGGAACAATATGAGTATTCGGGGAAATACAACCTATCCTTTGACCCATATGGTGGAACAAAGCTAATGACCATACTGATAAGAGTTTTTTTCATCACGATCATTGTATATTCGAACGAAACAAGTGCAAACTTGAATTCTGAATTTTGGTTAGAAGAAATGTGCCACAAAAGTAGCCCATTCTATAATATTTTATGGCTTTACTTTTACTAGACGCAATAAAGGTAACGGTTTCTCCTCGTTTGAAAAAAATCGCTATTGCTTTCTTTTTCCTTAAAAGTTCTTAATATTTGAAAATGTATTATAACTTATTATTTATGTAAAAAATTACCACAGTAGGAAAAAAGAAGTGCAAATTCAGTGTACGAGGACCTTGCAAATATACTGGAAGTGGAGTGCGGTAGGTGGCTTTGGATTGTCTGAACAATGACTGAATACAAGATTAATAAAAATAGCACCCAGACAAAAATGGCACACGTCGCTAATTTTTGTATATAATACTTTAAAATAGGACTTTAGAATTGACGTTTTTTATTTCTTAGGTCTAATTCAGAAAAATACAGCATTGATTTTAACAATTCGTTCACCGTTTAAATCTACATTGACACTAGATATGCTGTGATATAATATAATTTATTGCATAAACAAGAAGACAAGCGAGCGTAAGGCATAAAAAATACAGTTTTATTACTTTCGTCAGCCTGTCAACTAGTGGATATGGAGCTTTCAAGTTAGTTGTTTATGCTATAACCACTATGATTGGCTTGTGAATTGGCGACCTCGACGTCAATTCATTCTTATTTTACTGCAGCGTTAAATAAAATTACCCTTTTGGTTACAATTTTAAATTATACACAATTATTATGCGGCTTATAATCATAAGCGGTGTCTTTGCTTTAATTTGAAAGACAACGGAGGTAGTTATTAACCGGTGTCGGGAACATTTTAAAAGGCTTTGCTTAATACGCTATTGTTTCATTTAGCACAAAGAAAGCGGTGTTCCAATATTGTGTTACAATACATACGTCTTATCAGATTAACTCTTTGGATCTCTTTGTGTCAGCCGTTAAGGGTTTATACCCTGTTGTTGTTTTTAGGTGAAAAGTTAGGGGTTACCTCGTTTTGTTTGTTTTCACTAGAAGAGATAACAGTATGCAGTATTGTAAAAAAATATAGTGAATTTCACAATTTGAAGAAAATGTATTACTCAGTAAAGTTATGTTTAAAAACGTGAATAGAATTATCTATTGTTTTTATTTGTATTCCAAAAAGCATATTCCTTTAAGGAATTTATTTGGAGATAATAAGAATTTGAAATATAAACGAAAAATTAGTACAATTTTATTGCTAAATATAATTAGTTATTTGAACTGGTAATACGATGTCAATAGATCATATTTTGCTCTTTATTATTTGTTTGTTTTATACATCAATGAAAACGTCGTAACACTACCCAAAAACTAAATTTAAAATTTCTCAGAAATTGATATCTATTATGAGACAAATACAACGGTAGACAAGTACTTTAACCGTCCAGCTAAGTCAGCTTGAATGAAGTTCGTAATTCTCTTGATGTTTTCCATTTAAGAAATTAAATAAAAAGAAGTGAAAGTTCATCTTAACATCGATACAGTGGCGCCCGCTCCCACACTTCAATACATTTCATCAATGGCGGCCATCTTGTCTTTTTTTTTTTCTTAAATCTCAAAGACAACGATTCTCACGGTCAAAAGTGAGATGTTGTCACTCCCATTATTAAACCTTCTTTCTAAAAGGAAGAACCGTCTATCTGGGATTAATGCCAACAGATTTTCAAAGGCCACGATTGATGGTACGATAACTCTTCGATACCATTAAGGTTAATAAACACACAATTGAATATTGGCGATGACTTTGATAAGATTCATATTCTAATTTAAGGAGAGGGTCCGATGTTAAATTGTTTTTATAATTGGACTACCCCAAATTAGTGTCAAAATTCCTTTTTTACTCATTCACGTGAACAATTAATGCCTACCTAATTTCGGTCGCCAATGCAGATAAAGTTGAAATTTATGCTAATAAGAGCATCAGATGAGTTTACGGTTTCTCGATTAATGAATTTCGATAATCGGAAATACCGCAAATGTTAGTTTATGTCGTTGGGTGGTACTTTGCGGGACGACGGTTCAGTCCAAATTGATTTGACGGGACTCATTTGGTAACCTTTATTGGGTAATTCTTTTTATCATCACCATCGTCATTAGAATGTGGTAGTATTCTGTTGGAAATAGGCTTCGCTCAAATTAGGAATCGGCCTTGATCGAAATACCATATGATTGCTGATCGAAATACCATACAAAGCTTACGTTTATCAAATAATTGATTTTTAAGTCGGGTATGATATCACTTTCGAGAAATATGGAGTGATGGTTCCTTACAGATTTTTATTTGATTAAATATATTAATGATGTATTTTTGATACACTTGTGGAAAATAGTTTATTATAATCTAAAATTAAAGTGCGTTCTATAATGAGTAGATATACTAGAATTTTAAATTACCATCCTTAAAGACCAGTCTAGTAAAACATGGAAATATATATTTTTGGATAGTAGAGTTGCTTCTTATACCATTATCACCAGCATAACAATATTGATAAATAATATTTTCATCGTTATATCTCCAAAGAGTTCCACCAAACACCTTGAACCATCATTGATTTCCCCCAATCGCCACACCATCTAGTAGGAGTTCGCATTTGAGAATCCTAGTTATCCAGTAGTTATCGGTGGTTTGGCAGTGTGGTGTAGAGTCATATTGCACCTTTTTTTACTGCAGCATGAGTGGGTTGGCTCGACTGGATAAGGACCCACGCCCTCAATGAAAATTAGTATAACGCTGCTATGTTTCATCAGGAGACCCAGTTGCCAATAGCTCAATACCGTAGTGTCTCAACATTCCATCACAATCCACAGAGGTTTACCGAGAATCTTTCCTTGTTTTATAGGTTACAGTCGTCGCTTACCTATAAGTAACGTGTATCGCTCATCATATAACGCTCATCTGTCACACTAAGTTTCATAAAAAATTATATCAGTTATACGAGTGAGGTTTCTGATTGGCCCATTGACATATAATCGAAGTTAACCATTCGTTTATTTCTTTCTAAAGTACAGACAAATTAATAAGAATTTTACAAGGTGAATTTCTTAAATGCTCATGCATTTAAGAAATTCACAGAATCCCTTTTTTCGCATCTTCTAACTTTGAAAACACTCCAATTGTTGCTTCAGTTGTGTTTCGAAATTCTTAGCTTTGACATATCGAGGAATTCCGTGGTCACTTGGAGGGCCCGTTTGGTCTCTAAAAGCTTGGCGTACTTAGAGTATGCAACACAGTATTTCGTTTCGGCCCACTGTGCGCAACTTTACAAAGCAGAAGTTCGGCCTCACGTGGAATACTGTTCTAACCTCTGGGCCGAGGCACCCTAGAAGAAGCTCCTTCCTTTTGACCGCATACAGTGAAGAGTACCTCGAATTGTTGACGACCAGGTAATTTATGATTGGCTTTTTCTGCCATGCACAACTACTCTATAGAATCAGCTGTCGCTAGCGGTATTTCTGAACTGATACGACTCAGAGACATTCGAGAGAGGCCGACAGCGCATCTGCGACTCCCCTGGTGTTGCAGATGTTCATGGGCAGCGATAATCACTTACCATCTGCTTGGCTGTATGCCAACTATTCTATAATAAAAATGGAACTTAAACTAAATAGTTACTTTAACGATTCAGGTGCTTTATTATAAGTCCAACGAATCTAAAAAATCTTTATAACTTTAAGCTTCTTTAAAGAAATAAAAGAAAACATAAGTCCAATTACACGACGTACATCATCAGTCCCTTTGGCACCGATCATCTGGCAACATTTTAACCCCACGGGTGCTAAAGGCGGCTGGCATAATAAATTAAGTGTGGCGGCCGCACGGGCGGGCGTACCGGTGCATCTTAATTATATTAAAATGTGTTCCTTTCCTACGACTCGCGCGTCCCGCTGACCACTTGGTAGTGTTAGCAGTCTATTAGATGCTCTTTTTTTATAGTGAATTAATTTTACCTGCATCCATGATGACTGACTCTAAATAAGATTGAACATTTGATATGCCGTAATAGAAAGAATAAATGTGATAGAATCAAGAATTAGATAATTTGCCTGTTCCCGATTTTCAATTGAAATCTTCGTATGTATTTAAAACAAAAAATGAAGACTCAATTACTAGTTAAGAGAAGTCTCGTGTTTATCTTTAGGGATAACAACGTACTTTCATTGCGACTAGTCGAGGATGGTTATGAATTTAACTTTAGGTGAATTTATATTTGTACATTCATTAATTAAAAATGAAGCTGCATAAAACTTAGATTATGAAATGTCTTTATCATTGTCGTTTAATATCAACAGAATAAATCAATGGATTACGGTATTATCGTGGATATTATAGTAAAAAGGTACACAACTTTTGTTGTTAAATGTTTAACTTTTAGCTGTTGGCAGTTGTCTAGGAAATCATTTAGACAAACGTGAGCACCTGTAATGGCGGCAATTAAATCATACACCTCTGCGCTATACTTAGATCTGCAAGTCGGGAAATATCGCAAAATAACGTGTTTAGAGTGTACGCAGTGCTGTGTGGTCCAGCCGCGGGCTCGGCGCGCTTGACGGATCAATTACTTTATTGTTGCCCTGTTGCCTTCCCGCCCTGGCTCGGGCTCCTCGGGCCTTTCCCGTCATATTAGGGCTGTCTATGGAATAATTTATGTACAAATGGATTTGTAACAATTTTTAGTATTCGACTTTTAGTTATCATTTTGCCGAACCACGGTACTCAATGTGTCCTTAATTTTTAGTTTAAATATTTGTGACGATTAATTAAATAAATACACGTCACGAAATATTTTTTGATTTCTCCTTAGAAATTAAGGTTTACTCATGATGTTTACCTTCACCACCGAGTACATACGTTCTAAATCGGAACATAAAATTATAATTAACAATTTCATTCGTACCGGCACCGGGATCGAACTCGGTTTGTTCCCATATAAGTTAGAAGCGAGAATTTAAAAGAAAAAGTGCTTAGGAGTTAATTAAAAGTGCGATAAATCGTAAAGCAGTTAGTTACTATGAAGTATCGTTTACCGTTAACATCCGCTAACAAATGATTGATGTTTGTTAATTAAGGCGTATTTAATAGCCGGTAAGTAGGCAATAAAGGTGATTAGGGATCAATTATCAAGTTGATTTCAATTCAAAATGCTGTAAATATATACAATTTATACGGCCCCGCAGTGCAGTGTTCAAAGCACCTGGCTACTGAATCGGAGGTTGTAGATTTGTTTCCACACTGTAACAAATATTTGTGCAATGCAATATTTATTTTATTTTCGGGTCAGTCAGGGTAACTACTTGTATGTGTGACATTGCCTGTATACAATTTATGCGAAGCTGGCTTCAACATATGTCCGCAACATAGCTACAAAACCTAGAAACGATTGCCGATGGCGAAGAAAGGTTCTGAAATGGCAACCTCGAACTGGTAATCGCGGCTTATACAAATTTGAGGGAAGTCTAATACAGGCAGTTTATGATCGATCATTCTGGCAACATATGTGAGAAGTTTACGTTCAGCGGTGCGCTATTAATAGGCTGTGAAGATGAAGAAATTAAATTGATTATAATGATGTTCAAGTCAGTTGAAATTCGAACTAACGATCGCTAGCAGAAGTCGACCACATTACACTAATACTACAACATATATATTACTTACACATACTTAAGACTACTATAGAATCAATTTGTAAATATAACTCAGACATGATGATCGTATGAGGCTATCCTTGGATTTCTTATCAATTGAATTGTAAACAAGTTAGTTAATTTTGAAATTCTAATGTCTCTAAATATTCTTACTCGTAGATAACCCTACCCTTCTGTGATTTCACAAGATGCCTCCAGTTAAACATATTGAATATTTTGCGTCCACAATACGCTGAAACTGCTATGTTATTATGGGAAATATATACATTTTGCAATTCAGTTGCACTATTTGTTGTTTGTAGGTCTATCATTTCAGCAAGAAACTCTATATTATACAAGACTGATGAAGCTTTTAAAGCCACAGGGCTAATAGCATAATATACTAACGCCTACGTTTCTTTACGGAATAGTCACGGATTGTATAATGTTTTATTATTGTATTGGCTTCAGGTAAATTCGTCTTAAGTCTATCAATAGATCTGGTAAAATACGAGTATATCATGTCGAAGAGAAGACAAAGTACCCTAATTATTTTTTAATTGTTGTCAATAAATGGTAATATTTGCTTTAAGCATAATAGTGACATGAAACATGGGCTTATCGGTATAGAATCGATGATGAAATCGAAGTAATAATTGCTACTCATAAACACCTACTGGTTGGAGGCTGCAGAACGCAACCCTCAAACGTCAAGTCCGTAAAAAAAATTGACAATGCACTTGGGTCTACCAGTCTTGTGGAATAGTTCGTTACCAGTAACTTGGGCCTCCGCAGAGACTTTAAGGCCTTATTGGTTACTTATTGTCTATACGAAATAAAGGGGCGGATGCTGCTATTTGTCACAGGTTTTCTGTGATGGTGTTTTTTTTATCACATTTCACAGTTCACCTGATGGCAAGTGATTTCCGCGGCCCATGACATTCATCCGTGGTTAGGAATCATAATGCAGATGCGTTGTCACCCTTGAGGACTGAGATGGAATGCCTCGTCACCAGTAATAAAGGTCTCCGGATCCCTACACTCACCAGACGAAACAGCAGCATTATGCTGCCATTTTACCCTGGTATTCTATGAGGGCGTGGTCCTACCCCGGTCGAGCTGACCTGTTAATTCTGCAGCTAGAATCGAACTGCAGTATAGCTATACCACTGTTAAAATATGTGTGTAAGGCGTGACAACGCATGTGCGTCATGAAACTATTAAAGATGGATGTAGTTGGATATATATATAAATATATATAAAAAGATTACCTTGAATTTGGGCCAGAATAACTGTAGTAACTTCTGAGTTACCACACTAGCCACTGAACAATATTGCCAAATTATTTTTACAATATATTACAAACAGTTGTTCTAGGTATTTTATATTGACATTCTGTGCTATATTGACATCCTTCGTGGTGCGTAGTAATCATCAACACCATCAATTTATTTACTACATTTTTAGCACCTGTTAATAAAAGAATGACTAAATCTGAGTCTGCGACCTTGACCAGAGGTGTTCAGACCAATTATATTAAAACTAGTTCTTGAAGTTTTTGTATCGCGTGAGGCGGAATGAGTTCAAGTTTCGATTTCATTAGACAAGAATAGACTGTTCATTAAATATGTTAAAATTATAAAATTTAAATTAGTTTTAAATGTTAGGAATTGCATATTAATAATCAAAATTTTTAACAAGATGTATTTATAAAGAGAAACATTTACATGTATTGTGTCTACGCTTATATAATAATAAACAATAAATAAAAACATATACATATATCATATTACTTTTCTCTGTATATTTCGATCTCCGAAATAACTATTGAATATATTTTTTTATTCCTTTTCATTTTACATTTAAAGTAGCTGTCATGAACATGTTGAACGCTCCCCGGAGCTTAATAAAGGTCGCACTGACAAGCATTATTAAAAAAAATAAAAGTGTTTCCGTGTACCACTTGTGTGGCAACAGGAAATAGATGTAAGACAGCATGTATGCAATATTACGTATCAGTTTCAATTAAGTTTAATTTAGTACAAAAAATTAATTTCGTTGTCATAAAAAAATCGTGCTGATATTATTTATTAATTCATTGTTGTAACATTGTGCACATGTGTTATCTCAATTAGTTTAATATATTTTTAATATATTTTTGTGTTATGTTCCTTGATGAAAATTAGAATGTGAAGTGTCATGCATTCAGAACTAGAATTAGAGAGATTAGAGATAATCAGGATATCCACAAGTCGAGTGGGCCTGATGGAATCCCTCCAATTATGCTGAGGACGGGTCCACCAGAGTTGGCGCCGGTTCTTTTTCGTCGTTTGTCTTCTCTTTCGGTACTTCTACTCTGCTACAGCTTTATTGTATCCGATTCCTAAAAATGGTGATCGCTCAGATCCGTCCAACTACAGGCCTATTTCCAGTACCTCTTTGTTCTCGAAAATAATGAAATTCGTTGTAAACTGCCAGCTCATGAGGTACGTAGAGAAAAACCAGCTGATAAGTAACCACCAGTACGGCTTTCGTCAGAGTCGCTCAGCTAGTGAGCTTCTGGCCTACTCGAAACATCGATGGGCGCATTGCAGTTGAGACCAAGGGAGAGGCCATTGTGATTAGTCTGGACGGTCTTCAATCGGGTTTGGCCAAAGCGCTTCTTACCAAGCTTCCTTCCTATGGGCTTCCCGACAAACTATGCAAGTGGGTCACCAGTTTTCTCATGTAGCATTAAGATCGTAGTTGAGTTTCACTGTGTGTTATCCTACCTTATTTCTTGTGTATATCAATGCAAATTAATAACATTCATTGCTATGCGGATGCACAAGGGATGCGTTATACCGTTATACTCCTTCCGTTTGCTGTATTTAACGAAAATACATATGCGTGCAATACGACTTAGGGACCTTCCAGGGAACAGCCTATACCTTTATCAATGGCCAGCAGCGTATCTGCGATACCTCTGGTGTCTCGGATGTCCATGGGCGGTGATCTTTTACCATCACGTGAGCTAATTACCATCTACCCTATGTTCATTAGATATAGAGTAGGTAGATCTGTTAAGTCTTTAAACGTTAATCAGTCTGTTTCTTTAATAGCTGTTAGGTTCTAATATCATTAAAAATCGGAGCGCGTTATAAGTTGTCAAATCCGACGCCCGTTCATTGTGCACACGGATTTTTTTTACTAATAACTCCTTAGTTTTTGTACCTTACTCTAAATGACTAACCCGTGATATTAAAACGCTATTAGTTCAGATGAGCGAGCGATATATCATTTGAGGGCGGTGATTTTATCGTATCTAAATGCGGACAAGAATTTCGATGTCTCAATTTTTTCTTTAGCTTTTTGCCGGACCGAAAACAATGTTCGGCCTGCCATTAACAGGTCAGACGGATGTATCAATGCGAAATGAATTCGAGACTGCGATATCTTATGATTGTTTATGTGAGAGCGGCCATCGTCTCACGGTGGGAGATGAGATGACTGTCAGTGGCTCATAGAATAGACCTCCCGACTCGTTGCTACGTTTCAATTTATAACAATAGATGTATTTAATTATATGAGAACAAATCTAGTCCTACCTTTAGTGATCATAACCCAGGTAGTTTACCTGTAACCATTAATTATGCTCATTCTCTCTAATATACTTAACAAAACGTTATAGAATTTGTGTGAATGCGAATAACTTTGATATTAATTAATAGTTAAAATTATTGTATTATTATATTCGTTCTATGTAAATAAGTGATAAAAATATTATATAATATTTAGTTTATTTATTAATTGATCTTGCTTAAGCACTATTTCTATGACCATAAAACTCAATCATGCGTGAAATAACAAACGGATTAAGCAAAGATGACATAGTACATTTCCATGGCCGACTGTCGGGCGTCATTACAGAACATAATACATAAACTTGCCTCGTCATACATAAATCATCAGCTCCCGTACATCAGAAGTGTTGAATTTGGCGTTGCCTTAACAATTCGTAGGGATACCGGCTACTTATATAGTTGTCATCCTCATAAAACGTTTGTAAGGGGCGGAAGATTCTTTTTTCGATCGATCTCTCACTGGGAGGCGACCACACTGACTCGAACGTTTCAATGGTCGACCGCGCCTATCCGTAAACATAATAAAACTTAATATTTACGCTCACTCTAAGCAATAAAGATACAATGAGCAAGTACAGTAAAATGTAATCCACTGCTCGCTTTTCCGATTTTTAACAAATGAAAACTGACTCTGTTCCTCGGCGTAAAAAGGTCGATTTTGTATTATTAACCGTAGCACGTCGCGAGTCGATTCTCGTTGTCCGTTTATAGAACTTATTTGTAAAGTTGCGTATTGTCTTAGAGGAGTGATATTTGCGTTTCGTAACAGCGGAGATAAGCTAGGGATGGGAAAGCGGGAATGATGAGAAGTGATTCATTCGAAGCGGTGTTTTTTATCCCTGTTTATTTTAGCAGTGAGCTGTTTGTTGTATTTCTTGGTAGTTTAACGCAAATATGGGTGGTAATTATTATATCCTCAGATATTTTTTCAATCTTCACTAAAAATTGTACTTTCAATAAAAAAAATTATATTTGAAATAAAAAATATATAGGGGATTTATTTAAATGTATCGCGATAGAGCTGAAAAACAGATTGAATTTGGCTGTAGTAAAAAAGACCTGCTAACTAAGTGCCCAGGTGGATTGAGCATCTTGCTAAAAAGTTGGTGGTTCGTAGTTTAATTTACAAATTATTGGTTTTCAGGGTTGTATGTGGAACGTCCTGGTATTGGTAACATTTCATGTGAATGTTTCTCTAATGTTATCATATATGCCAATGACCGGATTGAAAAAGAGGCGGACGAGTGGTTCTATGTTTCTATGCAGTTTTCAGTATCTATGGTCGAATCATCAAAGCTAAATTAATACATAATCGGCGGTTAATGAAAAAATACAGAGGAACCTATAATTTTTCTCCTTTTCCTGAGTAACAAATAATGTGGAAGTACCTTTAGTCTAAGCTTAAGTTTAGAGATAAGTTGTATTTATGTATTAGTGTATTTTATGTATTTTTACGCATTACCTTTGTAGATTCCCTAGCGACGAAATGATTTTAATTGTTAATTTTTTTACTATGTTGGTATCCAGAAGACGTGGTATTTCAGCATCCAGGCGCTCGTTTTTATTGCGCTCTAATTTTGAACCCGAAATCGAAATTACAATTAAAAATTTAAAAACAGATTTTTAGTAAATCGTAAAGTTTAAAAGGCTAAACAAATCATCACGAGGATATAGGTTGTATGTCTGAAAAAATAATAATAAAAGTATTGCGAGGACAACGTAGTTCGCTTGACGTGGTCTGTGGTCCAATACCAATAATATAAAGAGGTTGCTTATATATTATGTTTTATATATTTTTTACATCACATAATTCATTTTCGGTCAGGTCTCTTATTTTGTAGATTTTTAATAACTTTTTAATTAATCTACACGCCTCATAGTATCATTATAATATTATATATATTGTATAGTATAGATATAGTAGTAGCAGTATTATATATATATATATATATATATATATATATATATAATAAAGATTTAATTTATGTCAGTTTAAATATTAAACTTTATAAATTATTAGTCCGTAATAGCTTTATATAGATATAAATAAAATTTAAAACATATTGTATATAGATAAGAAATATAAAGAATATTTATAAGTAATTTATTTGTAGACAAATCTGAATATTATAATAGTATAATATTCAGATCTGTCTACAAAGAAATTCCTCTTCCTATTTATAAATACCAACTTAAGGTATATTTTTTATTGTAAACATGACATGATGATTATTAGTTTCAATTGACATGAAGACATTACCGAATTATAATCAATTTTAACACCTGAAATACAACAATGAATTGAAATTTTGTATAAATTCCAGAACACAATCGGAATTCATTAGGACGAGGCGCGTTGAAAAGTTTTATTGCTTGAGAAATTGTTGGAACAAAAATACAAAATACAATTGTTAATTATCGACGGACTTTAGTGGTGCGTGACAAAATTTGCACCCGTACACTTTTTATCAATGTAAATTGAACCTTCTTTTAGAGATTTTTAAGTTAAATATTCTCTAGAGACCAGTTTATTAAGTCTCTTAATGGTAACTGCAGTCATAATGAGGCTTTTCACTTTCGCTAGTCGAAATTTTACGCTGCCCTTTATATTTGACTCCTGTTCAGTAAGCGTCTGGTTTAAAGATTGTTAATCGATTTACACCCTTACTGTACTAGACATACCATACACGTCAAATGGAAATATTGATGTGGTAAAATATAACACAATTTAGCTGCGGTAAGAAATTCCACGGACAGTTATGGTACAATATAGTCCAATTTACGGCACTGAACGTTTCTCAAAAACCCTATACAACTCTCTGTCCCTATATTTACAATGTATTCGAAATAATAGGTAAAACTACTTTGTATTTTCAATCTATTCCTAGAATTTAATTACAAAAAAAATATATTGAAAAAAATGAAGTTTATAAAAATCTTCGAATGCAGGTTGTCATCAAATGATTCATATATTAAGTTTTAATTTAAAAGTATTCAATATCTTATCCACAGAAATAAATAAATTGAAAATAAAAAAGAAAGAAAACACCGTTTTTTAATGTTACGGTCCCCATTTACAATAACAGAAAATTAACAAACAATGGATCATATTTTCATTATTTCGGTGGTTACTGCTTTCTCAATATATAGGCGGACTTTGAAACTTAATTCAGACTTTGTATAACATCAGTAGTAAGTGATCAATTTGAACGTACGATGAAAATGGGATCTAACGCCAGGCTAGATGGTCAGTCTGGATAGCAGCCATTGCTCCAGAGTGTATAAAGATTCTATGGATAATTCTTGATTCTCCGACTAACTTCTAATATTTATATCGGAGCTCTCTGCTTAAGGCTCTGTACATATTTTTTGGAGACTGTAATGCATAATATTGTTCCGAAACTGTAACACCACAACTCACGATTCACATTTTTTACTGGGTAGAGCTACACTGCAGTTTGTTTCTAGCTGCAGAATGATGTAGCCACGCCCTCACAGAATTCGAGCGGAATTAGCAGCATAATGATGCTGTGTTTCGTCCGATGAGTGTAGGGATCTGGAGACCTTTATTACTGGCTGGTGACGAGTCATTCTATCTCAGTCCTCAAGGGCAACGCATCTGCATTATGATTCCTTGTCGAGGATGAATATAGATGTCATGGGCTGCAGGAATCACTTATCATCAGGTGAACTGTGTGCTCGTTCGTTACTCTGAATGTAATAAAAAAAATCTAGCCACTTGTTGTGCGTGAAACCACAGCGCCGGCGCAGATGTAAGTATTGATATCCTGGTTGATTTCCACTGCGGTATTTTCTGGGTGGTATCACATGACGTCAACTGGGTAAAATGTAATGTATAGCCTTATGTATGCATTCAAGCAAATATAGAGATATCTTATTTATTGTGAATTTTACTAGTTCGCTGCAATTCAATTGCAATAAACACGTAGGAGTTTTAAGTTCAAGGCGTAATATCAGGCACAAGGCGTACACGAACAAACAACAAGTTGTGATACACAAATATTATTATTTGACAGAAATCTAAACCTCGGACCGATGGTACAACAGCCGAATCCTGTGATTATTTCTTGATTTTTACACTGAACTGGCCATATAGGCCCAAGTGGCTATATATACTTTTAGTGTAAGTTCTAGAACAGTATCATATAAACTGGAATCACAACGTGTATGAGAAATGACGGCTGCATGATGGAGTTAAGTACCTAGCCGTGCACCGCGTGTGCCATGTTTGAATCCCAGCAAAGCAACAATATTTGTAGATCAGTAGTTTGGTTCTTTGAAACCCTAAAGAATATGAATAAACCTAAAATTCTGGCTATGTTGTATGAACCTTTATCGGACTCATTCGGACATGATGACATCAGCGTTAACGGTGTGGTCATATTATCTGACTACGTCTTATAAATCCCAACACAGATACAGTGTCGTAGACATGGCAATAGCATTTCGTAAGTGACAATGCAATTGATTTTGTTGACGAATTTATTACGTGTTAAATTTTACAGCAACCGTATTTCCTGACGGTCTGGGTTTCGAGTAAAGAACCACTCATATGATAAATTTAAAATAAAACTGTAGGGTCTTGTTGCACCTGGCCATATTGACGTCAATAAGGGGTCCATACACGAATGTTCAATTAACTGAGACACATCTATTGATTGTCAGATGTCGTCCATATGTGGTACGCGACACGCGCTACAGTTTTTCTGTCAAACCACTTAAAGTACAGTTTTTCTGTCAAAGCGCTTCATAAAATGGCAGAAACATATTTAATTACGACATGCTTAATTTAAATTGAGAACATTTAACTTATTTCTATATCTTACATCTTTTACCTTTTAATCAGGTTTTTTTTTAATTTTATTTGTAAATTTTGCGTTCATGAAGAACAAATGATTTTATTTGTTATATAACTACCAAGTAGTCGAGATTAATGTCAGCATGTCATTAGATCTTCTCCTATTATTTTAAATGTTTATATTACATAGTATATTTCATTTACACAAATAATAATAATTATAATCGATACTTTTACTTTTGTATATAAAAGCATTTTTTAAATCTTCATATGTATATTTAACCTTCTAAAATAGATAGATAGAAAAATTTATATTTATAATATCCCAAAAATTCGAATCCGTATCCTTTATTTTGTACTTCACATTAGTTAATAAATTGTATATGATACATCCAGTAGTGAGGACTAGATGTACGAGTCGCTTCTTTAAAACAGAAAGACCGCCCGCGTTGAAATCTTTAGTATGCGGCGATAAACATTGTAGGCGACGTAGCAAAGTGGTGTAAATATTGATTCAATTTACAAACCTTCATTTATCGACAATATATTAGTATAATTAAATTTTGTTTAAAATTCCATTCTTAATGTTAATGTGAATTAAAATTTTAAATATTTTGTTATTAAATTGAATTAAAAAAATTACACAAGTATTTGAGCATTACAAAAATAAAAATTCTAATAAGTCATAATTTACAAAGGTTCTCTTATTATGCTGATATGAAAGTGTTAATAAACATATGAATAATATTTTGTGATAAACTTATAATTTTTATTCATCACTTGAGAGATTATCTGGTGGAGCAAGTGTCTTATGCCGAATTATTGAAGCACGTGGTAGTGCGCAAGCCGCCACGGGCTAGAGGCTCGCGCGCCGCCATTGGACGCCGCCGCCCCTCCCATCGGCGCACGCGCACGTCTTGTACAGCGATCTACACTCTCGTTTATCGACGGATTGATTCCTGCCGAATTTTTGATATGCGATTTTATCAAATGATGTAAAGTAAACAGTTAAATTTCGATCATATTGGAGGGCATTTAAGTTAAATTTCAATTAAATATAGGATTACTTTCTTTAACTAAGTGAACTTATACTTAGATACTTAAAAAATATAAGTAACTCGCTCTTCGCGTCGGTATGTTAAATTTCAAAATAAAAATTCTAACAATAGACAATGATGCCAACAAACGCTTCACAACAATAAAGTATACGTGATACATATTCTTATAGATATATATTATGCAAGTCATATGTGTAATATAGTATAATAAAGAAAGATAAGGTAAATGCACTTTTTAAAATATCATTTTTTGTTATTTCTATCCTGAAATTATTAAGGGTCTTTTTCTAGAAAAATTATCAATAGATACCATAGATCAATAGATCACAATCAGGGGAAAACCTACCTTAGAACTATACTCAGGACTAGTATGTAATGTTACGTTATTTTCAGTCATTGTGTACTGCACTATAATGATCATAAATGTTAAAAAATGACCTTAAGAAAATAAGTTTAATTGATTAATAACGTGTATATGTAGTATTTGGTCGTCAATCGTCCAATCGGCCAATTTCACTAATTATCACATTCGTGATAATTACTTTGTTAAGTGCTGCGAGTATAAAATGCATTTTAGAACCCTAAACACTTAATCGAATATGTAAATTATTCATTGCTTTAAATATTACAACTGGACTTATTTAGAAATTCATCATATAGAATAAAGATTTTAACATTTATAATTGATTTTTTCGTATACATATTATTCTTTGTTATAACTTTATATAGCAGCCATAACATAGAAGGCTGTAACTTCATTTCTATTCAAAACCCGAAGGAAACTCAATTACAAGATATCGTAATCCAATAACGTCACATTATCTTATGCGATACAGCCGAATTGCATAACGCCAACCTAATGACCCAAACACGACAAAGATTACTCAAAAAAAAAACAGAAGTGTGAGACCAATCGGGCGGTGAGGCAGGTACGGCCTCCCACCATAGGCGACTCCGCCTCGGGAGTCGAGCCGTCCGCTTGTCAGACGTTACCGTGCTCCGACCGACCGCGCTCATGTGAAGGTACGCGGGGTCCGCCCATCGCAGAATGAAGTGTCTGTGGTTGTTTGTGTTCACTGTTCTGTGTATAAGGTGCGAAGCCGCTGGTAACAAGCCTCGCAGAGGACGCGGCAGCATGTGGTGGTAAGAAGTGCTACTTGTCATTTCTGCGTACTATCTGCCTTTGGAATTTTGACTTTACCAGCAATGTACTGACAGTCTATTTTTGAATGGCCGAAAGCTTTGTGTTCATTGTACTTTAGTAGACCGAACTATTATTATTTAATGTTATTAAGTACTATTTATATTTTAATAATTGCTGGTATAAATAAAGTCATTACAGATATTGTTCAACCAAAGTTTTGAGTTTTTACATATTTAGTTGCAAGTTATATTACATGAATTAAAAACAAGATAGAACTACTTGGAAGTGCATGCAATAAAATAGATCCTAGGGAACCCCCGTGTACAGCTGTAACAGCATATTTGTGTTCATGTATATATTTATTTATATAATTATGTCCATTAATTCTTCCGCGTGCAATAAAGTGTATTAAACACAGTACTGACTATGTTGCATCGAGACCAAACGTAGATTCTTCCCTTCGAAATACGTCTTTGGATACTTAGCGAATCATTAAAAGAGGCGTTATTGTACTAGCGTTGCAGCGGTAATGGTATACTAAAAAGTTAACGTCAATGCAACGTTAAACATACTCGTAACTTGTTTATGATTAAGAACTATAATATATTAAAAGTAAGAAGTAACTTTAAAAATCAATTTGTAAATCAAATTACAAACTATAATTTACACATTTTGATTGCAATTATACTCCATAAATACGAGTGCATGAAAGTAAACTTAGAGTTCTTTTAGACTATTCAATAATCAGAGCTTACTTAAGATGAGTCTGTGACGGAATTGTTTACTATTTATTAATATATACTAATATTTTCATGTATTTTCAAAATATTTACATCTATACTTTAAGTTTAATTTCTAAACGTCATATATCTTAGAGCTTAATTTATTGTTAGTATTAAGTTAATTAATGAGGACTTAATAGTACTCATTAATTAGCTCAACGTGACATGTGGGTAGGATATTGCTATCTCTGAGTACGATTGAATATATTGTTAATGATTAAGATAAGACTCGAGAAGTTAATAAATATTTTAACGAGTTTTATTTGTATTTATGGGGATTTATTAATTGGTTAGTACTTTTTACAATACGGAGCAGTTGATGTGCATATGATACAGTTATATAAAAAAATATTGAACACTTCAATTCGATGAAAGATATTGGTAATTAATTAAATTTAAAATGCTTTCACATTATCTAGGAAAACAAGTCTCACAAGTTTTACAAACTCTAGAGACTAAAAAAAAATTCTTTTCTTTCTAACTACTGTTTACTGAAATGCTTCTTTAAAGCTCTGTGCACACTTCTCCCGAGTGATGGACGGGAGCGTCAACTTTATATTTGCGCTTACTATCACTTGGCTCCTGGTATGCGACCTGCCTAATCCCTATTTTAAAGAGTTTAAGATCTATCACAACTATTTTAATTTTATGTTATCGTATTTAATAATAATAATGTTTATTGTATTCTCTCACAAATTAAGATAGAAAATAATATAATAATAGTAAATATAGTACAGTACAGATTAATTATTAAAGTATTTAAATGTGTAATTTATTAAAGATTATTTTAATAAACATACTTTTAAAGAAATTAAAGAAAATATTGCTGATTATTAAAAACTGTTAATAGTAAACAGTAAAAGGTATATCAAAATAATCTCGTTAATCATATAATTTATAAAATAGTTATTTTATACAAAAAATCTTAAGTCCGATGTGATTGCCCAGCAACTAATATGGTACAAAATGTATGGTCATCATATACTCTTTAATTATTATATTGGAAGTTTGGTTGGCATTATTGCCTTAACTTAATGATAAATAATGGAGTCGTAAAAGTTTTCTTCCATCCATAATTTCTTCAGCAAATCGTTATACTTAAAGTAATTTACCCGCAAATTTGTGTTTAACATAAAATAACGATTGTGATAAAACCAATTAAAGCTTAAACTTAAATGTTTTTAGCAGCACTAACATTTTTCTCAACTAAGTTTAGTACTAATTTATTTGTTTTTTTTTAAATGAATTTTCTCAATTACTTAATTTTACAATTTACATGACTCATGGTGAATAATTTCTCCATCATCCTTCATCACTTTTATTTAAGGTGAAATTATTAAAATAATGAAGAAGTTCTTATTTAAAATAGTATCATAAATTCCAATATGTAGTATGCCTACTATACTTATGCCTAAAATACTTTGCTCGGATACAGTTTAGCTATATATATAAAATATATAATAAAATGACTAAACTATTATACAATTATAAAGTTTTATTTTTAATAGATTTTAAAGTTATGTTACTGCAAATGGAATTGGTTTATAAATAAATCCTAATTTTGGTAAATTAATTTTACTGGATATAGGCATATACAAACATAAAATACATATAGATTACCATACAAATATATAAATAAAAAGGTAAATTAAAATGAAAAATAGACACTATAAATAATAATCTGTTATTTTAAATTATAACTAGTAATGAAACAATACATAATTTATTTATTAAATAACAAACAATAAAATAAAGAGAAGATATTATTTATGTATTATAATTTAGGTAAATTATATATTTTTTGAAATATTTTTAATTGATAGTTCAGATAGATTGAGTTTGAGCGGTTGTCATAAGCCGACGGCGGCATGCAGATATATTTCAAAATCCCAATTATTTGTAATACATAATTTTCTTAAAAGTTCTTAATTTAAAAAAGTACTTAAAACAATGTATCTATCTTCTTGCTGCAAATATTTAAAAACAAAAATAGTTTAAAGAAGTTTAAGTAAATTCTTTTTTTGAGATATTTTCCTGTTTCAAATAAATGTGCAATCTTTTTATTTTAAAAATTGTAACAATTTGTTGCAATTAGCAAAAAAATTAATTAAATGAAAGCGCAAAAAAAATCTGTTCGCGGTGCCGTTGTATTTTCCTTTCGTTCCGCCTCTCTATATGTGTAAAGCGTTTTATTTGGTGTACATACGTATTAAAATCCCAAGACTCTCTAAAACTTATTTTTTTTTAATATCATAGAGGGAATATTTTATTGTTTTTTTAAAGATTTCTGATTATTTTACACAAGCAACGGAAGTACGTATACCTAATACTGGTCATACTACTGTGTTTGGGCTATCATGTCTGAAGAGGTAACGGAGTCCACGGGTTGGCAGACTTAAGCATCCTTAAAATATTCTCTTATTTATATTATATTTCTAATAGTTTCTCTCACTATAATTCATTTAAAATGCTTATACAAAAGTTTATTTTTTATATATTAATCTAAAAATGCTTACATAAAAGCGTAAAGATAATTATTACTTATTATAATAATATTATAATCATTAGTA
Organism: Teinopalpus imperialis; assembly: GCA_029286865.1. Lineage (NCBI taxonomy): Eukaryota > Metazoa > Arthropoda > Insecta > Lepidoptera > Papilionidae > Teinopalpus > Teinopalpus imperialis. Next base: position 2,077,438 of record JAGSMU010000012.1, read on the forward strand.
AGATATTTAACATATTACTACAGATATATAATAATTAAAAAAACTGACACGTACACCTTTTAAGTAAATAAACATTATTATATCTTGAATGACATTTTTAATTACAATTTATCTTAACGAATTTTTTTAACGAAAATTACCACTAATAATTTATACAATTATTTTATTTTATTTGTAATATTCTTAAAAAAAAAGTTGATTATGATTTAAATTAAAAAGTATATTAATTATTTTAATTTATCTTAAAATATTGCAGACAGGACGCAACCTGCCGGCCAAAAGTTTAAGACCGCGCATAAACAACATAATTATCCATCAATTGTAATAAAATTCCACAGTATAAATAAAAGAAATGCACATCTGCATATTCTATTGTTAGTATCGAATATTTAAAAAAGTCATTCTTTTATTTACTTTCAAGTTATTGGATAATAAACATCTATTGTTTTCAAACACCGACAAACACTGCACAAGAGCCTGTCCTCATTACTAATTACTTTGCTTTTGTTACGTATTGGTCAATAATTAGGATTATTTAGCTCCTGAAAACATGTGTTTCTGACTTATTTACCCGAGTTTACTTGGGTTTGTTCACAAACAATCTCAATTCGTCTAAACTTATGGTTTCTACAGTAAAAACGTCATAAAATGGGAAAAGCTCGAGAAATTAGCAGTGAAGTGCGTTCTGCCAACGTTGTTTTATATAATAAAGGCAAATCCAAACGTGAGATTGCTTCACAACTGAAGTTATCAAAGCCTTGTGTTCATTGCGCAATAACTCGATACAGGGAGACAGGCAGTTTTCAAGAATGTCCATGCTCGGGAAGACCGAGATCTACCATGTCTAGTGAAGATAATTTCATTGTTGTTGCCAGCATGCGAAAAAGACGCTTAACAGCACCAGAAATCCGCGTCGAAGTAAACAAAACCCAAGTTAAACCTTAGTACAGTAAAACGGCGACTGAGAATGTGGAATGCTTTATGCGAAATTTGGAACAATATATCACAATACACCATTAACAAATTGATTGCCCGTATGCCGAGACTTGTGAAAAAAGTCATAAAATGAAAGTTTAGCTAACTATAGCCTTTTTTGCATGGACTGCTAATTATTCTTTACGCTTTTAAAGTATATTTTTTGTCAATCAATGTTCTATAAGATGATAATTGAGGTTAAGTAAACATTAAATATTTTATTGGAGTATTACTTTATTTTCTTACTTTAATTAAGGTGGTCTTAAACTTTTGGCTTATACCATTACAATATTCTCTACTTATGATTTAGCTATGAATTTAAAAAATCTGATTGTGATTTTAAAAACTCCAGTCCATATATGTCACAATATATGAGCTATATTACTAATTATATAGTTTTTAATAATAAATAAGCCACGAGAAAAACATTTTTTCGCCATGTCTAAAATATTTATAGGGCAAAGTTATCTTACACTTATCACTCAGTATCAAAGTAGCTCGTGCTCATTGCATTAAACAAATATATTTGTACTTATATACACAATCAACCTTCATGTCTGAGTATTTTAATTCTAAAAGTGTACTAAATTGAACATTTAGTACATGTTTTTTAATGCAGATTATTCATTTTAGCGGTATTATTATTAGAAGAAAAGAAAACGTCATTAATGTTTTTATTAAATTCATGTACAATGTTGAATAAGTAAATCACCTCTGTATAAATTACTAATTCAACGTTATTTTCTTAACATAACAATGTTATGTCCAAATAAAACAATGTAATAATAATATGACTGAAACTAAAATTTATGTGTGTCTAAAATTAAATGATGTGGCGTACTTTATATAAATTATTATGTATTCATTTTATTTTATTATTTATAAGTGAAATCAAAATATTTGAGATACCGGAGACGGTCATTGAAATGAATCAATATTATATCTCTCAAAATGCATAAGTAAAACAGAAAATCATAAAACATTGCTGTACTTGTTGCACTTAGTTTAAGCCGATCTTTGACTAGAGTATTGTCATATTCGTTTCCTAAATATTGTAATAGAAATGGTTAATTAAAGAAATGTATGGTCATTATAATTAACGGATAATTCAACATGTTTTTTCAACCTGCAGATGTCACTTACCATAAATCGTTTCAAATGTTAGTATCACGAACAAAAAAATTGCCACACCTCAGCTAATTCATATTCATCAGACGTCCATATTACATTACGTCCGAAATCGCGTGCCGGCGTCACGATAGAATTGATAACAGCATCCATTATAATACGAGACCCGCTTTTCCTTTTCACGTCTTATAAGTGTCGTAAGTTAAGGTCGAAATTCGAGAGAGAAGGGTATAAGTAACATGGTCGGTGAGCTCGATATTTTGACGCCTCGTAAGATGCCAACAAATTAAATAATAAAGGGTTAATTTGTATGCGAAATGCGTACGATGAGTCAAAGCAAAACTTTTAAGGGGAAGCTAAATGCTTTATATTTTGTGTTTATATATACGATTTACCTTATCTCTTATACACACATGTTTATCATTTAGGGAACTAAAATAATTCTGTACAAATATTCTAAATATGGAATTAAACGAGTTGGTTACAACGCATTACTAGTGACACACTAGGCGACTATATGGCGCAGAGATAAGCGTACTTATACTATAACTTCACGGTTAAAATCTTAGTTAAATGCACTATTTAAGCATTCAATATTTCGTTTTAATTGTTCGTTTATTTATTTACTAATATAATTTTTCGCATTATCATTATAATGTAATTTTAGCGTTTAATTAAAATATTACGCACAAACAATAACCGAAATATAATAAGGAGCATTTAAAACAAACTTATAATACTACAAATAACGTAAAAGCTGATAATTTAGACATTAGAAAAAGTATAAATGTATCAAAATTATTTTCTTTCTCCTTTGTTAATGTATTTAAACTACATTAGTATATTAAAACATAATTGTAACCTTAAAGGGATACTATGGGCGGACTCAATGCTACCTGACATTTTCTGCCTGCAAGCCCAGAGCATAATGAAATGTTCTAGCATCTAAGGAATTTATTGTATTCTTGGCAGTTATTTCTGGAAAAAATTATTAAAACTATTAAAATTCACCAATATAGAAATAAATCAAATTAAATTGAAAAATAAAAAAAAATGTCCTAGGCCAATTCGATTCAAATACTTGAGACATAATATATAATATTAATGATATAAACTCATTGTATAAATAATTATATGTTTATAAATGCATATATTTATATAAAGTATGCGTAAATATTTACTTCACATAAACATTTAATAGCAAAACATAACACTGCTTACAATATGCTCTTTTACTAGTTTTTTGAATAAGCATTTTCTCCGTGCTTTTCTAATATTTCAAGTATCTATATATATATATAGTAGTAAGTTATATTGAACATTAGACTCCGGATTAAAGTACAAGTCTTTACAATTACTTTAGTAGTGTAAAATTATATGTGAATAAACGAAAATGGACACCTCGAATCGCTCGGATTGTTTAAATGGTGAACACGTTACAAATTGACACTATCAGTTGTGACTTTGATTAAAATATTAATGAATGTGATGTGGTTTACAGTGGTGAAATTTAACAAGCAATAATATTCTATTACATCCGAAGTGTATTAAATAGAAATACGATGAGACAAAGCGATACACACATTTTTTCAAGTGTAAAACAAGTGTAAAATTAAGAATAACTGTTGTTAAGACAAGAACTTTTATTATATTTTTAAAATTGACTATTGCTTAACAGTTGTTACACACCGATCTCAATTGAAAATCTTGGATATTAATTAGTCTGTACTTAATTAATGAACTTATAACTGACGGAATTGTGCATTGGTGTACTTTTTTACTATATGTGCAATACAAAGTTGTTAGAAAGTTCCGATTTCTTTTTGCTGATAGTAGAACTCTCCGCTTCACTTTTGAGCAGTGCAATACTAACTACAATGATAATCAATTGCATTATTGTCAATATTTATTTATTTATTTATTTATAAACTTTTGTACAACTAACATATGCACAAAGGCGGACTTAATGCCTAAGGCATTATCTACCAGTCAACCTTGGGAGGGTTCAGAGAAATCAAGGTAGGGACAGAAGAATAATAATAAAGAAAAAAGAGACATACAGTACATCTAAATGCTTTTACAATTATATATACATATCATTATATATTATCTTAGGAATTTATAATACTAAGTAAAATAATAGATATATATACATTTACATAAACTATAAAACAAAAAAAAATACATATTATAAATACAAAAATATCTAAAAGTAAATATCATTATAATTATAAAATTCTTGAGCGACAATTACAAAAAATTCTTTTGAACGAAGTTATATAAATCAATCCTTTTTAAATGAACAGCGCAAAAGGCCTTAATGACCTGAATAGCTGTAAGTGCCACAAGCCTCCACCAAAGACAATATTTGTTATTTTGACACATTCACACAGGCTTTATCTTTGTGCAAACATCACGTTTACTTGTGAAAGCTATTCACGATTTTTTCCCGGGCATCTCTTGTCTTGTATTTGGTTTCCTACCAAAGTGACAAGTGTAAAGGACTTTACTCATGGACAGACAAATATGGACATCCCTGGCAGCGTTCAAGTTATAAATGATAAATTTAATTATATTGGACTTTATAATAAGATGTCTTTCTGTCATTCGTTTTGTTACACTTTAATTATCTTCTAAATTTATAACAACATTGATTTTTTTATCTTTTAACTGAAACTACGAGACTCGAATGTAAAAAAGAACCAAAATAATACTGGAACTAAATTAAATAAAACTTAAAGGCCTATACTTATATGACTATACGTTAAGGCCTATTCTTCAATATCAAATCCGTCAAAAGCCACGTACCATCCGTCAACTTACTCATGCCTTTTCAAGAATGTACACTAAGCCGTATCATAGTTTTTAAATTGCGGCATTAAGCCCCAAAACTGTCGCAGCGTCTCCATGAATTCTCGAAGGAAATGAGAATTTCCGACGAGCGTGTTCATATTTACGTTACACTCGACTACAAAGAAGGGCAAATAGAAAAGTAATATGATTTCCAGAGCGCTGAGGCACCGCGGTGTGCGAGAGAGCGCACGTACTAGCTTTTTAAAACCTACATTATTATCATGAAACTTTAAACGTCCAATACGTTCGTTAAGAAATGAATGAATGGTTACATCGATTGTTCCCTTAGCGTGAAATGAAAGATAGCGTTTACAAAGCTGTGAATGTATAATGCTATAGTTCGTTCATTGGGCGATATATACTTGAGAATGTTGTGGTGAGGCCGACGTTAACAGAGATGAGATGTCGATCGCTCTTGGCCTATGTTTACCCGCTCGGCCCTCGACGATTAATGCGCGACGCAAATATTTATCTAAACGTCTGCGGATTGACATTTCGGTCGTCAATTGTTTGTTGTCTTTACCTTCTCAAATGAGCATTTCATTTCGAGTTGCACCCATTGCCTTAAGTGGCGTTCAGGTTTTGTTTGTTTTATTTCTTTTACAATTCTCAGAGTTTCGCTCGCTTTGGGTGACAATCTTGGCATTGTCTTTCATTGTGGTGACAAAAGACAATCTTGACGAATGTTAGGGACAGTACAACGTTGACGTCTTAAGAATGGAGTAGAGAAGAAATATTCACTATATTTTTATTATAAAATAATAAAATAAAGTTGATCGACTTTTATGTCCATCCGTTATTACATTTATTCAAACTATTGTTCATTATCACTAATACTTAACAATTACCGAAAAGTGTTAATATTTTCATTTAGATTAATTTTGTTTTAATAATAGAATAGTCACCTACTAAATCAATTAATGCACAAGAACTTATAAAATATAAAAGACCCACACGCCATAAACTTTACACAGTTAACCTGGACGTCTCCTTTTCTTTTTTTCGTTTTTTTTTTAAAAAAAAAAAGAATATTAGCAATGCTATTAATAAACATTACTTATACTGCGGTTAACCACTCCAACTAAGCTGCAAATGCTTGTGCTAGGAGATGGTTCTCGACAAAAGTCGAATGGTCGATTCGAACCTACGACCTTAAGTTGCGCAGACCCTAAACCATTAGGTTATTGACGTTTCTTCTTCTTCTTCTTTCTTCGTACAAATGTAAGACGGTACAAAGCTAAATTAGACTAAGCGTGGAGCACTATTCTCAGCTCTGGCTTGCTCTGCCAATTACCAACTCGCTGCTTTGGACTCAATAGAAAGGAGAGCTTTTAAGTTTAATAAGGACAGCTTTCTCGTCTCTCTTCCATCACTGTTCAACCAGGCGATCGGAAAAACTACATCCTTGTACTGTTAACAATCGGACAAAACGATACACATTTTCATTTATAATGTGCATTGTTAAGAATTATAGTTTTCTACCGTCGTGTGTATTTACTGACTATTACAATATGGGTGAAGATCCCCAAGAATAAATCTTCTATGCTATTGTGTTTGCCACCTAAGGTTACGCGATCGCTTAACCTAGTTAGAGTTTATGGCAAACTTTGGTCTATTTTGAACAAAATTTAAATATTAAAAAGCTTATGACAATTCAAGTCATTTAGTACTTTAGGTTGTTATAACGATACTATCATAGTAACTATGCAAAATAAAATTAACGCGAGTACAACAAATTTATATCTTTAACAACATACTTTTTTATTTCGGCAGGGGTATAGCCAAGGCAGGGGAGCCAAATAACATTTCACCAATGTCACCAGGAGTTCTATACATGGATGCTGGAGTTCATTCTACATTGAGGCGGAAGCAACGACGTCTGGCCAGAGAAAACCCGGGAGTATTAACAGCTGTTGCCAAAGGTGCCAATATGGCTGTCACAGAGTGCCAACATCAGTTTAAATACAGAAGATGGAATTGCACGACAAGAAATTTCCTGCGCGGAAAGAATTTATTTGGCAAAATTGTCGACAGAGGTAAGAATCTTGATATATAAAATAATATGTAAATATCCTTAAATATAAATCAAATTATGATTTATTATTGACATCTCTCAAAAAACAAGGACAGCAGCAAATTATACGATAAGCATAATGGAACAGAATATTTAAATTATTTATTAGAAGCTTAATTAGGACCTAACATTGATTTAGGCTGACAATATAATACCTGGGTCACGATTATGGTCCTGACGTTTAAAGAAGCAAACAATAAAAAACTCAACGCTTAAATTGCGAATTTAAGAACACGCGTCATTCGTTTGTCTCAATTTTAGTATCGCGAAACAAAGCTAACAAAATAACAAAAAGATGTTTAAGAAGATAAGCTTAAAACCCTTTGCAAAATATTAAAGAAACAGATTATGTGTTTAGCACTTCAGTTATAATCTTTAAAAAATGAAATCGATAACTTGTCACCAGATCTAAAATTCGTACTTGGTAAAAAAGTAAACGGCGAAAAAGATTATTTTTTACAAGTCCCCTAATCCCGGTTACAAAGAGTAGCTACAAATTAAGTGATATCTTTAGTTGGCAACCCTTTTAAAAGATTTTATCTGTATTCAACGGGAGGGTAGCGCGTCGGGGGCACATATAAAGGGCTCATCAAGATAAAACATCCCGGATCAATTACATGTGACCGAGTGACGTGCGTATTCCCGTTTATCGATGTCGCTTATTGAATTCAGAATGTGTTTCGTTTTTAAATAATATTAATTTAGATCTGCATTTCCAAATTTATTTTGGATCAAATAAAAAATATTATTCAATAGAACATACCTATAAAAAATGGTAATCGGTGTTTGAATCAAAATATTTAAAGGCTCCGTACATAATTTTTACCGTAATGAATAAAGCAAGTTGACCTCTAGATGTAGTCAAGTAAGCAGTGAGTCTAAGATTTAGATCTTAATCCGTATCAATTCCGCTTCGATACATTAAAGAGAAAAAGCTAAAACATGTTTTATTCTATTAACACCGGTTCACAATTGCTCCATCGTTTCCATTTCGTCCATTTCAATAGCATTAGATGTTATCTATAGATAAAAATCAGCAAAAAGATCCCCATGAGCTATAGAATAAAGGCAATCTATATAATTCAGTACGCTGTCTCTACATAAAATGGTCGTATATTTATTTTATGTAACGCTCACCATTTGGACCCTAATAAGAAAGGCGAGATTAATTCATAAAGCACTCACGAAAATTAAAATGTTTACAACATTTTGTATGTGCTCTGTTTTGCCTTCCAAAAATTAATGTTATGTTATTTAGTGCTAAAGAATAAAGTTCAGATTTGTTTGGTATGGAATTTTGTGGATGCTTGTGTTTATTTTGTGTCTTGAGTCAGGTCTGCCCTATCTCCGGTGTCCGATTTCGATGCTTTGTATGCGATACACCTTATTATGGTCTCGCGAACATCTGGTTTGTACATCACATATTATACATCAAAACGGAAAAAAGGCCAAATCAAGCAATCAATTCATAAGCCAAAAATTTTAACGGTCGTCATAATTTTTAATTATTCATTTCTCTGTATCTTTCTATTTAGTTCTATTTATCTAATTTAACTCAACTACGTTTATAATGTCTTGTATATAAATCTATCATATATATCATATAATATTAGTAAGGAGTAAAGGTATTTTCGTGGGACTTACCTGCAATATCAAAGTGAGAAAGTAATCTGAGTTTAATTGGCTGGCACCAAGGAAAGTCTTAATTGCAATTTTAGGTCCTGATTTATTACGTGCTCGGTGCTAAAGGAATCGTCAAAACCTATTTGTATAAGAAATTAAAGTTAAAAATTAAGCTTCGAATAGATCTAAAGTCCGTTAATCTGTATATTTCGGTGATGACCTAAGCTCGACCCAGAAGTAGTTATAAAATTAAATTTTAACGAAATAAATAAAATAGCAGTAGGTAGCTTTAATTTAATATAAAAGTATAAATGTTTAATGAACATTGATGATACAATTAAACCGACACACTGAAATAGATGAGAAATGTATCAATTTGTTTCGATAAAAGCGCATAATACTAAAAGGTATTTCGTAGACCGAAGTTCAGCTCACATTAGAGGGTTATCTTCAAAATTAAGAGCATTCACTCCCGTATCTCGGTCTAATTCGATCTCATTTTGAATTTGGTATGCAAGATATCGGGATTGGTTCGTACCGACATACCATGTGGTCCGGTTATTAACCCCTCGCTTCTTACGTTAATGACATGCGCAAACGCTTTGGGTAAACGATGTGTCTATTAACCTACACTCTGATATGTCTCGTTGCTACAGAATAGGCACATGAACACTAATAAACGTGTCCATCTGATACGTAAAAGAAACTGGCTTAGGTAAGGCAGTATTGATTTTGTGATCTACAAACGGTGGTTGAATTTTGTTTGATAATATATAAATAAATCGGTCCAAAAGATCCCTCTAGGAACGAAGAATTATAATTAAAGCATTATTATATCATATAATATGTTCGTAAACCAAAATCTAAAAGTAACCAGTATGATACCTGTAATTTTCTTAGATGACATTTTATTTAATAGATGAAATAGTAATTACAAAAAGAATAGAAATGGAATTAAATTCAAAGTAATTATATGAGTGACATTGACATAGGATTTGCTTTAAATCTTAAAATTCACATCTTTGCCTACTCAATTATTTTTAAAATTATATCTGAGTAATCATAACAATATTAAATTATACTAAGTCAATCTGTTCCTAATTTAATTAACATCGTCGTATAAAAGTCGCATGTCAATATTTGCCGTCGGCCCGAGCGAACCTGTTAGATGAGTGATTGAGTATGAAATTTAAATAATATTCATGTAACCATATGATAACCGCATTTTAATCCAGAAGCTTCAAAATAGATCCAGAAACTATTAAAATGCAAAGTCTTAAATGATGCCTTTTCTTTCCATTCTTATACTTTAGTTGCTCAATCAGAATAACAACGCCCCAACACTATTATAACACAGACAAAGAGAATGCCTAAAGCAAAAATAAATATCGTAATTTTATTCAAGCAGCAACAAACTATTAAAGTCGAGTAACATTTTTCTAAATTAAAGTCCTGATACAGCACACGGAGGCCACGGACCACCATCGTAATCATTTCACTTGATAAAAAGAGCAAAAGATATTATAAAATTTATGCTATATGCTGATGCATTTAGAGCACATTGCTTTATTAAGGGCAGACAGGGCGGGCGAATCACGCGGACGAATATAACAGGTCCACCGCAAATATACCCGATAAACATTTTTAATACATTGAAATTACGTCCATTTGTGAAACGCATAAAAACGGACATGCGAACTCGGCAGGAGCCCGTCACAACGCTACTTATTTATGAAAAAAGGTCGTATATTTGATTCCGCGTTCCACAGTTCATCCTTATTCACAAGCTCTGAATAGGGTTTCATCTTAGTAATTATTGCTCTTAAATACAAAGCCCCCCTGAACGGAACACGAATAATCACTAATATATACGTCGACACGCCATTGACAGCGACGTCTTCATCTCATTGTAGTAAACCTCAAGGATCGTATTAACACCGACGATGACAACGGTACAATAGTTCGGCATTTATACTATGGGTCATTGTTGACCCGAGAATAGAAAAATATATGGTCTGAATTCCCGCTGCGAGCCCCCTAGCGGGTAGTTTAGCGATGGGACAGTAAGCGAACACGCTCCACGGAAGCTCCGTTTACACCTATCGCAGCTCCTAATGGCAGGTAACTCGGCCAATAAAACGACCTTTCCCAAATATTTCCTGTTTTGAAGGTTTCTTGTCTCCTCCGAGATTCCATCGTCGTGGGTGGATAAAACGTATAAAACGATCCACACCGAAAATAAAACGGATATAAAATGCCCTCGACGAAATATTTAATGCTCAATTAGATAAGCGTTTTAGGTTCGTGGCGTTTGAATTGTTACGAGATACGAGCGATTTGTGAATCCTTAACGGTACGATGTAAATGCGATAGCGATATCGCCAGTCAACGCGTATATGCTGTAGTTTTTGCTCAACCTTTGAAAACTTATGATTGTACGTTTCAATATATAACTTACAATCGTAAAACGTAATTAGTATCGGTGTTTTTTTTTCTGGGAGTTTGAAAACAAATGTCTTTGTGCTATGTATGAATGGACTCCGAAGTGGTAGGTGGTAGCTAGTGGTAGCTTGCAGTCTTTGTTCCGCTCACAATGAGTGATATATGACCGAAGTAATTTTGAATTGTCACAGGAATGCCTCAGTCTCGGGATTCAATGTTAAATTATCACCCATACATAGCATAACGAAAATGAATTACTGCACTTTATTACTTCTTTTCTTGCAGTTTCTTTATAATAAAACATACCTCTATGCTTTTGGCTTCTATCTAATAAAAGATCAAGCTTTTGCAATAATATAAGAAACATTTCTAAATATTTCAATGTTTTTTTATAACAAACTGTAAACGATATTTATCGTTTAGTATAGATATGGTGTATTTAAATTATCGTAAATAACATTTTACAAGCAAATATTAGATTTTTATTATGATCTCACCGATTACGATGAAGCGGTCCTCGATTGGATGGTTTAAACCAACAAAACAAGTGATTTATGGATGTTTTGAGTAATCACGTCTCATCAAATTTGAATAATGCGCGACGCCATAAATAATAAAGTACAAGTGGTGCGAGGCGCGAAACCATCATAAGTCAATCTTTCAAATTAATCTCACTGAAACACCTCTTCTTGACGACTTAATGCGGACGTGAGCATATTTAATTAGTGCATTAATTTTGAATTATTTAATGGCCCGCTTTGTGAACTTAGGTGTTCGTCAAATGTCAACAGTGATTAAGTTTTATTTTACAGAGCGGCTGGACAGACGCACTGTTGGATTTACGAGGTTTTGACTTTTATAAATCCTTAACGCCTCTCCTTAACTGCCAATCCACCGGGATGGAATTATCGCTCGATGCTCGCGTTGTAAACCGACTTCGGGACCATTTATTACCCGCCCAGATAATCCACCGACAGCACTTTATTATCAGTTATAATAATAATTTACTTTTATTGGTTCATATTACTTGTATTTGTTTTTATTTGAATGCATGTTGATGGGATGAAATTGTCTTCATAAAATAAGTGCTTTTTTGCTACTCTACTCTTATGATAAAATATTGACGTATATCAATTCATACACGCGATTTCGTGAGCAAAGATAATATATGACTTGAGTCAGGTAATCGTCTTATTTGGTCAGTTAATTAGGCCTATAGAATGTATTTACATTTTATTTAATACCGTGACTAATGTTCCGCCTCCGACGGAGCCTCCTTGCATCTGTCATAATTTTTCTACGTCGCAATTTATTTGCAAAATGCGACAATCGGCTTTGTTGTGCGGGAAAATCGATGGCCGACCGCAGATGCAAAATAAATCATTGTTTTATTTATATTTGCATTACTGATCAGTTTTTTTTAAATGGCTGTATTAGACGAAAAACACAGAATTACTGTTAAATAATGGTAAACCGGTTAACGATAGGCAGTGAATCATCAATTAGGAATAATAAAGTCTATTGAATATCACGCCCAAAATTAAGACGAGACGTCTAAAACGATGTTTACATTCCTCATTAGTCATAAAAAAGCGTTATCTGGTATCGTCTATACAATAAAATTAAAATAGCAACATTAAAATCTCAGCAGGACTTCATTTATCAGCCGTGGATCGAATCTGTTATCTACACATTATGAAGATTCATATTTACTCGCAGCACGTGGTAGTACCACCTGTGTAAGGCCGCCCGTTGATCAGGATCTTAGGCCTCCGTTCAAGTTCATATCATATGTTAACTGACCTAATAGTAAAGCAATTCGACGACACAACTGGTACGGGCGGATGAGAGATTAGTTGGAAAGATGTCGCAATCCACGACATAATTATGGCCCTGTCCAAACAACTACAACTTTTATACGTCCGTTAAGACGTCAACAGTAAATAGGATTAGCCGAAAGCTATTATTTTACGAGCGTAATTTACGCGTGCCATATTTAATTGGCCCGCACCTATTTGTTATAGTTAAAGCGGGAGAACGTTTCCAACTCATTACTGAAGATAAATGCTCGACTCCGCGACCGCTCGTATTCGTATCTGTTGAATTAATTTCGTTCGAGCATTGAATGATGGCAAAATTGACATTAAAATTCCCGGTCGAACATCTCAAGTAATTGCTGAATAAAATACTTTTGTGTAACATCCCAAATGAAAGCACAAAAAGTAAATCCGAAGCAGACTGCGGCGATGTGCGCTCTCCGTAATTTATATCGGGGCACGATGACAACTCAATAAAAAAATGATTTCATTTGCTTATTGAGTCCTTAATAATACTGAAGCGGACTTTGCTGCGATCTTTCCACGTGTTATTATTAGTATAAATATCAACAAATGCTTATTAACTTTACTCACAATGGCTATACGTGTTTGATTTGTTATGTACCTAAATGCATCACCATCCGACAAACGGACCACCAAAGTCGATAGTAAATTAAAAACTATAATTAGTAACTGTTACAGGTTTCAATTATACATGTGTCTTTGCGAAATACACATAACCTTGAAGTCGCTTCGTATCGTAATCGTAAGCGTTTTATGAGTCAAATTTTGCATGGGATCAGTTATAATTTCGCATTATCGTGTAAAATAACAAAAAAAAATCAAGATAATGTGCAAAAATGTATGGTTATTAAAAAAAATATTTACACTTTATTATTTTTCTATATAATAACTAGTTCACTTCTCGCCGCTTCAATGGAGTAGGATTTTTCCGTGAATACAATATCATTATCTTATTGTAACTGGATGTTGCGTAGACAAAGACCTTGAATATCGATATTAATCGTTAAAATGTACGTAAGCTATTAAATCGATATTAAGAGAGAGAATTCGATGCGCGCGCCGTACCACTTGTAATGATCAAATTTATAATCTCTCGTGTAGGTAAGAGGCATTTCTTTTATTTTCAATCTTCGAGATATACCCTCTCTCTTTTAATTGTATTTTATGAGTATTTGATTCTAATGCCGAGCCATTAATTATTTATAGTATTCGATACGGGACGAGCCCATCGATTTATGTGTACGATGGCAGATGAATGAACTCGATTTCATAATCATATCATTGTTGTGTGAATTGTCTTGACAATCGCGAGGAGTTATAACTTATTCGAAAATGTCAAAACATACGTTTTTTTGGCTGATTTTTTAATATCGAAACGAGATAATTAAAAATAAACATGGAGTATAATAAAAAGGAAAACAATCTGCTAAATACCAATTCAGTGAACGTTAGGGTCCGTTGCCTTACCCATTGCAATTTGCTGATGAGCTCGAATGTTTTGAATTTAGAAAATTTGATACCTACCAAGTTAACGATATGAGAATTTTTTGTACCTCGTACCCTAAGCAATAATAAAATTTGATTAAAATATAAGACCCTCTTATGTTGGGATGAATTAATTATAAGAATACCAAACATGCCTATGTGAAATATGTCATAAACCATTCGTTCTTATTATCAAAACAACAATATTAAGGTAGAAGGTTGTTTCGTTACGTGCCCACGCACACATTCTTCAATTCGCTCTTAACTAAACTTACTTAAAAATTCTTTAGTAATTAAAATTTTTATTGGGTCATATTTCATAAGGTTTCGTTAATTTGAAAAATATTTATTTCAACGACCCACGAACCTTACCTAACATACACAATGTTGTCACTTTAAAAAAAAAATAGACTACCCAATTACTAAATATACGATTATTATTATTATTATATATCGTTAGTTATATCTCGTAGTATTAAGTATTGCATCGGGTAATTTCGTGCTGATTCTCTTAAATATACAAGTGAGGAACTGTATCAGAAGTTGCATTTTCTTACTTAATGGTAATGTTATTTTTGTGCAAAAATATTTAATCGAGATTTTGCATTGTCGTAGGATGTCGTGAAACTGCATTTATATATGCCATTACGAGCGCCGGTGTGACCCACGCTGTATCACGCGCCTGCGCCGAAGGTTCTATAGAGTCATGTACGTGTGATTACTCTCACTTGGACCGTACACCACACCGGACCCGCGCTGCCGCTGCCGCTAACGTCAGAGTATGGAAGTGGGGCGGATGCAGTGACAACATCGGCTTTGGATTTCGATTCAGTAGAGAATTTGTCGATACAGGAGAACGAGGAAAAACTTTGAGGGAGAAAATGAATCTACACAACAACGAAGCAGGCAGAGCGGTAAGTTTAGTAAATTATTGTACTATGAAAAACTAAATAATTAGATGAGAAAGTTGGCAATAAATCCGGTTTTCCGTCCATCCATCACCTATATCCATTCAGGCCACGTCTCTGACAAAAAGCAAGGCAATCAGTGAGTAAAAGTTTCGAAGTGACGATTGGTTGCCTGGACGCCGATCGGTCAACACTTTCTGTCCAATCACTACTTGAACGGGAGCTGCTTATAAACATCCATAAAGCAATCGCACTCGAACGCTATCGCGACATGTCGTCGCTCCGTGTTTACATTACCATTACGGGTGACGATCGATTGTCAGCCACTTGACATGTCGCTTAAGTCTAAAATTAATTATGCGTCAAGCGGCTCAGCCCATCGCGTGGCGACGTGCAACAAGCACCCATTCGTTGCGCTCGCGCATCTCCCTCCCACCGCACACCCACATTTGCATATCCACTGTCTGTTCTTGCCTAAAAATCATCTAAAAGGATCGCCGGGCGCCTTGAGCCACCCAGACGCATCATTAACTGATGTGCTTAATTCCTGTCACGACAGACGCTGGGTGTCCGTGCAATGAATATTCACAGCATTCCATCGATTGTTTTACACATATTTGGACACCAGAGCGCGGGCCACAGCTATCTACATGTGAATGAATAAATACCGTCTGCTTTCTACGAAGCGCCTGCGCTTGGGTCTTGTAAAATATTTACAGTCTCCATCCCTGCGTCATTTATCTATCTTCTAAGAATGATGAATGTCCCTAGAGTATGATTTATGATCTGTCTTCGCGCGGTGACGACCGGCCCACCTCCCCACGATTTGTAACAATTTGCTCGATCGTGAGATGCGATCGATGGAGTGCGCTTAGTAGATCATCGATCACTTGTAGAATGTTATCGAAAGAATTCGAAGATATTTGGACGTCAATACAGACCTTCTTACGTGGCTAAACTAATTAGTTTTACACATTTATTATTTCTAAATTTTTAATTTTGTCCACAGCACGTCCAGTCGGAGATGCGTCAAGAATGCAAATGCCATGGCATGTCCGGATCGTGCACAGTAAAGACTTGCTGGATGCGACTGCCGAGTTTCCGCTCCGTAGGTGATGCGTTAAAGGACAGATTCGATGGTGCATCGCGAGTCTTAATGAGCAACACGGATGTGGAGATTCCTACACAGCGGAATGACGCGGCGTCGCACAGGGTACCGCGAAGGGATCGATATAGATTCCAACTTCGGCCGTACAACCCTGATCACAAGGCCCCTGGGTCGAAGGATCTCGTATATCTGGAATCTTCGCCGGGTTTCTGCGAGAAGAATCCGAGGCTAGGCATCCCCGGTACGCACGGCCGTGCATGCAACGACACAAGTATTGGCGTTGACGGCTGCGACCTGATGTGTTGTGGCCGCGGCTACAAGACCGAGACCAAGTTTGTAGTTGAAAGGTGCAACTGTACCTTTCACTGGTGCTGTGAAGTTAAATGTAAAACATGTCGCACGGAAAAAGTGGTCCACACATGTTTATAGATGCTCGAACGCTAATGATGTGTACTCGTATGTGATCAACGAGAGAAACCTCACTAAGTGTCGAACGGTTGTGAGTCGGATACAAGAGTGGACCTGTTTCGTAGTGGGCAGATAACGAACGGTGTATATAATCGCGTCACTTATTCTTCTTAGGGAGACTTATGTAAATAGTCCTATGCTACTATTGAGTTTTTTCTTCCTATACACTTATAATTAATCCGAACTAAAATAAAGTAAACGATTGCTCGTTTGGTTAATTTATTTGGCTATTAGGTGCGAACATGTGATCTAGGAAAGTACTTTTTTTGGACACTGGCGTTGGGATACTAATGAGACCAGTTTAAGGGCAATTTATTTCTGTCGGACCTATCGACTTACATTTACAATCGAAATTGGACTTGTTGGTTTCCTTACACGGTACGGTAAGTGTACAAAATTATTTATTTTAGTTATTGTACTCACATATTCCAAACTGCGTGGATGGAGTATCAGTCAAGTTGAAGTAAACGCTGAAGACTACTTTAAATGGTATTTGTTTATATCATTTCAAAGTTATTTAATAATGAAGTTATATGCCATTAGGTAACGACAGCAATAATATTATCGGTTTTATTAATAATCACTGTTTTATCGACGCATGCGTCGGGTGCTCGGTCGCAATAACTGTTCTGAGGCTCGGGAGCAAAATTATCTTGTAATTATAATTTTGTATTAATTATTTGCCATATTAATGGAATCTATGACTTAAGTTCATTTACATAAAGTGACTTCTTGGGTGTTCGCTCGGTAAGGCTACATTGGGCCCTTATCGGTCAGTAAGTAGCGCCATCGTAAAAGTGTCCCACATTACGAGATAAACGCTCTCGAGAATTTTAATTAAATATTAAACGAATTAAATAATCAGTATTATACATATAATATTGTATGCGTGTTGCGTCCGATACGTCAAGATAAAGTATAACGTGCAGTCGGTTGACAGATCTTATTCATATCATACAACCGTTCGTATGTTAAAAATATCCATAATGTACAGAAGAATGTTTGTTAAGATATTTTTCATATTTAACCATAACTCACTCGTTTCTTTAGTATGTACTGCAAGCTGTTGACAAAATTGAATATGTTCCTGAAAACTATCAACACAATGTTTATTGAAATGATGACAATTATTAAACAAAAAAAATTGCATATTAAATTTAAAAAAAAATTATGACAGGCCATGTCGACAGTTTGCAAAATAAGCTTTATTAATAAATATTAATGTATATCGAAGAATGATATTTCAAATGTGATATAAAAATAGGTTAGGAAATTACTATTTGGTAAATAGTATTGTCCTACTGAGCTTAATTATGTATATGTATGTCATACTAATTCAATACCTACGTATTTAATAAGATATTTATTATAAATATTTTTAATTTAACTATACATATTTTACTCTAAATTAATTTTAGAGTAAAGTTTTAATTATAATTACAAAAGAGTACGTCAAAATATTGGTGAATTACTTTTTATATTATTAAAAAGGCATTTTTAATTATTTCTAATTTAATAACATGTACATAGCCTTTCTTATTTGATTGTGTTGAACTATGACGCAGTCTACGTTCTGAAGTATTATGAATCACACCGGAGTTAAAAGACTGAAGTGTTTTTTAAACGTAGTTATAATGTCCATGACTGGATTGATAAAGCCATGATTTTTTTTAAAGCGAAGGCTTATGTGATAAAAAGTATTTTAATGTATTTTAAACAGGTTTTTTTAGTTGCATTAATTTCAACACAGTGCCATTTTTTTTATTTTAGAAAGGAAATCCTTTTTATTCCTGACAGTGTTTTAACGATACCTTGCCTTTATTGTAATGCCATTGGAAATTTTATTTTATGCATGTAAATATTGTGTTTAATTCATTCTTTTTAAGTTATTTATGTGAATTTAGTGTTTTAATTGTTAATCTTAGGTAAACGATACAATTGAAATCAGCTGAACTAATCTGAATCTCAAATCCTATTGTTTGTATAGTAAATGTACCTTTTTTGAAATTATATTTCGTCCAGTGACCGCTTTAGGGTTGACGCATTATTGTAATGATATTGGTTGTACATTAGGCGTATCTATTTATGATTAAAATATTGATTAGTTGTTACTAAAAATACAAAATTGATCAAAACTTTGTTGTTTAATTTTAAACCGGATCTTCTTTCTTTCAAATAATTTTAAACCAATTCTTGTTCCTAGTTCTCTTTCGTACATTTTAAAATAGCCTCGAAAAATCAAAAGCATGTTTAAACATGTTATATAGTTAATTGAAGTTCCCATTGCAAAAAAGTAAGCTTTTTTGTTTTAATCATACAGTTTCAATAAAGATATTTTCTTTAATCATTTTGAACCAATAATTAAAATTTCAAGTACCAATATAATTGGCTACCTCAAGCACATTAAACAAGGGGGAACTGTATCCTCATATCATAGAAACAAAGGGGATGAGAAGTAAGTAATTTTTACCATCAGATCTGGTTATGTCCCTTTCAGACCACATCAGACATCAGCATGCACAGATTATATAATGTTGAATAATTAAAGGCCAATTTTCAATCATATAAAATAGATCACGAGGATATTTAATTAAATATTTTTTATTTGATAAGTATTGAAATATACCTTGACTTTCTTGACTTGAAATTTAGGTCCATAAGGTTTGTTGAGTGAGGTCTTTGAAACATTTTTGTATGGTGCAAAGACAAAACAGAAGTTTATAGCAGGGACGGGCCCGCGGAAACAATCTCCGGTACTTTTCATCGATTGAAAACATTCATTGTATAACAGGTGTAACTAATAGAATAGAATAACGTAGAATTTGAAGACGCTGGCAAATTATTAGATATTTTAACTATGTATTTATTTATTATTTTGCGTATATTTTTAACTCTTTTATGTCAGACATATTCGGAAAACTAAAAAAAATATTAAAAGACTTCTTCATAATAATATTTTTAAGCAAAAGTTATTTTTAATTAAAGTTGATAATGGCAGCTTTCTTACTACAGTTTGCATTTACATTTATTATTTGATAAATTCCCAGAAATATACAGTTATTATAATATAACATTAAAATTATTTTGCATCTGTGTTCCAGCGACCGTCTGATGTGACAAAATGTCGTTTTTTTATTGTATGTGCAATTCGATATTTCAGAGTAACGAGTGCCCTACCCGCTTGCCATATGGTCAATAGTCTAATATCGGGTATGGTCTGCGAAACTTAACGTTGTACGTTCCAATTCACCATTCGTTATGTCAATTTCTGTCGTGATCAATCCCCTAGTTAAAGTTAAGTTCAGTTAAATTAAGTTCTCCTAGTTAAGTTCAAGAAGTCGTTCTAAGGTTAGTTGGAGTGGTTAACCGGAATGTTGGTATACAGCTAGCATTCTTTTTTAAAAAGATATATACCAACTTTGTGTTTTTGTGTACAAATTACAGACAGAATTCTAAGATACCTGCATGCTTGTTATTATTTTACAGTTTACATAATCATCAGTGACTGGATAAAAGCCATTTGACTTATAAAGTACGCAAATAATTCCTTTATTTCCTTATTAATAATTATGCTAACAAGCAATAGACAGTTCAAGGAAAACGTGTAGTTGTGTCTATAGGAGCGACTATGTGATTCTGATCGTTTTTTCTATAACTCAGGGATATCTTCAGATTATTACCAGATGACCACCAACTGCGAAAATACAAACCTCTTCGTCCCAATTTAAGTGCAATAATACGGGAATAAGTTTTAAGATGCATCGTCCGGGCACGGGACTTGTGTATATCACATCCAGTTCGCAAAATGTTCCTTGGCTGGAAATCAAATCCACATATGACCTGACGTCGTGTATCTCATTGTTATTGTTGTCACTACATGATCAGGTAGCCTACGGTCATTAGGGCCACGGATAGTCGCTCTGATGTATCTCTTTCGAGGAATATAATAAAAGCACCGAGCTGAAAGCGCAAAATACACAAAAAAGAATACATAGTAAACATTTTCCTCACAGCCCGCATCAGCTCTATAGAATATTTAATATTCAACTCTTAACTTTGAGGAAAGGGAACTGGTTTCTTTTTTTCTGTTTTTGCTCAACAAAAGCTTTATGTTTCGTAATATTTTTATGAAGTACAGAGTACAATAAGCTAGAATTTTGGGTGAACTACTTAGATTAAACTGACTAAAATAATGAGTTCGCTCAATTCAAAACGCAACTATCATCAATCTCACTAAGATCACTAATAGATACTTAAGTAATATAAAAATAATAAAAATCTTGAAGTAATTTTAAGTACATATATATTCATGCATAAGCACGTACATACAAGCCACGTTGTATTACCAAAAGACTGGCAAAAACGAAATTATCTATCTAAATATGCCACAGCAAAATCTCACTAATCCGTCACGATCACCAACCCCCCAGCCCACGTAGGCACACGTTACAGTATTTACAAGAAAGGTTTGTTTTGCAACTAAAGGTGACAACGAATACAGACTTTCCTTGAAAACTGAGATGGAATTACTAGTTTTCTGTAATCGGGCCCTATCGGTTTTCTGTAGTCGGGTTATGAAACGTCGCAATCATAGAAATACATGAATATGTCTATGGTTGCGACGTTCCGACAAACTCGATAGCGATTATTATTCATTTATTACACTATCATTATTTAGGAAATTATTAAAATATTTTTTTTTCTTAGAACCCTTAAAAATAAACTATGCATGATATTTAATTATTTCATAAAATCATTTTATTTAAAAATTTTTGCTCTTATTTTACTATATAACTTGAATTGTCCCAAGTACATTTTATTTTATTGCTAATGCAATCATGGAATATGCTTTTGATAGTGCGCAATTTTCTGAAACGACTTTATTTTCTTAACAAAGATTAAATAGTCTTAGCATACAAGTAACTCTATTTCAAAGGTATAAAGTTCATTTTGAACAAACGATGGTATTGAAAGTGAAAAGTCGATCAGTGTTGGTGGTCGGTGGAGCCCTGAGGCTTGTTCCCACGAGTATCGCGCGCGTTGGAAAATTTATGGTTATGAACTGAGAAATCTGTCATAAGAGATACGAATGGCGTACCTGAATCTGAAATAGCGTGAATAATTTTTCATAAGGAGGACCTCGCTTTAGAAGGCTAATACTGTAAAATTTTTCCTAAGAAAAATTACATTGTGTTAATCATTCTCCACGAACGGATATATAAAACCGTCTTGTTTTAAGTATACATTTTGACTTATTGCACGTTCTCACACGCAGGTTACGTAATAACGGCCATTTCAAATTTATTCCTTATTAAAGTTGAATTTTAAATCGTATCGAGTTTGAGATATTTTCGCAATAAAGTCAACGTGTATTTCGATATTTGCACTCACGTTTGGACATGCCTGGACGCTTGTTGCAGAAATGTTTCGTATTTATTTGTTTTTCTTTTATTTGCCCAAAAAACAGTGAGTTCTATTATATAATTTTTGTCTACTAACTATCTTTTTAGTTTATTTTTGTTATAAAGACAATGTTTTCTGCAGTTTAAATGTTTTTGCTACCACCCTATTCCCAATGCTAATTTGTTGGTATTTAACATTTACCTATAGTACATTTACCACATTTAAAGTAAGGGGCGACAAGTGAGCAAATAAGTAAGCAAAGATGGTAAGTGATGACTACACCTCATGACATGTACAACAAACTCAACCTCAACAACTATTACACATGCGTTGTCACCCCTGAGTACTCGAAATATCTCGTTACTTGTAAATGTGTCCCGGGAACTCTGCGCTCACCGAACAGCGTTATGCTGTTATTTCATGCTGGTATTCTATGAGGGTCCTTTCCCGGTCCAGTTACTGTGTGATACCCCATACTTGCCAAATTCGTTTTTGTAACCAATTGATGATCTCTACTCACGTGAAATTCAAATTAACTAGTTCCTTTTTCTTCTCGAAGCCTATCAATTCCTAATAACCACAAAATTAATGGACAGACACATGAAAATAATTTGAAACATTTCTCAAGCATTGAAGTCGATAATATATTTTGTATTTCATTTTCTAGTAGAAATATTAATAGGCCCTCGGTGTTTTACATAGTGTAACCCATCGTTATCATGTGATACAATTAAAGTGTATAATTCTATAAGTGAAATAATTAAATTATTCTATACACGATTGTGCTTCGTTTATAACCTTAATAGGAGGGCTTGTATTTAGTTCCGGATAATACAAAGCACGTACCTGGCTGTCGTGTCCCGGTTTCTGGGTTCGATTGTCAGCCTAGGAATTTTTTTTGTATATGACATGGTTTTGGGGTCTGTGCTTATGATATTTATGTCAAATGTCCCTGACACTACATTTGAACCCTTCCCGTGATGTTATTGCATGTGCATAACATTGAATTGGGGAAGAGTACTAAGAGTACCTCTGAACAAGAAGGACGTGATTTATAGCCTGAAATGATGCAAATAATTATAATGATAATAATTAGTTTACCAGAACAAGATGAAAGCGAATGCTAAATTCACTTGATGACTAGGTGAATATTAAGCAAGAGCATTACCGCGACAACATACATGACCTCAAAATAAATTATATAAAATTTGCTAAAGCTTTCCTTCCCTTAGCGTTTGAAAACTACACAGCTGAAGTAATTAATGTTATATCATGAAGATACTGAACGTACAGAACAATCAATCAATCAATCAATCTGAACAATCGTATCAGACCATATTTCGAAGTTAAAGTAGCGTGTCCTAAAAAAGGTCAAAAGTTAAAAGTATATTTATTTTATTATAGGTATCTTAATGTCTGGTTTACATTTTCATCAAAGTTTTATGAATAAAAAGGTGTCTCATTTTGAAACTAGTTCTGATTTTCATGCAGTTATACAAACATATTTCGTATCCCACGGGAACCAGTATCGATTGTAAAAACTAACAGACAACATGGTCAGATCCATAAGCTATCTTCCAATGACAGAGCTTTCTTTATTCATACGCAGTAGGAAGCTGACAGCGTATAGAAATTCTAAGTACTTTTAAATCTTTACCTTGGAAACAGTTTTATTGGACATCGAGATGAAATGTATATAACTTATAATATAATTTCATTTAACGTAGACTTAGAGAAATGTTATTTTTTAATTTTGTGTACAAGTATATGCAATTTATTTTATGTAACCAAACGTAAACGTAAACGTACTGACACATACATACATTACACACATAAGTACATTTAAATTGTCAAGTTATATTAATAGGCATCAGTTGCAGTGAGTTCTAGCTTTAACATGAAGTGGTTGGCTTGTTCGGTGATGGACTGCAGGATAACAGATTACCCACGTGAAATACCAGTATAACTCTGCTGTGTTTCGTATAGTAATCGTAGACAGTCGGTGACCTGTTTAGGTAAAGAGGTATTACATTACAGATTTCAGGGGTGACAAGCATATGCATGCTTGAATCAGTGTTCAGAATAAGGATGTAGGTGTAACATTTATTTATTTGAACAAATTAAACAAACATTTAGGTGAGTTGTGTACTCGTTTGTCATATAAAGTTTCATAATTTAAACATAAATTTAACATATTATTCAACATTATTTAACATATTATTTAACATATTATACATTCATAATTTTAACATATTATTATCAGTGTTTAAATTTCTTTTTTAATTAGATATGTTATATTTCGTTCAAAATTTGGCTTCATTTATTTTCCTCGTGTGCTACGGACAAACAACTGGGTAAAAATGTATTCTCAACTCTTCTACGATTTCTGTTATAATTTTTTTTGACATGTAAGTTTCGTCACCGTGGTGAATCACTTCAAACACTTCAAATTGCAACTAACAGTTTCATCGGTGCCAGCACCGGGGATCGAACTTGGATTGTTTGCGTTGCGACATATTAAAACGGCCGCCCGGCTTGGGCTGCCGCGGGTAATAGAATAAAGGCATACGCCTTCATATATATTATTTTATTTACATAACTCATATATATATATTTATTAAATCTTCTCTTTTTTTTTAGGATTTCAAATATTAGCAAGTTCTTTAAAAGTTGTTAAACCTAACACAAGTGGAAAATATGTTCCTAACAACGTTTATTCACCAACAAAATGGTCTTTGCGTGTAGTAAGAGATCAAAGCAATTTCCCTAATGGCCTCGACGACGCAGAACCAGGGTTCGATCTGAATGATGAAGAAATTAAAAAATTTAAAATATGGCCGCGAGGAATCATTCCATATTACGTTGATGATTTCTCTTTTGGTAATCTAGCAAAATAGACTAATAGTATAATGGAACATTACAAATGAGTAATGTTCTACCTAGCACACGTTTTTATTTTATAATTCGATTATTTGCGTATTTACGTTTGACACACATCTCAATATATAGATAAAGTACTTCGAGACAAAATCCGCAATTACCTTGATCTTACAAACCGTGTAACTGGACTGAGATTCATGGAGCTGCTAAAACCACCCGCCGACGAAAACACTAGATGGGTGCTTTTCATGAACCGACAAGGTCTGCTTTATTGCGCAGATCACTCTATTCACGATTATACAAACGTAGGAGTGCAGGTAAGTTTTAAATATGTATTTAAATAAGTATAGCATCTTTACGCCTAAACTCTATTGACTAAATATATTGTATCAGTGCAACTGACAACTGGGATCGCAATTAACTTGACCCCAGTTGGCAGTTGCACTGAAATTGGACATTGTACAAATAAAAAATGTTATAAAATGTTGTAAATTTGTTTGAGGTACGGACAATTTGTACTGTTGCTACGCTTCAGAATAAGCTAAAAAATCTTATCGTTTAAAGCGTTGGTAAATCGTTGAAATATTATTTAATAAATTATATAGGTCAAATATAACACGATACGTAAAATATGTACCACGTTGAAGGTTAGATGATTATCGGCAAATTAGATTCTTTTGTCTGCAGAAAGTAATACTGGGATATGACTGCTTAGCAACTGGTGGGGAGCTAGCTGAGGCTATTCTAGCGTTAGCCGGAGTACCTCCACAGCATAACTCTCCTGATCGCGATGACTACATTAAAATAGTCGAAGATAATATTATACCAGGTATTGTAATATTTAACTACGTAAACGACCATGGTTCGTCGTCAGGATACTTGGCTGCTGTGTGAAGAGTCCTTGGTTCGATTACCAGCGGAGTAATAAAATCTATACATCTCAAATTGTCGGTTTTCGGATTTCTATGTTCCGTCCTTGACTTAACCTTCCTCCGATCTAATTGTATGTACATTACATCAAACCTTTCAATTTTCATGAATACTAATAGAACTAATATATTCTAAGCAGTTGATGATAAGTCATGTATGTGTCAAAAAACTATCTTTTGAAGATTGATGTCACTTAACTCAATCATTAAAAAAAAGGAAAACCATCATAATCGTTTAATGTTTTGATTTAGGTTTGCTCGAAATCCACACACCAAGGAGCCTTATATATCATCGTCTACGAACATCCTAATTACTACTGAAAATTATAATATACTGGCTTAATATCCAATGTGCATTAACGCACGTTTGTTTGTTGTTTGTTTGACACTGATTTTGTATAACTTGTTACTACTATTTCAATTACTGATAGTCCTCAAATTGAAGGTGAAAACTGAAATAATAGTTTTTATCTAATAAAAACAGTTTATAAGTTTAAATTTGGAGCTTGGTGTACATTTACATTTAAATGACCTCCCGACAATTAAAATGGTTTTGATTAACTTTTACTTAATTACAGTTTTATTGTCCGGTGAAATTTTTACACTTTCATAATTGATATCTTTTTAAATGGAACAAGAATGATAAACAAATACAACTGAGCAGAGTTGTGATCTATCTGCGAGCTTTGAAACATTGCTCAGAACTATTTCGAATTTCTAGTTTCAATAAGCACGAAATACCTGTATTCTGGGGTCTGGTGTCTTAAACCCATTAAAAGCAAAGAGCCTTACGCTCCCGTTTCACGGAAGAAGTCTTGAGTCTTCACCGGTTGACAGGCACTGTCGTCTTAAGTCATGAGTCATGGCTGTTCTATAACATAAATTATCGTTCTCTTGTCTTATCTTCTTTAAATATTTTATTGCCTTTATATTAATTACTTCTTTATTCGGCAATGGCAGCGCAAGTACATGCAGATACTAACTAACTGGTTTGGTTGTTGGATTATCAGCTGCTATTTACTTATTACGTCACAAGTACATGAAGTTTTGAAATATTGTAATTGTATTGGTGTTGGTTATATTATAATTGACTCTCATTTCGATCTTGGCACATTCGAAGTTCAAGGCGATTGTTAACCTGTGTACTTGTCTAAATACTTACGTATAAACTTGTAATATACGTTCAATTGATATTCCACTTTTTAATATTCGGAATGTTTACTGTTGAAGAAATGTGTGTCTAGTAAAATGCGCAAGAAATAGGTATAAGAGTACCGTTGCCTAAACACAGAGGCACTTACTGGTAGTCTATATTCTTACTTTTACAGCATTAGACAACTGACAATCTGACACCGATCTTATCGTATAAATGCTATGCGATCAGTCAGTGCGTCTGATAGTGCAATTACTTGCGCCACAATGATATTATTAGCAAACGACGGCTTGTGATCTATAGAATGTCGACATACATCGACGTACATATAATGTACTCCTGTACATTATACGTAAGAGTACTTTAAATTTATAGGGTATATGAAAGTTTAAAACTCACCATAAGTTCAGTTTTCGTAATAATCGTAACTTAGTAGAACAGATAATTGAACAATTAAGCATGATAAACTCTCGAGATCTTATATAAACATTTTTATGTATACATAATAACTTTAGGATTTATATATTTTTGTAACTGTTTTAGAAAAGAAGCATTTGTTTACTAAAGTGAAAAATGAAAATTGGCTTTTCCACGATATCCCTTATGACTTTTAAGTGGTAGTCACTACAGCTTTCACAAATATACCAAAAATGGAAAGGCAACTATACAGTTAATAGTAGGTATACATAATCATCCGTTGTGTAATATAATACATGTAATATTGATAAGTAAAAGAAAAGTATATAGAGTACAAATATGAGACGTTTGCTAATGGTTGATGGATTTTGCTCCGTCGCAATGGCATAGGTAATATTACTTTTACTTTTATAATAATCACACCATTCTAAAACAACCAATCAGAAAAAGTCCATGTCCATTCATGTCAGGTCATATTCATTTTTATCTCTGACATTTAACATCTTAGACCGGTAACAGATAACAATGTATATGATATTTTAATATCTCTTAATTTGAAAAAAAAATTGATTCTTACACAAGATGATAAGGATAGATGTTATATATGAGTAATTTTTACATTAAACTTACGAACATTAATCTCTAAGTACGTTGCATACAAAATCAATTGTTTTAATTATTTCAGACACCACTTAATCTTTTCCCTGGAGATGGAAAAGGCTTTAGTTATACTGACATTTGGAAAATTAGAATGCTTTACAACTATATTTCCAGGAAACAAGCTAATGCTTTAAAGGCTTCTGATTGTATTAAGCTTTTCGAACCCGGCGCAAATTTTAGTAGTTATCAACCGACACTAGAAGATAAAATTCTGCCGAGAAACAAGCCCCATAAATATTTAGGATTATCTGACAACGAGGCGTTTGATAATAAAGAACAAGCGAAAGATAAATCAGAAGAAAATGTTCAAGACTCAGCATTAAATGTGCAAGTAACAGAAAAAGATGAATATAATAATGACACTCAAAGAGATGAATTTGAGAAAGAGTCAGACGAAGAAAATTCTTCTAGAGCTAAATTACAGATACGCAGTAATGAACACCTAGAAAATCAAGAAATAAGTGTGCCGAAAACGATTGTTCAACTAAAAAAAATAATAAGCAGTTCAAGCGATCCTTTCCATGATATTTCAGATTATGAATCTTGGGAGACTACAAAGACCTTAGGAAGAGTTTTTACAAGAATCAAAGGGTGATGTGAAAATAAATACATTGAAATGATTCGAGATCTTTAATAATAACCAAATATTAATCTATCACATCATAGGCACGTTTGTATGTCTCGTTTTATGTAACACGTTTCACAAATTACTTCGCAGCACCATTTAAACTGACAGTTGCAGTTTTCCGACTCTTTGATTGTAGTTTGCGCAAATCCTCGCCTACAACAGAGTTGGTCACAGCTATCCGTTCCAGCGGAGCTGATGTTACATTGACGCCCTTCTGTGCCTAGAGAACCAGTCTTCATATTAGGGGTACAAAAGTCCGGGGATTCTTCAGAGTATATTATATCTTTTTTTCCGGGACTCTTGAGATTGGGACTCTCCGGCATAAAACCTTCACCATTGTTGTTAGAAATTACCTATGAAAAAGAAAAATTGTAGTGCTTAAATTGAACGAACGCGGTCCAAAATTTAGTACGCAGCTCATCATTTCTTGGGTTTGGTTTATCTATTTATGCAAGACACTTATTGTTACATTCGCCATAACTGTCTTTCGTTCTTAAATCATTAACTTTAAATCCGGTTAGGGAAAGTGAGGACGGATAAGTATTATGATATCTATCCTGCGCACTTGACAGAATCTAGTAACGGTCAAGGCGAAAGAATTCACACATTGTATCAGTTTTCGACATTATTCTCAAAAAATCATTCATTGGTCATTCCTTAAATATATAATTCATAATTCCATTAATTCAGACATTTTAAATAGAATTTTTTAGTTCGTTATAAAAGTTAAAATATCTTAAAATTAGATCTACCTTCGAAGCACCTTCGAATCTGTCCCGCAGGCGATTACCAACTTCTCTAAAAGTTGGCATTCTCCACCAGCAAGTGCGAAGAGTACATGAGCCTGAGAGTCCATGACATTTGCATTCAACCCTCATGTTATTTTTGATTGCCTAAAAATAAATTCGAAAGTTATAAAATATCTTCTTGGTAATTCTCCAAAGACCATAGTCAATATTTAGCTCTTCTGTTGGATTCAGATCTTGAGTTGCTGACATACCTTCTGAGAATGGAAACGAAAGTAGCTGGTGTTATCTGTAACCAATGTTGGAGTAGATGCGCCTATAAGTAGAAATCTTGTTTAGCTTAAAGTTGTGTATTTTGTTCGATAGAGTGACGACCGGTTCAACGGTTGGTAGAAATAAGATGATCCTACAATCTGGATTGGTTGTTATATAATTTTTATTAGGGTATTTAAATGTTTTCTCGTCTGATTGGTAAATATAAAAGTAAAATAGTTCAGAAATAGACGAAATATAACAATATAAAATAAAATAAAATAAATATGAGCACAAATAAGTAGCGTATGGCATATACATAGGGGTTCTGTACGGGGGGCTATATATACTCCTGTTTACAATAGTGCTAATTAACTGTTCTCAAGCCCTATAAAAGGTAATTTACCTAACCTACCCTTTTCAGTTAGTCGTCAAACGTCAACCAGTACACTTAACCCTTATTATTAAACGCAAACATTGCCTACATACACACATCTATTGAAGAAGTGGCTCAAGCGGACGCCCAATCGGAACAAGGCCAGAGTCAGCGAGAAGTGTGTTAAACATTAGCCAGAAACTGCGAAATTATAGAGAAAGTGCGATGTTACGATTCATCGTAAGTACTTCACTCAGAATTCGGGCTCTCTCTGGCGTCCAATCGCGTTTCTTTCAGCTTCTATCGAGGAGCTTAAAAAAACTCGAGAAGTGGCTGTTAGCGGCGTGACAAGACTAAAACCTTACTCAAAAAAGGCCAGCTTCTGGCCCTAAGCTGACTCCAGCTCTTCGAGCAGTCTGACTACGTTTCGCAAGAGAACACGGCAACTGGACGGACGAACAGTGGAGCTCTGTTCTCATCTCAGATGAAAGCACACACTGAGTGTGTCTGCATGGCGATAGATGACAAGTGTAGACAAGACCTGGAGAGCGATTCACCCAATGCTGCTTAAGTGAAAATGTGGCATTTGGTGGAGGTTCCAGGATGGTGTGGGTGGGCATTTCAATAGAAGCAAAACTGAGTTGCTTTTCATCGAAACTAGGGACAGATTTGAAGGTTTGAAGGCGAACCGATATATTGAAGAGATATTAGGGGATCATGCAATTCCTTACGCAGACTTTATCGGTGAAAACTTTGTGCTAATGTTTGTGAGCCCACTAGATAGCCTAGTGACGCTATCTAGTGGGCTCAAACCACAATATTAAAGTTTGCTTGTTAATAATTACTATAAAAAATGTGGTTATTGTACGCGTATACTAAAAGTAAATGGGTACTGAGAATCGTTACTAACCAACCTCCCAGCGTTGTGGTTGTGAAGTTTTATCAAAGTCTTTATATTATCACTTCGTTTCCTGTATCGACTGTCCATAAATTCCCTGGACTTCTGCAGGCCAAATCGTATGTTGTCACTACAACCGCCCCATTGCCACCGGTCTTTTTCGACTGGGGAAGGAGGGAGGGGCACAGGAACAGTCTTTCCGCGACGTGGTTTAGTAACTTCCTGAAAATATGAAATAATTAACATTGTTTTGGTGCAACGGTAGTGGTAAACAAAATATGATTCCAAAACATTTTCTCCTTTAAGCAGAGTTATCATGGTTTTCATCTAGATGCTGTAAAGTAATTGTATAACTTATTCTCATCGGTGCTCTTTCGCGAGATTTGATGTCCTATGTTGCGATATTAATGTGACATGAGCAAAAAATGAGAAATAAAAATTGTGTATAAGGAAAAAATCAATTCATCTTTTTAATTTTTTTAGATTTTTAAGTTTAATATCAATTGAAGTTATAATTCTATTTATGTCTCTATTGAACAAACAACAATATTGAGTGCATTCAATTACGTGAACCAAACAGCTTAGTTGCTTAAAATTATTAGCTATAATTTAACTGACTTATAGTAACAGCATGCACTATTTAAAATAAGAGATTAGAATATGTCGGTGTTTATGGACTGCATTTATCAGTTAATTCTAAGTGAGCAGTATGGTAGTCTGTCACAATACTGCAACTAATTTTGAAATATAGTTACTACCTTCTCACATGAACATTCTAGAAGTGCTCCTGCAGTACAGGCTCGCGTTACGGCATATGTAACTCCAGCAGCGGTGATTGCATTTACAAAGCCAGTTTCACGCGTATCTGGTAATAAATAACAGGACAAGTTTTAAATCTGTAACACATAACTTTATAATAAAACTGGAAAGGTTTGGGTAGAATTTCCAATGTAGATTTCGATGCAGACGCAATCACATGTAAAATGTATTTATTGATCTAAAATTCAACAACTCTTGTGTAACAACATAATGTGTTCGTTTTATTAAACACATTTTGAACACGATATCAATTTCATTGTAACTTAGTTCATTCACATTTATCCTCATGTTAAAATCCTGTTGAAAATGTCAATTTTATAAATTTTCATGACGAATAATAAGTTCTGCGTTGTGCAAAGACTACAAACGCGACATACATTAAGTAGCACTTTAAGCGATTCAGTTTTATAAGTTAGTACCTCAATTTTATTTCCCAAGGCAAGCGTTGTATGCAATTCAACACGTAATAAATACTATGACTGCGCATTCACTATGGTCGTTGGTACGCCACAAGGCATAGAAATAAAATGCAAAAGACGACACATAAAGCACCTACACAATGATACAAAGTGAAGCTGTTGACCCAAAAATCAATATTCACACGACTGTTGTAATAAACATCGATGAGCTTTACGAATCGAAGGTTTCATCCATAAAACATTTAAGCGTGAGACACGGGCGTCTGGTTCGTCGAACCTAGTTAATGAATATGGACAAGCAGACAAAATTTAAGACTCAAATGTATTAAATTTCATTCGAAAAAACTTAAATTTAACTTTACAAATTTACACATCAAATGAAACAATACAAAAGAACTAAAACTTATACTTAAGAGATCTAAAATTAAAGCTCGAAAATTATACTATTTGTATACTATTAACATAATTTACCGTATTATTTGAGATGCAATGTTGCGTTTATCGTTTGATCCAAAGTAATAATGAAATAAATATTTCCAAAGTAAGGAAAATTACTTAATATTTTATTTAAACTATATAGAAGGAAAAAAAGAAATTATGCACCTTAGAGTTAACTCATGTACCAAATTCATATAATATTCTACGTATGTTTGAACAAGCTGTAATTCAGCCTTTATGGTGTCTTGCTCTTCTCATCAATGAGTGAAGCCCATAGCACCTGGCTATAACAATTAATGGTGGGTCAACCGATGTTGGATGAATATTCAGACGGCATGAATAATGTGAAAATTGCTGCGCCAGTCATCTACTGAATATGCGCCGGACATCAACTGAATGGAGTCTGTTTTTGTTTAGGTCGATGACTTCATATTAATAGCTTTCAATTATATTGCTGGGAATTAGTTTCGTATAAACTTGATTTAGCTCTTTGATAGGCGTGCTTTCTTTGCTTTGATTTACAACCGTTTGATTGGCTTCACGTAGCGTTTCAGTTTCAGCGTTATTGCTTCCATTATTTTGAGTTAATTAGTTAATTAAATATTTTAATTATATAATCATAGTAATAGGACAATAAATGGCTATTGTGTTTAAGAATTATATGCTCATAGAATGAAAATTCGACGCGGGAATTTCGTATGCCAAACGTCAATATTTTTGCATTGTATCATTACTTTTACATAGAACAAATGGTGTCGCATTGTATTTCTAACTGTAGAATGGATACATTAAACTAGGGTATGACCACGCCTTCACAGAATACCAGCGTAAAATAGCAGCAAAATGCTGCTGTGTTTCGTCTGGTGAGTAAAGGGATCCGGAGACCTTTATTACTGGCAACGAGGCATTCTATCTCAGTCCTTAAGGGTTACAACGCAATTACGTTATGATTCTGATTGTTAAGGATGAATGTAGATGATATAGGCCGCAGGAATCACTTACCATCAGGTGAACTGTGTGATCGTTTGTTACTTTCAACGTAATACACTGGAGATGGTGGTGAAAATGGTGACAGAAACTCTGCTGGCATCTTTATCTATGGTATAAAATTTTCTTTAATATTTTCATTTAAATTTTCTTTCTATTGTACTAACAGTACAATAAGGTAATCAAAAATGTCTGCAATATGCCAAAATTTTACATTTTGTTTCAGTGCGTATTTCTTTTAGTGCGCTTGGCTTTCAGATGACCTACTTAATCAGGTTTTGCCTGACTTTGACTCTTCTCGATCTTTGGCTAAACAGTCCTAATTACAGCTCTAAGGCATACAATATGATAATCACTGAACAATCTTAATCTCATTCACACGCACATCCCGAACTGTATGACTCCGAATTCTTCTCCGGAGATAGTATTTGAGCAAACACAGGCTCGTCAGCTTCCTTAATTCAATGTAAGATATGCAATAAGTACGGAGGGAGGCTAGAATCAGGTAAGAGTGACCTGAGACAGGGCGTGGGATATATAAACCTAGATCCAAATAATTTGTGTTTCGCAAATATTAATTTTGAAGGTAACCCTGAATACTCGGAACTCCAAACTACACTTTAATATTGAAGATAATGAATAGAATTATAGAATAAAATTTCGAAACAACACTCATTGCAACTACTGTTCCGATAGTTATTTCAGCAATCACACTTGTCCCTTTTTGGCAATTCTTAAAATAGACAGTTAACGAAAATTGTGAAAGTTCGTTTGAAACCAAAAGCGTCCAGCTTATAGTGAACTCTCAAACGGTTGAGAGCGAACCGCGAGATAAAGAAATATTTAAACAAAGCCATTTTAAATGTATAATTTTTTTTCCCAAAAGATACGAACTGTAAATATTTTAAATATATGTTAAATATAAAAAAGAAAAGCGTGAAATGTCATATTGCTATTTCGTGCTTGTATTCTGTGGCGTTTGTATTGCCTTGGACGTTTTCCTTACGGGCCGATCCATTCACACTGCAGCTAGAAGCGAGCTTCGGTGTAGCTCCACAATTGAATTTTACTCACGTGGCATTCTGACATTATCAGAGTTATGAACTAGTTCTAGTGTGAATAGATTGGTGTGACCGCTGAAGGATTACGCTTTCACAGAATATCAGTGCGAAATTTAGATTAGCTCGGTTGTGTTACGTGCGAAGTGAAAATAATTAAGGATCATATTACTGGCTACGTGACCTTCAGCGAAGTCCTCAGTTCTATCATAAAAGATATACTGGAAGCGATGATAATTTAATAGCTATGAGGTTAGACACACGGTAATCCGGTCGTGGTATCGAGTCTGTCTAGTAAGAAATGAGTGCCGTTTGTTCGGATGCCCGATTATGATGGTGTCAGAAAGCCTACCACAGAACAGATACTACTCTCGTCACCCTTGGGATTACCATATCCACCTCGACACCAGATGCAATAATTTGTATTGGATACACTACACAATATACGTTTTTCTATATAGGTATATTTATTACCATATAATTAAAAAAAAATTACTAAACTACGTAACGTACGTACGTAACGTAACGTACGTACGTTACATAAGTTCTGTTATAAACGAAAATGATTTTTTTAAATGAAGTAATGTAATATTATTAAAATTTATACCTATATATACATATAGAAAAAATATAAAAATATTCTATTCGAAATGGCCACCTTTGGGTCACCTATACAGGCCTTTAATCTATTTGTCCACAAATTTATGAATTTACGCACTGTTTCCAAGAAAAATTTCGCCACTGCTTGCTCCAAAGATTATTTAAGAGGCTCAATGTCGCCGTGTCGTTTAGAGCAGGCCATGTCCTCTAAAATTGACCATAATATAATATAAGTCTAAAGAGTTGAGGTCTGGGCTAGATGAGGGCCAGTCTTCAGCTCTTAGTCTAGAACGTTGGTTTCAAGCCAGGCTTGAGTAGTTCGTACCTTGTGAGTAGGTGCAGAGTCCAGCTGGAAAGTCCACGGTATATTTTTAAAAAGTGTATTGCTGAGAGGTTTCACAACATGATCCAAGATTGTATCTTGATACACTTTGGCTGAAGTTTTTACTCCTTTTTCACAAAAATTTAGTTTTATGGCTCCTTGATAAGACACGCCCCACCAAACTATCACTGACGCATGATGATGACCACGTTGTACCTTTCCGACCACTTGAGCAGCTTCTTTAGAACTGTGAGCGTACACTTTATCATTTTGCTTATTGTAGTGTTCTTGAATCGTGAAATTTTTCATCAGTAAAGAGGATATTTCTGTGCCTTTCACCTGCGTATCGCAACAGAAGGCGTTTTGATCGATCCACTCTCTTTAATTGTAAAGATTGATTTAGGGCATGTCCTGTTTATCGACGATAATCACCGAGCTTCAGGTCTTGTTTTATAATACGCGACAGAGTCCTAGCGGGAATCTTCATTTCTCGCGATAAGATTTTTTGCTTCCTAATGGAGTTTCAACGAATTCTGGCTTTAACAGCATTAACAGCCTTTGCCTAAAAGCACGTGACCGCCCCGATTTTTTTTGGTCTTCGACAGAGGAAGTGGTGTTATATCTGTTGACTGTAGGATATACGAACATATGGCTGATACCAAGCTTTTAAAGTGTGTGGAATATGACTGAAGGCTCCATACCCACTTTGTGCAAGGCGATCACTGCAATCCTGTTTTCTTTAACACCCCATTCCATATTGTAATTAAATAATGAAGACGAGGAAATATGTGAAATGACGCAAAATCGAAAAAAGTTTTTAAAATAATATACGTGTTCCAAATTCAAAATAATTAAAAATTGAAAAAAAGAAAAAAAAATATGAAACAATAATTATGGCCAGACTAGTTACACACAAAATAAAGTGGAAATAAATTTGTTAAAGATGCTAACTAATTATAAACCATTAAACTCGTGACGTATTTTATAAATAATTGAATTTTAGTACAGAAATTAATACGACACATATGTGCCCTTTAAGCATGTGTGAAGTAAACGGAATATATGCAGGTCTTATTAAATACGAATTGAAATTTCGTGTATATAATTTAAAATGAATCGTTATTAAATGATCCATATACATCGTCTTATTCTTGAAACCAAAAAATAATATTAACACTCAAATAAGACGTAGACGTAGTAAAGAAAATAATACTACAATCGACATAAAATTGACCTTCCATGATTGCATATGGGCCAGTATGCTTGTTACTTATAGATATATGTATATATATAAAAAAAATTACAAATGATTTTACTCGACATTCCTTTGTGCATACCGCATTGACTAAGCTGTGACAATGACATACCAGCATGAACCACCGTCATTAGAGAGATCAAACGTCCGTAATATAATGAGTCGGTCGCTCTATGTCAATTGTGTCTCGTACGCGGCACGGATCCGTCGCGGTCCGGCGGCCTCAGTAATTGCGTACGCACGCTAATAAACACGACCTATTAGTTACTGAATTGTTGCGAATACTTATCAACAATGAAGGCTTTACATGATGCGATTGTAGAATGAAGTGCCGGTGTAATAGAATTAATAAGTAAATTTAATCCATCCTCAGATAATCCTCGATACTTTTTTTACACGTGGGGAAATGCCTTATGCATATGTATATATATATATTTAAATATGTATATATATATATATATATATATAACATTTCTGTGGAAGCAGTAAGAATACCGTATTATTAATTAAATTTTCGAGTGATACCGGAATAATCGGAATATGGTAAAGTATTATAATTGTCTATATAAAATACATAACACAGCTGAAACTTGCTTTGTTAATAGCAGGAATTTGAGAATGTATGGTACATTCTCCATTTCTCGTGGCGTTGCTTTAATGCGACTTCGAGATATTTTATTTTAACCATATCTTTTGAGATATAGTTAAAATAAAATATTATATTCATGCATTTCTTCACGAAAATTAATTCACCTCTTAGCAATTGAAAAATGGTAATTAGATATTTCAATTGGTGCCAATCCAAAAAACCAACATCGTTCGCAGGCTTACTTTTAAATTTAGGATGAAGCTAGAATTAAATTAGGAAGTAGGGTGACCGTGGCGTTTAAATTCTGAGGAAAAATGGAATCCAACTAAGTATGGTGATTATGGCAAATCTTAGCAACTGGAGAGGCTATATGTAAATGAACTACAACTATTGCCTCTGGTGTGTGCAGGATTATGTGTTTATTTTGGTTATGGTCAACCAACCGCACAATAGCACGCGCTATTCGTATTTCATATGTAATTAATAAAGTCCTGAATATGGATTGTGAGTATAACGTGTTTATTTCCAACGAGCAAATATAAAAGTCGGTAATTTATTTGTGCCAGGTTGGATGGAATTGATTTTCTTTATGGCTGATGGCCACTGTTAGCCTGAGGGCTTTTACTGATTCACTGGCTTAAAAGGTGGCCGAGTGCTTAGGGCACTCAGCTGAGACCTTTATTTATGGGTAACCAGCACAAGGGTTCCCGAGAGGGCTGAACCTCGGCTCGATTAGTTGCTTCCAACGTATTAACTAAATTAATGTAATAATTATTAACAACATGAGATTGAACTAACCACCGCTTGGCTGGGAGTTTGTCATCGCAACACCGCATCGCTTAACCATCCTCGGATATGCTAGTAAGTATTATAATTTTTCCTAGTAATTTTTCATACCAAAATATAATTACAATCATCAGAAGTAGCAAAAACCACTAGTGACGTGTTGTAACCGTTTGTTATTTATAACGCAAAAAAAATGAAACAAATAAATAATGTAAATTAAATCTTATTACAATATCATGTAAGCTAATGATTAGTTAGTCGTGTAATTGTGATGTAGCCACCCCATCGACTGGACTGGACTATACCCGCACAGAATACCAACGTGAAATAGAAGCATGACGCTGCTGTGTTTAACTCATCAATGTAGGGAATTCAGAGAAGGGGACTAAGATAGGGAATTTTAGAGTGATGAAGGGGTGCCCATCCTGATCGCTCGGTAAAGGGAACCCATGAAGAATGGCAACAATGAGTGTTCTCTCGTTGTCGTAGCACAGTGAGGGTTGTTTGAGGACATAACTCCCCGTTTTCCCCGCAAGAGTTCAGTGTAACTTCAGAAGGCTACCCTCTAATACCGAAAAAGATCTTCTTTATCGCTAATCTATTGCCGAAGAAGACCGGGTTGAAATTTTAGCAATTGGTTGTATGAGTGCAATATTCTGAACTAAATGAAACTCATTAATAGAAAGTAATAGAATATGAATCCTTAACCAGTAGATCGTGAGTTCTTAGCTGTCAACCAGTTATTTATATGTTCATTTTATATAGTCATGATAGCTCAGACTCCGGGCGCTCGCTTTTAATTTCACGGTACGCGAGCAAACTGAGTTCGATTCATTTTTCATAATTGCCCGCATCAATGGAACTGCTAATTGTAATTTTAAGTGCTGATTTAACACATGTTTAGCGTGAAGTGTGAAGAAACCTGTATGAATATAAAAAAGATATATCGAAGACATGTGAATTCCAATCTGCAGCAGGGCTGTATGGTGTACTATGCTCAGCTACAGGATCTATATATTTAGAATCCAGAAACCCTTGTTACTGGTGACGAGGCATGCTAATTCTTCAGTTAAGTCTTCAGGACTGTCAATGCATCTGCTTCTGTGTGGTCTATCACTATGAGTACATTTATTACCCTAGAATACATTTATGTGTTTCATGCATGCATTGACCACATGGTAAGACCAACACAATATACCGTTATGTTCGATTCCTCTCCCAAAAGGAAATTGTTATCCTAATTCTGTTCAAATATGAGTAGTAAGTCAGTGAAACGTTTAATGATTCATACGAATCCATAACAAATAGCTCTTCGATATCACGGGCACATTCTAGAGGTTAACTTGGTTCGGCGATAGTAGAGAGGAATTCATTAAGTGCAGATTAGATAACCGCGACGCTTACGCAATGCGGTGCAGTTGACAGGAGATCGAATCAGCCGCGCCGATCGATCCCATGCTAATTGGGCCCGTATACCGTGGAGCAACGCCGTATCGTCCTCGCATTCCGCCAGCCCGCCACCCGTCCCAAGAGATACAGGGAAATTTATTGCACAAACAATTTATATAATTGACGTGCGACAAAAAAGCGAGAGTACACACCCATCCGAAGTAGAATTCAGCCGGTAATTACACCGCGTCACTGCTTGTCGTCCGCAATACACGTAGGTATTTTTATCAGACAGCGATTAAATTTCGCAAGACGATGCCAAGGATGCGTCCTCGGCTGGAATTATGATAGGAATGTCAATTTCGAGATATTTTGCTAGTCGTTTAGGGGTAAAAAAGTGGCGGCGCGGAGGAAGTGGGGCGGGGAGGCATGGGAACATGTCCACCCCGCAAGGATTCCACGCACGCCTCACTTTTTCTCCGATGTGCGCTCCGCTGTCGATAGGACAGCGCGGTCGCAACACTCGACCGTCATTATAAATCCGTGGCGATGGCGGTGCGCTCAGAGCGGGGCATTCCACACGCTCCGCTCGCGTTATGCGCTGTAATTATCACAAAACTCAGTCCCGACTCGCAAATATGTCGTCGGAAACGAGGGACATGACGTTCTCATCACCAAACTTTAGCTTTTTTTAACCCACCCCGGACCGATTCGAATCCGGCGCGAGAGCCACTTCCCACGACGTCCACGGACAATTATTTTCAGAGGCTCATGGCGATCACTTTTTGCTCACGCTGCCACGAGCGATCTCGGTATGTCGACAATCGTGTCCACTGAATAATTCAATGACATTGTCAATCGATCAATAAAACAGATGGAATCAAATTGATTCACACTTGAAGGCTGTATGGCGTCCATAATGCGTCGATTGCTTGTGTTTTTGCAGCGTCCAAATACTTTGAAGTCGTTCCACAGTTCCCACCCAATCAATCATGGGAGCACGTGCGAGGAACTCATGAAATTGCTGTTTGAACTTTTCTTGAATTGGATAATTGATGGAGCCTGTAAGTGCCTACTTAAAGAACAGTAGGCGTAACCGTAGAACCAGTTCTTGTCGGAAATGTCATTAACAATCCAGCGACGAAACAACTAGACTGGCAAGATCAAGAGTATACGTCTATATACATGAGAACTGTTTATCCTTTATTGCGTTGCATTTTGCTTTTTATACTTATGTTAAACACAAAAAAATGGTTAATGGTGATATTATTGTAAATTACATATTATTTTAAAAGATTAAAAAGAAGACTAAGAAGTATTTTTTATCTCTAGGCTAATTTAATCAAGGTTCCAATGCAGTGTCAGTGTCCGTCAGTGTCAGGAATATGCGTGAATCATATCTATTAAATTTTATTCCTCGGTCGGGAATTGAACCCAGGACCTGACTATTATGCCACGCGCTCATCTGCTTATACATATTTAAACATTATATATACAATGTTCTCACAGCTTATATGGACAGCCTTTGTGTTCAGTATTAATAGAAGATACATTTTATTTTTTACTTTTTGTTAATTATTGTTACTTTGCTTATGTTTTTACTACGTATTTTTTTATTTAAAATGATATCACTGTTCTTTATCTAAAGCTATACTGTTGTACTAAAAAAATCAGTGTTAAATATTAAATGTATAGCTTATTATGTTTTTGTATTATTGTATTACTATTTTAAATATATAATATATTTTACAAAATATAAGTCCTGAAATAAATAAACTAAGTTTCGTACAGTTCACTTCAAGGTCACTTTTATGGTGGCCTCTATATATACAATTGAAATCAGATACAGGTAATTGTATGTTGATTTCAATTGTCAAAAATTTTTTGTTCAAACCCCTCTTTTTGCATTATGTGATCTTACTCGTAGCACTGACTACATTCTCATATCGAGTACGTTTGATATTTTCTCTCTCATTATTTGAACAAAGTTATCAATTATAAAATGGATTAAGCATTTTTACCATTGACTATTACTTTAATAAATATAAACGATTCTATTAAAAACAAAATACACCCTTATTTCTTTAACAATACAATGCGAGTTGTTATATATCACAAAATACAAACGTGCCGATCACGATGAAAACGTAAAAATAAATTTAAATATCATTTAATATTCTCAGTGTATGTAGCATGCAGCCTATTACAACATTAATCAACTGCAATGGCGACATAAATTATTTCGATACAAAACAGAGTGCGAATGGTTCGTGAAGCGTCAAATTGACGAGATAAGGCGGAGTCCGACGTCCGCAAGATCATCTCTCGCGCTGCCCATATGTGAAATTGTTGAGGATTTTGTAATTTTAATTTTATTTATAAGGACACTATTCAAGGCATGAGCGTTGTGCACGCAAGAATGGAGGATTAAATAAAAGTTTATATTTTAAATTTACTTTAGCAAAATTATATTTGTTGGTTTTAGGAAAAACAACAACTACGATACGATTTATTTGTACGACCGTAGGTGGACCTCGTTTTCACAGAATACCAGCGTCAGATAGCTGTGCTTTTTGTGTGCCTCCGTGTGATAGAAAGAAACTGGAAACTTTATTATTATGATAAGGAATTCCATATCAGTTCACGAGCCTGACCATGCATCTGCATTTTGGGCCACAGGAATCACCATAAGGTAGTCAGTGTGCTCCTCTGTGATCCCCTTATATCGTGAAATAATATACTGCACGTCATGTTTTATCTTATAATAATCTAGAGATGTTGTATTCTGGGAGAGCGGTGTTCACACGTTAAGCTCGATGTGCAGGTGCATTATCATCAACAAACACGAATTAGAGTCCACGATTTGTTCTAAACGACAATCATGTCATGAAGCCTTGATATGTAATCAAAGGGGTTCTAACTCCAATAATTATTTCACCCCAAAACGAGACTTATTTGCCGCCTTGCTTAACCGATCTACTGGCAGTTCTTTGTCTTTCCTTCTCTAGGCTCTAGTCAGGGTCGATTATCTAGATGAGTCAACGAGACTACATATTTTCCACATGTCTTCATCGACAGTAATCTACGTTGTTGTTTTTGCCGTGCACTCAGTGGTGCTCTCCAGGACCTCATTGCTGATAATCCAAACTGGTATAAGCAATTCCGAATGGTTTGAGTGCTAATTTCACGTCCAATAGTGGCTTTCATCAGTTATCTGATTTTAGTGGTGTTGACCGTTGTGTCACGGACAGTCAACAGTATGATGTAAAGCTTCTTAATAGTAATATAAACAGTTGGGTGAGGTCGATCAGCAAAGTTACCTGTGCTCTGTTATCAATGCAACGTGTTAACGTTTGAGAAATAGACACCTTGTGCTCTATTTCTCTCGTCGTTACAAAGCAAAAAAAAAACACAAAGCTATATTATTTTTGGTCTCAAAACTTCCGGTAATATTCGTAGCATTTTGAAATAAAAAACAGTAATATTTCAGTATATATTCGTACATATGAAACGTTGATTAGAAAATCTTTCCGGCAGAAATGTGTTAATAAGCATTGAATTCATTTGACTTTCATTTTTCAAAAAACAAGAGAAATTTTACGATTTTTTTCTTTTAATCGTAAAATAATATTTTAAACAAAGAACGAATGCTTAAAAACAACTTTGAATGCTTCTACATACACGCTTTCGTTACGTGTATGTAAAAACATTCAACGCTGCTTAAGATAGTTCGAAGACGTTACTTTTTATTTTGGTTTTAAAGTAATGATAGTGATATAAAATTAATAGTCGTAGAGCATTACTATAGTTTACTTCTAGCTACACCATGAAGGAACCGGTTAGGCTGGGGATGGACCATGCCAGCACACACAGAATTTTAGCGTAGATTAGCAGCGTATCGCTGCTTTGTCTTCTGGTAAGTGTAGCGATCTGAACATCGATGTTGTAGGTGATGAATCTTTATATTATATTATATCGATATTAGCCCTCAGGGGTGACAACGCATTTACATTATGATTCCTTATGGGTGTGATGGGCTGTAGGAATCTGTTACCATCAGATGAAGTGTGTGTCCGTACGAATCTTTTGGTATATACATCAATAATATCACTCTATGCGCTACCTAAATGAAACATGAGCTCATATCACATTGCACTCGTAGCAGAACTTTATTTTTTTTGATAAAATATTATTTTACTGTATTTCTTAATTGTTATACACATGATAAGCCAATAAAACAAATGCTTATATTTTTAAATTTAAAGTCTTTTACATTTTA
Organism: Teinopalpus imperialis; assembly: GCA_029286865.1. Lineage (NCBI taxonomy): Eukaryota > Metazoa > Arthropoda > Insecta > Lepidoptera > Papilionidae > Teinopalpus > Teinopalpus imperialis. The sequence goes on from JAGSMU010000012.1 coordinate 2,121,626, forward strand.
GTTATTAAAGTTGCAAGTGGGATTTTTCCCGATATACTAATCTACGACACATTCAACAGTGATATTAAATTAATGTCTAGTGGTTTGTTGTCCGAGATTTTGAATGTATGTATATATGTCTATATATTTCCACTGGGAATAAGCCTCCTCCCTAGAGAGGTTGTTGGAGCATAGTCTGACACGCGCCTTCACGCGGTTGGTGGATTTTAATTTTTAATATCTATTTTAATTTAGAAATGCGAGCTTTCTCACGATTTTTTCCTTCACCACTGAGCTTTACTATAATATACGAAGTAATAGTTACTTACCTATATGAACTTGTTATAAAAATTAAGTCTGTAATTTACTAATATTTACCAGGTTGATAATATGTACAAACGATTCGTATTTGGACCACAACAAGAATTGGCCGGACGTTCCCGCTAGAAACTGATAAACTGAAACTCGCTCCCCCGATACAGATCGCAGTTGCATTCGCTCGTCTGAGGCAACTTTAAATTAACCGTTCACGCACTCCCGTTCAGGAATTTTAGATTTGATACAGATGCGACGTCACCGCAACACTTGCTGCATGATCATCAAAGTTAAAATTTGAAATTTTAGCACTTGCTTGTTCATTAGTCGTTTTATGTAATAACTTAGACACTCTGATATTGATGATTGCATGAATGCATAGAATACGTATTAGTCGTATAAATTGGAAAACCGTCTTTTAAACCTATGTATGTGAGTGAGGAAAGTGAGTTTCTATTTATTACTTCTGCGCATATTTAGAATTTTGTAGTGTTTCATATTCCACAATTCTGATCAGAATTTATTTTCCGAATCAATATATATTTATTTATAATAATAACCTATTACATCTGTTAGTGTGTCGCGAGAGAGGTGCGAATCGGATGTCGTAGAAATAAAAAATATTTATGATATTCCAATACCTCGCATCTGATAGAAATAAAAGCAAGCAATCCTCGCAAGGAATATGAACCCTGACACGAATGTGGATTCCTACACGTAACAACTCCATCCCCATTTCTTATTACTTGAGTGAATCATGTTGCAACCTCTGCTTGCCAAGTATCGTATGTCGCGAGACGTCGTGTGTCATAAACACGTATGTCACAAACGCTACCAACGCCGTATCGCGGCGCACTCGTAAAGATATCATAACTTGGTACCATTTGACCAAACATGATACTGAGTAAAGAATAGTAATTTTGACATCATTCTCTCTAGTCTATTTATAATTCGGTATGAAATCATTATTAAAGTTGGCTTATTTTTAGGTTAATATAGCAGTAAAAATTAAATTTAATAGTAAAGTGAGGTATGCCTCTAACTGGAATGGGTAGAATTTAAATTAGCCAGGTGTATTTACAGTTGTGGTAGTGCAGTTAACAGGTGTGTATGTACAGTTAACATTCGAGTTAACAGCGGTTTGAGAGTCATGGGCCGCGGGAATCACTTACCATCAAGCAAACTACGTACTCATTATTCACCCCCTCATTTCATTGAAAAGTTTCCACATTAATTTAAACATTGTTACTTAAATACTTTTATTAACACAGTAACAGGGCCTCTATGTTTACGCATATCTTGTGTTATGTGGTTGAAAAAAGTATCGCCGGGGTTTAAATCTATAACGAACTTCTTCTTCTTCTGCCTAGTGATATTCCGGCCTACTCCCTGGTAGTATCTGAGTTTTATCCACTTTGCCCAGTCTTCTGCACCCTCTTCCTCGAGCATTTCAGTCCGTCCTGCCAGCGTTTCTTGCGCCTACCGCGGGATCTTGGGCCTTGTATAATGAGTTTTAGGCATCTATTTCTGACGTGGTCTGGAGGCCTGCGGCTTATGTGGCCCATACCATCGAAGACTTTCCTGTAGCTTGTCTGCTATGTCACGGACTCCGAGGCTACCACGGATACGTTCTTTTCTTATCGCGTAACGCCATGCTAAAACGAACGTTAGTATAACTGTAATTTATATTTTTAAAATTTTATATGAACTGGTGTACGATTGTTGCCGCAATAACATAAAAAACAACTACGTAATCAATAATGAGTACCACTAAACACTTGAAAGAACTGAAGAAAATACTGGATATAGAAAGCGCCAGTAAATCATCGTCATATTAAATATGAACAATTCATTCAATCAATCATTCAATATACGTATTCATATTATTTTGTTACGGTTATTCGTATTTGGACCACAACAAGGTTGAGCGAAATGTAATTAAAACTACTAAAGCTACGTCTTGTGCTCATTCTTGTTATATTTCTCGAATATCGAATGGAAATCATCAAGTAAAATCTATCAGAGATTTAACTAATACAAATTACAACGAATCAATAATATGTCCCTAAACATATGGGCAATATATGTTTAAAGATGGAATACTATAAAGCAAATATAATGGTAATTAAAAATGGCAAGCCGAATCAAAGGTAGATAGTAAATTACCCTCGTTGAATAAACGGAGTAGTGCAAAAAGACGAAGGATGACTTCTTTAAACTTGGATCAGTTTAATACGAGGACAATACATCGGGCTGTCAACGCGACCGCAACGGAATGTTTAAACGAATGCGAGCGTTTTATCTCATCTGATTAATTCAAATATTTAGCGCAATAAATACAGTGTTGCCGGGATGACTATGAAGTATGAACAGAACCAGAGATCGCAAACTAATGTAAATAAAACAAACTTGAAATCTGACGGTGCAATAAAAGATATAGCATTTAAAGTTTAATCAACAAAACACTTTATATTTCACAAGTTCCCGTTATATGACCGGGAACCGATTACTAAGGGAACAAGTGTTAATCTATGATAATGATTGACCGAATAATAAATTGAAATTGCATATAATTAATCATAAAAGCAACCGTTTTCTATTGCAACATACTATTCTATTTCTTTCGTCCCATCGACATAACATCATGTAGATTAATAAAATTGTATTTACATACGTATTTAACTTCACTTAGCGTTTATTTTAAATCACGACTGAATTCTATTGAGTTTCGAGTTTGAAACCCCTGAACTGTAGTGAGCGACTCGTAACATTGTCGCGGCCGTCGGTGTGACGGTGGACGGCGGACGGCGCATGCGAGCAATTGCGTCAGCGTCATCGTGTCAACGCGGGGCCATTGTGGGCCCTTTGGCCGATATATGAGCGTCTCGCTGCTGCCGTGCACCTGATTTATCGACATCCCGGCCCAGCTCCGCGACGCGGGACGTGCTGTCGCCGCCCGAATAAAGCGCATTCTCACGCTACCGAACGCACGCGAACGCTCCCGTCCCTTACCCGTATTTAAATGGAACGATCGTTTCTCATTCCATTCCCCCAGATATTTTACGTCTGGTAATACGATACGACACTGTCCGGCTCTTTCTGTCGTTTTCGCGTTCGTTTTTTTCTTGCCTCGGCCCGCTATTGTTCACTTGTCAATTTCTTTAGCTAATGCGAGTAAACGTCTCATTATGCGGTGCGGTGCGTCCGCGACGCGCATTGCGTGTTGTGACAGCAACCACCCACCGGAAGAGACCGAGCGTCATTCAGCCGCGCACAAAACGCGAATACTTTATTCAATGTACGTCCGATGGCTAATTTGAATGGATTGTGCCCATTAAATGAGAATAATTAGCTCCTTTATTATACGTTTAACCCCGCCATGACAATATGTCTCCGTTATAAGTCATATGGTCAGCTTTCGCTGTCCTATTTGCCGTTTCATTGTGGTTCATGCATGGCAATTAGTGTGGGAATTCAAATATAGAAACATTTATGGGCAATAATTGCTCCTTAATTTCGCAATCATTAAAGCAGTCGAGCACTACAACGTAATCGCATTCCCCAAGTTGACTGACATCGACGAAGCTGAATGTATCCACCGAACGATGTCCCTTAATTTCTTTTATTGCCCAGCAAAAAAACTGAATACAGTCCCAGCGAACAAGGTTCAATAATTCCCTGAGTGCTTTCCCAATGAAAAAAAGTAACTTATGGTTTACTGATCCTGTACTGTATCGTTGTGGCATTTCCCTTAATTTAACATTGGCGAAGGAGTGACGGTGATAAGTGCGGGGCGACGTCGTCTCGCGCGCGCCTGTCACTCGTGACGGACAGACGGCCGGTTGTCCTCAAGAAATAAAAAGAAATAACTAACAGATCATGGTTGCGAGCGAGAACAAATTATGGAGGTAAGTGTATGTGGGAGCAAGATGCTCGAATTAAAAGAACAATCTCTTGGATTTTCTACAGCGATGGTCGAGAGATATCGCGTCCACTAACAATTTTGTGCTTGAGACGTCGATTACTCCTCGCCAGGTTGATGTTTGACTTTCAAATAACTTAGGGGGGCCATTGTTTATTCCAGTAAGCCAACGAGCTGATATCCGCTATATCGAGTACTTATAAATATGTAGCTGGGCTTTATTTGGTGATCTGCAAATTATTTGTCAGCATTCAAAGGTATAAATAAAATGAAGATAAACGAAAAAAGGTTATTGGGGCTACATAATTTAATGTTAATTTAACTGCTTGATTATGATTCTATAACATATGTCTATTAATCCCAAAAATGCATTTTTGTTTTATGATTTATAAAGGTATCGGTGTGTAAATATTTTTGAGTATTTCCTCCTCACTACTTTTTACAAATTATAATGGAGTAATATTTACAAAATATAATAAGGAAATGTATTTTGTATTACACATTATACTACATAAGAACAATTACTTATCAATTATTCAGATAACGTTTATTACATTGATATCAATTACATTGCCTCTACAGAGTTTAGCAAATCCCTGTGTTACCTCATAAAACCTATAATTAAAGCTGGTCCGTATCGAATTTCCAGGTCAGCTTGGTTTAAGTAATTTACATATTAAAATACTTATTAAGATGTAGGTATCAAAAACTTAAGTATTATAAGTGGCTGAACCCAAACCAATAATCGATATCGACAAAATTACGACCATTATCCGCATCGAGAGAAGCGAGGCTGGATGGACATTGGCCATAAGAGTGAAAAGATTAGATATAACGAAATGCTCCCCGGAAATTACACTATAATTAAGAACATTTACGTGTTTGGGGCGCCAAATTTATCGCCGAGTTTTTTGTCGATATGAAGCCATTCGTGGGTATTTATGTGGGGATCCCGAGGTATGTGTGAGGTCCCAATGCTGCAGTAGTCGGGTTATCGTGTGGTAATCTTTATGGGCCCCCGGAGACCCCTCGCTGCGACCTGTCGACACTTAATGGCCCGCTGAGATTAGTATAAGGCCTTAGACCCCAATATTTTGGGAGCCCGTGTTTGTGGCTTTGTTTATAGCTTAATTAGGCTGTTTTGTATAAGTGGAAATTGGTACCGGCGTCGAGTCTAGCCCGATAAGGTGTCGAGGTATTTACGATTTGATATCATAGTGCTGACTTTGATTACGAGGTTTTATGTAGTCGTTTTGTTAGAATCGAGTTTAATGCTATGCGTTTGAATTGATACTGGACCTACCGATATTTTAATACAATGCATATAGAGCTTTTCGATTCCTATTCTAAACACTACGAATCGAAGCAATAGGACGAGATATTTGTTTTTTTTTACGTGAATATATTTAACTTTTATACGTCAATGCTATAAAATCACAAGAATTTTCAAAACTGAGTACTGTACTTTAGTAATACTCATTACACAATCATAGCATTTGAATATGTAGAAAAGTTAAAAATATATTCATTTCATATTTATTTATATTCATAAATATTAATTTTTTATATTAAAATATTTAAGTCTTAAGGATCAAAGACACCTTATATAGTTACAAATACTATACACATCCCTAATGTATCTACGTATATGAAGCCCCCAAACACTACGGGCACATTTACGAAAGCATTATTCTCATATATCAATATCTTGTTTTACTCTCTTTTTATTACATTTAAGTAAGTCATTATTACAAGCACTTAGGTTATTTAGGTCTTCGCTTTCTTATTGGTAAATACGAGAACTCATTAAATGAAATATTACTTAAAGCCACCAATCATTGGACAGTAAGTACGTGTATGATAAGGTTGTTTAAATAAGAATGAAATCCTTTTTTCATTGATAAAGATTTGACACCGAAAAACAACGAATTTAAGAATGCACCGTCTTACTAATGAAGGGGACCAATTAACGATGATTATTTTTTCTCATGGCTTACTTATACAGGGGGTTACAGATAATTAAAACAAATATATCGTGTTTTATAACATTACTTAATTATCTTTGTTTAACAATAAACTATTCTCTATTCCGTGTATTTAGATGTCTTCAGAAAAAAGGATATTTTATAACTTTCCTTGTTTTCCTTAACTTTAAATTTATTGCATTTTTTTTGGATGGTCGGAAATTTGTATTTTTTTGTTTGTATTTTTTCTAACGATTTCGGACAGGTTCTATGTTTTTCTTTAAGTTAAACGTCGATAACTATATAAATCGGTTTAATAATACTAGACAATAAAATTTAATTGTATAAACCAGCACACCTAGTAACGCCATAGTAAGAATACATAAAAATTGTATGTTGGTTGTGTGTTTGTAAAATACTAAATATAGTCGTAGGTGTACCCCAGGGAAGCCACCAGTTTTTGAATCAATATTTTAGGTGTCGAGGATAAATTAAAAAAAATATATAATTAACTGAAGTTGAAACTTCCGTTGAGACATCCTGTGTGAGTATTTGTTTCCTGTCACCCAGTGATAAAAAGTCAGGGACTAATTCTGTTTTGTAGGCCGTTGCGCCTGCGCCACCCATTGCACTGAATTTATAGGATTTTATCCCAATGTGCTGCCATCTTTACACCTTCACCTAGTCACTATAATTTTTATTATATTTTTGTTATATATCTACGAAGACTTAGTGATAAGATTAACAGAATGTTGGTGATGCTTAAATGCCAAATGCTATTTTCAAAGAAGAGAAAGCAAACGGGCAAGCGCTCATTTGCGTAAACAATTTTTTTGTGATAGGATAGCTGTTGATTTATTACTGTGGCCCACCATACATCCTACCTCAACAAATATCCAGGATGCGTATGCGTATGCGTAGACACCCCTAAGGTCTATGTTGGGCTCGTTATATATATATATATATATTATAAATATAAATTATATATATATATATATATATATATATATATATATATATATATATATATATATATATATATAATTTTTGTATTTCCAGATCCCTACACTCACCAAACGAAACACAACGACGTTGTGCTACTATTTTACATTGATATACTGTGAAGTCCTGGTCCTTTCCCATTCAAGCCATCAATTCATGTTGGAGTAAGAAATAAGCTGCGGCATAGCTCTATCCCTGTTAAGACTAATAGAGCAACTCACCTGACGGTAAGTGATTACCGCCGCCATTGGAAATCCGCAACACCAGAGGAGTCGCAGATGCGTTGCCGGACTAGAGCTATTGACACCGTATTAAAATGTCTAAATATGATAAATGTCTAATAATGATGTCTTCTGAATCATCATAATTTGTATTATTATTAAGATCCGTTCAATATTAAGACTCCTTCAATATTTAAATTTGTAAAATGACATGATACTACTGTACTTTACAACTATGGTAATATTAATATTTCAAAACACCTCACTAGTCAAGCAGAAGATCGTCTTATACAGCGATCGGCATTACGAGGGTGTTACGCGAGATACTTTCTTCATATATTTTATTAGATAAGTCAGGATCGTGCTTCATGTCATTTCTGAGGGTGGACTAAATTCAACATGGAACTAATAATAGGCTATAATATAGAAATAGTGTTAGGTACACGCTGCAGTTTTATTCTAGGTGCAGTATTAATCCTCACAGAATACCAGTGCAGTATAGCATTACAATTACAATGCTGTTGTGTTTCTTCTAGTAAGTATAGGGATGCAGAGACCTTTCTTTCTGGTAACCAAGCATTCCGCCTTAGTCCTCGGATGTGAGAATGCATCTACATTATGATTGTCGAGGACGAATATTGCATGTGGTCCTGGGACGTAGAAATCACTTACCATCAGGTGAACTGTGTACTCTTTTTTTACACACCCAATACAATAAAAAAAGTACGAAGATTCTACAAATATGTTCACAGGCGTAAAGTCAAAGGCAATTTAATGATATTGTGAATGCACTCTGTTCCCAAGTTTCTTTTTTTTATTGAATAGGTAGCAAACGAGCAATCATCTCACCTCATGACATGTGAACACCGCTGCTTATTAGATATATAGAACAATTGCAACACAAGAGGAGTTGCAGATGCGCTACCGGCCATTAAGAAAGGTTTAGGATCTTTTCTTGAAGGGTCTCGCTTCGCATCTGTTCGGATAGCTGATTCCAGCAGAGCAGTGAAGCAGAAAATCTGTGTTAAGCGCACAGTGGTAGATTGCCGACAATCGAGACGATGAGGATGAAATTTTGAATTCTGTCTTGATGTACGATGTTAATTTGACTTAAAATTAATAACAAATTCTAAAGTGAATGTGCTAGAAAAAAATGGAAAGAGATATATGAATTTTTCAATGTATGAATCATTGCACCGGCTTCAGATGTCGCCCATGGTGAGATGCTAAGTGATTCCTGTGGTTTATGACACCCTCATTCAACTTCGATAAGGAATCACAATACGAGTGCGTTGCCACCCCTGACCACTTGAATGAAATCCCTCGTCACCAATAATAAAAGTCTATCCCTACACTTACCATACGAAAAACAACAGTGTTATTGTGCTATTTTACACCGGTGTTCTGTGAGGGTGTGGGCATGTTGGGAGTTGTGGCATATGCTCCAGCAAGAAACGATCTACCCTTGGTCTACTGTCATTAAAAACCTAGATATAAAATGTGTAGTAATGGTAGATTATAAAAATATCATCTATATCTACATTATTGTGTAATAATGAAAATCTTAATTTATAAATTTGTAGAATAAAAAACGCATTTATTTAATGTGTTCCCTCATCTTACCTGTAATGACATTCTCATCACTTTTAAATCAATGAGAATAGTTAAATTGGTACGAACGGGCGAAAGCCGTATCCTACATATGAAATTATCCTGGTTATGGCTCATTATCCATTTTATATGTTCATGAGTTCCACCCTTGTTTCTCAAGTAGTTAAAAAAGTGATAACTTATATATCTAACAACCATTCATGTAGGTGCATCCTAAAGGAGCCCGCTCTTAGGTAAACATTGTGTGACACGCATACAAGTTATACGAAGCGGCAATCTGCACATGTTGACTTAAAACCACTAGACGCGAATAGCCAAAAATCAAAAGATATGTCCAGAAGCAATCAACTGCAGTCACAAAAACTTTGCATAATTCACTGCACACGTCACAATTATTTTATATTATAACATTTAAAAAAACATCATGGAGTTTCAGTTTTAAATGAAGAAGTTTCATTTTTATTACCAAAAAGAAGACCTTTTTACATGGTAGAGTCACGTTTCGAAAACTACTAAACTTTTGAAAAGTAGCTATACCATAAACAATCGGCTCGACCGGGGTGGTATGCCAACGTGACAAAACAACTGCCGCTACATGGTATATTCGCTATGTAAGGACTGCGAAGTTATGTACATCTTGAATCTTTGTTGAGGAAAGATGTAGATATCATGGGCCGCAATCATCAGGTGAATCGTGTCCTAGGCGATGGAAGTTCACTTCTAATATTATAAAAAAAAAGATTATGCAATTTTTTACTTCATTTGTCATAACGCAGTTACTAAAAATAAAACAAATCAAAAAGGACCCATTCAAGTAAGAAATTACCTATTGAGCCATAAAACATGAAATTAATGTACGCTTACATTACCCAAATTGGTAGCGATAACCCAAAATTAAAGTCATAAAAATGTGCTGACATTTAACATTGTCGTATAAAATACGTGACAAATATTATAGACATTTTTACCGAGAATATTTGCTCCGAGCAATTTGCATCCAAAATTAAAGGATATGTAACCGAAATGAGATTTTAAAAAGTTTATAAATATTTTGTACTCGCCAGTGAAATTTTGACAAATACCACTTAATTTACACTAATGAATCTGATATGAATGCACGTCGACGACGAATGGCGATCGTTTCTACGTCGTTAAGTGTTGTGCTATACGATTAGATCTCAACAAAATATCGATGCGTCTTCTAAAACGATTTTTATTTTTAAGCAATGTGTTTTTTAAAATGTTGATATTTATTAACACAAATAAAAAGTCTATAGATATGAAAGACAAAGTTCAAAGCAAACAAAGTGAACATACGACACCTAATATTATTTTTCTAGTCTAGTATTGTTTCTTTATAAAATCTACACGTGTGTTCCTTAATCATGTGTCAAGAAAAATTGTACATAATTAATTTACTACATTATCTTCTTTGTTAGTTACAAGAAGATGCTTATAAATAACAATTAATTACGGATTTACATAATTCTCTATACTTATTATTATTTTGATACATTTATAATTTAGTGAAACTATCGATAATTTGTCTGAAATCCCATCTCTATAAACGGCGCATTTAGATAAACGAGCGGTCGCATAAAAATCAACTCTTTTGGGCTAATCGAATTAGGCTCCGATACCCATCTGTGCGATTTAACACGTTTTGGATTCTTTTGTGCATGGACTAATAAACCTGGCAGGTAGCGAACCCCTGCCCACATTTTACAATATCTTAAATGTTGATGAACTCATCGGAGCGATTTCGATAAATCTATTGATTGTTGAACTTTTGTGTTGAGAGGTCGTAAATAGAATTCCCGATTTAATAAATAATTCGAAAGAACAAACTCGCGTGACTCAACGCTTTTATGTGTGTTGTAATATTTTATAATTTGTTATGCGTATACAGTGAAAATTAAGGTTAACACAGCGGGTGGTATGGTCGTGCAAAGGCAATTCTAAATGTTGGCTCTCGCCTTCTAAAAACGTGTTGACGATTTTTTTACATTATTAAATTAAATAAGTCTTTTTATAAGCAATTAACCCCGGTTTGATTTATGTATTATCAGCAATATTATTAAAATTATAATAACTTGGGTAAATAATTTTGAGAATATTATTAATGGGTGCTGGTCTGGCAGATTTCGAACACGGTGACATTTTGGTTATTATCAAAAGAGATATAAAATTTAATTTAACATTAACACCAGTATGTAAATATATACTTATATAGAATATAATATATATAAATATATAAAGATTGGACACCATTGTGGATTAGCGGACGTGATATGTCTTCGATTTGTTTTTTATTTACTTAACAAGTAGGCAGGCGGTTGTCCTCACAATGTTATGTCCGTAACTGTGAACGTTTACCACGTTTATGTATTATCAGCAAATAAAATCGCAATTAACAATTTCATTGATGCCGGTACCGGTGATAAGTTGTAAAAGATATTATAGTAATTAAATATACTCGGGAGCAATGAATCATGATCACGAACATAAACCTTAATATCTCAAAAATTAAGAATAACATTAAAACGAAAGGTATTTTATAAAGTATTTAGTACTCGAATCATTTTTTTTAGTAATTATTTGTTCACTTATTAACTAAAAATATAATGACATAAATTCGCCCACTTCCATTCCATTCCAAATCTAAAATTATAACCAACCATCTAGGAACATCAATATTTTCAGGCGATGTTGGGAAATATTCTCTCATATCTCTGCAAATTTCAGCTTACTTAGCGTAATCGTAACGGGGTTGCCAGAAGAAAAGGAGAAGATATAAGCTTCCCCCACATACTGCCACGAAGCATAATCTAAAGACACTTCCCTTCATTAACTTCGCTTAAACTTTCATTGGTCTTTACTCCATCCACTACCACCTTATGACTTTTTTTGCCACTCGGGAACCCAATATACATATAAATCTTTTGGTGCTAAGTTTAACACTTACGGAAAATCTTATTGTAATCAACTATAGATACTTTGTTGCGATCAGCACTTTTAAGTAAATATTAAACGGAATTAAAAATTAGGCAGCGGAATTCCTTCTAACGGTGATTGTCACTTTTATGACCTAAAACTCTAGGCTAAACACTATTAGAATGTAAGCCCTAAGAGCCATCTAGCCAGCCACAATTATGGAAAATGCGATTACTAACCCCTCAATAATATTTTTCTCATACTGCGTCTTTGAGTTGTACAGTTCCACCTTCGATTTCGAAACTGATACGCGCACTCTGTTGCGCCAAGCGTCACTCCTTTGGTAATTTCTTTTAACAAACCCGTCTCGTTTTTGCAAATTTGAGCCAAACGTCCTTTCGTCCGCCGATTCTTCTTGCAAACCATTCGTGGGTCGAGGATCACTGCGCTGCCGGACGCCCTGCAATCCAGAAAATAAATTAAAATGATAACATTTCCTTGAAAACTTGTTAAACCAAATGAAATTTGTTTACACCTTTAGTGTATATAACACAAATCCTGGGGTTGATTTTCATATTTTTAGAAAAGAATAATTCATGATCTTCGAGCGCTTGTGTAATGTTAAAATTTTCAGCCAGGCCCTATTGTGAATAACGACGACTGGTTTTGGACTCTAAAGAGATTTCGATGTTGCCGTCGCTATAATCGGAAATAAGGTCTTTTTTTATAATTTGTCGATATACGTTAAGTTAATTAAGAGTCTAACTCCACCTAACCTACCTATATACCTAACTACACATAACACCAATAAAACCAACTACTATAACCGAAAATCTATTTATTTTCAGGTATCGATAAAGTTACGTTTGACAAGTAAAAGTAAAGTAAAGTACCCTATATTTATAAAAATCCCACGACTGGGCATAAACTTCCGCGTATTGGACCATGTTCCACGCGACATTGGTGACGGTGAACCAATATAGAACGCTTAGACACTAAGTTGCCACGCACGATTCATAATGGTAAGTGATTCCTGCAGCCCATGACATCTACATACATCCTTGACAAGAAGTCATAATGCATTGTCACCCTTGAGGACAGAGATAGAATGCCTTGTCACTAGTAATAAAGGTCTCCGGATCCCTACTCTCACCAGACGAAACACAGAATCATTGTACTGCTATTTCCCCGGTCAAGCTGATCCATGCATTTTGCAGCTATAAACAAACTGCAGCGTATATCTACCACTTGCATTGTTAGAAACAAACTTTGAACTATCCCTACCTTTTTTGAATATTTTACATGTTATAAAATTTCGCTTTTCATATCGATTCATCTCATTTTAATTCTCTATTCTTTCTGAAAAATGTAAACTAATGGGCACAGGTTAGTAAGAATCCAAATATACTACTTCCAGAGTCCATTGCTTATGTTTTTAGGTCTGGCAAATCAAGAATGATTATTCTAGCAAAGATGAAATGAATAAATGAAAAACACGATAAATATCGGAAATAACTAAAACTTCTTGTAAGCGAGTCAGACAAAATTCACACATCGATATTTAAACGGATTTTAAAATTAACTTTAATTAATACGAAAACGCATTAATACTTTTGCAATTGGTGTTAAAAAAAAGATTGCTGATGTTATAACTATTAATTAGATCAATAATAACTATAGGATTCTATAAAGAAAACTTGCTGCTGAAGAGTTAATTTTTTTCTATTTAATGGTCATTCATTGACCCCAGACTTAAAAGTCTCTAATTACAGATGCGGTCGTTAAATTCGTCTCACTTACTACAACTAGTGTTGTACTTCAAACCGGTAAATATCGATTTACGATCCGCCACGGGGAGCGGCGAGAGACGAGCGCCAGGTCGCGTTGAGTGAACGATTGTTTATTCGATAAGAGTTCATTGTCAGAGGATCGAGTGCGAAGCTAGTTCGAATAAATTTAGACGTGTCTGAAGACTTTACCGGGAACTAGGTCTTGCTAGATAGTGATAGATTACATAACATTCGTTTTAAGCGAACTATTCGATAATTGGCATGTTTGATTACACCGAAAACATCGATTAAGTGTACCGAAGATTAAATGTTTTAATTTACACATTCCTCATTTGTGTTACGATGCTAGGGGATACTTATGTAGTTTTATTCCTAATAATATAATATAATTTGTTTAAAATTCTTGTTGTGTAAATAATTCTCGTATGTCCATTTACGATCCATAATTATTTTCAACCTATTTTTTATTTAATTCATACATTTCTTTATTAAAAATTTACTTGTAATACATCGTACTCTTTTACTGATAAACTCAAAAATGGCATAATTATCCTTATTATCAAAGGCGATTAATCTTCAGAATTCATACATGTGGTAAAAAATTTCACTGGTTGTGCAATAGCTGTTACTTTCCGTCTTGTCAGACCGTGATCTACAAAACTTGATTTATAAAAAATTACCAGCATTCATACTTTATGCAACTGCATCTCAGTTGCGCATGGAGAGAGTTGGGAACTATATAATTTATTATAATAAAACAATAAATACTAAAGCCTAGGGTGTTAATACCATAACAAGTTAATTTCCAAAGGAATAAAGGAAAAAAATTAATACCGTAATAACGATGTAATATTTGAGCCTAATAATCATATAATAATAAATACTTTGAAGACTCGACTTCCTAAAGTTTAATTAGTCACCAGATAACTTCAGAATATTTTATGATAATTTTTTTTCAATTGGTTCAGTTTGATAGAAGCTTACCTGTAAATTTCAGCGGTTCAAAAAAATCTTCTTCATCAAGTATTCAATTCCTGCAAAGAACTAGTGATTGGCCTTCGCGGTTTTACTACAACAGTAAAAAGCCGAGTACAACAGTAAAAGTCAAGATGCTCTTAAATTACGACCACAACACGCCTGCGTAGCGCAAACTGAACGTACGAAATGATTTTATTAACCCCATACACTGGGAATGTTTACTGCAAGGTAATACTGGCGTTTGTTTCGTAATGCATCTGTGGAATTCGGTATACATTTGCTTGATCGCTCTTCTTTTTATGTTAGATATAAATATATTTTTCGTCCTCGTTTAATTTAGTCTGTACTAAACATTTATGAAAAGATATAGTTGCTTAGCTGACGCTACCGTATTTGTTCAGATATTAATAATAAGTAACAAAAGCCGCGAATCCTCCACGACGTACCAAAAAGATCTAGCCTAACTAAATGCAGATTAATTATTGGCGTTTGCGGTATTGTTATTCAGACGATAATATTGATAAAAGAACATTTACAAGTACAAAGTGAAAAAAGGCATTTATCACACACGAGTAATCAGAGATTTCAATTAAAATGTAGAAGTCAATATAGCAAATGGAGCATAATCGGTTTTCAGCTACATTTGGATTGAAGCCAACATCGTCATTCTGTAAAACATTATTCAGTATTGTCTGAAGGGATACTAGATTGCTAAAGCCTTTAACGCTATCTGCATAATTATTTACACCATATTTTGCCATACTCAACTAAATAACACCACGTTGCTAACTTAGGAGTTAGATGCCAAATTGATGGTAAGACATTTTGAATAAAATTAATTTATAAAAATTTTATTGTATTTATTGTTAACTTTTTTATCCCGAAGATTTGAGTGGTTAACTACATTCATAGTTAATTCATAGCGTCTACGACAGTTGCGTTTTAATTATTTATTTTTAGTCCGATCTATGCAGGGGATCTTGCCGTAATGCAGTGGTGCATTTGGTTAGGGATTTAATTTTATTAACTATAGCACCCAGCCATTTCTAGCTCTTTAGAAATTGGAATGTTCTTTCTTATTTCAATCATCCTTGAGAAGTATCGGTGTTACTTTGCAAGGATTTGTGAAGGAGATGATCAATGACGAATGACGAAAATGAATGTCACGGACTGCAGAACTGCTGCATGTTCTTTTAATTTTTTATATAGAATAAGTGGTAAAAGAGCAAGCAACTCTCCTGATTGTAGGTAGTTACCGCCGTCTATGGACATCCGCAACGCCAGAGGATTTGCAGCATGCGCTTTTAGATAGACCTTTAGATAGATGTATGCTCTTTTTTTAAAGGTGTTTAAGTCGATTTATATCGATTCGGAAATACCGGTGGCAACAGCTGACTCCAGAACACCAGAGTTGTGCGTAGTAGAAAATTTCGCGTTAAGCGCACAGTGGTGGATTGCCAACCACCGAGATAGTGAGGATGAAACTTTAGAATTGTTTTTCGTTTGCTCTATGTAAGAGAGATAACATTCGCAATTAAGCTTCTACACTCCTATATCTTGTAAAGAGATTGTGGTAAATGGAAAACGGTTTGACAGATGGTAAAAACTGATTAATATTCTTACTTGGCGTTGGCTTGTAAAATTTCTTCATAGAAGCCCGCTAATCTGAAATTGTATGTGTCAAAATGTGAAAGTCTGTGAAAGTATATCTACATATCGCTTATAGGATATTGTGGAGAAGTATAACTAAGTAACTTTCTCATAAAGTTCTCCATAAATATGTTCGTACCAAGGGTACACTTATCACGATTGTGAGCTCTGGACTGTTGCGTTAGTATTAGGTCTTTACCTATGAAATTGCCGTTTTTCAGTATTGGCCATTTCAAACAAAAACTAAGTTCTGATTGGCTGTGAATTCTAAATTAAAATTAATTTTGTTTTAAAAACATGACATTCTTTTTACAAAGTCAGTCTTGTTTATTGATAAGCTTTGTATTTGAACATTTTTCTTCATAATGGATACTTTAAATTCGTGTAATTATGGAATATGAGTTCCGTCGTGGTATCAACGCGGCACAAACGGCACGTAACATCAACAACGTTTACGGAGAGAACTTTACAAACGAACGCACAACCCGTTATTGGTTTGCCCGGTTCCGTTCTGGAAATTTTGATTTGTAAAATGAACCTCGTGGTCATCCGGACACTTTGGTCAACAATGATAAATTAAACGGCGATTGTGGAAGCTGTTGATACTCAATCTACAGCCGAGCTTGCAGCAGCTTTTGATGTTAACATCAAAACAATATTGGTCCATTTGCGACAAATTGGCAAGGTAAAAAATCTTGATAGATGGGTGCCCCACGAACTTAACGATCGCCAGCGAGCTGTTCAACAATCGAAAGCGCTAAGCAAGTTGTTTAGATCCTGGTTCAGCACCAAAGCAATGCCCTAAACGAAAAATGGCCTCTAGAAAGTTGATGGTCACTGTTTGGTGGTCTAGTGCCGGTGTGATTCATCACAGATTTTTACCAAATGACATGAGCATTACTGCAGATGTGTACTGTGAAGAACTGAAGACAATGATCGAGAAGCTCGTACATCTGTAACCAGCTTTGGTCAATCGGTCGTCCCCGCTGCTCCTATACGACAACGCGAGACCCCATACTGTACAACAGACAGTCTCCAAGCTGCAAAGTTGGGGTTGGAAGCTCTCCCTCATCCACCGTACTCACCAGACCTTGCACCCATCGACTATTACTTTTTCCAAAATTTGGATAATATATATACTCTCTATATATAAAGTTGTAAATATTTAATTATTTGGTAAATATAACTTTTATAAGCATCTCTCGCTCAGCAATGATTGGACCGCCAAGAACTTTCGATTACAATTGTGACCTGAGCGTAATTAGAACATTGTACATGCATAGTCTTTATATGATACTCCGTCTGTATTGTACAGTGAAATTATTATCTATTGTATTTTACTACATTTTTAGACACACTCATTTACGAGTTTAATATTTTCCCACAAACTAAATAGTTTGTCGAAAGAGAATATTATATGTTTTATTTTAACTTTGAAAATTTAGTACCATGTTCTGTGTGAATCCATTCAACGCTAAACATAAGCATTGCCCATAGATTTCTATCATTATTTCACTAGGCCACAACTGTAATACGTTTTAAATCTGGTAGGAAATTAGTACATCCACTGTATATTCTATATATATTTGCCTCACACACAATCTACGAGACGAGATGTTGTAATTCAGTTCCGTCGCCAAGCGGTGATACTTGATTATTTTCAACGATTAAGAAATCACTCTGTAGTATTTCATCATAAAGTAAACTTATTCTATGTATAATAAACGGTATTAAAAATAACAAATTTTATAATAAAGTATATATTTTTTTCTTTTTTTAAATCTCATACGATACGTATTATCAATGAGGTAAATTATTACACCTCAACTCTAAACATGCTTTGTATGTTTTTAATAATATTTATAAAATATACATTGTTAACATATATATTTGCATCAATATATATGAAAAATGAAACTGAAGTCCAATGTAATTTGAAAATCCATCACTAAGTCGCCGGTATAAATTGTACTAGTATGTCAGTTCGCAAAGTGAATCGTGGCATATTATCGTGAAGAGTGCTTATATTATAATTATTAACTGAATCAATCTCCTATGGAGTGGCACTTCAAAGCACCTTAACCGACACCTGGCGACATGCGTCGTTTGAACTTTAAGGAACTTAGCCCCACAGATCTTTGTAGTGTCAACTTTCTTATTATATTATTTAACTACTTACTTCTCCACTTACTACTCTACTTATTTCTAATTTCGGGTAGTACTTTCTTATTACCCGAAATTAGAAATAAGTAAATCAATGCCAAGTTTCTTTATTAAATAAATATATTTTAGGAGGCGAATTTAAACTTATATCAGGATTTGTGATTAATATGCATTGATCTATTTCAGTGACACCAATAAAATTGCTAGTTGTAATTTTAATGACGTGGTTGAAGGCAAATATTGTAAGAAACACCTTATGTCAACCTTATGTCAGAAAATAATTATAAAAATATTTTGAAGACATTTGTAGTAAATGTATCCTTCAGTAGGCTGAACATAACTCATAGAGTAAAGTATAACTACCTTTTTTTATTACATTAAGAGTAACAAACGAACACACAGTTCACCTGATCATAAGTGATTCCTGGGGTCCGTGATATCTACATTCACCCTTGACAAGGAATCATCGTCCACATGCGTTGTCGCCCTTGAGGACTGAGAGGAAAAGCCTCGTTACCGGTAATAAAGGTCTCAGGATCCGTATACTCACCAGACGAAACACAGCAGCACTCTGCTGCTATTTAACGATGGTTTTCTGTGAGGGGCGTGGTCGAGCTGATCCATTCATTCGGCAGCTAGAAATAAGCTGCAGTGTAAATTTTACAAGTTTATCTAACAGTTCCGACTGTAGCGAAGAAAAAGAAATGAATAAAATATAAAGTTAAAATATCAACTTCGTTATAACTGGAAATATTATTTAGAAGTTTATCGTAATTACCATCAAAAATAAAACGCGTACGTACAACTGTTGATTTGTTCTAAAATGAGATGATGAGAAAAGCAGAAATGTTCACCATAGTAATGATTGTTACATATCGCATCCGGAGTGCTGTTACGAAATACGTCTTAGAAGAGGTTCAGTTTATTTTGGCTGCAATTTAACTGTTCCTTACTGACAGGAGCGTTTCAGTGATCTAAGAAAATACCAGATTACTGAATGTAATCAAGAAGAAGCTTTGAACATAAGCAATAAGGACGATGTTTCCATGGATAGATTAACGATGGAATTTTGCCAAACAGGCGACAAACCGCTGTCTATCCAGACGAATAAATTAGCTGTGATAAGTTGTATGTCAATTAATTATTCTTCAAAGCACCATCTGGTGTGAAAGTCGGTTAAGCGCGAAAGGAAACACCATAATGATGGACAAGGATATTTTCGAATGATTTCATACTTCCTTACGTTTTAAAATTGATAAACAATTTATAGATAATAAATATTAATCGATGATATATGTACATTTTAATACTTTATAATTAAACTTGTTTTCTATGAAATAGAATGTACCAAAATAAATAGTTTTAAATCCTTCTATATTATCATAAATTAGGTATTTACCATATAAACATCAATATCTATTATGAAAGGTTTTTTCCTGCTACTTCATACAGATAAAGTTTTATGTATTTTATTAAGCTTCTTAATAAAATGGTACCTTTTGAAAAATAATAATCTAGGTTGCTTAAACAAATTTCTTTATTATGTTATTATTTATTATTGTCATGTAAAATTAAATCACTCAGATTTGTATCCATAGTATGAGGTCAGTTCACGATAGAGACGTAGTAAGCTTAAGGTTAAATATAGATACAATTGTTATCTATTTCTATATCGTATTAATAATATATAAGGTTTAACATTACTTTGACAGTGATAGATTAACGCTGTAGCTTCAGCTCATCTTCAGATGGACCACGCCCTATATATCCGGAGACTTAGTTTCTGGTTTTGACGCATTCCATCTCAACTCCTCATCCATGACGACGCAATTGAATCTTGATTTTAATTGAGAATGGATGTAAGTGGTTATAGGCTGAAGTTATTGTTTCCCATCAGGTGAACTATGTGTACCTTTGTCATCGTTATTTTCATTAAAAAAAAAACAATTCTTTTTATAACTATCACATAAAATCGTACTAAACTGTCACTGTAACCATGACCTATGTTAACAATACGGTACACTTGGCACGAGCACAATTGAAAAGTATATTAGCCCACTGTGATATATTTACGTCTCTTAACTACGACACAATTAATTTTAACTTGTAATTAAAGGTAAGAAATGCGTATCTAGCAATGTGGGGTATATTACGACGTTGAGAGTTCTATCTCGTTAGCTTTCTACTAGACATCGAGAAAATTCCTAAAGCTAGCTAGCTTTTTTGAAAAGTATATGTTTATCTAAGATTTTTATTAGGACTTGCAGAGGTGATGTACTCAGGGATCACAGTGTATGAGCATCTTGAACCTTTGCTGAGGATGAACTGCTGTAATATTCTGTGAACTGTTGCTTCTTAACCGTTAGAGATCGTTCATCAATTAGATGGTCTGTCACCTAAGGAAGCCACCTCCTCCAAATTATTATAAAAAGCGGACAGAGGCGCAGTAGACAGGAACCACTCGAGCCAGATTGTTCGTTGCAGAATGACATATGACGACGAATTTTGGTAACCGTAGAAACCGATGAGAGTTGGTTCTTGAACTCTTTCTGCATTCTAGTCTCCTTCTACCTAATTTTAGTATCTTTCGGTAGAATACCACAGGAACCACTAGGAGCATAAGGGTACAAAAATATTGTAAAAGTAATAACTTGTGAGTTAAGTAAACGATTCCCGCCCTCACAGCATGCGTGAAATAGCAGCATAACTGTTAAAATAAAAACATAATGGTTAAAATTTTTCTACCTAACTAAGGTTTAAAGGGCTTCTTATAAGACAAATCATCAAGAATTCATCAAGTCATCCCATTCCCAATTTTTTTAATTATATCAGTAAACTTATCTTATAATTTAACTAGAAAAAAAGTCTAAATTTTCATTCAGGTTCATGTAAGTTGCTTTATTGGTGGTATTTATTAAAATTTTGTTGTATAAGGCTTATATATATATATATATATATATATATATATATTATATACAAAAAATCTTATTTAATACAACAATAAATCTTTATTCACATGAATATTTCAATAGCCTGTAACCGGTGGATTTCGTTTTGACCACCCCCTCGTTACATTACGGCCGTGAGAGCACGTATATACGTGCACGAGGAAGGACCGAGACTCATTCAGCCAGGGTGACAATGAATGACGCTGTTTGCGGACACCGGGCGAGGCGCTAACGCGCGACTTCGACGCGATTAGCAACTACATGACGACTTAACTGTAAACATCATTACCATTACTCGTTTAGAGTAAAACGCGAGCACTCGTTGCATACGTTTTCGACGTTGCTACAACGCAATAAACGCTAATTTAAACGTAGACATAAAATGTCTTCTCGCATTTGTCAACATCAGCAATCGTCAGACTAGATCGCTCTGTCACAGTGTATGTGTGTAAACACTTTTAAAAGTTTATGTGACGATGAGCGGTGTTGTCATAAGGTTTTAGTGGTCGCATCATGGATGCTCATGGCGGCTATGCGATGTGCCCGTGTTTGCTGTGTCGTTTCAAATTGGGTTTAAGACGTCCGCGGCTGCATTGTTGGGTTTTTCTTGGCTTTCGAAAGCGTTTTGAGTTGTGTTACTACCATTAGCGGGCATTGAAGTTGACTTGCGTCGCGCAACATTTGCAGTGCGACTCTATATTCTTTGGGTCTCGAATTCTAAATAATACATATAAACACGAACACACGTATATATATACATACCCGAAATATATAATAGATATGTTTATATATATATTTTAGTTTCTATCGTTACTTTAAAATAAGATTAAAATAAACTACAGGACAATGTGATAAAATATGAAGATCTTTAGATTATGACTGTAGTATTTGGTATGAAGTTACTGACGTAAAAGGAAATGCCAATTAGTCAAAGAAAAGTGTTATTAAGTTTGTATGACAGTAAACACAATAATTAACCAAGCCTTATGATTAAGTTAAAAACTTTTACTTTTAGTTTAAATACATATATGAGGAAATTAAAAGATTAAGAAATACTTCCTCTTTAAATGGTATGTTATCACATGTGGTTTTAGCGCCACCAAGATTTGTGACCATAATGGGTGCGAGATGCGATAATTGGTGAAGTTCTACGCACAATAACGCGCCTCTGTACACTGAATGTTACAGAGGCAAAGATTAAGCACAGAATATGACTGAAAAATAAAAAAAGATTTGTTTGGAAATTAAGGTTACAAACGTCTACACAGTGCAGTACAGTGCGTCGTGAGAGTGAGTCACAGAAATCAATATACCTACATACTTGTTCATAGTTATTAGACAGTGGTAGAGTCACGCTGCAATTTTTTCGTTGCTGTAGCATAGATGGTATCGGCTCGACTTGGGTTGGTTCACGCCCGCAATAAATGCAAGCAAAGGAGCATAATACAATGATGAACATAAAACAAAAATGTTTTGTTGACTATAAGATGATCTTCGGAGATGCATTCAGTGGAAGCGAAGCATTCTATCAGTTTTTACAGTGGTACGCTGCACTTTGTTTCTAGCTGTAGAATGAATGGGTCAACTCGACCGGGGTAGGACTACATCCTCACAGAATACCAACGTAAAATAGTAGCATAATGCTACTTTGTTTCGTCTGGTGAGTGAAGGTATCCGGAGACCTTTATTTACTGGTAACGAGGCATTCCATCTAAGTCCTGAAGGGTGACAACGCATCTATATTATAAATCCTTGTCAATGATGAGTGTAGATTCATGGGCCGCAGGAATCATTTACCATCAGGTGTACTGTGTGCTACTGTTGGTATATGGGGAAAACTTTGGTATGTTATCCCTTACTCATTTCACTTTCGACTAATATCGTTCTAGAAATATGGATGCAGCTTATTCGAGATGTTTTTATATATCTATTTGTATTTCAAATGGATAAGCTATGGTTGCAATTACAAAAAGTATGGAAAATCTATAGACTATTGACATTTATATGTGACAGATTATAAATTAATAACATATAAGATGCACTGCTTAACAGATATATCGTTTTCTTGGTATTGCCTTTAATATATAAGCCTCATTGGGATATTATCTAGCTAGAAAAGCTTTTATTCGATTTTTCATATCGATTGTAACCGATGATCGTAAGTTCATTTATTACCTACTGCCGCATCTGCGTTTTGAACAATGTTCTCTAATGCAACGACAGCGTTGGTTAGCGTGGCCCCGCTAAGCGCACCGCAAACATGCGCGGGCGGCCGCCCGTGTGCGCGCGACAGGGCATCGCACTACTGACGGTGCTAAATGAACTAGTTCCACTCGCTTGATATGTCGAGTGCGTGGATATGATATGACGACGAAATATTCGACGGCTCGTTGAATTTAAAAAGTATGTCGTTCAAGCACTAGAATCACGTTACGTTTGTACTATCTGTTTTTGTTTTAATCTTTGCCATTTAAGAGATTATATTAATAAGTTACAACGAACATGCAGTTCACCTAACATTAAGTAATTCCTGCAGCCCATTTTAATATTTATTCTCGATAAAGAATCCTAAAAAATGATGATCTCTACACTCATCAATCGAAATACAACATCATTACGGTGCTTTTTTATAGTGGTATTCTACGGGGACGTGGTCGCCTTCAGTCCGGGCAACCCATTCATGTTGCAGCTACAAAATAAACTGAACCGGGGTTCCACCATAGTTGTAGTTTTCTGGTAAATATGAATAAGACATTTTAAAACCTGTTACCACTTTATATAATTATATTAAAAAATAAACCTATTGTTATATTTATTTACTTATTATTGGTAGTGCTATATATATCAATAATAAAAATGTCTTCCTGGTCTTTTTCGGCACTATGCTAGTTCTTTGTGCTGCTACCAAAGGATACCAAATGGCGTCATACTCTAACTTGTACTGGGTGCACTATAATCTGTAAGTATTTGTGTAGAAAGAGACATTCACTCGTAGAAAATAAATCTGGATCATAAATCAAACTTGCAGTGTGAGATTCAATGCGTGTATAATATACCTAAAACCAACAGTTTGCGCATAACTCATATATTGGCCTGAACTGGTTGGCTACGGATAGATTACTTATTATGACGGCCACCTACCCCAAGCTCAGACAAATTAAATCATTAAGTTATTACATAATCATAACATCTGCTTTACAAGTCAATTAAGTACCTTTTTTGTTTGGTACAATATAATCTTATAACATTTAATACATTTCCAAGACACCTAAACTTGTTAGTCAGCTTCTTTATAAGTGAACTTAAATATATCAATGTAATAAAATATTTTTTATACTAATGAAAAGCATATTCCTAGCAACAATTAATCAGCAAAGGCAATATCCATTAGCAAATACCACTACAGTTTATCGAACTCTACGAACGATGGAAAATTTCATGGCAGCCGTCGTAGCAGAATTTAAGTAGAGTATATTTTTTTCTTCATATTAGCGGTAACAAACAAGCACATAGTTCACCTGATAGTAAATAATGAAGTCTACATCAATCTTCAACAAAGATTCGAGATGGAACGCCTCGTAACCTGTGTAATTTAATGTCCCGGATTCCTAGAGTGTGGTCCTTCCCCATCGATTCCCCATTCATGTTTCAACCATAGAAACTACGTGTGATTTTATCACACATATGTAAATAGGCAAACGAGTCGAAACCCGATCAAATAAAATGATATAAAACGTTAAAAGTATACTTTCCGATGAGCTCAGGTTACCTCTATAGTGAGGTTAATTGAGCATAGGTAGTGGTGCCACGTTAAATCTATTGCACGTTGGACAACTGCGCATACCTTTGACATATTCTTTTCGCTTACTGCATGCTTCTTTTTTACTTCATCGGTACATAAATTTGATTAGTTAAAATTTCCTCTACTACCCGACCAAAATTTTAACAAAAGTAATTCGCGCACTATAACGAAAGGAAAGCGAAAAAATATCACACAAATTGCCTATTTACCCTATTAGAGAATTCGGGAGTAAAGCATAGACTTGAACAATAAAACGATTACAGTGGATCCTCTCAGGCAATTTTATATAAAGAAGGCGACTATTTATGAGGTAATCATGATAATTAACATTTTTTTACAATACAACGAATCTCAGACCTGTTTTACAATAACGACAGTTCAGGGTGTGCTTGGAAATAAAAATAAAATCAAAATGAAAATTTATGTAGTTTTTTTTTAATTACAGTTAGAGTAACATACGAGCACACAGTTCACCTGATGACAAGTGATTCCTGCAGCCCTAGACATCTACATTGATCTTTGACAAGGAATCATAATGTAGATTGCGTTGTTACCTTTGAGGACTGAGATGGAATGCCTCGTCACTAGTAATGAAGGTCTCCGGATCCCTGCACTCACCAGAGGAAACACAATAGAATTATGCTGCTATTTTACGCTGGTATTCTGTGAAGGCGTCGTCCTAGTATACTTCCGGTTGAGCTTATTATTAATTCTGCAGATAGATACAAACTGCAGTATAATATGCAATAAAGTAATGAGATGGACTTAAATTTTTAATACAGCGATACAAATCAAGTCTTTGGCCTGCTTTTGTCTAGAATGGCCGAAACAACGCTCTAAGGTCACCGACATATAAAGCCCCTAATATGTAGGTCATAAACGTATTTCATAATATAAAGAACAACATATTTAAATAAACCCTACGAATTTAGTCGTTGTGCAATTATGATATTGTGATTTAATCTCGAAATGAGCAAACAAAACCTACCTTCATTAGTGTTTTGCAGATAAAGGGCAAAACAAATGTAGATCGATTTTCTATTATTTTTAATGAGCGAAAAGTAAAAGCTAGAACTATTAACGAGTATCGAAATGTATCGAGTAATTATGGAATCGATAAAAAGAGATAAAAAATTAGCACACACATCGGATAGAAAAGCCGTAATGGTCGATAGCTAAACCTGATTTAATTGATCGCCTACGCGCTCGTACAGAAATCGTGAATGTAATAAAATTTTAATACCCATCTACATTTCAATCTGTCCCACAAATACCAGATTGTTTGGTAACAAATATAAACACGGTTTTATGGCTTAATTACACTACCGATTGTGAATGCGACTATATAAAGTTTTCATTGGGAACATTCTTCGACTATTACAATTTTACAATCTACCTACCACGATTAATATTTAAGGAGTAACTTTCCGATGTTATACTAATAGGGACAATAAAGTTGCAAGGGTTCCGACGCAAAATAAAGTGGTGTTTAATTTGTAAACCACTATCTGGCCACCCGCACAGGCGCACTCGCGTTGGTCAACAATAATTAATATGTTGCGGATGTGTAATAAAATCAATATTAATACACATTTGGCTACCGATAAATCCACCTGGAACATACTATATCGGAAATTACAAGGCAAGTGTTGCCTTTGTGATTACAATGATAAGAGCGTTTGATTTTATTTCGAAATTTTCGAGTCATGTCGCCTACTTCGCGTACTATTTCGCGTTACTTTCCCCTCATTTTACAGCGAACACCAAAGTCCAAGAGATATACATTTATTGGCTGTTAATTTTTACACTTTACTTTATTTAGATACATTTTCCATTGTTCAATATATAATTTCCTGATACACACATTTTTCTTTACGTTGAAAATATATGTTTCACCAGACGAACGGCCATATTACAACATTGATAGTCTCGACATTAACTTAAACTTTACTTTTGTTAAAGTTATATTAGTAATTTTGATCTATCAGATAGTTTATTTATTTATTTTATTTTTAGGTAGTTTTAAATAATATTTTTTTTTATTGAGTTCATAAGCAAACACAATAATGCAAGTTATAATCAAGAAGTTGTAAGCAACAGAAATTCCCAATTAGACGTGAAAAGAGAAATGTTATTTCTATTTAAGGTGATCAATCAAGTTTTATTGTCGCAGGAACCGGAATTCAAAACTTGCGACTGCCTGCATCGAGGTAGAAAAGCAGATAGTGTTTATGTATGTGTTATGTTTTTATAATTTAAATTCTAGTGTTACCATCGGTGTTGTAAATGATCATTACGATAAATACATTTTATATTGTAGAAGTACCTTTTCATTGGGGCAATAAATTATTATTCTTAATGAAAAAAGAGAAAATATTACATTTTTTATATTAAGTCCACAGCACCATAGTTGCAGGTACGTTATCACGTATATACATACATAGTAGAAACTCGATACAAATCCAGTACAGATATATAATAAACCACAGTTCAATTTCAATGATTATAAAATAATTAAATTAAATTAAATTCACATTGAAAATATTGTTTTAGGTCTATCTTATATTTATCGTTGTATCATTATTGTTATTTATAATATATAAAATAGTTATATGATTTTTATACAATTCAATCTATAACATAAGTTATTAATGTTTTATCACAATCTTTTAAAATATGAGATGAGACAAGAAACAGATAGGTAATAAAACTAACCCCTATGAAGGTTACATCAAAAAGTATTTAATCGTTGCCTAGCTTATTTTGAAGAAACATACGAATGTATGACAAAAAGATAATAATTTGAACAAATAAATAAAACGTTCATATTTATTGCGTAGTTCGCATATTCATTTTGACGGTGGTAGAGCCACAGTATAGCTAGTTTCTGACTGCGACATGAATGGGTCAGCTCGACCGGGGAAGGACCACTCCCTCACAGACTAAAAGCGTGAAAGCTGCAGCTGCATATCGCTGATCTTTCGTACGTTGAGAGTAGGAATCCGGGGACTCAATTACAGTAACGAAGTATACCGTCTCATTCCTCATCTATGACAACGCATGCGCATCTTGAATAATTGTTGAAGATGAATATAAACTGAGCAATAAAAATATCGTTCTGTATCAATTTTGAAGTAACATAACAATACACTAATTCCATTTCATTGTACGAGCTAGATTAAGCACATAAGTCAAAGAGACGGCTGGTATAAATTTCCGGGAAGACGATAGATCCAAATGGCTTAAGCTTCCTGCTTCTTAGCAATCAAGACCTAAGTTCCGAAGTAGACAGTTGTTTCTTGGGTCTGATTATATATATACATATATGTGGAATATTATGATATAATTACGGAAATAGATTAACTAATGTCAATTGGTAATTGATAAAACAAATTGGTATAGTAGAACAAAGCACAGTTAACGCAGAACCAGAATTTGTGGTATTATACTTCTAATAATGTTCGTACTCGTAAATAAGATAAACCAGTTACAAATATTATCGTAAATCGAGAGGCAAAACCTACGGATACGAGCAGCCCCTTCCCCAAAATCTTGTCCTCGATTTTTTATTTCTGTATTCGCGTTCATTAAAATAAAATGTCAGGCAGAAAATCTAATCGCAGTCACAAATTAATGTAAATATATTTACGAGGTATTTTAATTACTATTCTGATACAGATGCCCAAATTAATGTAACATTTCAAACAAATTAATTGAATTCCCTCTTGAGTAGCGTAACTAATTTTGTTTGACTTTATCGCCACTTATTTCACATACACTTTGTTAATATTAACGTTGTGCCACATTAAAGAGCATTGTACGAAATTAGAGTCCTATACTGCGGTATAGATGTTTGACTATTTGTTTCCCTTTGGCACCAAAGCGCTAACTTAAAATTCTACGAAATTTTGAATTAAAACGAAAGAGTCAACGAGTCAAACTATTTTATAATTATTAATTTTCATATGATTTTTATTTGAGATTATCTTTGGATTCTAATGATAATTAGGAGTTAAAGAAAGAAAGATTTATATGGCACATTGTAATGAAAGACTGATTAATTTTTAACTTTAACGTCAGTTTTCCAATTCAGGTAGACTTAAGGAGCAAGACATTAAGTTGACAATAAGGAGTTCAGTCTCCTTGTCTGAAAAAAAATGTGATATTTTAAGTAGATCGTATTTCTAACAATTATAACAAGATAAAGCATAATTATTGCATGTTTAATTTGCCATCAAAATGAAATGTGGGGATTCTTTTAAGTAATTACACGAAGACAACACAAAATTACTTATAATAACACGTCGTAAATCACTTAATAAAAGATTTTTTTTTAATTTTTAAACGGGTCATTTAATTGAGCTGGTCAATTAAATGATCCGTGTTAAGCAGACCTGT
The DNA here is from genome assembly GCA_029286865.1 of Teinopalpus imperialis. Lineage (NCBI taxonomy): Eukaryota > Metazoa > Arthropoda > Insecta > Lepidoptera > Papilionidae > Teinopalpus > Teinopalpus imperialis. The sequence goes on from JAGSMU010000012.1 coordinate 2,151,303, forward strand.
ATTAAGCAGAACACGTTTAGATAGTTCATTAACCATTATCTTCACTTCCTACATTTTCAACATGTTTAGGAAATGTGAAATGGCAGCAAGTTACTACGTTTAATCGCGCATCACCCACATGATTAGTCTATGCATTCACGTATAGATAGTTTAGACATTAAAATAAAAACGTAGTTAATTAGCTAATCGATGCTTTGGCTCGAAATGATGCCGTGGGCGCATGGGACCGGCCACACCTACGTTGTCTGCTGGCATCAACATTTATGGGCAATGATTTCAATCAAAATCTTGATTGGTAATGATTGAGTTACGTATTATGATATTCGGCTACTAAAAATATAAAATCAAGGTCAGTTTTTTCCCAATCGCCAGACGATGTCTCTAAGTGAATATAGCGATATTTCGGATCGACTCTGGAAAATGTATTCAGTCTTTTTAATGGTAACAAACGGACAGGTATCAAACATGGGATGCGGTTGGAGATACGATAGCCTTATTTACGTTAATGCAAGATAATTTTATTCCTTTTTCTTTCAATTCTTAATATTCCGTAAAATTTCTACGAGTCGAATATCAGTTAATCGACTTAGATCCGTTGACACAAATTAAAGTTTTTAATATTTTGTTGGTCATTATATTAATTCCTTTAAAAGGTTTTGGTTTTAGTGGTGATAACATATCTGTATTACGATCCCTTATCGATGACGAATAAGAGTGTCATGTCTCAGCCATCACTTGGCTAAGAATCGGCCGCGACACCGTCCGAGGCCAATATATTTACGGAACATATTGTTTGTTTTCGGATCTGCGTGTATTTGTACTCGTGCGTGTCACGTATCCCTAACACTACAGCCGAAACTTTCTAGACTTTTTTTTATAAAGAATGCTAGAAATGTTTATACTAGGTGATGGTTCCACCAATCGACTTGTTGATGTATCACTTTTGTATTTCACTCATTGAGTAAGGTAACCAAGAGGCCCATCCCCCCAAAATAACATGGTTGCGGTATTTTAAAAAACTCTACCCCAGGGGGTATCAGTACTATCGGTTTTGGAGAATTCCTCACTGGTACCATCCATCAACGCTCAGGCTAGCTTATGTAACTCGAGTGTGTATGACCAGGCTGCCCAGTGTATTCTGGTTTTACAAAAATCCGCTCTACAGCCATCCCTGCCCGGGACAAATAGAGCGAAAAGGAAACGGCAGAGTCTACCACGACCGCCGTGGATTTCTGTAAGTTCAGGGAATTCGTTCCAACATTAACGCCGACCACTACCATTTTGAAACAGTGAGAATGACCCTGCTTTTTCTCACCGAAACACTAATATCTACTCTAGCACCCTCATCTCACACCTCATACTTCTCCTACCCGTGGTACAAATTGGGACTTGTTCTCCAAAGTTGGCACCACCTAAAAAGTGAGTAAGTCGTTCATTTCTATTGCCATTACATCCTTATTTTCAAAAATAATGGAATCTAATCTAAACTGCCAGCTCATGAGGTACCTAGAGGAACACCAGCTGATTAGTGACCGCCAGTACGACGGCTTCCGTTGGGATCGCTCAGCATGGCATTAGACTCATCGATGGGCGCAAACAGTCGAGACCGAGGGAGAGGCCTTAGGGGTGGTTTTGTACGTAGCAAAGCCTTTCCGTCGGGTATGGCAAAAAGTCCTATGAGATTCCCCACAAATTATGCAAGTGGGTCGCCAGTTTTCTCATGCGCGTGAAACCATAATAACTCATGAATATTAATAACTAGTGAAAATAACTAATGAATAATAATAAATTTTACTTTCCGAAAAGTGGATAACAATAACATCATTACAAAATCGAACTGTTTACGGGATTTTATGACTAAACTAATTAATAATCGAGATTAATTTAAAAAAGAAACAATTACAGAAATATCTTTGCAAACGAATGTATTTAAGAATGGCCTGCTATATGCCAGGAATTTCATTAAATTTCTGAAGACATACGTATTATCACGTCGGCAAATCATTTCCGTTGCTGTGAACCTTGGATTTTATCTTTAACTCTGCTTATCTTTTTGAAAATTTACGTGACCGCATTATTCCATGCCAAATTATTCTACTTATTCTCAGCATGTTATTTTTCGCACTCACGTCCATTTGACAACACAACTTTAAATATTTGCGTGTCACAATAAAACGGAGATCCGTAAGATGTTTTTCATGCGCACCGTGTCACTGACGGACGTTGCCTACTGTTCAAGATATATTAAGCTAATAGCAATAACTTGAAATGTCTTAGACAGAAAAGACTCGCCGCAGCTATAAATTCACCGTAACACGAAAAGTACGACCGGAACAGGGCCACGCTTTCAGAAAGTTCCATCAGAAAATACTAGTATGTTGTGATTCGTCTGGTGACTGAAAGGTAACAAGGCAGTCATTTTATAGTCCTCAAGAGTGACAACGCATCTTTATTATGTATTATTATCGAGGATAAATGTGAGTTTCGTGTAACGTGGGAATTGTAAACCACCAGGTGAACTCATCATTCAACTCTCATCCCGTGGTTCTATTAAAGAAGGACTGTCTCTACTATACTATCTATCTATCCATTGGCATATGTAAGCAGTTTGCATCCATACCACACTCTTCACTTTCACGTTATAGTCTTTTCTAGTATATTTTTCAAGTTAAAACTAATTAAACTGTATATTGTTTGTATGGGAATGATGAATTCAATTTTCTTCTACTTTTGTGCGTGTTTATTCTTCGCTTCTTCTTCGCTTATGTAAACGATATTTGTCGATGATCAATAAATGTTTGCTATTCTATTCTATTCGATTATAAAATGTAATCATATGTTTTTATTAAGTTTTTGTAAGTTGACTTCTGACGTCAAATATCGAAAAACTTCATGAGTTTTTTTTATAATCAAATAATTTATTCTAATAAAATCAGTATTGTTTTAACAGGGAGGTTAGATTAAATAAACAAAAATGTTACCATATTTTTAACTGTAACCAGTATCGTAACATTTAATAACATATTAATTACGCAACTAGTTCCATTTTGTTCAAATATATATATCTATTTAATATCGTTATCAGAGAAATATATTCTCTTACAGCACATAAGATGAATCACTGCGATATGCGCTACACACACACTATGATGTATTCTGCGTAGTTGATGTAACCGAAATACGTATCAACTCCTAAAATTCCTTTATTAGTCGCTTAAGAAATAAAAAAAACTGTATTAAGAGGTACGAGTAGATTTATCCGTTGGTCGAATAATATAAATTTCAAAACTCTTACCAGTGGAGGAAATCTTTCTTTGAATGATAACATTTTTTAAAAAGTAAAAGTAAACTGACAGGCTATAAAGCCAACATCGGCGCATTATTTCGCCGTCTGAAAAACACGGACAGAAAACCGAGAATTTCGAAATGTTATTCAGTTCTATTTCAAAAACATCGAGGATGTAAAAGATGGATTAATACGAATTACATAATAATATAGATAATAGATTATTATATTAATAATAATAATCTGTATTTTCCTCTCAGCGGCTCCGCACAGACAAAGCTTGATTTAAACAACTAGAAACCGCAGTCTCTCACTCGTAGTTCAAGTTTTAATTTATTTTTAAATATCAATTTTTAAGCTGGCTTTATAAAACTTCGAAATTATAAAATACATAGAATAAATCTATATACCATGCAAAATATCAATAAACAGTTACAGATTTGTAATAGCGGAGATTATACAAATGATATAATTATTTACCATTTTTTACGACAGTCAAAAGCTTATTACAAACTTCTCAAAAAAGTTAAAGAATAATTAATGACCTTAATCACTCTTAAATTACACATCATGTCATCCAAATCAATCTATCACATGTCAAAAGCGAAGTTGCCAAAATGAGTTATTGTTATTCAACATTAAAAAGGATGCATGCAATGACATCAGCGAATTTGGCTGTCAAACCGTAATTCATTGATTTTTTCAAGACGGAAAAAGTATGCCTATAAGAGAGTAACACATAAATATAATTATAAATACCAAGAGTTTATAATTATATTTATGTGATTAGATTAAAAATATAATATTTTCATTTATATTGTGTAATATAATTGTAAGGTGACCTCCTAGCAGCCCTATAATTGCTTAGAGGCGAACAGCCTACAGATGAAGGTTTTAATACTAATAATGGTATAATCACAACATAGCTGCACATGAATAAGACGGCACTACCTTACTACGCCCCAGAGAATTCGAGCGCAAAAGAACAGCTCAAAGCTGCTGTGTTTTTTATGGTTAGTATAGGTATCCGGAGACGGTTACTCACGAGGCATTCAATCACAGTCCTCACGAGTGACAATGCATGTGTGTCTTGAATTGAGCACGAATGCATGATTTTATGGTGTGCAGTTATCACATACCATTGGGTGCACTATGCATTCATTCGTTACCAATGATTCCGTGAAAGGAAAAATTAGGTCACTGTCAACCACTTGCGTATATATATGATTCTTGCATCCCACATCTACATATATCTTTAATAAGGATTTCCCTATTAAAGGAATAATATAGTATACCTCGTCACAAATAAAAATATCACCGGTTTCTTTATTACACAAGACGAAACACAATAGTGTTAAACCACTATTTTAAACTGATATTCCTTAAAGCTTCGTTCTAGTTTATAACTGCGGTAGAGTTACCTACCACGTCTAAAGATGCTTAGTATGAAAAATGCATTGCAACAGTGGAAAGATAACAACTTTTGGATGAATAAGATAAATACTAATCAGAATGTTTCATTGATTAAAAATGAATTGAGTCCGCGAGTCAGCTTTTAATTATTTACAATAGATTCCAGTAAATCGTTATAATTTCAAGTATAAAGTAATATGCTCGTTATCTCTAGAAAGTTAATCATGTACGGACGGAACACGTTTCGAGTTTCTCCCGACATTGTACCCCGAGCTTTACCCACGGCATCAATTTTTGTTGATCGTGGTCGAATCTCCTAATTTAAGCCCGTGCTTGATTAATTGCAAATTAAACTCCCCTCCGCGGTGGTTCGCCAGTCGGTATGACTTTATTGAATTTCATGCTCTGAGATTTATGTCTCGAATCGTGAATTTATTATGATCAGACTCTGACCGAGGAAAATTACAGACGGATTTAAATGAGAAAACTAAACAAATGAACAACATTTTGTACAAAGAAATATATGTTATTATATCATTACAATACGAAATTGACGCAAGTGACATATTGTGTGTTACAATTTATTTATTTCTTTAATACAATTAAACTAATGAAGATAATAAACCTTAATAAGATGATGGAAAATTTATGAATTTATTTTTTTCCAAAAAATTTACACGAATTTCCCTAAATTCGAAAGGCGAAATGCGACTTTTAATGACATTATTGTTGTTGTTGCGTTTTATGTTTTCATCTGTATACTTTCCAAGTAAGAGTAAACAAAAAGGTTTCGTACATAAAAATTAACTTGTGAGAGAACTTGTGGCCTAATTACTTTAAAATAACTATTCCATGTGTCAGTAAGAATGACAAACACTGCTTATGTACCCTAAGCAATTAGACTATTAATGCTATGTTCTATCTTCATACTGCATCGATCACTTACTTAGCCACTCTCATTCCGTTAAAAAAGTTATAATAAAATCAATCTCAATGGTTATCGACATATAAAGCTAAAGTATTCCCGTCTTAAAATTTTTATGTCTGCATTCTCAGATAAAAGGTTAACGCTTATCAATTTTTGAAGCAAAATTTCGTGAGTGAAAAGTAATTATAAAACTCACTTGATAAAATTATTAAGTTACTTATATGTACAGCAAATAGCGAGACCACAATTATAAATATCATATCATATAGAATTATAATCACGTGTGTAATTGACATTAATGGTAAATTTTATATAACACTATTCATTGGTGGTTATATTTTAAAAAAAACTTTGTTTAAGGTATTTATTTTTGACATTGCTTGGTTACAATATTATTGTTTTTCTTAAATATAAAAGCTAATAAATAATTGGTATACAACTTAGCGTATCTATGTCATATCCCCCGGTTATATCGACTAGATAAATGCCTGGCCTAGTTGTCATCGATGGGTGCTCTCCCGACACATTCAACTTACTCTATTATTTCTCAGAGGTCAGTTAACAGTGGTAGAGCTACACTGCAGTTTGTTTCTAACTGCAGTATGAAAGGGTCAGCTCGACCGGACTACGGACCACGCCCTCCAGAATATCAGCGTAAAATAGCAGACAATGTTGCTCTGTTTCTTAAGGTGAGTGCAACGATTCGGAGACCTTTGTTACTCGTGACGAGGCATTACATCTCAGTCTTTAAGGGTGACAACGCATCTGCATTATGATTCCTTGTTAAGGATGAATGTAGATGTCATGGGCCGCAAGAACTTAACATCAGGTGAACTGTGTGCTCGTTTGCAACTCTCAATGTAATAAAAAAAAGTTACACTTAGCTGCAGACATAATTGTACTTCAGCCCTAGCTTCAATATATAAAAAAAAACTGTTAGTATCGTTATAGTTTTTATTTATAACAGAAGGTGGCATTACTTAAATCCATCCATGATGGTCGTTCCAATGCAAAGATGCCTTTTATAACACAAAAAATTCTAATTAAAAAGTTAACATTACATTACATGATGTAATGTTAACTTTTTAATTAGAATTTTTTTTAATTTTTTTTGCCTACACTAATTACTTCTTAAATGAATCTAAATCTTAATTGAGATCATTCTTTTTTCAAAACTTCAAAATCTTGAAAAGTATTATTCCAGTCTCAAAAAAAAACCAAATATGATCAAGAAGAACTTTGTTTGGTGCACACAAGTATGTATAAATTTATTTTCCTTGTTGTAAGGAGAACGCTATCTCATATTTGTTAATTGATTTGTTTATTATCATCGCCTCATTAAATATTTTTGTAATGGATAACATAAAACATTCTAATGAAGCGGTCAGATCGTTTGCATGATAAAAACAAGATTATTCTTTATTTTTTACTTCTAAATAGCTGCAACAGCTATTTAGAAGTAAAAAGCTTAACAATATCTTTTGGTTGTTAATTAATATAATCTTAAATAAAGGCCCACAATGTTCCGCATTTGGCACGTGTAAATAAAGGTAGACATAAATATGAAGTCCGTTGAAAATCGCCTTTATTACACTTCCTCGTCATAAATCTCATCGCGTAATTATATCGGCTACTCCATTATATATTCCTTTTTTTCTGTATTTGAGCAACCATTCGTTACTAGTTATTGTTACACGTTTACTTATTCGGGAACTCACGTATGACTAGGTAATGATTATAAACTCAATAGTTTTCTTTAATGATGTATTTTTATGTTATGGTAATTAAGTTATATGTCAAACTCAAAATATACATACGAGTAAAACAAGATTAAAAGAATTCATTCGTTAAAATTAATGTAAGCCAAGTTTTGTGTTCGAAGGTCTATACCAGCCGGTTGGTTACCAAAGATCGGGTTAAGCGATGTGCTATCAGAAAAGATAACGAAATAATGTTCATCGATTGAGTGCCCAGCGTAAGTAAAGATTCATATATTATTAAAAATATCTACCATACAATATATACAATAAGGTTTAAAAAGGTATGTACTGGATTTTTTTTAGATAGTACAGCTACAAAGCCGAAGTAGGTGATACGACTTAGGTAGTAGGACCAGAGAAGTACTGTGACATTATAAAATATTGGCATTAATTAGTTACTTTACGCAGGTACCTAGCTGAAATTGAAATAAACTGGTGAGCTCATTAATTGTAAATGAGCTTTCACGCGTAGTATCGTAGAAGTCGTTTAGTCGGTCAAACATTTTTATCAATCCACTTAACATCTTTTGTCTCAATTTGTTTTATATTTAAAATAATAATCAAATAAATTATTAATATAGTAACAATGTTTTTCTTAAAGCCAGCTTATTGATTTGTTCTTCAATATAGGAAGTAAACTCAATACCATGACACACTCCACCAACAAATGCTTGAATGAAAGAAAACTCTATAAACAAGAAAATTTATTGTACAATTGATTCTATTCCGTTTATAGTCGTTGTCCGTTATAGAACCCTGTTCAGCGAAATTTGGCTCATTGATATGAACATGAAGTTTACTTTGGAGCCTCGCCACCTACTGTTAAAGCTCTGATTCTCCGTAATACGAATACAAGTAACAAGACGCGTGAAAATTGATTTTCAATAATTGTTTGTAGACTAGCAAATTAATATTTACTCTACTATAAAACAGTGCAATTGTAAAATTAAAAATAAATTTCTCGTTGAATATCACATTTAGGGTAGACGGAGATAGCAAGTAATGTGCACAATTCACTTTAAGCTTTAAGTCCCAAATATAACGGGGAGTAAGATACTTGTTGACCGGCTCGAAATGTTGACGATTGATTTTTTTTAAACATGGAAATCGAAGAAAATGAAACTCGCTGGTACGTTGTTTGTATTCGAACTAACGATCGCTAGATCACTATTCCGTGGTCGTAGCCATAAGCTACTCAACTGCTAGAAATCATTTAACTAATATATAGACGAAAAATTGTCAACCGCTGTTATGTAACATTACCAATTAGTTTTTCGAGAATAGATCAAAGTATTATCAACGACAATAGAAGGTATAAGAGATATTCCAATGATCCACATCTCCAATATCCACCGACACACATTTTGGATATTGAAAATAAATTATTATCGACATAGACTCTATATATTTGCTTTAAAATGCCAATTTTCACCCGAAATTTTAACCAAAAACATGAAATTCTCATCTCATCATAATATTACCTTTTCTATCATACGTGTCTAAGCGATAATATTTATTAACAAGCCATGCGCAGGTTACTATAACTACTATAAGGTATCTAACGAAATTGGATACTTGTCAAAATAAAATGAAGAAGTTAATAACTGCGGTCTTTTTCTACAGTATTATAACACATGATCTACATTATAATTTTGAATCTAAAGACGTAAAATAAGTAAAAAAATACGTAAGGTTTAGTATTATGTACCCTGAATTAATTAGAATTTTATTAAATAAGGAAATGAATATAAATTTAAATAACTTTGACACACTACTATTAAAAATTGGATACTACTAAAATTATTATTTATTAATATATAGAAAATCTATATATCGTGATCTTTTGTTTTAAGAGTGCATTTTAGGGTTATTATTTGTATTTTATCTCATCTATTGGAACTCACCACCAAGAGTCAGTGATGGGCGCGAGCAGCAGCAAGCATGCAGCAATGACAACCGGACGCATCTCTCGACGGACATCACTGCCCCAGCACCCCACCCCTAACCATGACCTGTCCTCTAAACCTTAAGCACATACCAGTCCTATTTGAAAGGTTTAAATATTCTTGTGATTTGATCTTTCTCGCAATTAGTACTCGTTCAATTTGTAATGTGTCTCGAAAACAGTACCGAAATTTCGCGGCGTGTTGCGTGAGTGGATCCCTGTCGGCAGGAGCTCCCAGAGCAGACTGACGTTCACCTGTGCGCCCACCCCGGCGCACGCGCAGCGCAAAACAATTTTCGCGCTATTTTGACTAATATTCAACGGATTAGGCTTTATGTTATTAGAAATGTAAAGTCTGATACACCACAATCCACTAAAAAGAACGGCGTGGGCGATTTGATATAACGCTTTCGAGTGATCAACAAGGGGCCCCTACAATCAAGTCTCGGAGTATAATTAAATACGCAACTTGTTGGTCTTTTAAAAACTCTTGTTTGTAATATCAATTTAAAACTGATCGAACTTCTAAATTCTGTTAATTATCAGTCCTGCGGCTATATTTGGCATTTACATTGGGGCCGTGGGCTAAAATTGGTTTGATACAAAAATTTTGCATGCATAACCTTGTTCGCGGATATATAATGTAGTATATGATAATGACAAGCAATAATAGGCTCTATTTTAACTTAATAAGGTCGTTAGTTGCTATTACTACAATACCGTGATGGTTAAATGAATGGTGTGCAGGGATATGCATAGCTTTCGTTGCAGGTCTTTGGCTTTCAATACGGCAATACTAATACAAAACAGACACTCTGATTTGGAGCGAGTGATGGACAGTGAGGCGTACGGTACACATCTATTATTAGAACACACGTGCAAAACGCTAATTGTGTTAAACAAACAATTGCCTGTACATGCACCTGATGGAACCGAACCTACAGCGGGCCTTGACAAATATGACCTGATATGACCATTTTATTTACTTCGTTACGCACCAAAGCATCTCGTTACCACTTTATACGTTTCTTTAGAATTAGTATTGAGTATCGATCTATTCTTGTCATAATATTAATTATAAGGACAGTATTATACTTTTCGTTAAATGTGTAACTTCTAGTATACTTTTATTTTTAAACGAAGAGATCGTAGTCAAATTCATTAAGCACCAATAGTAAAATTCAATAACTTTTACAAGTTTAAACTTTTTTTCCCGTTCTAATTCATTGTAAAATGTTAGATAATAATAAACTCAACTAGCATTATGTGAAAAAGTGCTTCCATTTACTATCTTGTAAATAGAGTTTCTAATAGTATTTGTTTACCAGATCTAAATTACACTTAAAATAATAAATTTACTCATTATGATACAGGATTAATATAAATGTAACTATAATCAAACTAAATTAATAAAACTAATTGCAAAAGCTACCAATAGGTATCCAACATAATCATACAACTTGTGTGTTATTTTAATATTTTAATTTCAATATTTTGTTTTTTTATTTTCTGATCAAACATTCATTTTTGATACAGGACTAATATAAATGTAACTATAATCAAACTAAATTAATAAAACTAATTGCAAAAGCTACCGATAGGTATCCAACATTCACATTGACTACTGAAATATACTGAAGCAAATAATGTCGGCTTGATTATGACCACGTTTGCACAAAATAATTTTTAGATGTAAATAGATTAAAATAACAGAATAGGACTGCTTCGTGCATGTGGCAAGTAATAAAAACCGCAAACCGCAAGTACTGACATGGAAGCATTTCGTTGAAGAACCAGAGAAGTACTCTCACTCTCAAAGGTGAGTATGCCTTGATTCTCTATCAACTATTTATGGTTTAGGGTAGGCAGAATATGATCATCATTTCTACCATCAAGTGAACATACAAATACAAGAAACGTCAGGTTTCTTGTATTTTTTGGTATCCAAGCATCCATACTTATTGTTTTTCTTATCCAGCCTATCCAAGCCCACTGTAAAGCAAAGGTCATTGATATAAAACACCATCAAATCAGGAATCTTTTGGTAAATATGACCATACTCACCACGCTAGTCAATCGAGTTAGTATCATGGGGTGTGTATCAGCATACCAGTGCTTGTTATCAATATCCAAAAAGATTTGATTTCGGCAGATTCGGTTCTCTCAGATTAGTACATAGTCATAGCCTCGTCTGCTGTGTAGCGTATACTAGGTACAGTTGAGATTGGCGTTTGGAGACAAAATATAGTACTTTCTTTTCCTGTGGCGGTGTAAAATAATTGTTAATATTCTCTTACACCTCCAGTACCAGCATTGATATTACCAGAAAAAAGTTCCAAGGAGTATCTGTCTTGAGAATTAATTAGATCAAACTTGCGATAATTCATTTTACATCTCATAATTCACCAGAAAGATTTCTCATACATAATAGATATTAAAACTAATTTCAGAAGCTAATATTTCATTATTTTTCATAACAAATGTCAGATAAGTCTAATAAAAATTTCAAACATAAAGTAAGGCGAAGTTTAAAATGCTGCTAAAACAGCCGTTAAAGTGATAAATGTCTTTTATTGAACTGTTAACGTCAAAAGCGATGTTGGTTGTAAACACTCAGTATTTATGGCGCCACAAATGTGTAGCGAAATCGCTTGCATCGAACAATTTTTTTCAGTCGTTCAGCAATTCTAACAAGTTTACTTTATTATCATTGATTGCCAGTTTTATCGTAAACACATTTAGTTACCTGTCGTCTCTCTCTCTCTCTATTACGAAAAATAGACAATGACCAAATTGTTATTTTATATATTTTTCCGCAATCTTCCACCATACTTATCAACAACATGATAAGTTCTTACCTCTTTTAAGTTGAAATGTAGGCTAGATAGGCAAGACGCCAACGTGGCCTAAATTAAATTTCTTCATTATAGCAAAACTCGATCATATATTCATATATGATGCAAAAAAGATGACCTTTATACTATTAACAAAGCTTCATATGAAACACCTATAGTTTATTATCGTGTTTCCATCATGAGAGAGATATTAAGATTGACTTCTCTCCTGAGATGAAATATTGTACTGATATTTTATTTACTCTCAACATAATTTTGATTTAGATAAATGTATTCCTAAATAAACATTTTCAGTGATGCTGCGAAATCACAAAAGCAAATACGTCTCAGAAGAGATTTTATTTAAAATTGATACAAATTGATGGCAAAAAAATAAAAATAAGATACCAAGTGCACCTGTTAGCGTCGACGGTGTATATGATATGATACAAGAGTGCACCGCCAATATTTTAAAAAATCTTTTGACGGAATTAAATGACGCTCAATTTTGTTCTTGACCTGAACCATATCAATAGGAAGTGTCATTTTTTTCCTCTTGATCGGACAGCGTGCGATTAAGACAACAAATGTTTTTATTACACTAAAAGCTACCGGTTTTTGTACAACCTGAGAAGCATAGGCTTGCCAGTTAAGTAAGTATCTTTGTTTAAATGTTGGTATCAAATCAAGTCAATTAAGTGAGATGGATTCATAGTCTGTCTGAGGCGTATAAGCCGGATTAGGTTGGGGGGACCTGAGTTGAACTCAGCAGATTGTATGTCAGTTGCCGCATTTATGGTTGCAGTATCAATAATATTAGTTCGGCTGATGACATGATGCTGACGGGTCTGTCAAACAGGCAACCCACAGGAGTTTGTGAACGGTATGCGGCTATTCAGCTAGTCTGGCCTTAACTATAATACTAAAAAGACCGAAGTCTTTATATTTAAAGATAGAAAATCTAAAACTGTTGATGTGCCTTCAAACGTATTAGCCGGCACCTTTTTAAAAATATTCGACAAGTTTGAATAATTATTTTATGTGGTTGAAAGATGACCCTGGTGTAGAAAGCTCACAGGGCTTATGGAGTAGAATTTATGGATGATGCATAAATTATATAAAACAAAAATTAATAAGCTACCCTGCCGGCCAAAAAAAAAAGTTTAAGCCTGCACATTAACAACATATTTATCCATCAATTGTTATTAAATTTTATAGGATAAATAAAAGAAATGCACATCTGCAGATTCTATTGTTAGTATCGAATATTTAAAGAAGCCATTCTTTTGTTTACTTTCAAATTATTGGACAATAAATATCTATTGTTTTCAAACACCGACAACACTGCGCTAGAGCCAGGTGGTAGAGTTGTATTAATATTTTTATAATGTCCTCATTACTAATTAATTGGCTTTTGTTACGTATTGGTCAATAATAAGGATTATCTAGCTCCTGAAAACTTGGGTTTGTTCACAAACAATCTCAATTAGTCTAAACTTGTGGTTTCTACAGTGAAGACGTCATAAAATGGGAAAAGCTGGGGAAATTAGCAGTGAAGTGCGTTCTGCCATCGTTATTTTACATAATGAAGGCAAATCTGAACGTGAGATTGTTTCACAACTGAAGTTATTGAAGACTTGTGTTCATGGCACAATAACTTGATACAAAGAAACAGGCAGTTTTCAAGATCGTCCACGCTCACGAACGGAAGGCCGAGAGCTACCACATCATACCACATTGGAGATGGATTCATTTTCCAACAAGATAATGATCCAAAGCATAGCTTAAAAATATTGTGGAGGATTAGAAGAGACAGAGGCACAAGGAGTGTTAAAAACATGATTTGGCCTCCTCAGAGCCCGGATCTCAAACCCATTGAACTTTTGAGGGAAGAGCTTGATAGGAACGTCCGTAATCGTGGCCCATCCTCGCGTGAAGAAATGTGGAATGCTTTATGTGAGATTTGGAACAATATATCACAAGACACCATTAAGAAATTGATTGCCCGTATGCCGAGACTTGTGTAAAAAGTCATAAAATATAAAGGAGGATTTTTACATGAAAAATTAGTTCAGCTAACTATAGCCTTTTTTGCATAGACTTCTAATATTTCTTTATGTTTTTAAAGTATATTGTTTGTCAATCAATGTTCTATTAGATGATTAAACAGGTTAATTAAACATTTAATATTTTATTGGAGTTTTACTTTATTTTCCTACTTGAATTCAGGTGGTCTAATATAATGCTTAACAAATTTAACTTTTATTTAATTTGTTCAACTGAAAATTCAATTCGCCTTTTTTTTCAAGTAATGTTAATGTTACATAATTTTAGAAATTTCATTCTATGGATACAATCAGAAATATAATTTTTTTCATTAATACTAATTCTCATTTGTCAAACGTTTATACTTTACAACCGTTTCATAATGAGGAAGAAACGTTTTGTAAACAAAGAATTGTATATATAAATGCACAAAAAAATACTTTACTCATTTATAAGTCATTTCCAGTCTCTTTTACACTGTGGCCACATGAAAACTTTAAGTAAATATCAAACGTTATAAAGAATAAAAGTTATGAAATATCTTTGTTTACATTTCAAATTTAGTTCAATTTTCAAAGGAATATTCCGGATTACACCTACAGCGGGCTTCTTGAAGCAACATCAAAGAATGATTACCACAAAGCATTGTTTGACAAGAATTCGGCAAAGGATGTTTTCACACCGTGTCGAATATTACGTACAAGTTATATTGTTTTGACCCGAGTCAGATATTCACAGAGTAGCCGGGCTTAGAGAAGTTTAAGTTTTAGTGGTTTTACATATTAAAGTTTAGTGATTATACAAATATACCCGATATTTGACAGAGAGTTTAGTAGAGTCATGCTGCAGCTAGATACAATCTACAAAATATTCATTTTGTAGATTGTAGGGTTAGCTCGACCAGGGAATACGGCCTAATAGAATATTAGCACAACGTTGCTGGATTTTGTATGCCGAGTGTAGGACCCGAAAACCCTTTTTACTAGTGACGAGACGATTTCATATTAGTTCTCAGGGGTGACATGTCTTTGCATTATGATTATTTGTCAGAAATTAATATGGTTGTCCTGGAACTCTGATGACAAAAACTCAAAAAGACACTGCGATGTTTTTCTTTAGACGTTTCTTCTTGCGATCCTTACGTTGAAGTTTTCAAAACAAGTAAAAGTGCTTAAAAAGAACGAAATATTTTTTTTTATTTCACGTGCCGCATATTAACGGTAATTTCGCATCTAAATGATATACTTATTATATTCCGACTATTTTCATAGAAAGTTTCGAGTAATTTTAAGACTCTCGTTTTTCCGTCGTTGAAATAAGCCAAAGTGAACTGTTGTCTCTGCTTGAGTTTTTCCTGTAATTTGCAACCAAACACTGCCTCTAGATAATAAATAATGTGTAGGTATTAAAAACATGATCTAATTCATTACGCCCTGAAACAAAATGATAAATTAAGATCTGTAAATTTCTATGGCGAAGTCTTAAATGTTAGATTATTATGTAATTCCCTTATTCAACAATTCAATCCATTGGTTAAAGTTTTGCGTTACCAACATTTACAATTTTCTCATAATAGAGTAAAACAATATTAAGATGCAAGATATCCTAAATACAGATATAAAGAGAATCCAATTTAACCATGTAAACGAATTAACTCATAAAAAATCTTAATAACTACTACAGACGATCTTCTGAAGTGTGACTTTTATCTCATGGGAAGTATCAAGGTACTGTTTTTCTTGGTTTTGTATTTAGATCAAAACTTACCATCCAACTGTACAACATATGTACTTTTATTGTATTTATTTTTTAATTTTCTAAGCGGTCAAAAAGTCAAAATTATCACTCAGAAAGCGATTTCTACAGATAGATAATCGAATAAATAAATAAATAGATAGATAATCGACAGATAGATAACTGTAGAATGAAATATAGGACCACCTATAATATATATATATATATATATATATATATATATATATATATATATATATATATATATATTATAATAAACATTTTCTTAAATGAAAAAATAGAGCTCCATAACCTCACAGAAGAAATAGTAAAAAACAAAATGAAAAAAATAGGAATGGACAGGAGTTCTAAGAGAAGCAGTCTAAGTACAAAGAAAGCGGTCGTTCCTCAAGGCGATACACTGAAAACGGTCTTCCAACTCCTGAGGAGTGGAATGATTAAACAGCATGCAGTATGAACATTTACTTCTGTTTCAAGCGAAAAACTAGTAAGAAACTCTGGAATTATTCTTTATTTTTAACAAAGTTTATATTAAGTATATATGTAAATATCCAAAATACAAACAGTTATAATTTAATGGAATGCTTCACGTTTATTTATGCAATTTGTATGGTCGTAGTGCCTGCAATCACCGAATCGCTTGCCATCAGGTGAACTGTGACATTATATTAATGCTTCCGTTGCTTCTATAAAAAGTGTATATGTAATCAAGAAACAGCATATGATAATGTGTCTAGAAAGGACATTGTGTTAAATAATGGCGATATATTTATCTGTTCTGCAGCGAGCGCTTTGATAGTATAATTTTTGTTTGAAAATCTGCAGCTGTTTCCGGTCAATTTGGTTTATGCAATTTTCAATATGCTACTGTTGATTGAATTGTTTATGTTAACGCTTGCAGTATACAGCACAAAATGAATACTTATAAACTTGCTAAATTTTTAGATGTTAATAATCGTACGGTATAATTTTTGGTGCGCTAAGAAATCGAACCACACCGACTCAAGCTCGGGACAAAGACACACATCTCTTTAATAATATCAAATATGATACCTCAGACAGTATAGGTTTTCTTTTATAGATCCTTTTTACACTTATTTACACATAACATATAACACCTAACTCTTTATTAAATTATCATAGAGTGAACACTGACAGTGATTGAAGAAATTATTTATACAATAGGTGGATAACTATAGTATCTTAAATTGAACTTAAGTAACTTTCTTTAAATTAGGGTTCCGTAGCAATACGATTTTTTATGCATTTTTTTTATTTAACGACGTCTAGTGTGTTGTTCGACGACACGTGTTGTAAGTGAATATTGATAAATATGATTGTCATATTCGAAATCACATTAACATTAAAACAATCACTTAACACCATTATTATGTTCATAAGGTTTCAATGGCTGATATAATATACCTTCCTCGAAGCTAGAAGCGAGTCTTCACACAATACCGACGGCACTTGTCACGGCAAACTAAATAGCCCACTTGGGCGCTGAGCTCTAGAATGCAAAGGGCTAACACTCACGCGCAAACAAAACGTCTCGAGTGCTCTCTCCAGTTAAAACGATTCCGATGTCCGTCTGTACGCTTCAAGTTTTTTTCCCACTTGACCGTAAAGCTAACTAATCAAATGATCGATATACTTAAATTGCTGCTGCATGCATACTTCGTTTGAATTATGTTTTTATGGTTACATGGCAATCGATAAGGGTTTAATTTGATGTTTTTCTTGCTTAAGATTCAGAACAATTTAATTAAACGACTGATGAGGAGGCATTCTTATCAATGTAGTTCTCAGGGGTAACTAGGTATCTTGGTTTTATACCAATAATCAATGAAGATGTCATGAGTCAATTTGGAGTCATGTGAACTAGTTTATCGTTATAAATCAATTAATCAGCAACTCGAGAAATACGTACAGAGTAAAGAAGTAGCTTATATATGTAATTGATATATTTAAATTAATTATTTTTTCGACGGTAACTTCTTCACCTGATACTTCAAAAATGCTGCAAGCTTACATAATGAAAAATATAAAATTTCCACCAATTAATAATATTTTTCTTCAATATGAAATCTAGAGAAAAGGTCCATACAGTTGGAAATATATGTTACAGAAACGATCGAAACGAAAGAAGATAACGTCTTAGAGTCTGTTAAGGAGTTGTTCTTAACACAGAGAGATGTGTGTCCGCGAGAAACACAGTGGTATCGGCGCTAGAAGTAAAAGGCTAAGTAAATATCAGTGTTTGTGTTGTGAATCCGACTCTGTAAAATTCCGTAAGTTAGTGACAATATACGAGTACTTATATTTCAGGAGACTTTGCTTGAAATTAAAAGAAAATTATATTGTAGCACAAAGAGGATTATTTAAGCTGATTTAAATCAATATTTTTATACGTAATAACAAATTTTATACGAAAGTAATTATCTTTTGTAAGTATTAAACAGCTTTTACCTCATTTTATAATCATTTAGATATTGTTTTTGTTATTGAGATTGTTTGATAAGAACCATCCAGTGAAAAAAGGCGGATAGAGGAGGATAGAGAGCGTCTGTCGACGAAAAGGAAGCATCTAGCTGCTTCTTTTATCTCCAGGCTTAGGTTTGCCGACGCTCGACAGGAATGACAGTAATACCGCAGTACGACATTTTTAAAAATTAATAAAAAAAGAAAATAAAAATTTGATTTTTTTGGTTTTATATAGATTTTTTTTATTATTGTATAAATGTATTCAAACACAGTTTTATTGTTAATGAATAAATAAATTTAGAAAAATAATGGTGAGTGCAGGGATTCCATCTCAGATCTAAAGGCTGACAATGCAATCATCGCTTGCCATCCTTAATTTTATAAAAAACAACTTATTATTTTTATCAGTCCGATGTAACGTGTATATAGGTTGCAGGAGAATATGTAGTAGGATTACATATTTCAAGAAAGTCATTATTTTTCTCTAACACGTATACCTGATAACTTTGATTATCTAAACTTGTGATATTCTAACCCGAATGCTATTTTGGGAATCAGACAGAGTACAGGTTACTCAGGAGCCAAGTACTGTAGCAGCTGAGCATAGTAAGATATTATTAGCTATGTACTAAATTAGCCTATCTAAACAATGTAATCAATAAAATGATAAAGAATGTTAAGTCGTAAAAATTGGACGGAATTTGGAAATCAGACACAGTACAGGTTACACAGGAGCCAAGTACTATAACAGCTGAGCATAGTAAGATATGATTAGCTATGTACTAAATTAGCCTATATAAACAATGTAATCAATAAAATGATAAAGACGTATATGTTAAGTCGTAAAAATTTTACGGAATTTGGGAATCAGACACAGTACAGGTTACTCAGGAGCCAAGTACTGTAGCAGCTGAGCCTAGTAAGATATGATTAGCTATGTACTAAATTAGCCTATCTAAACAATGTAATCAATAAAATGATAAAGACGTATATGTTAAGTCGTAAAAATTGGACGGAATTTGGGAATCAGACACAGTACAGGTTACTCAGGAGCCAAGTACTGTAGCAGCTGAGCCTAGTAAGATATGATTAGCTATGTACTAAATTAGCCTATATAAACAATGTAATCAATAAAATGATAAAGAATGTTAAGTCGTAAAAATTGGACGGAATTTGGAAATCAGACACAGTACAGGTTACTCAGGAGCCAAGTACTGTAGCAGCTGAGCATAGTAAGATATGATTAGCTTTGTACTAAATTAGCCTATCTAAACAATGTAATCAATAAAATGATAAAGAATGTTAAGTCGTAAAAATTGGACGGAATTTGGGAATCAGACACAGTACAGGTTACTCAGGAGCCAAGTACTGTAGCAGCTGAGCCTAGTAAGATATGATTAGCTATGTACTAAATTAGCCTATATAAACAATGTAATCAATAAAATGATAAAGAATGTTAAGTCGTAAAAATTGGACGGAATTTGGAAATCAGATACAGTACAGGTTACTCAGGAGCCAAGTACTGTAGCAGCTGAGCATAGTAAGATATGATTAGCTATGTACTAAATTAACCTATCTAAACAATGTAATCAATAAAATGATAAAGACGTATATGTTAAGTCGTAAAAATTGGACCAGTAAGTAGAAGCGTATTAATTACTCGAGAATTAAATAAACCGCTTTTTATACTTAAAACATTCTTTTACTAAGTATTTCGACTTAATTTTATAGATAAGTTTTATCATATTATACAAAATGAAACTAAACCAAGAATATAGTTCGTTACAATAAATCAATATTTATAGAAAGGGCCTGTCAATTGCGGACCGTCCCTATAGAAAGAACTTAAAAATGATATGTTGTATAAAAATCCCAATTAATGGCGGCTCACTCAACGAAAAATATCTAACAAATCAATTAAAGTAATGCAAGGAATTCATTCACCTCTTAGGGAAGTATCTAATTTACGAATATCGACACTGGTGACTAGATTTTTTAGTAATACAATTATTTCAGCAAAAAGGTGAGCTAAGCAAAAAGGTTATGAAAAAAACCTATTAACATTTTTTTCATCAATTTATTCTTTATTGTGTTTTTACTATCTTAATAACATAGTTGATATTTTATAAATTGACAAACAATATAAATTATGACATGGGTATACCATGCTATAATAACCAAATGTTTAATCGAGAGATCTGATAATATGGTCATACATGTTTCTATTGGTTAACAAATAACCATACATCGATAAAATTAAAAAACATGAAATAAGCACAACACTCATGTTATCTCATCATCGATTAAAACATTTTGATTAGCTTTCAACTTACGAGTTATGTCATAATCTGTGATCTGAACCAGACGTCTTAAACGCCAAAATGAACTTAAAACATCCTCTCCTTACGGATCGGTTCTGAATTCAGATATGAAATTCCATACATTAGACGCTTAATATGGTACTAGATAGCTGTAACACAATGAGACGTGATACCACCCCAGTCAAGTGACTGTGCAGGAATGAGTATCGATAGTGATCTGAGATCTCCATGTCGATACGTCTCGCCACAGCGGACACCCGACAGCCCTATTGAAATCCTAAGCTTGACGAAAAATTTAATGAATTGTGACTTATAATGACGCGTGTAGAAAGGATATTGACTGCGGACAGTCTAATGGAAGGACAGTGAGGATGTGATCGGAATCATTTCATGTATTTTAAGTATACATGTATTTAAGAGCTTCGATTGATTCAGAGTATTGTCACCTTTATATTGTGACGGTTATTACATATTTTCAATATTTAACGCTTTTGGAAATATATCATCTAATGAGTATTTAATGGCTGAAGATTTGGCATACATGCATAAGCGCGATAACATAATCCGTTTGGCGACCTATTTAATTTGTTATTGAAGATCAAAGAAGATGTAGAGTGGGCAAAATGTTTTTGAACATTTGTTTGTGTTAGCTTAGCGATATAAGCGAGTGTGTGTCAGTTACTATGACAAGACTTTGATTTAGTAGATGCGGTTGTTTGGAGATCTTGCTGAATAATTTTCAGATGGTTTGTGAATTTAATATATGCAAGTCTAATCAATGCCAATTAGAGTTAGCTTTAGATACTGGATAAATTAATATTTTATTGCTTAATATATTTTTAACACCGGGCGTTAAACACATATTAAGCAATTATGTTTCACTAAGGATATAAAACAAAACAATGTATAATTGTTAATGCCATAGTATTTAGGTCCGTTAATTGTTATAATATTTTACGTGACTAAGCCATTTGATGTTCGAATCGAACCAGAGAAAAATGTACATATTAGGGGTTAAAAAAGCAGTTTCCTTGGTGATAAGGGATGACATCTACATTCATCTTAAGCAAAAATTCAAGATGGAAATGCATTGTTAAATTGAGGATATATGTAGATAAAATGCCTCGTTACCCGTAATTGCGACTCTGTACAGACACTACACAGACCGTACTAAACACTTTTTGCTGGTATTTCTCGCGGGTATTCAGTGAGAGCTAGGCCTTTTCCCAGTCAAGCCGGACCCATTCAAGTTGCATTTAGAAACTAGTGTATTACTAATAGGTATTTATGGGAAAACATCACCTACTATCAGGTGAAACGTTTGTCACCTTTAATTGCATAAAAAAATTCAGCGGTAAAATCGCAGACATAGAAAGACGAATTTTTTTAATTAGTTAACAGTATATTCCAATTCAATTTCACGCAACCTAACACAGAACCTATAATAATAATGAGTAAAACACTTCTTTTTTTTAATAATTAATGTTTCTAGTACAATTATGATGACAGTTTTATGGATTGCAGTATATTTATATGTAAATATAAACTGTAAAATACCTGTATAACAATAAACATGAAGCTTGATAATGCAAAGTAAATTGTTTTTATGGTCGGCTCGATAGGATTGAATTGTGAAATAATTAGTGCCCCTTTAAAAATACTCATTTACTATGCGTGATAAATATTTACGAGTTATTGTTCGTTGATGTAACGAAAGAAAAATATGGATTACCTGAACATCTGTTTGTCTTAGACCACAATATATACACTATAAAATAATCGGAATTAACGCATCATGGGAACACTCGTTTCACCTGATGACAAGTAACTGGGGGATTTAGACCTATCCTCAATAAAGATTCAACATGTATTGTCACCAATAAGGGCTAAGATACTGAGTTAGGTTGTTTTTTTTTTTACATTGAGAGTGACAAACGAGCATACAGTTCTCCTGATGGCAAGTGATTCCTGCGGCCCGTGACATTTACATTCATCCTTGACAAGGAATTATAATGCAGATGCGTTGTTACCCTTGGGGACTAAGATGGAATGCCTCTGGTAGGTCTCTGGATCCCGACACTTATCAGACGAAACACAGCACCATACGTGGTCCTACCCCGGTCCAGCTGACCCATTCATTCTGCAGCTAGAAAGAAACTGCTGTATAGCTCTACCACTATTGATTAATTATATTCGAGTCCGTAATCCCATCACAGTTAGCAAAGCATAATTATGCTGCTACTGTGTATTGTGAGGGCGTGATGTTCCCATTGTTAGTAGAATCTATGCATGTTATAGTTACAACTAACTACAGAGTAGCTTTACCGCTGCGAAGATGTTTCCAGCGATGATGAAATGCAAATGTCTGTATTTTGAATGGATTTTGTTTTAAGGCATTTTCGTTGCACATGATTCGGGCAAATTAGTCTCAATCAGCTCAAAAGATTGCTTGAGAAGCTATCACCAAGTCGTAAACGTAATAAGAACATGGAGCAAAAGCTCGTATTTGTGCGCGTATGACAATGTTTCGTATAAATACTAAAGAGCAGGGGGCTAAGACGCTGCCTCGAATTAGAACGTTTTTGAACGAGCTGAGGTGAACTTCGAAACGGTGATTATTTTTTACGTTCTTTCTATATATCGGCTGCAGGGAAGTCAACAAAAAACACCTGTGGTCTTTTTTGTTGACTTCCCTGCAGCCCCACTTTATACCCATCCTCAATGAGTTACGTAAGTTTTAAAGCTCTAATACCACATTTTCCGGGCCTAAACCAAGTTTCAATCAATTTAGAACCGATTTGACCGAGTAGATGTTGGTTCTTAGAGCTTCTTCTTGATCTTCGTTGTTTCTTGGTCAACTTTTGACTATTTCAAGCAGTTTCTTAGGATGAAAGTAGTGTCTTCTACTGATTTCCTCGTGGCTATATTGGTTTTTATGTAGAAAAGAAGGATCTTTGCAGAGTTGTTAATGAAATTTGATAATCATGATACAGCAAGTAGTCTAGTTTTTTATTTATTCCATAAATACTTTCGGTACTTACCACTTTATTGCAAACTAACTGTGCCCACTTTTTTTTATTTCTTTGAGAGTAACAAACGAGCACACAGTTCACGTGATGACACGTGAATCTTGATGGCCCATGACATCTACATTTCTCCTTGACAAGGAGTCATAATGCTGATGCGTTGTCACCCTTAAGGACTGAGATGGAATTCCTCGTCACGAGTAAGATAGGTCTCAGGATCCCTACATTCATCAGATAAAACACAGCGGCATTATGATGCTATTTCACGCGGGTATTCTGTGAGGGCGTGGTTTTAGCCCGGCCGAGTTGACCCATTCATTCTGCAGCTAGAAACAAACTGCAGTGTATATACATAGATGCAACATTTAGTTTCAGAATCCACGTTTACTTCTTTCATGAAATGGAAAAATTATAATTCAAATAATCAGTGACATCTATTCGAAATCTTTAAACTAAACGGACAAATCTAAATACGGCTTTATGTATGTGGCGTTTTAAAATGAATCTTGCAATGCTATTTGACGTATAGATGAGAATTAAATGTTTGGCAAGATGCCTAAAGTAATTATAGCCTATTCACTATAGTGCAGACGTTTAGTATACCTGCAATAATTCACCGTGAACGCCTCATTTAATATATAGCACAGATTATACAAAATTATAGCGCTGTTTATATTTGAATGAAACCGAAATGACTGTTGATTAGCTGTTTGTGACTGATTAAATATTTATTTATTTACTCTTTGTGGCAATAAGCTTAACAAAGTCAAAGGTTCATAAAGGGCGCACTGAATGACAAAGGCATTCTATAAATTATATATATATATATATATATATATATATACACACATATGTATATATATATATATATAATTGTCTTCACAATAATCGCCCTAATAATGTTAAAATTATTTAATATAAATGCCAGTAGAGGCTGCGGCAGAAATAGTTCGGCTTGAGCACATTCATACAATGCTCAATACTTCGACACTTCACAAGTTTCCAATATGTACAGAAATAAAGTAGAACTACATGTATGGTAGCTATAAAGTAGTATAAATTGATCAGTTGGACCGAAACTGAGTTTCGTTTGATCCCGAGACTAAGTGACTCTTCTAGAGACCAATTCCGTCTTAAGTCTTAGTGAAAACGAATCTCTTAAATATTTGCTGTGGACATATATTTTTATTGGAGACATTCCATCAGACATCTATGTTCTAAAAAAATACAGTATAAATAAAATTCAGTATTACACAATAAATATACAATGTATAGTTCAAACCGATGAAACTGTAAAAGCCCTCGGGTTAATAGCGGTCATCAGTCCGATAAAAAAAACAATGTATATTTTTCATATAGCATGGTTAACAATAATACGTTGAATAATAAGTGACGATGAAGAAGTATTCTAATTAAATCATGTTTATTCATTGTTTTCCTTGTCATTATTGCCGCTAAAATATAGAATATAAAGAAAAGGAGTATATGAGAGGATGTCCTACCCTCTATAACACTTTACTGTTTAGTATGAAAAACAGCGTTAATTCTAATCAGCCTCCTAGGCAATCTAAGTCATTCTATGTCGGGGCGCTCGAGACTCGAATGATTAAGGCGATATTTCTCGATACTACTTCTATCGTCACTCTCTATCCCTTTCCCATAACCTTTGGTCGTAGAGTCCTCTGTTAAGGAATACAAGTTTGATTGGTCTTTATTCGTGTATTTTATATTATATTATTTATGTTTTATTCTCTATTTATATCTACGACAATGTCTTTAATAGTATATTTATAATAAAATTTACCCACAAGAAAAAATACACCAACATTATTACCAACATATAAAAAAACTAACTAGTCTTATCCATTGCATTTTAACGTTAAAGCCGAGGTACAAGCGTGTTAAAACGACGGTACTACAAACGCTAACAGTAATTTCTTAATAACACAGCATAATATTTTATTAGTCCCAGTTCGCGGTGAAATGAGTTAGTTAATTAGTAGAGTTTAAACAATGGTGGTTGACCCATTGAGCGTGCTTTGCTTAACGCGCGGTTAATTAAATAAAAATGCGCCCGTTAATAAATAAGTATATGGACATTCTGAAGAAAAAAAAACACGCACGCACCAGCAAGCACAGGTCACATGATCAGTCAAGTCAATGCCGAGGGGTCTGTCACGTCATGAAGAATTTTATGGAATGGCGGATTTCGCATGTCTTCTACACTTTATGTTTTTATTGGTACAATAAATAATACCAATTAGTACCAGAAATTGAGAATAAGAATCGATTAGTACTGGACTTAGGATCTTCTAGAATATTGAACTGCCAGACCTCCCGAACAAAAAAAAACTTGTCGCGGGCGGGGGCCTTAGTAGCTATGGGTTGGCCTCAGTGAGGAACCCACATACGGCCGATCTATAGTGGACGGGATTGCCACTCCAGATGGGTTTGGTGAAGCCACCTTATACTACAAGTGTAACGGCACTCTGCCTATCCTCTGATCCACTGCAATTAATACGTACGAGTACGTTGCCTATGTCTAAATGGCGACCGTATAAAAAATTGTCTCCGTGTTCCGGTGAGTCTTACCTGGATACGTGTAGAGGACCGGTTCTGATGGAACCACGCTAGAGCGTTATAGCTCTACCGTATGCGAAGAACGTGAAGATGCTAGGGTTTAGTCCCAGCGTTACTCTGGGAGGGACTGCAGTGTAGCTCTACCACTGATCCAGAATTCGTGAGATTTGTAATAAAAAAAAACTAAAAACTTAACCTTACGAGTAAAAAATTGCTGAAATAATCCGTCTCACCTTTTTTCACTTGAATAACATTGTATGCCGTAGTCCCTAGTATTACTTTTTGTTAAAAAACAATTAAGTACCTTTAAAATAGTAAGTTAGGGAATGAAACAGTCCAACTTTACATACTCGTACACATATATATGTATATATATATGTATACGGTTAAGAGATGACTAACGTTTGAACACTTGGAATCTGCGAATATCTGCTAATTTGTTTCATTCCCATGCCCGGAGGAATCTTTGGTTTAGGTTTCCATGTCACCTACCGCATTCACGTAATATTGGAATGCTTGGTATTTGGCCATATTTGTTTGATGAAGAAAAATTAAACGTAAAAGCAGTTATCTATAAATATTTAACTTATTGAAATACATGACTCTACGACATGGTAGAGCAACATGAGAGTTAAAAACTGACTGTATCATGAATAAGACAACTTAATATGTAACTGACTTAATATTTACACCATGATTGCGGACCATTTGTCTAATTCTGGGTATTCTGGTAATTCTTCATACTCAACAAAAGAATGGTACAAACGGAATTTCGAGCCATCTCCCTTGATATATTTCTCGTAGACTTGGACAGGTCATCGTGTCGCTTAGATGGAAATATAATGAGTTTGAAGTTTCACTCAAAACACTTTTTTTTTTTTTATAGCATTAAGAGTAACAAACGAGCACACAGTTCACGTGATGGTAATTGATTCCTGCGGCCCATGACATCTACATTCATCCTTGACAAGAAATCATAATGCAGATGCGTTGTCACCCTTGAGGACTGAGATGGAATGCCTCGTCTCCAGTAATAAAGGTCTCCGGATCCCTGCACTCACCAGACGAAACACAGCAGCGTTAAGCTGCTATTTTACGCTGGTATTCTGTGAGGGCGTGGTCCTACCCCGGTCGAGCTGACCCATTCATTCTGCAGCTAGAAACAAACTGCAGTGTAGCTCTACCACTGTGGTACTTCTTACCGTTGTTGGTTCAACTTGTTACGTAAACAGTCCGTTGCCCTTCCTCTCTTTTTATCTATTGAGTTTCGGTCAATATATATGTAACAAAATATTTAAGGCATAGAATTTAATCGATATGTTTATTTTTACAAAAACGCACTGCTTAATCTTGCTGGGATGCATTCTGCGGTGATATTTTTGACGTTTCTTTAGGTTTCGTAGGTCTTTGTCGTGAGTATTACAAGATTCAAAAAACGCTTCAAAATTCTAACGGGTATTTCAAATAGTATTTATTTTACATCAGTGCGAGAGAGAATTACTTACCACATATAAAACTAAAACCAAAATATTGATTAAGTTTGTAATTTGTATTTAAATTGTGACTAATATTAAAAATTGTTTTTGAAAACAAAAGAAAAAGTTTGCAAAACGAGATGCACTGCCCGGGAATCGAACCCGGGTCGCAAGAATGGGAGTCTTGCATGATACCACTACACCAGCAGTGCTTATCTTGGCGTTGCGAAATAACAGTAATTACATCAAAATATATATATACTCCGAAATTTAATTTAGAAAAATAATACTATTTTAAATTTAAAATCAAAAAATCATTTTTACATCAAGGATTGAAATTATATACAAAACTAGAAATTAATAAAACATAAGGTTAAGTTACTATATTTTTGTAGAAATCATTCTTTTTCTTTTTATCATATACCCTAAATATCGAAATGCTAAGACAGCCCCCGTCGTTGCCTAACGGAATAGGCTAAGACAAGTTGGAATCGATAGCCTATTGTACTCTAACTTAGTATAGCACCTGCAAAGGCTTAAAGAAGAGAAAAAACCGGCAAATTGTATAAAATGAGACTCACATTAGTCTAACACGATTATGGTAATTACGACACCTACAGATCTTTTTTTACTAAAGATAGGCCAAGGTACAGGCCACAGCCTTGCCTAATATAAAAAGATCGGCCACGGGTAAGTCTTCTCACTCTTGCCTTGAATATATCAGTATGTCGCATCTAACGGGAAATACGGGCGACAGTGTAGAGACTCCCAGTCCATTGTTAATTAATATAAAGCTACAAATTGGACTACGATTCATTTGTAAAAAAAAACCCTGTAAAACAAGAAACGCACCACCTACACCGGACAGAAAGCTTACCGGACGCTAGATATAAACAGTGGTATCCAACGCGCGCAATAAAAACGCTGTAAAATTTTTGATGTTCCATTCAACATCTTCCATACCCCTCGCTCTCATACCAAACATAATCTCCGTCCCGCTCACCGCCTAAGAATGGCTCAGATTATTATCAATGCACTTTACACAAAGCAGAACTTCCGAAGTACGTCTGACATTAATGTGATTTTGAAAGTAAATCGTGTAGGTTTAGTGTCTGATAAGTGCCAAGTGGATGAGGTGTCAAGTGATAAAATTAATAAATGGGGATAGATTGAGATGTAGTGTGTAGGAATTATATGTTTTTAAAGTTTTATTTAACGATGTGATCACAAAAGGAATACAGTAGGAATTTATGTACGTACAACGTATTAAATTCCTAATTGTAAAATGTAGATGTTTAAAATATTTTAAATGTATTATAAATAAAGACAAGAATAGGAAATCTTACACTGCGGTAGTAAATAGCATTGTCGGGCATATATATAAATATATATATGTAGGGTAATTTTAAGATTTGTTTACGACACAGTTGTTATGTCAGTATAACATTATTTTAAAAGAAGAAACAAGACGTAGCTGTCAAACGGACAACGGTAATTAAAGAAATAACATAGTTAATTTGCATGTGTTTTGCTGGCCATCCCCACAAAATTATGGGGGCTCGTCCAGGATAGTAGAAAAAATCGCATTTAACGTGTTTACGAAAAAAAAGATGTAAGATTATCATTCTTCAATACATTGAGTAAGACGCAATTGTTGTCACCAGTAATCGATTATTTAAGAATATAGAATTAGAAAGAAAAAATATTTCGGACTTATAATTTTGGAGATGTTCATGAGGAAGTTTTAGTTACTAGAAAAGATAGGAACTAGAAGTTTGTTAAGAAGACTAATTAAGAAGATTTTTATACGACTTTAAGACTGTTGTCAATAATAACCGAAATGCCGCCGAAGAAGAATAAAGACAGACAGAAGATAAAGACTTACCTTTCGTGGCTCCTCCTCCTCCAATTTAAATTAACAATTTGAAAAAATCTGTAAGGCTATTCAGCGGAGACGATACTTACGGAATCCATGCCTGGATTAGTGACATTGAAGACGCAATGTCTTTTAACTTTGATGCAATGGAGCGAGATAAAAAAATCATTTACTCGAAACGATTACTAACTGGAACTGCTCAGTTATTTTTAAGATCTGTAGAAGTGCTCTGAAATAAGAACTCGATGAAGAATTTGGTTGTAAATTAAATAGTGCTGTTATACACAAACGACTTGCAGCCCGCAAAATGATACACTGAAACTTACCGACAATACTTCCTGCATATGAAAGAATTAGCAATGCACGGTTCCATTGAAGAAGAAGCGTTGATGGAGTATATCATCGACAGTATACGGGATACAGAAATAAATAAGGCAATTCTGTATGGAGCAACAGATTTAAAAGAAATTCGAAAGAAGCTTGGCTTGTATGGATAAATGATAAGATGTTATAATTGTGGAGAAACAGGTCATCAGTCGCCTAAATGCTCTAAAGGAGTTAAATGTTTTAAGTGCAATAATTATGGCCACAAATCGAATGAATGCCCTAACAATACGAAGAAGAGGCTCAAGATTCAAGATCAAAAAAATGAATGCTGCCTCACACCTTATAAGGACGTACAAATAAATAATGTACGAGTAACTGTACTCATCGATAAAGGAAGCGATGTGAACCTTATCCGTGAATCATATCATTATAAAATCAAGGGTGACCACTATCACCCCAGCTCCTCGATGTGTCTCACAGGCATTGCCGAAAACGAGATAGAGACTAAAGGATCACTAATATTTTGACTTATATACTTTGACTATATTTTGACGCCACTGTTCACATTGTCGAAGATAAAACAATACCAGTAAATAACCGAGGATAACCCTCGTTAATTCAATACTTAACGAAGTCGAAGTAAGCTTTAAAGCTCTAAAGTATTTCTGCAAAAAAAGTTAAGCACCTTACAATGATTGATGATCATAATGATGAAGTTCTTAATGTTGCTGACCAAAGATTCGTAGATAGAGTTAATACTATGATCAAAGACTATAACCCAAAGAATTTGAAGAAGGAATCTCATGTTGAACTTAAGATACTCCTGACTAACGAAACTTCAATTCATCAAAACCCGCGACGACTCTCACCTTTATAATGGGATATGGTTAATAACCAAATAGAAGAATGGACTGATCAAGGGATTATTAAATCCAGTAAATCAGATTTACTGAAAAAAGATGTTGTCTATGATTTGTGTATGGAATGTGAAAGAGCTTTTGACGAACTAAAAGTTATCCTGTGTAACCCATGTGTAAGATCTATGTCACAAGTCTGGAGACTGAGCTGCACATCGACGCGAGCGCTGAAGGTTATGGAGCGGTTTTATACAACGAAACCCTAAAGATAATACAATGCATCCAATTTACTACATGAGTATAAAGACGACTCCAGCTGAAACAAAGTTCCACAGTTAATACCTAGAAATACTAGCAATAGTAGAAGCTGTGAAAAAGTTCAGGGTTTACTTACTGAAGATCGTGACTGACTGCTCTGCTCTGACGATGACCCTGAAGAAAAATGACTTACCTCCATGGGTAGCTCGCTGGGCGCTCCTACAAGAAGAGCATGACTTCGTTATTGAACACCGACCAGGAATACGTATGAAGCACGCGGATACTCTCAGCAGATATCCTCTAAAACATGTTAATTTATTCACTGCACGTCTAAGAAGAGCACAAGACGATGTCATTAAAATAAAATTGCTGAAAAAAGTATTGCAGACGGACCTTATGAAGACTACCAGTGTGAGAATTAAATACTGTGGAAAATGGAAAAGGATGGAACGAAATTAATAGTAGTGCCCAAGAAAATGCAGACTGAAGTCATTAGGAGACATCACGAGATAGGACATTTTGGCGTGGTTAAAACCGAAGACCTTATTGGAAGAGAGTACTATATTGATAACCTAAAAGAGAAGATTAAATCGGTGATTGACAATTGTGTGGAGTGTATACTGATATTGACAAGAGAGAGAGATACAAGAGAGGCAAAAAAGAGTGCTATCTACAGCCAATTGACAAAGGAAGTCTTCCATTAAGTACATACCATATCGACCATCTGGATCCTTTGATATCCACCAATATAAATTATTAGTACATTTTAACAGTGGTAGATGGATTTACCAAATTCACGTGGATCTATCCGACTAAAATGCTGTTAACTGAAGAAGTCATAGATAAACTTAAATTACAACAACAGACTTACGGATCTCCTCAAAGAATAATAACTGATCGTAATGCATCTTTTACTTCTAATGCTTTTAAAGAGTATTGCGAGGAAGAAAACATAACCCATCATAAAATTACAACTGGTCTGCCTAGAGGGAACGACCAGGTGGAAAGGATTCATCAAATTATAATCAACGTTTTTAGTTAGTTAACAATTAATGATCCAACCAAATGGTACCGAAGAGTGAGTGCTGAACAGCCAAGTTTAAATAGTATTCATCAGAGGAGCTTGGAGTTACACTCTTCTTGAAACTCTCCCTTGAACTTCTAACAGGAGTCAAAATGAAAGACAAAAAAGATGATATATTGAAATTAATAGAAGAAGAACATATCCATAGTTTTGACGAACACAGAAAAGAGCTAAGAAAGAAAGCAAAAGAAAGCATAGAAAGCATTCAAAACGAAAATACGAGAAATTATAATCGGAATCGAACAGAAGCCATACAATATAAAATTGGAGATCTTGTTGCCATTAGTACACAGTTTGTTCAAGGATATAAGCTATACCCAAAGTATTTGGGTCCATATGAAATAATGAAGGTGAAGAGGAATGACCTATACGATTTGAAGAAAATCGGCCATGGCGAAGGCTCGATCCATACGTAGATTTCAGCGGACATGATGAAGCCATGGATTGGCATTAATCTGTCGGACTCATATGAGGCAGATGAATGCGAAAGATGGCTGTGTGGGATAGTTTTAAGATTTGTTTACGACACAGTTGTTATGTCAGTACATCATTATTTTAAAAGAGGAAAAAGACGTAGCTGTCAAACGTACTTGCCGGCTCGATTTTGACCAAGGCGGTAACGCTCTTCTATATATATTATATATATATATATATATATATATTTTTAATAATATTTTTTTTGAAATCATTAAATGACGATAGTATGTTATTATACAATAAGAAATATACAAAGCACATTACCACTCATTTAAACAATTACCTCCACGCATTTTCAATGCCTGTAAAATTTGCATTCTCACTGCCGTATAAAGCAATTTGCTTATTAAATTAAAACGCACCTGTCTTTCACGTTTCGAAAAGCGCGCCTTTTAGCGAGAGCTGTAGGTAACGACCCCTAGATGCTTATCGCATTACCAATTTCATCGGAATGCGAGCGGACCGCTCGAATCGATATAATTTTAAACTTAATGGATCGCTAATAGCCCACCCTAATGACGGCTAAAATACTGCTAAAATCATTTTTAAACTTAATTAAATATGTTCCTAAACAAACAAATGGGAATTAATGCCGTTTTGAAATTGGTCGTGGAATAAATTACTTTAAATGTCAAAAGTGATTGTGCTCATACGGAGACCCTCAAGTTATATAATTATAATATATATATATATATATATATATATATATATATATATATATATATATATATAATTATATAATTATATATATATATATATATATATATATATATATATATATATTATATATTATTAATATTATATTATTAAGGCAACAACAATAGTACGTCTGGTTAGGGTATTTTATTAATCACAGGATCAGAGCCGATGGTAGCAACAAGCTATATTTTCGGTGGGAATCGATGTTCCTTTCCGAAAATTTGTGTGTTTTTTATCAAATCTAATCTAAATGGTAGGGCGATCTAATTTAAGGCCCCAGACTGCAGACTTCCTGGAGCGTCGATGTTTTAAGTCTAGCATATGTTCTGTTACGCTAGTCTTAATTGACCTCTTAGTTTGTGCTATGTAAGAAAAAACACTGTCACAATTACAGATAATTCACATGAATTGAGTACATTTCTCAACTGTCACAATAACGAGGGAATTTTGAATCGTATCGTCAGTTGTGATGAAAAATGAATACTGTACGACAATCGGAAACGCTCATCACAGTGATTGAACCCAGGAGAACCAGCTAAATCCTTCGCAAGTGAAAGTTGACTCAGAAAAAGGTACTGGTGAGTTTTTGGTGGACCACTGCTAGTGTAATATACTAAAGCTTCCTAAGATCTCGCCACGCGATTACGAGACGGCAGACGGATCTGTATTGTCAACAATTGCAAACAATGATGGTAAAGCTAGCCGCGGCTGGTCATTGCTCTAGCCCACTGATGCTTCATGACAACGATAGACCACATACTTCACGACAGACGGTTGCTAAATCAGTGGTGTAAATATCGAGTGGTGGAATGTCTCCGTCACCCACCATACTCCCCGAACCTTGCTTCAACAGATTTCCATCCAATAATTGTTTTTATTTCTAATACCCATTATTTATTTGTGACGTGACGTTATGTTATGTCTTCCGTGATACTAGACTCTCATTTCCTACACCTAAGTTAGATTTATTATAAAGATTATTTAGTATTTATTAAACAAGACTATATAATGTACACCTATTTTACTAGTAACTAAAGAGCGGGCGTCTTAGCACAAATAAATATGTACTTAAAAGCATATCTCATCAAAAAATGTATTATATTATATTATATTATATACTTTTTTTTAATTCTGTTTTGCTATCGAAAATCAAGGTAAGGCAAAATAAGTTCTAGCTGACACGTCTCAATGGATAAAAAGAAAAAAGAATAAATGTTTAAGCAGCAGCTCTGCCAGATATCATGGTGAAGCATCCCTTTTTAGAAATTTACCGTGACGAACTTACACATCGATCACCTTATGATAAGAGATTCTCGCATTTATCTAAGGACTAAGAAGGATATCCTGTTATTTATAAGAGTTGGGAACCTTCACTAATAATATGAATACCACCATTACGACACCATTTCAAGGTGTTACTCTATAAAGGTGTGGTCTTTCCTCGGTTGAGCCGATCCATTAATGTTTCAGCTTGAAACAAACTGTAGCGTGAGTCTTTCACTGTCCATTCTTTATATATAAGCTGTATATCTGTAAGCATTAGACTGTTGTTTGTTTTTATTTTTAAGTGAAAGTTCACTTGACGGTAATTGATTCCTGCATTTCATGACAGTGTATTCTAATTTAATAACCACTCCAAATTATCCAGTCACCACTTAGACCTAAAATAAAATGCCTTTACAACCAGTTATATGGTCTGTAAACAGCAGCAACTATAATATTCTGTACAAGAATTTACCCATTTGTGTTAAGACCAAGTATAGATGCAGTGTTTTTGATCACTTATGAATTTACCTTAGTAATTCTGGATTACCACAATTTGTTTTCATTACATTGAGAGTATCAAACGACACCGTTATGTTATTGCTATTTTTAGTTGAACCATTCATGTTGCAACTACGAAGTAGCTACATCGTGGCTCTATCAATGTATAAAAATATCTATACAATTATTAAATAAAGTGGCATACGTTTAATCTCAAGAAAGATTCAATAAGTTGAGGCCTAATACGAAACATACCATACCACTGTTATGCTGCTATCTCACGCTGGTATTTTCTTAGGGCATGGTCCTTTTCCAGTCGAGTCGTCATTCATCCAGCAACTGAATCATGGTTCAATTGGTTGTGTTGCTACAAAACATAAACAGTGATACGTTTGCTATCTTTGTGAGCAACTTTGAAGTTTATGATAATGACGACCATACACATGTTCCGAAAGTCAATACGATTTGAATACTGGCGTAAAGTAACAGCACAATGCTGCTGTGTTTAGTCTGGTGAGTGTAGGGATCCGGAGACCTTTATTACTGGCGACCAGGCATTCCATCTTAGTCCTCAAGGATTACAACGCATCTGCATTATAATTCCTTGTTCTCAATTAACAAAATTACTGCGTCATTGAAATTGCAGGTGCTTATAGCTCAGGGATTCCTTTAAACGCACCAGCAGCTCATTCATAGTACTTTGCATCTATATACTAAATACTCGTATAGTATGTAACAAATATTGTGAAACAGATAAATAAAATAATATTATTATTTGTGTTTGTTACCCTAAGTTATATGGCTAAATAAACTATAAAGTTAAGAAATAAAAGCGCCATTTTATCACCCTCAAGCCAACTTACACAGCTTCGGTGTGAAATCGTGTTAAATTAGTCATCGATGTCATTAAGGCTTAGCCGATTAGTCATTTCACTTAGTTTCCGACATTAATCACTTTCGTTTTAGCTTTATTGCAATTATAATACTGGTGGTTGCGAATTTTTTTTTATCTCGACTTGAAAATATTCTTTCAGGTACAGTGATTATTTAAAACGTAAGACTGCACTATATTTTAATCGCATATATTATACGTAATAAAATTATTTATAGAAAATGAATAATCTCTTTGTATTGTGGGTCCCATGGCCAGGCAGAGCGATGAACTGGGCAACGTGGCTAGCACAACTTCAGGTGTAGCCCAAGTTCGAGCTAAGTAGACCTGCGGGGTTTTGTGGCAACGGCCAAAAAGGCCACAATTGTCAGCAATGATTTGGATGCTGTATATATCCAGAGGAGCGCAGCAAGCAGAAAATTCACTAGAGCCACTGAAATAGTTTATTTTGGAATAACTATCTCCAATCACTTCCATAAAAATCAAACACGCCCACAAACTCTCCGTTTCACAACTATGCACAGAAATATAAACATATAAACACACAACATACACTCATCCTTCAATCATTATTGAACACATATTCTTGTCCTTACTTCTGATTTTCCTTCAATTTTATATAATATGTCTTAACTGAAATGATAACATTATTTTCCTCTTATGTAGATCCTACCCGGAGGGCCATGAACCTTGCAAAACAGGTTTTTATCCTAGTGCAGGGTTCAATAAGCCATCCTTCCATTTTTGTTACTCTTATATATAAAAGAAAAGAAAAGTAACTGAAGATATTAGGAAGAAGGATTGGGAATCGCAGAAGAGTCAAGTTTTAACAGTTGGAGAGGCATACTGCAGTTAGTTGTCTTAGTCTGCATACCGCATAAAACAAATTGCATAAAAAAGCGTAAATATCAATTCCTTAATAACGTGGCTTTTTACATGGTAGAGGCATAATGCAGTTATGAAGTAGATATAGTGTTAGATAGTGTTCTATCTATTCATTATAATAAAGCCTTATAGACAGATGTGTGACAGCAAACAAGACCAGAAGGTGATATTAAACTAATAACTAAAAAGGACTCTCATAATTTATTTCAATTTCTGTAATATTTTTTTTGTAATTTTGCGTTCCATAAAATGTTACAGACGCTCCAACAATCAAATTGTTTGAAATAATTTATACAAATATTAAAAAAGTTACTTGTTTTATTTGATTTTGCTTTTTATATTAAAACGATTTGTTCTGGTAAGAGTCCTTAAGAATCCGAAGGACCCGAGAAACAAAAAATCTTAAGTCATAACAGAAATTAAAAAATAAAAAGAAACGTCAAAGAGAATACAAAAGCGCGCGTAAAACAGCTGAATGACTCAGCCGACTCCCAGCCTAATATAAAAATTAAAGGAAATTTAATAACACGGACGCAAACCCACACCGACAATTACCCAATAATCGTTGTAATACCACCCAAATTAATAGTTACCGCGTCACTTTGGAGTTTCTCACGAGCGGATTGACATGATTATTAATATCGGACGTCTCGAAGGAGGAGCGATTGACACTTTAATATACCGAAAACAAATTTAATAACCACCTCGTCACGGAAAAATAATCCTTATTTTAAACTAATAAGGATGCCTTATGGTGTTTAGGTAAAGCTTGTTGCGTGCAGCGATCGTATCAGTGAATCATTCCGTGAGACCACAAGATTCAAGCGTCACAGGCCCTAAGACAGTGATTTTGACGTGTCATAACGTAATTATTTGCGTGACATTGCCGATATTTTAATTAGACGAAAACTACTTCAATATACTACAATACAATAATGTGTAAATAATAATGAGTTAGACGTTTTTTCAGATGACCCCTTTTAATGGTGAATTTTTGACGCAAAATTCTTTTGGAATTCATGTTTTAACAAATTACGTTTATTTTGTAAATTTTTTACATTTAAGTACAGAATTTGTTTTTATGTTACGGCACACCTATAAACTAGCTGTAGTCAACAAACAAATGGGTCGGCTTAATGGATGTAGGTCCACGTTTTCGCAGCACCAGCGAAAAATAATAGATTTGATCTTTGTCTAGACTAGTTAATCTTTTTAAGTCTCATGGGCCGCGAGGTTATAAAAATAGATAAATAAGTAGTGGATACAATATTTATATATACTGAAATGAGATGGAATGCCTCATTACCAGTAATAAAGGTCCGCATCCCCACACTCACCAGACGAAACATAGGAGCATTATGCTGCTATTTAACGCTGGTATTCTCTGAAGGCGTGGTCCCACCCCGGTTGAATTGACCCGTTCTTTCTGCAGCTAGAAACAAACTGCAGTATAGCTCTACCAATGTCGAATTCTGTATATTTAAGTTACGATGACTGCGACCCATAATATCTACAAGAACCCTCATCACGTTGGTATTCTGTGACAGTGCGATTCTTCCCCGGTGAAGATGATTCGTTCATACTACAGGAAACAAAACAACTCCAACATAACTTTACCACTATTAATAGAAATAAAATAAGAATGTGGAAATGATCATTCATTACAGTTTCAAAGGTAATACAATCACGGATCTAATTAGTCATACAGAATAAACAATTTAAATGTACATCTGAGTGGTCTAGTAATATCCGTGTTTGAACATACGTAATACGTCAGTGTGTAAATTGTAATTATTTTATTTAGCGAGTCATTAACATGAATTTACAAAATTAAATAAGTCACACCAAACAATAATTAAAATGTTTATTCACCAAATTTGTTTGAATTGTATTAATCTAAATATTCATGTAATGTAAATAAAAAAATATCAACATTCTATATAGGTTTTTTTTGTCACATTTCAACTGTGGTATCGAAACGACCTTAAATTTTTGAAATTGATGATTGAAATTTAAAATTTTGAAGCTTAAAATGGCTTATCCATTAAGATATTGAGGCTTTTTAAAATCGATATTTTACGATTCGTACAGTTGTAAAATGTATACGATTGTACCTTTAAGTTTATTTATTTACGTAAATTTATTACAGAATAGAAATGATTCCAATAAGTAGGTATTTTGATATCTGTGGCGCCACAATAAAGCACCTATTTTAATCTGTGGAACATGTGCGCGCTAGGGCTCGCCCCGCCCCGCCCCACCACGCCCACCTCCCCGAGCCCGCGCTCCTGCCCGTTCAACGATCCAAATTTCCCGCTTTTTCCATTCCAAATTCCTAACTCACAAATTCGAAATTACTCGACGCTAAACAATCCCGCCCGGAGCGTACCGAAAAATAATTCAGAGTTCTTACTCTTAGAACGACTAAAAAGTAATTTCTAAATGAAAGTTCTTGACGTTTCTGGTTGATGAAATATTTTAGAAAAAACCTTGATTTTTATTGCATATTATGTAATTACTTGTAATACTGTTCTTGTGTTATTTATTTGATTTTTTTATACAATAATAACGAACACACTACACTACATGCATCCTGATTATGCGCTGTCACTCCTAAGGACTAAGATGGAATGTCTCGTTGCCTATGATTGTGAAAGCCTACACAACTAAGTAATGCCGCTAATTCACGATTATATTCTGCACCGTGGCTACACAACTGTAAAAAATATCTACTTTATTTCATGTAGCAATATTAAGACCATACTAAACACAGTTAATTAAAAACAAAAACAATTAAAGATTGTCACACGTTCTTTGCACTCACAGATTACGTCTTGAGCAGATCTTTGCCTTATCAAGCCAAAAGACGTCGTGTTTTATTTGCATTTTAGGTAACACGTTGATCTGTTATACAGAAACTTTGTGCATGTTCACCATAAGTAACGCTGTATCTAGAAATATCAGCACAACGTGGATGAGTTTACTATAGTCAGTGTGAGATTCACGTTAGTTGGTTGATGTTTACGAGAATCAGATACGGAATAACAGATAATGAGGCAATTCATATCAGCCGTAGTAAATAGGTATACTTAAAGGTAGCTTAGATATACCGAATGTATATGCGATCAAGTTAAAGGTAGGTCATTTTTGTCAGTAATTCGGGACAAATAAAATTAAAAAATAAACTTATATTTTAATTTACATTTATTTTTGTACATTGTGTTTATGTAAAAAATTATACAGTGGTAGACCTACACTACAGTTTATTTCTAGCTGCAGAATGAACGGGTCAGCTCGACCGGGTCGGCTCACGCTCTCACAGAATACCAGCATAAAATAGCAGCATAATGCTGCTGTGTTTCGTCTGGTGAGTGTAGGGATCCGGAGACCTTTATTACCGGTGACGAGGCATTCCATCTCAGGCCTGAAGGAAAATAACGCATCTACATTATTCATCCATATCAAGGATGAATGTAGTTATACATGGTCCACATGAATCATTTCTCATTAGGCGATCTGTGAGTTCGTTCGTTACTCTCAATGTAATAAAAAAAATCATAAATAACTGGTTTAAAATACAATTGCATGCGTAAAATGATTTCAATTTTATTACATAGCTAAGATAGATTGATAAGTATACTTAAAAAATAAAACGAAAAATATTAATGGACTTTCACGTTAATAGTACGCAAACACAAAAGAGTTGATTCACTGCCACAATGGGAGGTAATTAAACCACAATCCAAATACTCTCGTGTCTAGGCGGATATCTCCCCGGTGGTCGCGATATTATAATAACTGTAAAGACCAATACAGAGTAAAATATATTCTGTTTATGCACACGCAGTTTAAGCCTCTCAGAGTGTGAGCATTTTTATAATGAACATTAAAAACGAAATTGTCGTTCTCTCCGATTTACTTACTTTTTTTTTACTATACGATTTATCATTAATGTAATACGATGTCTTTGTAAGAAACCTTATATACTGAAAAATAATTTCGTAAATCTTAACACGTTTTAGCTACATAGAATTTGAAACTAACTTAAAAAAAAAGCTCAATTAAAAATCTAAATTAAAAAAGACCTCAAAGGGGCAGAAACGCTTGCTATCTTTATCTACCCCTATTAGTATAATACAGACGAAAGCTTTTTTAACATGTTGCTAAAGCTAAAAGATTATTAAGCCGTATATAACGTGTAAGCAGTATGTAATAGAAGGCAGTATGACAACAGTGCTAGATTAAGTACAAAGATAAAAGTACAAATAAGTTAAAAGGTAAAGCGAGAAAAATATAAAGAAAATTACGTCACATAATTATAAAAAACAAATTTAATAAAATGTTTTCAGTGAGCAGTCGTCTGTCTCAATTAATCTACGGCAAATGGAATGACTGCGCACCCGCGGTGGCTTTCCCACAGCGACCTCATCGCTCACCGGGCGAACTGACGAAATTAGATCGATTAACATGATAAACCTATCGATTGGAACATCGATGAGTCGATAGTATCGATACAATCAATACCACTGACAAATTACGCCGAGCGCCCCGTCCGCACTCGGATGGACCGATCTAGATCCGCTGGATTGATATACGCTTGGGTTTCACTTTGACGAGCTCGGTTTCAGACTGATTGGGTATTTGGTTAATGGTTACTAGGGCTGTTTTATGACTAACATCTGGTTTATGTTGCATTAAAATTGATATATTTCAAATAAATTATGAGATATGATGACAGTGGTCATAAATTCTGAATTAAAAAACTACGAGTAAAATTCAAATTTTGCAAACTTTGTCAAAAACATTTCCAAACAAATATTTTTGAGCCCAATAACAAATTAAAGAAGACGTTACGTCCATTTACGACCACGATTATAACGACCACATAATGTATAATATTTCAAATACGGATTTCACTTTTAATTTATTTCCAACTAGAATTTAAAAAACCACACAAAAAGAAAAACTAATTTGTTATTCAACTTTGGATTTCCTCTAAACACGCTTTCATTTTGTTCTTACGTAATCATTGCAATATATTCTTCTATTAAACGTGTGCTCAGCATTATGGCATATTAGGGCGTTATATTTCTTATATGGAAGTAAGAATAATAAATATTTACAGAACAATAAGCAATTGATGATTTAAGTATGATCTTAATATGGAGGACTAAGACAGCGCTCGTTTTTACTATTAACATTCTAGCAACTTGTCAAGTGCACTAAAAGCTTCGCATATGGAGCTTTTAACATATTTAAAACTGCAGAAGCTATTAAATTAAATACATACATAATAACATTTGAACTTCGTTGCAATACGACTGAAAGGATACTTAATTAAATAAAGTACGATATCGGTATGTAAGCAGTCCCTATAAATCACCAACGCGCGGCATTCGCTGACGGACCGAATACCTCCGTTTGATTGTACGGACTCCACACTAAAGACACATTGCACATCGTTGGAATCTATCGTAGTACAATTTACGCTTTCATTTAAATCACGATTATTTATATTTCCTGTTGCAAACACTGACGTTGCCTTATAATTCCTGATATATAAAGTAACTATCGTGTGGCCTATCGGAGAAATCGATTCCTGACATTTTCCACACACCAGATACAAATGCATTTGGAGAGATTCGTGTTAAGTTTAGACGATATCTTCATATTTATAAATATTGGCGTTAATGCTTAATATTGTTATGTGTTTACAATTTAATAAATGTTTACTTGTACAGTTAGGCATATTTTAACAGTAACTAGTTCCTCGCTACATCAAAAGTGGGTCCTGAGGTTTCGGGGCAAGTTATGTTTTACGGCACTCCATATCAGTACTCAAGGATGGCAGCGATATTCATTCCTTAGTTCGGATAGATGTAAATGTCATTGGCTTCAATCAGCTTTTACTAACCCGTGAACTCTGTCCTCACTTTATAAAATGAAATATTCTGAATGTGCTCTATATTT
This sequence comes from Teinopalpus imperialis, assembly GCA_029286865.1. Taxonomy (NCBI): domain Eukaryota; kingdom Metazoa; phylum Arthropoda; class Insecta; order Lepidoptera; family Papilionidae; genus Teinopalpus; species Teinopalpus imperialis. Next base: position 2,194,245 of record JAGSMU010000012.1, read on the forward strand.
TCAATATTTTACAACATATGATTATATATTATATAATAATTCGTTACAAATATGTAACTTGCAGTTTGCATGAAATTTATATATTATATATAAATTTCATACTAATTGTCAAATATGACGATAAAATTTACCGAGTTGCATATACTTTCTTCATTTTTAATTTTTTTTAAAAATTGTTTTTAAATATCATGTTATTTGAAATGCACTTCAAATGACACACAAGTAAGTACATACGTATAGTAACCGTTTTTGACAATTATTACATCCCGTGAATTAGTAACTTCTTCTTAATTTTTATATTTATTATAATAATAATTATTTAGACATTAGCCTGCGTACAATCCACTAGTGGGTTGCTAAATTCTTTTTACTGTAAAGATTTAATGTATCAATTTCGAAAAATCCGTAGGTTATTTAAGTCAGTAATTTATTGGATTATAACAAAACAAACGGAAAGAAGACAATGAAATTTCTAACTAACGTCTTTTTTTCCAAAAAGAATTGTTTTTGAATATAATGTTATTTGAATGCACGTAAAATTAAGTACGTATTATACATATATATATACGTATATTAAGTACGTAAACAATTAAGTACGTATAGTAACCGTTTTTGACAATTATTACGTCCCGTGAATTAGTAACTTTTTCTTAATGTTTATATTTATTATAATTATAATTATTTAGATATTAACCTCGGTACAATCCACTAGTGGATTGACTTAATTCTTATTACTGTAAAGATTTCATGTATCAATTTAGGACTATAACATATACGACATGCTAATTGCTAATAGGAGAGAGAATAGGATAAAGAGAAGTTTCGAAAAATCCGTAAGTTATTTAAGTCAGTCATTTATTGGATTATAACAAAACAAATGGAAAGGAGACAATAAAATTTCTAACCAATGTCTTTTTTCCAAAAAGGATGCTGTATGTAATATGTTAATAGCTATTAAAGTTTCCGGTTAACCACCCCAACTGAGCTTAAAGTGCTTGTGCTAGGAGATGGTTCACGACAATAGCAGATAGGTTTGACCTTCGTAGACCGTAGGCTAAACCATTAGGCTTATGACGCTTAAATAATTGAAATAGACAGAAGTGGTCTTTTCTTCTTTCTCTTGAGGTACCATCTCCTCTCCTACCATAGGTCGACAAACATTAGGACTATCAGGCTTTTGAAGATAGCCCGGTATAAGCATCTTGTGCTCAGGTTGAACCAACCAGAAATTATTAAGCCACTAATTAAGGCCTAAGGGATTCCATAATTAAGTTCCAGGAGATGGTATTAGTCATTACGTATTATATGACCAAAGTACTGTAGTTTGCGTTTTTAGATATAACTTAAGAACTCTAATTTCATCTGCAATACTCTTTCATTTGATATTGAATCCGTCCTCGATATTTTAAAAATTCTCTATAACCACAACAAGAAGCAGTCTAAAAAAAAATATAAAATGTTCCTGTCTTCATCCTCTATACTCTATAAAGTATGAGTGTATATTACACAACTGAGATGTGACTTAAAAGGATTGAATACTAAAAGGCACAGTTGTGAATGCATTAAACTCATTAGACGTACACATTTCTATTACGAAATAACCTGTAAAAGGTATAAGTAAATTAACAAATAATCAAAGAACTGGCAGCTATAAAAATATAAATGTAATAGTCGGTTCATACGGAGCGAAGTTTATGGCCGTATTTCAATTATCATTCGGCTTAGCAAGTAGGGTTTAGAATGCTAATGGAGGGAAATCGATGCGCGAGATACTAGACTAGTCTTAATGTCGCAGTTAACGACAGACACGGAAATAGGCATTAAATAAAAAAATATTTACTTTGTTAGGTGATACCGAATGTGAAATATAATAAAACAAATGAACGGTGATGCTATATCATCATCAATATCTCAGTCCAAATTTAGTCCATTTCTGAACATTGGCGTTCCCATATACTGGTACCAAGCATATTTCTGTCCCATTTGTTTTCATGGATTTCATGGATACGAGTATTATAGATATAAATTATATATTATAGATATAACTTATACATTATAGATATAACTAATCATAAATCAACTGCGGAATGTAGTCGCACTACATAGATTTACAGTGACGATTCTGAGACAGGACTATCCATATATTTTATGCAAAACTTTTAGAGGCCGTCCACCCATCTAGTATAGCTGGATTATGACGTCATCGTCATCATCTTAACTCTTCATTAGGCCACTGCTGAATGATAGGCCTCCCCTAAAGATTGAGGAAAATCATTCTGAGGCAACAGCATCCGCAAATTAACCTTACCCGTTACACTATATATAGTGTATTAGGTACTTACGAAAAACATTATAATATTAATTAATACGTGGCAAATATAGTAAATTTTAATGAACAATCATATAATAATATAATTTTAATTTAAATTATTAAAACAATACTGGATTAAGTTTCATATATACTCTATACCTAAATAATTTTAACTGTGTCAGTATTTATTGAAATTAATCAAAAAGACTTAGTCACAATGACGTCGTTCTGTTACTACATATCTGCAAAGTACATAGCTCACAGTAGAGCGAGGGTTGATTATCAAGATGGCTAAATGCTTGCAATTAGCCCATGTGAAATGTCGCATACACATGCTAACGAGGTCCCGCCTCGAGCGTGCGCGCCCGATGCCCGCACACCATAGCGCAACAAACAACGGCTAGGCCTTATTAGTAATTTGTAGACTCGGCCACAGAGTAAAAACCTTATAGGATTTGATTTAGGCTCAACGCGCACATAGAATGTTCGCCTCTAGAATCTTGCAGAGTCGCGGACAGATGACTCCTTTGCCATTATGAGAAAGGGATATGCCTCTGCAATGGACCGTTTACGCCGAAGTTCTAATGGCATGCTTCATTTGTTTATTGCCCGATGGGATTCTTCACTGTTGCGGAGATCGATTGAACTCCATTCGATCATATGATATTTAATTTTTATTGTTATTTCAAATGTCTTATGTTATTAATTGTATTGAAATATTTTAAATTAATGTAAATTGTACTAACCCTATTTTTAAGATTCTATTCTTAAAATTACTAACACTCCATGAATTTTAAATCTAAAATATATGTTAATAATAATAATACGAGTATGTCATACTGCTTTATATATATTATTATCATCATCATTTCGGCGCTGAACCACTGCTGAATATAGAGGCCTATGTTTAGCATCATCTACAGACTGGCACGGAACGACCCTGGGAATCCATCGACTTCCCGCAGACTTGCATAGGTCACCACTACATCTAGTGGGTGGTCGTCCTTCAACGCGATGACCAATACGAGGTTGCCACTCGAGAAGCTATCTTCCCCATCGGTTATACGTTATAAGAGCCTATTAGTTATTACCTACCCATTGCCGCTTCAGCTTACTGATCATTTGACCTAAGTCGGTTATTTTAGTTCTATATACCTATATACAGCTCAGTTTGTTATGCATATATACATTTACAATGCTCGGGTTCTTTTCTATTGTAATAAATTAAATTGTTTCACGTGTTCAGGGTAAATAAGCGTCAAAAGCCTTATTTTATTTTTGGTTGATTAATTTTTTTAGTAAAATTGAATGAGACGTACAGTCATTAAATGTTGCATACTTTCTAATGATATAATTATTAGTGGTACAGACACACTATACGCTACAGTATGAATGGGTTAACTTAGGAACAGTAGCCACCCTCCCGGAGGGTTCCTCGCCTTGACATGTCATGGGCTTAACAGCCATGGATTTAGGTCAGCCACTTTTTGTATCCATCTAGGTTTTGGGTGCGGATTGCAAAACTTAAGGTCGCAGGTTCGAGTCCGTCATTCGAATATTGTCGTGAACTCTACTATTTCCTATCGTAAGCATTTCCTGCTTAGTTGGAGTGGTTATCTGGAATAAACTTGCTAGCATTTTTTTGAAAAAAATATTTTTCGGTCATCCTTGAATCAATATTTATGTGCGACTAGGATAACGCATTCGCGACTCCTCTGGTGTCGCTGATATTCATGGGCGGCGGTGATCACTTACCAGCGGGTGGGCTGTTTGCTCGTTTGCCACCTATTCTATGAAAAAATTAAAATCTAATGCAACGCTATACTTCTAAGCTATTATTTTACTCTGGAATGTGAAAGATTACTGTGAAATACGTTTTGATTATTATACCCTCCACAAGTAATGTGTAAAACAAAATATAACAATGGCACTGATCTTTCCCAAAGCAAATATTGGTTTAAAGTGTACTTAAACTGGTTCAAAGTAACAGTTAATGTTATCAGTCTCCTTCACCATAGGCCAGTTCTAAATCTGCTCAAAACAATTGGTCCTATGACAGATGTAACCAACACATTGTCACTGTATTACGCACACAAGTAATAAGCAATGCGACTTGTTTATTATCTAAGCCAAATTAACTTTTAAGCAATTAGATCACCCAAATTTACCGGATACCCTTTACGTACATTTAAACATTATTATTTTAGATTATTTCAAATTAAGAAATTTTATACTTAGTTTGGTAATTTATTTTGACTCGTGTTTTACATGTTTAGTGTGCGTGCTGCCTTAAATATCGAGTTCGACCCTGCGCTGATTTATAGCCCCTGTATAAAGCCCCCTAAAATTTTCAAATTGTGCTTGCGTTGTGCGTCCCCAACAATCTTTAGTACAATTAGCGAGGGCTTATGAGAATACTTTAATGGAACGGAGAGCGTGTAACTTTTTAATTTTAATATTCTAAAATAACTTACACGTATGGTGTGTAATATCAATATTAAATATCTGAATTTTATGGGTCTTATTTTTAAACTTATGCCCGATATTGATAGCTTATTTAAGATATTTTTTTCTGTTATGTAATCGGTATTAAAGCCATCCTGCATGTTTCTCTGGCTACCGAGTGAAGGGGTCGGGTCGGCTCGGCCTGGGTCCCGGGGATCAAGTTACTGATAACAAATCATTCCATCTTAGTCATTTACATATTGATCTCTGATGAGCATTGATCTAGGTGATTATAGGTCGCAGTCACTGCTTACTATCAGGTGTTTTATATTATTTATTATATAAAACACCTGATATTTCTAAAAGCAGAGCTACTACATAAATTAAAAATATAAGAATTTTATTTAAATTATATAAGCGGATGATGCTACTAGTTTTATTTGCTATTGTGGGAGCCTTATTACTGGTAATGACCTACTCTAATGAAATATAGAGTTGGCGGCTAATAACAAACAGTAATATTCTTTTGAGAAACCGATATAATAATAGCTTTGTTTGTTAATGATTAATTAGTGCAAGCAATTATATTAACTTGAAGTTTCTAGTTACTACTAATTTTGATTAGTGTACCTACACTAATTGCAAATAATAACTCAAGAAATCTAAAATAATCAATTTAAAAACTAATAACCAAAATACATAGTTAAATTATTCAACAAAGAAGTAAAAACATATTAATATATCAATACTTAAAAAAAAACTTCAAGTCGTTTTACACAATAATAAAACATTTCCCCGTAATTACATAATTAAAATACAAAAAATAAAATTCATATACACATGTATATGAATTTTACTTTTCCTTAGCATTAAAGCACAACATTGAAAACGCCTACATTGTATAATAAACACGGAGAAATCATGAAAAGAGACAAATAAAACACAGACATTTTCCCCGTGTAGCGGGTAATTTCGTAATGCTTCTGGCAACACCGATACGGGCCACAAATGTTTCCCAGCCAATATAGTGGAGACGGGATACGTTTGCGCGGTAATTGATAATAACACAAAATGATGCATGTCAGTAGCTGCGAGCTACGTGCTGTAAATAAGACAATCGCACACACCGTATATATGATTCATTGTCTTGCCATTTTATGGAAATATAAAACTCCCTGGTTGAAGTTTAACATTCCTTTTAATAGAAATAAAAATAATATGTGAATATAAAATATGGTAATATCACGTTTTAGAAAGCTGTCATAAATTTTATAATACTACAAAATATTATTGATACTTTTTACTATCACTTAATTTTATTTATTTGTATTGTTTTATTTATTTAAGATAATTTGTCGTGTTTTATTTAAACTGTCTGTGTCTTCTTAATCTAAGTTTACGCAGACATGCCAAGGTTGACTGGCAAAAGATGCACAGACAGACAGAGAAAATATTGGTGTGTACTAAATTATCAAAAAGTTAACGAAACTACGAGTAATAATTTTATACTATGTGAAAGAGATTAACATTTGTTGTGTTTGTGTCTCATTCCTTTATCCTTATAGCTATCATCAGACAAAAACATCACTCATCTCGCTCGACACATCACAACGCTCACTCTCTCACGCTCCCCTAGATAACAGTTCTTCAGTATTTGCCATCCTTATATTTGACAGTGGTAGAGCTACACTGCAGATTGTGATAGTGGTAGAGCTACGCTGCAGTTTGGATCTAGCGGCAGAATGAACGGGTCAGCTCGACGGGGGTAGGACGACGCCCTCACAGAATATCGGCGTAAAATAGCAGACAATGTTGCTCTGTTTCTTCAGGCGAGTGCAACGATCGGATCCCTTTATTACTGGTGACGAGGCATTCCATCTCAGTCCTCAAGGGTGACAACGCATCTGCATTATGATTCCTTATCAAGGATGAATGTAAATGTCATGGGCCACGGTAATTAATTACCATCCTTCAGGTGTGTGTTTGCGTGTTACTCCCAATGCAGCATAAAAAAAATAATATCTCAGTCTGAAATATTACAAATTTTAAACCAACATCCGTCCTAATTCAAGAAATCGTAACATTCAATGGACTTCATATTCATTGGACTCAATTCAAGGACTAACAAAAAAAACCGATCAATACTTTACGTGCCTATATTAGGCGAATCGTAGTAAGAAAAATGTTCGTATAAATTCAACGTTCTCGTTAAGTAGAAACGACTCATTACTTCATACAACAAATTTTTCTTTTGTGTTAAGTCATGCGGTCATACGCTTATTTGTAAGATGTTAAATATTTGGTATTACTTAACTTAAGCCTCTTAGAACTTCAAGTTTGACTAACATATATGAATGACTTCTAACAAAATGTACATATTTATTTTTATGGATAATATGAACTGGCAACTCGATAATAAATGTGGTAACCTACACTCGCATATTTTCCGCGGAATGTTTGTTCGAATGTTGGTGTTTACCTCCTAATGACATACAATAAAGCATTCATTACGCCGACAATCGAGCGCGCCACCTTTTATCGTTGAACGCATTAAATTAATGAAATTACCCTTTAGTCATTGATGTTATTAAAGTGTATTATGGTCTGATATTTAAATTTGATACACTTTAATAAAGAGCCATGCGGTCAAGTGCAACATATTAAAAACTTAAATAAATATCCACGTAGCTTTATGTCCACTTGTTAAAGTGCAAACCAGTAATTTATAAGCATTACAACATAAATTGAATTTATAGGAATGTTCCGTTTTTCGATTTCCGATTTCGATTCTGACATATAATTTCTTACATGTTAAACTAGGCTCGGCGTTATACTGAGGGAAGGAAACAAAACAATGATATAAACAGTAACAGGATTATTATCACAGCAATAAAGATAAAGCCAAAACAAAGGCCGATAGAAGAGTAATTTTGATGATGGAATCATAGTTCAATAAAAAATATTCTCATATGGCTACTTTATAGCGGGGAAGATATTATAAATACAAAATCAGGAGATGCAGCAAAACACTATTCAAATTTCTCGTAAGGCACTAGTTCCTGGAAGCTCCGGACTTTAATACAACTTTTTCGACCGAGCCATTTTAGTATTTATTTATCCTAAGACTTAAGTAATAATCTGATATATATGTATATACAAGAAAGATAGAGATAGATAGATAGATCTATATAGATCCAACTGCTTGGCATAAATCTCCTCTAGAGAAGTTAATGGAGTGTAGTCCCCCAAGCGGTTCCACTGGCGAATTTCATTTATCGTAGAAATATTTTTTCATTTCTTAAACATGCAGATTTTCTCACGATGTTTTCCTTCACAGTCGAGGACGTGGTAAATCAGCACTTAAAATTGCAATAAACTATTTCATTGGGGCTACAGCAGGGATCAAGCTTAGGTTGTGCGCGTACCGAGATTTTATAATCAAGCGCCCAAACTCTGAACTACACTGGCTCATCTTCTCATTACAATTTGTATTTATATTTATAAATCATATCACGTTTTATTTATAAATTTTACAATATTTTCTCTTATCATATCTTTCTTCTTAATATTCTTCTATCTTATTCTAAAATCACTATATCTATTGAAAATTTCATTCACATCTGAACAAAATGTGTTCAGTAGTCAATATGACATCTGATACACAATATGAAACTGACATTGATAAACAACATATGATCAGGTCTATATTTTTTTAGACATTAATAAATTTAAATATTAGGAATGGAAATTCAGGATGAATTAAAAAATAATTCTTTAACCTACTCTAATAGAATAGATCTTTAGTCCATAAGAGGATTATAGTAGATTTATCATATATTTTATACAAACTTTCTTATTTCTCGTTCGTTGTATTATAAAAAAATATACGTATGGACCAAAAAGGTTCGAACATAATATTAATATCATTTGTGACTATATAAACCGTGTTTATAACGCCATAAAGCGTATTTCTATAGCCACCAGTTTTATGGCTGAGTGCTGTCTGAATAAGCGTTTTGTCATGACCATCACTATTAGAATTGTTTAGTCCCGTTATGTGCTAACAAAATAGACAAGTGTTTTCGTGATATTATCAGTCTTTACGTAAATTTGTTTCTACTTTCAGGTAATTGACGCTAACTCCTATCGGATTTAAAAGGTATTTTATTATTTATAGGTCTATTTATTTCGTATAATGAAACTGTTCGTGTTAATAACCCCACAAGCCACTCAAAATTTGAGCACCTGAGGGCAATATTGGTGTAAGATTTCCGGTATTTCCATAAAATATTATAAATTTTTTATATAATGCAGATTGGCTTAGGCTTAGGCTTAGGTCAAGGGTTTTATGTAATGTAAATTTTTTTTATGTAATGTATTGTAAAATAAAGTTTTTATTACTTTAATTTCTTGTAACATCTATGAGTCAAAATTGTTTTAGTTTATTTTTTTTAAATTCAATAGCATCAACTAACAAAATAAAAAAATATATATAATAAAGAAGAGTGCATTAGTCAAGTACTGCCGCGTGGCAGTGAGATCAAAGGTGACGACTATATGCTATTACCATACAAATTCCTGACTGCGCATAAATAACTTGGCGGCGTCTTGTCTAACAAAAGTCAATAAATTGTAGAGGCAAAGTTTTTCCTAACCAAATATATACCGTATGTTGTTTAATTAGAAAATAATCGTTTACCCATTACGGGACAGGAAAACGGACACTAAAATTTAATCAATTCGTCTTCCTTCCCTAGGTCATATTTCTTAAATCTTATAAAACTTAAAATTTATATATATATATATATATATACATATATATATGTATATACATATCCCTTAAAAGTCCTATGAAATGCGGAACAAAATTAAACGCGATAAATATCAAAATATCAAGCCACAAGTATCAAGTTTGTGTTTAAGTACCAATTCATGAGATAGATTAAACTAAGCAGGGCTTATTATTCTTCAAAGCTATAGTTAAAGAATTGCTAGATATACATATATAAGAAACAAATAATCACCATATAATCATCAAGAAAATATATAATGACAAAGTCTACCCTTGACCATAGACCTTGTGGTACAGATTAAGCCTAATTAAGATTAATGTACAATTGTTTTAAGTGTAATAAAACAGGTTTTTTTTACAATTGATTTCTTCAATCAAGTTTTAAAATCTCTTTTTATTATTAACAATGGACAAAATGCTGTTTGTAGTGGTTGATGACATCGATCATAATTACTCTAAGTCCAATTGTAGTTGCGCATGCGACTAGTTCACCCCTATTGAAGGGTCGTATCCCCGGTCATTGTCGAAATGAATAGTTAAAGTGCGTCCCTGATTTTCGATCATTAAATAATATAGTGTTCAAATGTTTCTTCTATATATTTTTATTAATATATGTTAATAATAATATTTATAAATATTTTGATTTAATTAGTTTTATTTTAAATAATACTTAATAAAATATTTTAGTTCCTGTCAATATCTTACTATATGTCGCTTTCTATAAGTATATATGTATTATTAACGTTTGTGGTAAAATCATAATGATAATATTTTAGGTCATCATATATCATACCAATCATTTGAATTATAAACATATTACGTTAGTAAAAATATGCGGTATTTAAAAAAGTAAAGTGAGTCAATATGAAATAATATTAAAGCCATCTTGAATGAGTTTCAAGAAAAAACTGATTCCCTGCAAAACGATGTCTTAACTAAAACCAATAACAAAGGGATATCGTTTCCCATGGTCGGGAATTAAACGCGTGGGGCGGCATTTTATATAGACAGGGATTGCGTTCACAGTGCCACTGTCAAACGAGACCGCTTTGGGTGCAGACGGCCGCCTATTCTTCATCAAAGTGAACTTTGCCGAAATATTGAAGGGATAATAATCGCGTAAACAAGGATAATGAGTTAGTAGGTGTGGCCGCATCATAAGGCGTCCTCACGCCCCTCTAACTTTTTTCCCCGAAGTCTGGGCGGCGCGAAGAGCACGCCTCGCGTCCCACGCGGTCGAACGCACCGCCATGCGCGGCCAAACACGACGTACAAGCAAGCCGACGGCACCGCGCCGACGGCTACCCGAACAAACATAAACAAACAAATCGATGACTGATGGCTACACCGAGATTCGCAGTCAAAACGTACGCGACAACAGCTATAACGATACGTGAGCCTACAACACTCCAATAACAGTGCAGACATCTTTCCCATCAAAAGCTCCTATGCGTTAATGTTTGAAACGTGTGGTCTTAGATATTTTAATATGTTTACGAATTCCGATTAACGAATTAGTTTGATGTGACAAAAACTGTGCAATTCATTACAAGTTGAAGTTTTCGTAAGCTTAAACGATGAAATCCCGAAATAAGCACTTAGTGTTGCCAACATGAAAAAGTTAAAAGTTTTCACCGGTGAAGAGCGCAGAATGGTTTTGAAATCTTCGATCACCATAATTTTTTTGCTGATTCTTCTATCTAACATGGCAAGGTTAGTAGACATTTAATTATTTTTCAACAAGCTTTTATATTATTTAAAGTTGCTGATAATATCAACCTGATATTATATACATCTTACTTGCCTCATATTCCTAACACCATTTCAAACTACACTTAAATTTCCATCGTAAGCAGAAAGTGTTTCGGTTTAAAATTGCTTATACGATTCAACGACTAATCAATTCACGAACAATAAGCCAACGAGCTTCCAACAAATAGGGGCGTCGCAATGAATACGAAAGGAAAACATCACGACACTAATCATGCAAAACGCGCCTAAGTAGACAACAACGGGCTGAACTAATGAATAATGATATGGTAATGAATAATGAATGAAAATGAATGCAAATTTAAAAGGTGACAATCATTTGTCGGCCCACCCAATAGCACGGAGATTTACGGAGTATGCTAATGCGAGTCGATATGCCACTGCACGTGGCTGCATAAACGGCGGGCTGTTTGCCGTGTGATTGATATTCAGTCGCGAAGCTCACTTCTAACTGGAATAGACCTAGCCGCATTTAAATAGTCACCTAGCCGCTTCAATTACGAATAAATCCACGTCCTTAGGACGTGCTTATTTCAATTGAATCCATTGATTTTATTTATTGCCACCGCACCTGTTCGGCAATATAGCAACATCTAATGCCTTCAATAAACTTATTTACAATGTGGCCATATGCGAAAATATAATATATAATAAAATTTATGGGCACATTATAACGTTATAAATGAATAATATAGAATATAACGATTGCTTGAGTAGTAAAAATAATCAAAACTACAATTCTTATATTTTTAAGATATTTTAAAATGTGAAATTGAAAATTTTAAATTTTAGATAAATATAATAATACTCTTAGTGTTTGATTTTTTTGTTATAACTTGCTTTGTATGTCTAGTTTTGATTAATATTATAACAAAATTAATTTAACTTACTTATTCTCTAACGCATCTAGTATAATGGTAAATAAATATTACGTATTATTCATGTACTGAATGACACCGAATATGGCGCAAATCAGTCGGGTTATTTTAAACGTTACTTATGCTAATTTTATCTCACAGTAATATCTCTTTTGACAACGTCTCAATTAATTTAATAACGAGTCATTCAAATAAAATTAATATCAGATAAAGTTTATGACAATATTTTTTTTATTATCCTGTATTGTATTGTATTTAATTTATGTATGTAAAGATCGCTCAAACGTACTCCATATTAGTATATATTTAAAAAAAAACATTATTATAATTCGCGATAAAGTGGGGTCTCTGTGAGACAAGTTTACTTAAAATTTATGTAAACCATTCAGGTAAACTTCGTATCGAATTTGGAAAGCTGAAAGTCGTGACTCATTTTCCGTCTTCCCACCAAAAACTACGTCACTAATTTCTTATGCAGATACAATCATGTCACTACAAATCAAAATATAATACACGGAGTCTTTTATTATACGTTGAATATAAAACTACTAGCCGAAAATAAGGATAAGTAATTTTAGAGATATAAATTTGTGGATTCAGTAAGTACAGTATTTATTTAAATGTGTGAAATAAGAAAGCGGCAACGGTTGTAAATAATCATATAAATTATATTACAATGGTAGGAATCCACTTGAGAATATCGTTAAGATTTATAAGAAAAAATAAAAGTCCTTAAACTCATATATGCTTTAAACATGCTCCAGTAGTATTTAGTACGTAATCATATAAAATATAAAAACAAAATTGTTTGTCCTTGAAGGTGATATTATTTTTAATATGTTTTGAATTAAAATATTAATTACAAAGAAACATAACATATACCTAATTGTCATATACAGCAGGCACACTTAAATAATACCGATAAAATAGCACCGTAGCTCCATGTTTCGATGGATGAGAGAAAGAAACCGGAAACCTAACAACGAGTCTTAACTCCCAAAGGTGACAACGAATATAGGTCTCGATTATTTATCTAATATAGGTGTCCTAAACCGTGGGGATTGCTTCCCTGTTCATCTAGTTCCTATGGTACCTTTATTTCCGTAAAAAATAAAGAGTTTGCTGTTCAACATGAACGCGACTGTTGATCATGACAACGCACAGGATAAATGAAATGTAAAGCATTTTTCTTACCGTCACAGACTATTGTTATGACTATATGTTAAATGTAGCATTTAAAGTTAGGGTAAAGTTCTAAGCCATCGATAAAACGATATATTAGAATTATAAGAATACTGAAAAATACATACTGCATGTATTATTTATAGTTCCCCAGAAAAATGGATAAATTTACAATACAAAAGACGGCTGATAACGCAGGTGCATCTTCACGTTTTGTGGAGGATAGATCTGGACGTCATGGGTCGCAAACATTATATACCATCGGGTGAACTGTGTGCTCGTTTGTCATCCATAAAATAATTAAAAAAGTAATTTTCCTAAACCAACTTTTATATCCCCTGCTGGCCAAAAGTTTAAGACAGCATAACACAACATAATTGTCCATCAATTGTAATAAAATCCCATAGGATAAATAAAAGAAATGCACATCTGCATATTCCATTGTTAGTATCGAATATTTAAAGAAGTCATTATTTTGTTTACTTTGAAGTTATCGGACAATAAACATCTATTGTTTTCAAACACCGACAAACGCAGCGCTAGAGCTAGGTGGTAGAGTCGGAATTATATTTTTATAATGTCCTCATTACCAATTACTTTGCTTTCGTTACGTAATGGTAAATAATTAGGATTATTTAGCTCCTGAAAACACGTGTTTCTGACTTATTATTACCCGAGTTTACTTGGGTTTGTTCACAAACAATCTCAATTAGTCTTAACTTGTGGTTTCTACAGTGAAGACGTCATAAAATGGGAAAAGCTCGAGAAATTAGCAGTGAAGTGCGTTCTGCCATCGTTGTTTTACATAATGAAGGCAAATTTGAACGTGAAATTGTTTCACAACTTGTGTTCATGGCACAATAACTCGATACAGGGAGACAGACAATCAGATCGTCCACTGTATCGTCGTTGTATGCTAAGGCCGCAAAACAAGAAAAAATGGATGCAGTGGGCTCTTGCCCATCGAGATTGGAGGGAAGAAGATTTTAAAAAGTGCTTTGGGCCGATGAATCCAAGTTTGAACTATTCGGTTCAAAACGTAGAATTTACGTTCGACGCAGTGCACAAGAAAAGATGATGTCAGATTATGTAGTCCCAACAATGAAGCATGGTGGTGCCTCAATTGTGGTCTGGGGTTGCTTCTCTAGCCAAGCAACTGGCGATTTAATTAAAATTGACGGAATTTTGAAAAAGGAACAGTACAAAAGTTTTAGAACATAATGCCGTTTCTTCCGGGTTGCGGTTAATTGGAGATGGATTCATTTTCCAACAAGATAATGATCCAAAGCGTAGCTCAAAATTATGTTGAGGATATTTAGAAGAGAAAAAGGCACAAGAGGTGTTAAAGAACATGGTTTGGCCTCCACAGAGCCCGGATCTCAATCCCATTGAATTTTTGTGGGAAGAGCTTGATAGGAACGTCCATAGTCGAGAAGAAATGTGGAATGCTTTATGAAATTAATACCGAGACTTGTGAAAAACAGTCATAAAATATAAACGAGGATTTTTTGATGAAAAATCAGTTTAGCTAACTATAGCCATTTCCTGCATGGACTGTTAATACTTCTTTACGCTTTTAAAGTATATTGTTTGTCAATGAATGGTCTTTTATTTTTACTTATAAAACTTTTGGCCTACAGGTATATCCTTGCTTGCAGAAAGTGACGTTGTCACTACAAAATAATTACTCTAATGACCGTTCAAACACATAAGACATTTATTTGAAAAAAAAAACATAATGATGACAATGACGTTTTAATTTTTTTTAAAAGTTCAAAATTTTTAAGTTAAAGTGCTACGAAATGGTTACCAATTTATAAGTAGTAGTAATTGCAAGATCACGTGCAGACTTACAACATGCTAGGTGGTAAAGAGTTAGAAGGACTCTGATGTGTAAGAAATAAATAAAAACAATGTTTTGGAAGCGTAAAATCTAGTCTGTTTCATTACATTACATTAGTCTGTTACATTACATTTCACCGGAAACTATTGCCTTGTTTGCCACTCCTAGTTTCATAAAAAAGTCTTAGACCGGGCTACAGCCGGAAATCAAACACGAGATTTTTTAATATAAAACAAATTAAAATATATATTTATTTATATCCGTCAACTGAAACTCAAATCAACGACCGTTTTCTGGTTCCAAGGTCCTAACACACCTTGTGTACGTCTGCAAATGTAATTTATTAACAAATAATTCATTTATATTTGCGTCTACATTTTTCTCACTAAAATTTATTACAGTCGAGTATCAAAGCTAGACTTTACCATCAAGTGATATAAACAAAGATGTGTACCAATTTACGGCAATCTCGAACGCTAATGGAAGAAGCATCGAGGCGTGAGATAAGCTAACTTATGGGTATCAAAGCAATTTATAAGCAATGACGCTTTAGTTCAAAATGTTTGCGTAATGCCACGAAGATTCCGTTTCACTTTTAGAGGACAAAATATTTTATGCCTTTTTAAGATAAGAGTATCTTAGAGATAAAGAGTAAAGAATACTATAGATAAGACGGTGTAATCCATTATTGATTCAAAAGTAAATATATTTTAATTTATTACGTAGGTAAGGTTCATGTTATTATTTTGAGAGCTTTTTAATATAAATTTACGTCAAAAGTAGGAAAGAGGTAAGTATTTGCAACATTATTGTTTGGTGCATCCTCTAGACTTTTAAAGGCCTTATAAAGTTATAGATCAAACTATCTAAACAAAAACATAAGTAAATTAAAAAAATATATAGGCTTGCGTGTGACAGATATGATGATAGATTATAGATGACTATACGTTTTTTTTATTATATTGAGAGTAACAAACGAGCACATAGTTCATCTGATGGTAAGTGTTTCCTGCGGCCCATGACATCCACATTCATCCTTGCCAAGGAATCATAATGTAGATGGGTTCCGTCACTCTTGAAGATCGATCGAATGCCTCGTTACCAGTAGTAAAGGTCTCTGGATCCCTGCACTCAACAGAAGAAACACAGCAACAGTATGCTGCTATTTTACGGTGGTATTCTGTGAGGGCTTGATCCTACCCCGGTCGAGCTGACCCATTCATTTTGCTGCTAGAAATAAACTGTAGTGTTGCTCTACCACTGTCAAAAATTGAGAAATGATATTGCAATTTTATAAGTAATGTAAAGAACCCTTGTATCGTCTCGTTCAAGTTCTCGTTCCTTTTAATTTTTTTATAGCGTATTTTTTGATTTGTAAGGCTAACCTTGATCTCATTTAATTATAGGTGTATGAATTAAGTTCTACATCTATAAAGACCAACTAGCAACCATAAAAATATGTCGCATTTACTTTATATTTGTTGCCAACATTGTAGTTAGTACATCAAGCGATAAAGCACTAAGAGAAAAATTCTAGGTTTTACCAGTGACTAGATAATGGGAGCGCGGAGAATTTACTTTTATTTAAACTTTTTACACACGAGTCGCGTTCTTATCAAGTAAACTAATTGCCTATATTGGTAACATTTTTAAACGTTACATGGTGCCACAAATCAGATGCTGTATCTCGGCCTCTACCGCCGTAGATTATAAGCAAAACAAATAGGTATTA
Source organism: Teinopalpus imperialis (assembly GCA_029286865.1). Lineage (NCBI taxonomy): Eukaryota > Metazoa > Arthropoda > Insecta > Lepidoptera > Papilionidae > Teinopalpus > Teinopalpus imperialis. The sequence goes on from JAGSMU010000012.1 coordinate 2,211,198, forward strand.
AGTACATGTACATATTGTTGGTACACGGAATTTCAATCAGACATCATAGCGTTTATAGTAGAAAGGACGTAAGCGCAGTCTTCAGCATTCGATTTTGTTATCTTCGTAAAATCTCTTAGAGATTGTTATTCAACAGCATGGTATACCGTTACGTCATTATTGAAAACTGTGTTAGAGAAGAGAAAAGTATTTGCAGAATTGTCGGAACGCAGGGAGAAGCAATGCAAGTAGCTGTAATTTGTATTGAAATAACCTTTCTGAATGGGTATCGTAGCATTTCATCAGCCTGAGCCCGACAACAGATTTATTATTTTTTACTGGCGTGGTCTTAAAGCACAAAATTATTGTTTTTATCTCGTCACGAGGAATTTTCGATGCAATTATATTAAGCTCGGCGTGGATTTTTAATTGGATCACTCGGGGTTTAACGACTTGCTGGAAAAAGCTGTCCGTTCCATCCTGCGCTAATTCTTCCAGTTGGACGACATAGTCGTGCCTCCGTAATGGGCAATATAATATGAATGAAAATTATTATTAATCAAACATAAAATTTAATTCGAATTGAACATGAATTAAAAAAATCATGTTAGAATATAGAATTAAAGTTGAATTATTTCTTTGATTTTTACGGGATAATTAGTCAAAAACTCTTGCCATGTATATTAAGGGATATATTTATATATATATATATATATATATATATATATATATATATATATATATAAATATATACATATAGATATAAATAGATATAGTAGTAGTATTTAAAACTAATGACATAAAATTATTGAGACGTGCGGTTACGTTAGAACGTTATAGATGTCACTAGATTACGGGGATAACTAAAACAGGAAGAAATGACTTCCAACTTATTTTTTACTAGTGGTGACGCAATTAAGAACATTTTCTATGCATCTTTATTTCACCTGGCGCTCATTAGATTTCACACGTACCCACTGCTACTCTTAGGGAAAATGTTTCGGATTAGTTTTGGAACATAAACACCTGAAAAACAGAAACTAAATTGTACAATCAGAGTAAATAGCATAACGCTGCTATGTTTCGTCTGGTCTGTAGGAGTCACATGCCATCAGTTGAACTTTGTGCTTTTCTATCACGTTAACGGCGGTGCGGCGTTTGCGGATATATAACTCTAAACATAATGTAGATAAATTCTTACCAATAACGCTTGGCAGGGAAATGAAATAAAATACAATATTAAACAGTAAATGTTATGCTGTAGCACATGCAACTGCTCAAATATATATATAATTTATAATCAATAAATATTTTTACTCGATTAGACTTTGAAGCCGCTCCAAATCTAAGAATGAGTGCGCTATTTGTTTGTGCTATTTGCATTTGGACCAGTGTTAAGCACCTCAATCCACCCGTTGCTTCCTTCTATTATATCTGGCTGATATAGAAGCATCATTGCCTCTATTATACGTTTACTTTTGTGTATGTATGTATATTATGTCCTGCTATTTATAACTAAATAACTAAAACTAATAAAATAATATTTACTTAACCAAAACATTGTTAAAATTTCTGTTGATCAATTCCGGCTGTTTTTTCTCTATTTCTTGCTTGAGTGTCATCAGCTGTCGGCAATAGTGATCCGAATTGATGGTTCTGCCTTGCGGTAAAATCTCGTAATGAACGATGCCCTTCCATTTCCATCATACACACAGCATCACCTTATTGGGAATTAATCCATATTTTTATGGTTACGCTATAGTCTGCGGAGCTTGACTGCCCTTTAATCGTGATCTTTTATCCACGTTCTCATCGTAAGTAATCCACTGTTCATCACCAGTGATCAATCTTTTTAAAAAGGGTTCGGTCTCATTACCTTCTAATAGAGAATTTCAAATGAGCACATGATTCATTAGGTTTCCTTCAGTGAGACAGACTTTTTCAAATGGATCAAAACTATTTTGTTGTCAAACCTTAGCTCTTCAGCAGAATTACTTTTTCAATAATGGCATCGACTTTATCTGTAACAGGGCGACCAGAGCGAGCTTCATCCTTGGCGTCGAAATTCCCGGACTGAAAACACTTGAACCAATTTTGTGCTACTCTTACTGACACTGAGTTAAGTCAATAAACGTCACAATGTTTTTTCTCGGCTTGTTGTATTTTAATTTTTGTATTTTCCCCTTTTCTGTATTAAAACTTCAAAATGTATTGAATTTCTTCGTTACATCTTCGCCAACCCATTATTTAAATACTAAACAAATCAATCTTGTATCATGAACCGATATTAAAAGACTTACATTTATCCTTTCTCCTTACCCTTATTTTATCCTTGGGCAGCCGTGCTAGGTTAGGCTTAGCCGTATGTTACGGCTGTTAAGCCGTTCCTTCGGATCAAGCATTTTAATTTAATTTATAATAAAACTTAAAATTTAATGTGGCATGGAAATTATAATTTAATTACTTATACTTCTGTTAAGAAAAAATATAATTAGGGAGGTAGTAGTAAAATATGTACTATGTTGAACTCAATGTTTAACACTGCACACAAAATATGACTAGTGGAGTGAATTAAAGTTTTTGTTCATCACATATTATTTATACATTTATTCATGTATCGCACTAACGTGGTACACGATTACATAAAAGGTGATTTATATAAATATATCTTAAGTTAACAGTAAAAAATGTATCTATAATATAAAACAAAGATATATATTTGTTCCTTAGTCTTTAAAATATTATGTTTACATAACGGGTGTAATTTACTTATATTTTTTACTAATATATTTTTGATAAACTTTTTGTATCCTCGTACTACGGAGATATTAAGTAGCTTGTTGACTTGCTTTCATTTATAATGAGTTAGCATATATATATATTGAAGGTATTAATTATTCTTATATAACGGTCCCAAAATAACGTACATGTGTATAAGCGTAGGAGGAAAAACAATTCTGGTAATACAATTAGCTTTTTTCTTCTTAGATTATAGGAAATATTTAACCTGGGCTGCAAACTGAATGAGACCTTCGTACAAAATTCAAAATAAACAACTGGCGGACCGTTATCACGTCAAAGAAACGTTGGAAATATATAGGGCTTACGAAGCATAAACTTTTAGAATGCTTTCTGAGATTTATTTCTATTATTATTCGATTTATAAGTAAATATATATATATTTTGAATGCTATTTTTATTTATGGATTAGTAGGTATTTAATTGTATTGGATATAGTCCAGTAATAGATTTATATTTTCAATTTTAATTTCCTAATGACCACATTTTCTCTCCACACTACGGGTTGACTGGTAGAGAATGACTTAAGGCATTAATTCCGCTTTTTGTTAAGTGTGAACAATAAAGATTAAACAAAAAAAAAAATATTGTAAATAAACGCATTGCCTTTTCGGTAACAAAATGTAATTTACTTCTCACCCGATAGTCGTAAGTACATTTTTATATACGTATTTTAATGGTTAGCTTAAGCAGTTACAATTTATGCAGTTATGCATTTGCAATATAATATAATTAAGTATAGAATACTGAGATATGTCCGTTATTATTTATTCTTTCAATTAAAATTTCTGGACTGTCAATATTAAACATATTGCCTGACACTATTCTTTAAAGTTAAAATTTCGGTTGCATTACTTTTTGCTCGTTTAAATAATTTACACACTAAAAGCATTTACACATAGGCACTAACATGCGAATAATGACAGGGTATTGATAAAAGTAACAATCGCAACCACGTTTCATTGAGATCATTAAACGTTGGTTATAATTCGTCTTCCGACGCACCCTTTAATGATACGCCGGCATTCCACGGAGCGTGGGAAGAGGGAAAGATAACTCGCACAGTTATGTAAAGAAGGAAAACAGTGTTTGACTTTTGTTACCATCGGTTTTAGTGTTCGTTGGTGTAATAAGAAAAATGGTACCATGAAAGGAACAGTTATAGCTATTATTAGTATAGCTACTATTATAGCAATAGCTTTATTTATAGCAATAGCTTTATTTATAGAAATAGCTTTAGTTATAGCAATAGCTTTATTTATAGCAATAGCTTTATTTATAGCAATAGCTACTAACTTAAAGCTTAATAGCGTAATGCTTTGGGATTAGGGTAAGGATTGCGAAACTTACTTCTTAGGTTCCTATAGTTGTCATCCTGTAGTAATATTACTAATTAATATTACTAACATCCCTTCCTATACACATTCCACCCTTTAATAATACTTTTCATTTATTATGTAATAAACTGAAATAACTTAATATACTTTTAAAATGACGTCCACGATAGAGTTATCACAAGTTTACTCTAAATTTAAATTGACTAATTTGTAAAACAGAATAACATGCGATTTTATTATTAAAAATAGTGGAAATAAATAAATATATAAATTAGTTTTTAGTCAGTTGTTTCATTCAAAACGGTTAACAAATAAAAAGTATATGTCAATTTTAAACGTGATACGTATTTGGATCACAAACTAAATGTAACGTATGAAATTGCAGAATCAGCTATTTAATCATATTTCTTTACTTCCGTAGGAATCTATTCACTTTTACAATATTTACAGGAGTATACAGTAAATTAGGTAAATTTAAATTTGCCTTATTTTAAGCTATATACCCTGATACACACATAAGTCAAGAGTAAGTCGAGAGTTGTCACTAACTTTTTAGATTACTTTAAACTATATTTATTTTAAGGTCTTTATTTTAATTATAGTAATGAAATATCTGTGTACCGACATTATTTAATTACAGTTGGAAATATTGTATTGCGATCCAAAAAGTTTAGCGGCGACTCTTTCTTGACCAATTCTTGACTTATATGTAGAGTATGGTGATAAGAAACGTGTCTTTCCACGAAAAACGTACCTCGCCCTAGTAAACGTATTGTAGAGACGAGCGCCTAAACCAAAACTAAACATCACATCCAGGAAACAAAACAAGTTCAAACTTAAGTCTTGTCAAACTACTTCTTGTGTTGTTTATATGTTAGTAATCAAAAAGAGCTACGATGCAGATTAAAAATAATTATAGCATGACTGGATCGACACCCCTCGGGAGGAGAACCCGAATAATAATAATACGAATCTGGAAACTGGTGTCGTCTCTCATAGTCTACGTCAGAAACTTAAAGTTATAGCCCTTAAAGAAACAGTACATATAATCTTATAGAAAATGTATATATGTAGTACATTCCTGCAGCTGGATAGACAAAAAAGCAATATTTCCACATCAAACACGTGGAAATTTGTAAAATTCACACTTCATTCTTTTTAAGGCTGATGGCCGCTGTCAATCGGAAGACTTTCACCAACCGGACTTAGATAGAAATAAATATCCTGAAAAATAATAATATATGAGCTACTCTTTCATTTTTTTTTTCTCTGACAATCTAAATAAACAACAAAAGGTAAAAAACAAGATAAAAAAATTGAGAAAATGTTTACCTTATGCATAACTCGATCGAATCCAACAATTTATGTTGCACTAATATAGTTCCATGGTTGGGAATAGAGCCTAGGACTCGCAAGGCAACAGCCCTATAGTCCCGGGCTTTTAGAAGGTACCTGTTGTATAAGAAAACTAAAAGGGAGTTAATGGGTTCGTGGGCGTTCAAGGTTTGGGCTCCGATCATCCAAGACAAGGAAGCCGGGTAGGATGGCAATGCGGGATTATCCCGGGCTGACGTAACACAACAAGGATGCTAAGGGTGGCGATAATTCCCCTGGGACGTGCTTAGAAACTCAGTGCAGAGGGGCACCAGTGCGTTCCGTCTCAGATGACCTCCTCTCAATGCACTTATGATTTTTTTTATAGAGTAGGTGGTAAAAAGCAGCTCACCCGATGGTAAGTGATTACCGTGCCTATGAACATCCGTAACACCAGAGGAGTCGCAAATGTGTTGCGGGCCTTTAAGAAAGGTGTAGGCTCTTTTCTTGAAGGTCCCTAAGTCGTATCGGTTCCGAAATACCGTTGGCGACAGCTGTTTCTACGTAGTAGTTGTGCGTGGCAGGAAATTTCGCATAAAGCACACAGTGGTGGATTGTCAAACATCGAGATCAAAAGGATGAAATTTTGAATTCTGTCTTGATGTACGATGACCCCCGAAGTTGTTTCAGTGGGTACAAATGTCTCATAACCTTATCCTCTCAGCAGGGGCAGGGTATTCTTTTCCCCCCCGATACCAAAAAAATTAAAAAGTTGCTACTTGCTAAGTAGTAATCAGGTAGATCAGAGATCACTACGCCACGCGGTTATCCCATTATTATCACTATCAGCAGTGTATTCGTTCATCGTAATAATATACAGTTCTATGGTTCATAATATCGAGACTTCTGCTACCCTATATGATAATTGCCAATGCTACATAACATTATATCAAGATGCAACCAACGCTCTCATTTAAAAGTCAACTGTGTCTAGAGAACGCCTGATACAATCCCAATCTTGATACTAAACACGGTCTCGCCCTAATCAGATATAAGAGCAGCGTTATTCGACGGTAGCTACGTGATGCGACACTTTGAGCTTTTCTCATGGATCTATAAAACCTCTTGAAGCAACATAATGTTTATTTTTTAACACAGAAACTGCTGTATTGTTGTACTACCACCATTTTCCATTTATAATTTTATTTTATCTATGAATAGCCACCGTTGCTTCGACTAGATTTTACAGTTTACATAATTTGTATAGTAATATATTATATTTCTACTTTTATTTTACGAAACTGAGGGTGATAATCACACTCAGCACAGGGCACAGAAACCATACATCCTCAACAACGATTCAAAATGCCGAAGACAGAGATAGAATGACTCGCTACCAGTTACTCTTGGTTTCCCAATCCCTACGCTCAATCAAAATATAAAAATAGGAATAGAAGTTTTATTCAAGTAGGTTTATACTAAACACTTTTGAGTCGTCACAAGTTAGCTAATAGGACCACCGCTTAGGAAGGCAGCTGCTAGCTAGTAGAAATGGCAAGAAACTCAACTATTTTCCTTTTTTTTGTTATTATATATATTTTTAGTGTTAATTTATCAAATACAAAAAGTCCAGACGTTGTCTAGTATTGAACCAAAAGTAGAACCCAGTTCGCAAAGCTTAAATTCAAGCAAGACAAATATCCTTTTTACAGTGGTACACTGCTGTTTGTTTCTAGCTGCTGAACGAATGGGTCAGTTCAACCAGGTGACCATATTACTAGGGATTTGATGAATGTAATGCGAGAGAGAGATGGATTGTGTGAAGAATGATTGTTTATTGTATATCGTGGTCGTAAACTTTCGCAGTTAAAAAACAAGAAATTGTTACTCAAATTATATATTTATAGTCAAAGACAGTAATAAATAAATATGCACTGCCGTAGCAATTTGCAAGAAACAATAACTTTGTCCTAAAAACATTATTCGAGGACATATAAAATAGCCCATCTATATTTAAATTTAATTTATATTATCCTGTATTACCATAGCATAAGAAGACCTTTGGCCATATTCTGTTTGTACTTTTTCATTTAAATATTCTGATATATTTTCTGCGATGCGGGAGTAATTTCCACCCGATCTTTGCTTTAGTATATTGTTAAAGACAACATTTACAATCTCAGGAAAGGAAAATTATTGACTAAACCCTCTTTTCCTTCTACACTGGCATTTTGCCAGGATATTTGGCTACTGCGTCACGGTTCTTTGGTTATGACAGATAAATTGTCGCAAATTATTGGTTTTCGGGTCTGGGTGTATCTACATTACATTGGACTAGGGAAGAGAAAGATTGACTGTCTGTGTTTGCGCGAATGTTTACGACGCTATAATATATCCTGCGCATTTGATGTCACCAATAATAACCAAAAGATATCAACGTAGTCGCAATCGACCAGGTACAAGTAGAGAACATACGCCTTATCTGTGGAAGGATTGTCGAGCAAACTCATTCGTACTGCGTTTTAAACCTGATGCGGTTCTGAACTACTAATAATTAAGTCAATCAATCTTTTACTGTTATACAATAAATAGCCTCTACATGTTATATACTCAATTCAATTATTTTTTTAATTGTACATATCCGAAACATAAAGTATAGCTAATTTTTATCTGTAAATCTGATCTCCGTAAGTTTTTGAATGTTCTTTAATTTAATAACAGTGGTTAGAAGCTTCAATATCCATTAAATTTAATCAATAAGGAAAAATAATCATATAAAATTTCAACGTGCGCCGAAATAGTCAAATAATAAGTTGAAATATGGAAACATTATAATGTTCATTAAGATAAAAACTGTGAATTACACAGTGTTTAACATATTAAAAACATAAAGCGTGTGATTTTATATAAAACTAACCCACATTTATCTCTATTCATAACAGCTCATCTTGCGTGTGGGCTTTAATTTCACACAAGCATTTTAAAAGTATTCATAACCGGAATCCGTCCAAAGTATTTAGGGGTAACCTTTCCACAGATTTATTAATTAAAATCCGTATAAGCTCATTAGTTCCATCGTCAAATGCTTTAAAAATATTTGTTGAAGCTCGGGAGCTGTTTAACAAATTGTTTCATTAATAAACAATTCGAATCTCGCGACGATAGCATCTCTGCTCCGAATAAATTAATTATATTGACATTAATTACATAAGGAGCTTCCAATTAGTGGCAATATTTTTAGAAAATGTGTAAATTATTAACCCAACAGACGGTCCGCATTAATATATTATGATTGTATTTAAATTAATGTCAATTTATTACCCAAAACAAGGCGGTGAATATTTTACTAATTATATGAGATTCGAAAATCATTAAACAAACATAAAATGTGTGATATTTACCAACACCGAACTATTAGCGCGTCTATTATTGTTTGATGAAGCTATAAATTATCTGATAATACATAATAATAAACATTTTACACGGTAGAGCCACGCCGCAGTTAATAGTTATAGCACTTGCGAAGACACGCAGTTTCATAAAAATAGTGAAAAACAGCTAAAATGGAAACTTACTACTTAGCGCAGCCTTTTCCCCCTAGTGAGTGAAAGGAGTAGGAGATATATTATACTAGAAGACGTTCTGTATTAGTCCACAGTCATGGCAAATTGATTCCTTATCGAGGATCAATGAGTGCATCGAAGCTCGCTGAAATCACTTAACATCAGTTGGAATGTGTGCTGATTTGTCACTGTGAAATAGTTTTATATTATTAAAAAAAAATCATTCTTAAAGTTATACTTTAATAACTACTTATAATAATAATACTTTAGGAAACCCTAGATTATTATTAGGCACCTATATATCATGTTCGAGTAAATAATCATAATTTCAGTACCACTATACGGAACACTGGCCTCATTATAATTTAAAACTAAACTAAAGGCGTACGGTACAGTCTGCGAACCTTAACGTCTAAGGTTATTACATTGAGAGTAACAAACGAGCATACAGTTCTCCTGATGGTAGGTGATTCCTGCGGACCATGACATCTAAAGTCATCCTTGACAAGGAATCATAATTCATATGCGTTGTCACCCTTGAGGACTGAGATGGAATGCCCGGGCCGTTAAAGCTGTAGAGGTCTTAAGATCAACAGCATCAACCAAAAGACAAAAAAAGAGATGGAATGCCTCAGTTGGAGTGGTAAACGGAATGTTAGTACTGCTAACACCTGATCTATCTTTAATAAAAAATGCACCAGCGTCTGTCAACAACAACTGTCAACAAATTTGCAAGAGCTGTCGCTGCATCTAGTGTTTTGTAATACAAATAGATTTTCAGTACAATAGTATTTTCTGTTATAAGCATGCACTTTAATATGAAAACTTGCTTCCATAATTATTTTAAATTTAAATTTACTCTTTCTTACATGAAATTTTACTAATTTCACTATGAATCGTTTGTTAACAATTTATTAAAAATATTCGTTATTCTAACTAATTTCCTGAAATAAAAGAGGCTCAATTTATCAATAAGATAAAACACATAATAAGTGATTTTATTTTCAACAGTTCACGCGACAACATCTTCCCTCCTCATTTCAAGCTAAACTCTGCTCTCACGTGTCGCCTAGTGGGTGGATTGACCAGAGAACAGAGAACCGCTTGTCATGAGGAACCCGATGCAGCAGCAATTGCTTTCGAGGGTCTGCAAATGGCGGTTAAAGAATGTCAACATCAGTTCCGATGGCATCGATGGAACTGTTCCAGTCTCATGGCTAAGAGTACAAATCCTCATGCCAGCGCTATTATGAAAAGAGGTAAGAATTATTATTGACCGAAACATAATTACTATTTTCTTAAGGATCTCTCTGCACACAATTAATCCTTATATTTTTTTGTTTTCTCCTTGCATTGCATACCGCTACATTTATATTCATCACTCTCCTAGAAATATGGCATTAATTCAGTTTTTTTCAGTCCACAACTAAGGATAGGTAGATTTTAATTTAAATACATATGCCAGTCCTTATCTACAATATCATATTCTATTAAGTGAAGACGTAGACGTTGATGAAGCACTAACTATACAAATTTTCTAAAATTTCTAAGGTGATATCAGAAATACCGAAACCACCGAACAATGCTACCGGATATTAACCTGCTTAGATATACGTAGATTGGTACATCGGAAATTTACTTTAGCTTTCTCATTAATAACCTTCACAAATAACCAATAAATATGATCGTAAATTATTCAAATCGGGCAATTTGGCATATCATAAATTGCAAATTATTTATTTCAGTCCGATTAACATTTAATAATTTCGGAACATTAAGCTCTATTTAGGTTATCTTAAATCTATCTTTATATTATTCATTGGTTTAAGAAGTAGTAATTATTAACAATGCACACAGGGATTTACTACAAAAATTGAATAAATTGGTCATAATAATGTAACATTGCGTTCTGAATAAAGGTATCATTTTCAAAAAATAAATAAATAAAACATTAAACTAGAAATTAAGTTAGTACACATTTACTTAAGTCATGTCAATTTACCCCACTAAAATTCTCACGTAAAGTTAAACCTAATGCATAGCCTAGTAAAATAGCTTTGTAATTACGTACTTCGAAATAAACCCGTCAAAATGCCAATAAAAATATATGTTTATTTATCAAGCTTTGTTGCTAATGGAAGGAACGAAATGACTCCTTGTGCTTCATTCAGAACACGTAGGTGGTAGCGATCAATTCTGACATAATGCCAAAACCGGTCTCACTGAAGTTGTTTGAAATGAAAATTTTATTGAAATAAGCACAGCTAAACATTCAGACCAATCGCTATCATCCATTACAATCCGAATTTATTACGACGAAAAATTATCCACGCACATTAAGACCAGGGACCCTCTTGCATTATGTGTAGTATTTACTGAGCGTCGTTCGTCTTTATGTCTATATCCAAGTGTGAAAGGCTTTGTCGACCTTATTTTTTCCACAATCATCGCACACGTTGACGTGGAAATTTACGAGCATGGAGGATGAGAGACAACAAATAATAAGTCCTTGGTGGCCAGGTGTGTCTCCGCTCCCGCGCCCCGCGATTTCACGCTACGTGTGAGTCCAACCGACCGGCCCTTCGCCCCACCGCCCTTCACCAATTAATTTCTTAACTGGTATTGCCTTAATAGAGTCCATAATATATGCGTTTCTTTATACAAAAAATGAACTTCTCCAAATATATATCAATAATTGTAAAATCGACTTATTGTGAAGTTGGAAACATTTTTATTATTTATTGTATATTAATTAAAGTATTTTTATAAAGATCTTTATATGTACTGTACATTAGGATATACCTATGTATAGTTTACATTATTCAAAATACAGAGCACTATTAGTATTGATAACGCTCCGTGACGACACCTTCCGGCCCATCAACGACACGATTCCGTTGAAATTGAAAAATTGTAAAAAAATAGCGTAACTAAACACTTAAACATCTTTCTTAACTTGCCCCATTGTTGGGACCCCGAATTGAAACGCCAGAGAGAGAACTAAAAGAAAAAAAGGCGAAGAACAAATCGAGAGGCTTTTAAATAGGATAATAGCGATCGATGATTGACGAAGAAAGATAATAATCATTTGGGACCGTTGGCATTTTTTGCCCTCCATATAGATACGTCGATGAAAGGATACTGTGGACGAATGGCGTTCTGGATAGATCACGTGATTTGTTCCGCTTCCCTGAGATCCTCCACACGTTGTTAACGCTCTTGTTGTACGTGATGCTGGCACAATACCGCACTGTCAACGATTTAATGACTTTTGTGAAGCTAATGAGGCCATTGTCGGGAAATGTTTTCGCCTCGGGCGTTAATAGCTGGCGATGGAGCGAGATTAGCTTGAGATCAGATGAAACGACGAGAGTCGACGGTGTCACGTGAGAGAATGGCGCTCGTCATGGCAGCCAGGGTGGCGAGCATGCGTTGATACGAATCTGACGTGGTCGCGCACGTGACGTGAATTCACTGAGCGATCGTGTCGTAAAAAAGTGACATTTATTGGCATTTTATATCAACGACGTGTCCACAGGTGACAAAACAACGAACAAGAGTGTGCTTATGACGCTGCATTAACCAAATTCGTTATTATATTGTCTTAATGGGTTATGGGCTGTCAACATGCGAATTTCGCTGTTGGCGATGAATTTCGACGAAAATTATTTTATATAGAAAAAAAAAATTGCGTCTATTGTGTACTCACACTAATGCGTTTAAACTATAGTGAAACACTTGACAAATTATTTGAGAATTCTGTTTAAAAGTGCTTCGATATCTTAAAATAACAATTGTGGATAAACTTAAACAAAAAGAGAACGTGTCAAAATGTCTCAATGCTGAGATGTGGCCCGACCTTCTAATGGCCGAGATAAAATCATCCTCGGTGCGTTACCGAATCGTGCTGCTTCAGATGCCTCTCAACTGTGAGAAAAAACATACAAAAGGCCCCATAAAAATATGAATTTGTCCAAAGTTCCCAGTTTCGGACGTGACATTGAGTGCCTTTTTTCTCTTAACTCTTTGTTCCCTATCGGATTATGACGGCCGCTTTTAAGGGTTAATTAAGTCAAGGAAGGTATTAGTGTTGTTGCGAATTTTTTTGAAAATAATTTTAATATATTTGACTTTTATTTCAATTTAAGTGATAAACAAATTAGTTTTAAGGCTGCGCTTGCAATACTGTAATGTAAAGGAACAACAAAAAATACACACAGATGTTTTATATACGACTTTATTTTATGAAGATATATACCTATTATACTATATATATATGTATATATATATATATATATATATATATATATATATATATATATATATAAATATAATATATATATATATATATATATATATATATATATAAAAGTAGTGCCTTTTTACGTATGTATGTCTACAAACGCGTATTACGTCTTTGTTGAGCTTAGCTGCTCTTATCAAAAACTTTTAGAAGATAGATTACAACGACATGGAGTAGGTGTCCTTGGTCTCTCCAAGGACATCTACTTCGCTTCTGTGTCTGCCTTACACTTACTTTTCATATTTCCTTTTTCACCTAATCACATTTTCACCATGAACATCACAGCCCCGTGGCCAATTAGGTAAAGATAAATCTAATAAATCAACTAGATTAAGAAGAGGACCTTCCTTAAAAACTATAATTATTGGTTTCGGTTTAACTGCTATACTACATGTATATTGCATCGCAAACATTTAATTTAATCTAATGATAACTAATATTTTCACGTGTATCCAACCAACATAACTTAGCCAAGCAGCCGGGCTTTTTACTCTGACTAAATTTACAAAAATTGAGATTTAGTACTTTAAACTAATCTTTATCACTATAAAATATACCTAAACTTTATATTAAATAGTAATGATGTAGCTTTCTGTTAAAGAACTTTTAGAATCGGTTCAGTAGTTTCACTACATAAAAACAAACAAAAAAATGCCTTTTGATTAGTTTAGACAATTAACTCAGGTTAAGACGACCGTAAATGAGGACTCAAACACTACTAAAATCTGAGACAACAGCAGCAAAAACTTTACGTCTTAAGAGCACTTGCCTATGTCCGTAAGTACCCGTCATCACGTCAACGCAGTATCTGCACTCTTAGAACCAATGATCTTGTGCAAAACTTCAGTCACCAAAACCTCCCAAAAAATTGCTTGGAAAGCAAAAAGCAGATATGGCAGAAATTTTAGGGGATACATGCTGCTGCTTCCTCCGTATTCCCCTCATTACCATTTTGATATTATAATACGATTCATTTAGGTTCCACATCACAAGCGACTTTGTGTTTGACACGAGCGAGGTCGCGACCGGCCTATCGTCCGGTTTCGGTGATTAGCGATTCGCCACACAGCCGACCCGTGAATTCAGACGAGCCTTAATTGGTACAAAACCCTTTCCAGCCGCTGCCGAATTTATAATTGATGAACATTTTTGGCTTTTAATTTTGTTCAATAACATATACAGTACTTTATACAAGTGGTGCTGTGTGTCAAATTATTAAATAACTATACTAAACACAGAGGCGAAGAAAAGCATTAAATGTTAGAATTAACTGTAATTGCTAGAATTCTAGGCATGGATGGATGTCACTTAATTGATTTAATTAATGTAACAAGTCTGTAAGTGTAACGTAAGTTACTGTAGGCCCTCGGTATCGATTCCCCAATCGATTACGTCGTATGACAATTCAAGAAATCCCTTAAACTAATAAAAACCACAATGAGGAGGTGATTTAATCATTTATGCCTAGTTCTCAGATAAAATCTTTTGTAATTTGCAGAAAAGGGAGTCATGGTAAGTATAGAAAGAGTGAGACGCACAGTAGGAAGACGTATACGCAATGTACAAATCTAAAAAGAAGAAAGATGACAAGATCAACTTTTTAGGAATCCATAACATCGAACAATTATTTCATCTATCTAACAGAGCCGATCAGATTCCACAAGCAAATGTAGTTCATAAACACATTGCAAGGTTAATTAACATATCTTTGAATAGCCGTATTTTTATCTGAAACGTTTTTCGTATTACCAAGTTATCTCGGAATTTAAGATAGTTAGCATTGTCACTTTCTTGTTTGGAAAACACACAACCTCAAGAATAGTTATGTAAAAATTTATAGTATAACCTTTATTATTTCCTTATTAACAATTGCTAACTAAAGAGACAAGTTCGTGTTAATTAAATTTCTTTAATAAGCACAAATGTTAATGGTATGAATAACGAGCTTCTTTAGTAATAACAGAGCTGTTTACGAAGAATCTCAGTAGTTAACAAAAAGCTGACACGATCTCATTCATTTTGGCACCACATTTAGCGTCTATCAACCTGAAAGCGAAGCATCCGAAAAACTGTTTTAAAATTACAAAGCACACGATCGTAAATCACCAGACGTTGTGCAACAGCGAACGCACAACGATGTAACACGACATGGAAAAAGTCGACCACCGCAGACCATTGTTCGGAAAAACCTATCAGTATGCGCATTCGATTAAATAAATGTCGCGGACATACATTTTTAAATGAAGAAACGGAGATGAAATAAAACGTTTAATATGATAATTGAAATTTGTATTTACTTAGTAGCGGCTGTGAATTTTTTTGTGCACCGGCGCCGTGTCTCCTTATATGGTACGAATGTAAATCTACCGATTTTTTACATCTCTCAAAAAAACGACAGACAAGTCTGTAGACAATTGTCCTATGACGTATCTAATAAGTATCGATCAATCTACACGTACTCCAGTTACGGATAAGTCAAGCTAATTAACGCCAAATGCTCACGTTAAACTTTCTAATGAATTTATTTTCTTCGTAAAGACCAGGCATAAAAGTCCCTATTAAATAAACATGAGATGAATTTTAGTACTATACCTAATGTTGCATTAAATACTCTTTAATTATTTATCATTCATTATACGGCTGCAAATTATACAAGGACACAATTTGACTTGCATACGAGTGTCGTTAATCGACGTGCTTTTTACTTGACAAGTCGTAGCGAAAATGATCACGTGTCATGCATTATTGAAACAAACATAAATAAAAAGCTATGTTATAAGTGTAAGAAAGGAATTTAAAATCTGTCATGCGTTCTAAATCCAGAGCACTTCTTTGAAAGTCAAAAAGAAATCGATTTGATGGAATTTATTAAAGCAGATTACAGATATTCTGCCCAGATTCGCGAGTGAACAATAATGAACTCTATTGACAGTTTTTCTTTTAATAAGATTAAGGGAAATGAACGAGCACACAGATCTCCTGATGTTAAGAGATAACGTCCCATAATATCTTTATCCATCCTCAATAAAGATCCAAGAGACCCTTGAAGACTAATTTGTATATTCTTCGGGTAATTGGGTCCCCGGATCCCTCCACTCACCATAAGAAACACAGCGTAATGCAGATGGTGGTGTACCAATGTCAAACACGGGTGACTGAATCACAATAAAAACTAAAATCGAAACTAAAATGTAGTAATTATAAAAATAAAGGTAGAAAAGCCATCGAATTAGGCGACTGTTCGACTGTTTCTTCATTGTAGTGTAAATATCAATATAGGAAATCGATGTTCATGGTATAATAAAGGCAAAGACAACTCTTTTTTCTCCGTAGTTGCAGCCTCTGCAGCATATTCCCCCATTTCATCCCAGTACCGGTATTTCTTTTGAGCGTATTACCAATGCGTCTCGTACTATTTTTCTTTTCGCAAAAATGTTAAAACTCTACATTGGTCATACATGTAATTCATACTTGACTCTCATTCATTGGCATCAGTGATGTTGAGTCGGTTTATTCATTTTATGCAACTTACGGTGACAAAAGAGCACACAATTTACCTGATGGTAAGTGATGAAGTATAGTCTCAGAACAAAGCTCATCCATTCTCAACGAACACTCACGATGTACATGCGTTGTAACCCTTGAGAACTAAGATAGAATACCACGTTACCCACTAACTGGATCTCCGGATCCCTTCACTTACATGAAACACAGCAGGGTTATGCTGCTATTTTACGCAGGTATGCTGTGCACATTGCTGCTCATCACACGTCCACTTCGCCCTTGAGGGCTAGTCATTGCTACCCCGGAATTAAAGGTGCGAATGAGATAGGCATCTTCCATGTTTTTCTTTTCATTCAGTCTAGCATGAAAGCGATTCAATTTAAGCGTAGTTGAAATGATTTGGCAATAACCAGATGTAATCGCGGTGGTTCAGATCAAGTGGAAGGAAATTATTATCTTTAATGATGATAAAGAGAGAGATATCTGTAATGCCTCTTCTTTCTAATAATATCTACTTCCCTTTAAAATTACAATAAAGTTTTAGTTGGAAATATGATAACCAAAATATAATAATATATAAATGCTTTTCTTTATCATTGATTTATTTGTCATGCACAAAGTTTAAATGACAATTCGTTATTATTTAAATATAAAATAGCCGTGAGCTTACTAAAATAAGATAAAATTCACATTAAAGTTATAATGAACAATTATTATTATTTCAATTTGAATTTACGTAAAATTAAATTTCTCTGTTTATTCATAAATAATTTTAAATCTTATTTATATTTTATTGTGGGAACTTTGCAAATATTCCTGGTTCCGAGTTCAATTTACACACGTGTTTAACTTGGAAATGTCAATTAAAGACATTGTTGTATTTAAATAGAAGTTCTATGAGGAGGTGGTAGTTTATCTCATAGATTTTCGAGGAAAACCTAGAATCTACGAGATCGTTCTCAGCTACATTTTGTTGTGTTTCAGTATTACTAAAATTTTCAATTTAATAACACCTAGGAGCCTTATGAATATAACGCAATTTCAACGTATCATGTCATTCCACATCCATTCTCGATAAGGAATCAAGATACAGACCACGGAGGACTAAAAGGGAATGTCTCATAACCATCATTATGTGTATAGGATATATTAAGTTCTCGCTATCTCCATTCACCAGAGCGATTTTTTTAAATATCTCTACTCTATTCTGTATAGGAATGTCATTAAATAACTCGCGAATACTGGTCCTACTCTGGTTAAGTCGAACCATTCGCCGTGCTTAAGCTGTATCGTGGTTCCATGCCCTATGCTCGAATAAAAGAAGTGTTTATGTTTTATTTTAATAGAGATTGTTATTAGGCTCTTTATTATATTAGGTGTTTTATTTATTTATTCTTTTGGCCCTTTAATAAGCTTTACAAGGACGGACTTAGTGTCCAGTGGTATTCTCTGCCATTCAATTCTGGAAGAATGAGAGAAAATGTTAGTTGGCATAAAATAAAAAAGTTATAGAAAAACATGAAATTACAAATATATATAAATAAACACACTATAATTTTTTTATTCAATTGGATCATAGAATAGCTGGTGTGAAATTTCAAGTAATACCGATGTAGACTTAAAAATAGTTACATAGGTCAAGACATAACGTGTAATGAGTGTTTCATTATAAAGATAATTAGGGCTATTCTTAAACAATGTCCTATAAAAGTCAAACGTAATCAAGTGTATTATCTAAAATTAATAACTCTCTCTCCTTATTTGTACAACATCTCCATTTTAAAAACATTTCGTCTTGTGCACATCACTATGATAATTAATTTATTCGATCACATTAAGTAGTACTGTTATTAATTGAATTAATTAACAGTTAACATTATAAGATAATGTGTTTACAAAAACACATCGATTTTTAAATTGATACCTCCTAACTATAACGATTTTTTTTTATAATCTTTAAGTACACATGTAAACAGGCCGAATTTTATAAAATCATGACATTCACAGACAAATCATTTTGAGAAAACAGTCTGGTACCGAACATAGGCACCGCGACGGAACAGTTAAATGTTCTATCCATCACGCCACGCGTCATACAGTATGTTAATATAACATATAAGCTTATAATTCACATAATTTTGAGGTTAAATAAATAAATTGAATATTTATAAGCGTAGTCAATATCCAATAGGTTATAATTTATTAAATAAACGGTTTAAAATCCGGTCTGAATAGTTACGACCACTATGAAATCTCTTGGCTGTTACAAATACCCGAAATATTCGCAAACACAGAAGCACATCTTTGTTTTGCTTAATCCGATGTACGTTTTATGCGCTAATATCGGAGAAAGCTTCAATTCACCTGATGGGAAGTGATGACTGCAGTCCATAAATTTTCAACATAAATTAAACCATTTCATTGTGGTTTAAGTTCCCTACACTCACCAAACGAAGCAACAATAGTTTTATGCGTTCAGATTCTGTTGATGTTGATGCTGTTAGTGTAGATGTGTAGTTGTTAACTGAGGGATCCGTGAGCTGGTTATGTAGTTTTTGGTCCTCTTACTTACTCAAAGCGCTCATACACTGAGCGTATCGGTCTGCTCTGATCAGTTTTATGCCACTATTTTACGCTGGATTTATTTGAGGGCATGGTCGTAACCCGGTTGACACCCGTGGGAACTTGTTGAACAAATATTGTTCCCCGGAGTCGACCCAATCTATTACTCAACAGATGCACTAACTAGTCCACACGGACTTCTTCAATATTGGAAAGATTAAAATTCAATGACCGATATTACATAAGCAAACAAACCTTCGAAACCGCCGTATAAATTCCACCATAACAGTAAAGCAACTCACTGATCCGGTCACCCATAACTTGGAATCATCGAAATCGATCAACGAAGCGTGCTATAAATCGAGACGTATCGATTCTATCGCGTCTCGTCGCATCGACAAATATAAATTTGTCACTGGCCAATCGGAAAAACCGCGTCGTTCGAGCAGACTTTATAAATAAACAATAACATTGCCCTACCTATATGGTCCTGGACACCGTAACATTGGTAAAGGCGTATACTATCTCTAAATTCTATGGTAGACATTTTATTATACTTCACGACATGGTTTCAGAAGGAGGTTCGAATTTAACGATTTCTGTGCTATATAATAGTTATTAGTTTTTCTTTAACATTTAATCGTAATCAATACCGTGTATCAAGAGTTCGGACCAAACAGAAAACAAAAAGAAGAAGGGAGAATTATATACATCTAAAAGAACATTTCCTCATTTTTCAGTTTTAGTTAACTTGTATTTCGTTTCGGGTTTTTTAAATTAAATTAAAATAATTTCATACCCTTACATATGTACATACATATATAGGTCATAAAAAAGTGTTTGTGTCCGTATACTTATGCGTTTTAGTTATTTGTATGGTTTTAATTTCAACAGTTATTTTTATTAATTTACATTTTCGTTAACAAAAGCCTTCTTTTTTTTAATAAAATTTTAAGTACATTTTTTTTAAAAAAAAAATTTACTTAACATTACAGGAGCAAAGTAAAAAAAGGATATATTATTAGATATTTTTTTAATATTATTATGAAAAAATCACTAGTACGATTGTATTAGGATAATAGGGGGCAAATTTGATTCTACAAAATAAATAATCCAAAATGTAAAACATTTCGACATGTAGTTTGCATATTGATTGCATTCAATGGGTATGATATAAATTTAAATAAACTATTAACCTATCGACGGTCATTACAATTTGTGGACATAGATGGTTATTGTTTTATTAAACTTCAGAAGTCCTCAAAATGACAGGTCATGTCAATTTAATTCCCAAAGGAAATATCTTTAATTGTATTAATGAGGAAAAATATTTGACAATCAGTGTATATCTAGAATTGTCGTCAAAGACCCGAAATGCATTTATATGCATATTTGCCTTATTACCTATGCATACTGGCCACATTATGGTTTTAAAATCATGAGTTTTTAGGTCATATTGGGGTAATCAGTATATATAAATATTTATACCAATATTTATCTAATTAATATTTCTGACGTTTTGTCCAAATCAAAACCACAGTTAACATAATTAGCTTAAATTTTAGTAGTGATTAAATTTTCTATATCTTGTCGTTACATGAGATTTTAATAACCAGGAAAAGATCATAAAGTAATAACTTTTTTTAGATAATTATAATTTTAAAACTATAATATTAGCGACTTAATACTGAGATCAGGTCATTCAATCAGGGATTTCACTATGGTTGGCGGACTTTACATGACCTTCAATAATTTTTTTATACGTTGAAGTATATGAAAGAAAATGAATACTATGCTTAATAATTCTTATTATTAGTAAGAATTAATTACTAGTAGACCCGACAGACGTTTTTCTGCCCAAATTTCAATATATTTGTACTGCGAAAATCAGCCATGGACCAATCCTCCATCCAACTCAAGACTAGTGAAAGTGAAATTTCTTTACGTTACGGTTACGATGTGAGTAAAATTCCACGGTCGAATTTTAGTGCAACGTTTCAAAATTAAAGGTTTCTCAAGCACGAAAGACGAGAAATAGGTACTTGGTCAGAGTCAGAAACGGAGAGAATATATATATCTATATATATATATATATATATATATATATATATATACATATATTAATATATATATATATAAATATATATATATATTATATATATACATTGATGAGCTCGTTTTTTCTTCTCTTTTTCTCTCTTTTATTTCTTCCTTTTTATTTCTTATTTTTTTGCTATGTACCAACAAAAGTTTCACTTCTGTCACCTTTACTTTTTAAGCTAGGTATTACAATGTTTTTATACGCTGTCGATATTTTACATACATAAATGAAACATGAAAATCTCATAAAAGATTGCATTCTTAATATCGTGAAGTATAAAAAAGGTAAAGGCTGTATTAATTCATCTCGAAGAACGATCATTCGTCGAGATAATGGTTGATTTATAAAGATTACCATTTTATTATAGATGAATCATACTAAATCATGTCTTCCCCAGTTTTTGCCCGTCGCGGTTTGATGACCTAGAACCGTGCCAGAAATCAGCTGTTTTCGAAATTAACTTTTTTATTCGCATTACTCACATTTTATGACGCATTTCTTTAAGCTGTAATTGTCAGACGGAATCCGGAATCTTGTCTGAACAAGACATTCACAAACGGAAATTAAAATATTTCTTAATTTATGCCTCATTCTCAATTTACTATTCCTGTCGAAATATTACTTGGAACTTACAAATCTGAACTAATTTTAGTAGACATCAGAAACTTTTCTTTGAAGCTATAATTCGAAAATGATTTTAGTTTAAAATGTTTCAGATGCCCTTATCCAACCTTATGTTGAGTCTACGCCAAGTGAAAGTATCCGTAAATGTTGGCAAAAAGGAAGAAATATTAGCATAGCAATAACGGAAATAAATAAGGTCTTTATTTATTTTCTTCACTGTAGACGAAATTAACACGCTGCGGGAAATTATTTATTATTGGACGCAATTTGTTTCTTCGCAAGCTTTTTTTCATTTGCTTTAAAGTGCGGAAACAAAAATTACTATAATAATGTAGCCATTTGTAGGTTATAAAAAAATCTTTGTTTTTTTCAATTAATTTCAATTCGTAAGATATAGTCTACACTCCCAACACGTTCAATTTATCTACAGTCATCCTTTCCGTGGATGTGGGTACGGAATAAAAATGCCATTACTCCAATGAACCGTATCTCGAGCCTCAATTAGGTTCGCTTTACACGAGAAGCCCCTGCTAATCCAAAAAGATAAGGTACTGCAACCAACCCGGATTAATCACTTGATGTCGAATAAATTTATTGCCAACGCAATAAATTCACTGTTGACTAATTCAAAGTCAATAGTTTAAATAATTGTTAAAGCTCATAATAGTGTTGCAATATTACTATTTGGCAACGAACTGATAACTGAAAATATGTAAAAATTAAACAACTTAGCAGCGCGCCTCTGTGATATACTGTCTTATATTATTATTATCCGATATCTTAATAAAAAGTTATCAATACAAATTTTAATAAACATCATTATAATAATAAAATTGAACACATTTCAATAATTAACACCATTATACACACGATAATCATCATAAAAAACATCATGAAAATAGCTCTAGGATTTGCGAATCAACGAACAGATGGTTGGGATTGTGCGGTAGCTTAATTGCCTATTAAAGAGCGATAGCTTTTAAAACCCCTGTAATGCCTCAGAATGTTCCATTCAGGTTAACATACTTAAATAGCAAGAATAGCGCATTATTAACCTAAGGAGATTTAAGACTGAACACAATTAACTAAGCCCCCGGGCTTCTTGTCCTAACTCAAATGCAAATAGGCTATCACACTATATAAGGTAATAAGATTACATTGTGCGAGGGCAATAGCTTATCTCTGCATCTCGAATGGTTTCAGCGTTTAATTTATAGCAATAAAATAGATAAATGGAGATCAAAAACGTTCCGCGTTCCTTTAAAACGTATCCATGGAATGTTTAGTTTGCTTATGACTGATATAGAAAGATACGGATGCACGCCAATATATAATTAGTGGGATGGAAAATATCTCCATTTGATAATGGTTTTTCTATGTTGGTATACGAAATGTAAAAAATTCACTTTTCCTTGACTCTGGAAATAAGAGGAATTTTAAAATAGCTTAAAATTAAGAAACTACTTAAATATATTTGCTTAAGTATTATTAATAAAAGGATATAAAAATATATACATAGTACAACAGGCATACACGGCTACCAGAAATACGAAACGAAAGAGATGCAAACGACGCAAGATGTTTCGAAAATGGTAAAAATGCTGTATAATAATAATACAAACAAGAATTGATCATAAATGTTACATCAAAATTACTTTGATGTGTTATAAGTAGCATAGAAATGAAAGTAAAAACGACTATTTAACGCAAATAAAATATGTTTAATAACATTAAATATTGTTAGTAGTCTGGTAATATAAATGAAGACAAGTTTATATCCAATTTTAAACACCGTAGATGATGAAATGATTTTAAGCAAAATACGTTAATAAATAAAAATAAGTAACAAAGACAAATTAAAACACCTAAAAAACTTTTAATAAAAATAAAATGCTTATTGTAAAATCCCCTTTTTGCCAAGGATGTTACTTACCTGTTGCCGTTGCTCGTTGACATTGATTTTCTATCAGAGTCACTAAATTAGATATTCAGTCATTTAAAGTCATTGCTAGGCTTTTCATTAACTAATTATTACTAATTATCATTAACTTCTCAGTTAGATTACAACGGTTCTTAGTTTTAACAAGGACAAGGTTATATCCAATTATTAAAATTATAGTCACTCGTTTTATTTGCCCATTGTACAGTTATTTCTATGTTTCTATGAGTTCTATGGTTACACTAAAGTGTGAATTTTCTTATATGTGGAAAAGATACCCTTCTTAAATAAAGCTTCGTATAGACCATTTAAATTTATCTGTGATTATTACAAAAATAATCATATAACATATGATTTACAAAACACTTTCCTTTTTTTCGAAAGCGAGGACGACAAACGAACACATATTTACCTAAATAATTCCGTTAATAAAGACTCAAGATTTTTTTATAACATCGAGACAAACAAGTACACAGTTCACCTAACGTTAAGTGATGACGTAACATAACATAACGTAACATAACATAACGTAACATAACATAACGTAACATAACATAACGTAACATAACATAACGTAACATGACATAACGTGTACATTCATCTTCAAAGATTCAAGATGCACACATACTTTGCCACCCTAGTGGTTTGAGATGGCCTCGTTACCCATAATTGAATCCAGATCCTTACAGTCACCTTGTGAAATACGATAACGTCATGTTTCTTTTCTCATATTCTGAGAGGGCGTTGTCCGTTTCCCGATCCGACTCATTAATTTTGCAGCAATAAATTGGTTGAAACGTAGCTCTACCGCTGCTCAATGACTTTCCTTTAGTACGTAGTATATGCCTTACACAAACTCATCTATGCCACAGGTATAAGACATGATATAAGCTTTTAATACCATATAACGTGAATGTCGTATAAAATCCATAATCGATTCAAAACAATACGACCATCACTCTATCGACTTATGGAATCCGCTTACTGAAATAATGAAATCCACTCCCGTCATCGATGTTGTTGAACTTTTTCAAAAACGATCCTTAAGAAAAGACCAACGATTTCTGTTGAAGCCTACAAAGCATCAACAGCCCTTTTGGTATTGTAATATAATCTGGTGCGACGTATACTACATTGCTTATACTTACTTCTCTCTTACGTATGCTTGATTCTCTTCTTTTTAAATAAGAACAATACAATAAATTACTTATAACAGTTTTAGCACCAGAACTATAAAGAAATTCGTTTAACTATCGCTTTTGGTTTATAAAAATTCGGATATGATAAGAAATGACATAGTAATTGTAACCTTAAATTACCTTTATAATTGCATTGTAAGAAAAAACTTCTGAATCACTAAAGCGCATTGATTTGCAGACGTGAAATTCTGTAACAACATGTAACTGAACGAACATTACGATTGCATTCCACACGCCGAATTCAGGAATTATAGACCTGTAATTAAGTTTCCTGCACCTATATCCGTATACTGTAGAGGAAATAAGATGTGGTTGACATACAAGTATTCTTATAGTCTGGAAACGCCTGATGCGTAAGAATAACAAAGAACATTTTCAATTTGGCTTTTAATAATTGCCGAAACTCTTACGTCACATAATTTCCATTTTGACTTTTACGTATACTTTCTATAATTTTATCCAATCAATTTTATTGTATACAAAACGATAACGATATATGTATGCGTGCATGTACATATAATATGTATTAACTGACAGCGTAAACCTTAAACATTTTATTTCGGAGCCTTTAACTTTTTTTATATGTAGTTCTTTCCCTTAAAACTGTGGACATTTAAATGTGTAATAAAATTTAATAACAGTTAGCAACATAAAGTTAACCATTAAACCGCAAATACAGATTAAATTCACTCATAAAAAACAGCTAAATATACACAAATCTCAGAATAACAACCTTTAAAAAACAATATATGTTTATCTTGATATGCAGTTTCTTATAAAAAGAATCGTCATTACCTCTCAACAAAATAGAAACATAACACAAATCCAGCCTTAAGCAAAATATTTAATAGAGCAAAAAATATAGATATATGACAAAAGTTATAAGGTGTTAAATGCTTCACCAGAGTTACAGATAATAGTAAAGAAATGAGTGCGTGAACATTTTTGAGTTGCCAAAAGTAACTTGAATGGAATACCCACTCTTACACCATACAAAATTAGATTAAGCAAATTGATAAATTACGGAGCAGTTAAATGATCTAGTATTTAAATCGATGAATCTCGATAATTTTATTAAATCATACCTTAAACATTTACACCTCCATATTTTCAACAAACATCCCCAACAGTATTTCCAGTACCTTTACGAGGATGCAAGATTTTATTAGCCTATACGCCTAGATGTGCAATTTCTAGGCATGAAATTTAATTTTATTGTGTAACTTAATTTTATTTTCTTGGTAATAACTTTGTAAAAATTATCTAGATATTGATTATTTGGAAAAATGTGCTCTATAATAAAAACACGTTTTCTAAAATCATAAAAGTTTGTTAAAGATCAGCGGAAGTTTAATTATTTCAAATTTTAAATTCACATTTTATTATGATGCTTTATTTATTATGATTATGATTAAACGGCAACTTAACCCCAGGTGAGGTTATATTAAAGTGCTGTTTTATATAATTAATAAATTTAGTATTATTTTTTAAAAGAAAATCTGCTTCAACGATATCCACGGTCGTCGAACGTTCAACGCAGGCATTATAAATTGAAAAACTTCGTGCGTCCTGAAATTACAATTTATACATACATTATACAATATCATATTTTTAATATAAGAAGATTTGATACGACAAACACTATTTATTCGTATGTGTTTGTCTTTATTGTCTATTAAATTACTCAACCAAAATGGCATTTCATTTTTGTTCTATATAACACATTGTCACCTATAATTATGATTTTTTTCAATTATGAATGAGGGTGTCATTTGTTGCAGAAACCACTTGCTATCAGTTGAACTTTGTTCTCTTTACAGAAATTTCGCACATTTGTTTAGATGTCCACAGACTAACGTATATTAAATTAAACTAATCACAGACTATTATACCAAAAATATTTTATGCATAATGGTTATTTTTATATAAATTTCTATTAAGTATATAATAATAAATTATATTAAGGTCCTTCTTTGAATATAGTAAAATTGGTAAACAAGGGTTTTCTCCATCCTATCTATTTAAATAATAATAATAATTTGTTAAAGGTATTCGTGAAGCGGCGTTCCTGTACGCCTTAACAGCTGCTGGAGTGGCCCACGCTATAGCGCGAGCTTGCGCGCAAGGCCGTCTCTTGTCGTGCGGCTGCGACCCTCTCGGCTACCGCGCCTCGCATGATCCCAGGGGACGAGCGAAGGCCAACAAGTGGGAGTGGAGTGGGTGCTCCCATAACCTAGGATACGGGATAGAGTTTTCCAAGAAGTTTCTCGACGTCAGGGAACAGGTTGACGATCTTCAGTCGAAAATTAATGTTCATAACAACAACGCTGGAAGATCGGTGAGTTAAAGTACTGCAAAAAAAACTTTGTTCTTACGTTTGAGCACAAACATTGACTACACTCCCGGTAATATGTATGACTCCCTACTGTTTAAGGATAGTCCATTTTTACAAATTTATAAAAAATATACTCTTGTTCATCCGTGAGGAAGCAAGATTGTTAGGGCGAGCCGTAACAAGTTTTTAATTTAAAAATCTCTAAGTGAAAAGCAATTAGCGTTTATTATATGTCTTTATTCGTTATATACTTTTTAATTTACTTTTTACCTTAAAAGTCTCTAAGTGTAAAGCAATTAGCGTTTATTATATGTCTTTATTCCTTATATACTTTTTAATTTACTTTTTAAAGTATCTAAAAAAAAAAATATTTGTCAATAACATGTTAACGCCAATGACTTTTAATATGTTGTCATGCTTGTATATACTTCTTAGAAATAAATTGCAGAAACCAATTGAAATCATTTGAGCTAAGTTAGATTGATAAATTAAATTTTACCTATCATATATACTAAAACCTCCAGCCAATGAATTTCGTATTATGTGTAATTGTTTTATTAAAGTGGTATAAAATATTGTTCTTATTGAGTTATGGGTCATATCACTGCAGGCAAAAGTTAAGACCACCTTAATTAAAGTAGGAAAATGAAGTAAAAGTCCAATAAAATATTAAATGTTTAATTAACATGTTTAATCATATAAAAGACCATTCATTGACAAACAATATACTTTAAAAGCGTAAAGAAGTATTAACAGTCCATGCAAAAATGGCTATAACTGATTTTTCATCAAAAAATCCTCCTTTATATATTAAGACTTTTTTCACACGTCTCGGCATACGGGCGATCAATTTGTTAATGTCTGTGATATAATGATCCAAATATATCACAGATATTAACAAATTATAGATATATGTGTCTTGTGATATAATGATCCAAATTTCGCATAAAGTATTCTACATTTCTTCTCGCGAGAGTGGACCACTATTACGGACATTCCTATCAAGCTTTTCCCACAAAATTTCAATGGGATTGAGATCCGGGCTCTGTGGAGGCCAAACCATGTTTTTTAACACCCCTTGTGCCTTTTTCTCTTCTAAATATCCTCAACATAATTTTGAGCTATGCTTTGGATCATTATCTTGTTGGAAAATTAATCCATCTCCAATAAACCGCGACCCGGAAGAAACGGCATTATGTTCTGAAACTTTTGTACAGTTCCTTTTTCAAAATTCCTTCAATTTTAATCAAATAGCCAGTTGCTTGGCTAGAGAAGCAACCCACAACCCGCAAGACCACAATTGAGGCACCACCATGCTTCATTGTTGGGACTACATAATCTGACATCATCTTTTCTTGGGCACTGCGTCGAACGTAAATTGTGTTATATATTGTTCCAAATCTCACATAAAGCATTCCACATTTCTTCTCGCGAGGAACGTTTGAACCGAATAGTTCAAACTTGGATTCATCGGCCCAAAGCACTTTTTTAAAATCTTCTTCCCTCCAATCTCGATGGGCAAGAGCCCACTGCATCCGGTTTTTTTTGTTTTGCGGCCTTAGCAAAGATTTTCGAACGGCAACGCGACCATACAACTTCGCATCTCTCAGTCGCAGTTTTACCGTAGTCAATGATAAAGGTTTAACTCGGGTTTTGTTTACTTCAACGCGGATTTCTGGGGCTGTTAAGCGTCTATTTCGCTTGTTGGTAACAACAATGAAATTATCTTCACTAGTGGGAGCTCTCGGCCTTCCCGAGCGTGGACGATCTTGAAAACTGCCTGTCTCCCTGTATCGAGTCATTGTGTCATGAACACAAGTCTTCTATAACTTCAGTTGTGAAGCAATCTCACGTTTGGATTTGCATTAATTATGTAAAACAACGATGGCAGAACGCAGTTAACTGCTAATTTCTCAAGCTTTTACCATTTTATGACGTCTTCACTATAGAAACTACAAGTTTAGACCAATTGAGATTGTTTGTGAACAAACCCAAGTAAACTCGGTTAATAATAAATCAGAAATACGTGTTTTCAGGAGCTAAATAATCCTAAATATTGACCAATACGTAACGAAAGCAAAGTAATTAGTAATGAGGACATTATAAAAATATTATTACGACTCTACCACCTGGCCCTAGCGCAGCGTTTGTCGGTGTTTGAAAACAATAGATGTTTATTGTCTAATAACTTGAAAGTAAACAAAAGAATGACTTCTTTAAATATTTGATACTAACAATAGAATATGCAGATGTTCATTTCTCTTATTTATCCTTTGGGATTTTATTACAATTGATGGACAATTATGCCGTTTATGTACGGTCTTAAACTTTTGGCCGGCAGGGTATATATATATATATATATATATATTTCGATTTAATGCCCTCTTCATATGTTATTCCTGGTGTTTATTTTTCGAATATCGACAGAGATTGGCAAATTACAATATAATTTTACTAGTTTACCACGAATATTTAACTAGAACTCCTTAGACAGTTAAATTCATAAATGATGGTTCAGAAGAAAGCCCTTACCGTGTATTTAACAAACTTAAGAATACTTTTCAATTTTAATCAAAACAATAACTACTTTACAATGAGAAAATAAATAAATTGTACAAGTGCGTACACTCAGTTCCCTTTGATCTACCAAACAAAAATAAAGGGGAAAGCACACTATCAAAAGACACCACTGACAATTGGATGGCTCTTCAATTGACTTTATTAACATGCATAATTTTACCTTCATAACTTAAAGGGTAGAATAGATCTAAAACAGGGAAAACAACTTAACAATATTCATATAACTACCTATTTAGACTTTTGTGTTTAATCTTTTAATTAAAAAAATCTTTAACCAGTCTTTACTTTAAATAATTATAGTGTACAATGTGTTTGTGATCATAAAAAGGACTGGAATTAATATATTCCAAAAATATCAACCTATTAAATTTTATAACCTTAAGCATCTCGATAGTCTGTTAAAAATAATCACAAAAACATTTGAATGGCTTAATCAGACGTACCAAATTACAGGGGAACGGTTCAGTTGTTTTCCTTGACCATAAAACAATGTGACACGTAGTATACCTCTATTTTGACATAACGACCATTATTATTGCTTAGATTGTTAGTGTCCACTTTAATTTGAAACTTAGAGTAATATAAGTCACAGTAAGAGATCTAATTCGAAATGGGTCAGGTTATTCTAGCTATTTCCAAGGAGAAATTATGTAGGTGCCCAAATGGTTCACAGAGGTGTCGGGCGAGGAATGCAACACTTATTTAGTTCGAATTGAAGAGCGGTTTGTGGGCGGGGCCCTTAGTAATCACCAATCTGGGTGGTCCGTTTGACCGTTATGACTATACATGAGCATAAAATATAATACTATATTGCATGAAGCTTGCTTTGTCAGTCTTTATACGTTCAATGTTATATACTTTGTTGAATTATATATATATATATATATATATATATATATATATATATATATATATATATATATATATATATATATGTATATATATATATATTAATAATTTGTATAATCTATAAAACTTGATGTTCAAAGTAAACCAAAGCCCTTAACCGAAATATGATAAAAAATAAAATGGGAACAGATGATATATTTCATTTGTAACTAGGTCTTGGCTTATATTCAATTCAGTGCATAATCCTTTTGCCAAATATTCAGCATAAATAAAACTAAATGATTGAAGTCGTGCCGGTGTTGAAATATTTTTGTATTCATTTAGTTATTCACTTCCCTATTACTTTCTTTGGAACAATCTATTTGAATTGTATTGGTAAAAATTTTCAATTGCAATTTGTTACAATTTGTTAAATTAATTCCATTTTTATTTGGATTATAGTTAAAAAAAACAATTGGATAAATCACATTGCAAATAAATTATATTTACAATAACGGACTGAAGCATGTATCATTCCAAGACAAAGAGTTTTAAAATAAATACTCAGTGTACAGGTTTCCAAGACGGTGCTCTTGTCAAATAAATATGTCAGAACCACTGATTTGTTATTGTCCAATAAGTAATGCTGCACCGACACCGACAAACTAACCGACAGCTAAGCCAAAATACCGGACCTACCGTACGGGATTACTTCTAATAATTTAATAGGCCTCTTCCGTCTAATAATAAACATGTCAAGTCGAAGTTAAATACAACAAAACAATATTATATCTGCTTCACTTTAAATTTAAGTTCAATCGAAACCCGTCTCTAATATCAACTTGCTAAGCCAAAATATATTCGTAGCCCATATCAAAATGAACTTGCCTTAGAATATAATATTAGTATCCGTTACCAAATCTGACATTAAAGCGGCATACCACGTCTCGTGCTTACTTATTAGTGGGATTTACGATTAATACAATTTTATTTACGTCCTTACATTTTTTTTATAATACAAACACGACGTGTAGCTACAAATTATTTAATTTGTATTTCGTTTATATTAGTTAATTATGTAGTGGAAGTCGGGTGTTTAATTTTAAAATTAACTATGTACCTACCGATTGCTAGTAAGGTTAATGGTGGTTTAATTTAACACACTTCATTTTATCCTATTGGTTGATTAAAGACAGTATGGTGTTAGTACTTATAATGAAATATTAAAGATTGCCTATTTTACGGAGAGTTTTGCATTCAAATAAATACATTATTTTATTGACAACACAAACATCAACTCTACTCACCTTTAAGGTATCTTTGAAGCTACAATGTACGACATCTTGGACCTATACAAGACTTGTACCAATGTGATGTAGCTAAACCTAACCATATCAGAATATAAGTAGAAATTACGGTCGTTTTAAAATGTACGTCGCGATCATGAAATCTGATATTAAAATTCTTGCTTTTAATTGCTCTTAGCATTAATTTTATTATAAAATTTTCAGCAATAAAATGTCGTTCGTGAAATGTAGCTGCGTTTCTTAATATGTTGTAATAAATGTTCAAATCGTTAATCTACTTCCCTACATTTATTTCACTAATCAAATAATTTATTCATAACTTTAATACAAAATTAACCCATATCCAGAGTCATATTTTGTAAACAAAGAGTGGCTTACAAAATCGATAAGCATAAATTATTCCTATTGCTATAACGATTATTCTAATTCCTAATAACATCTAATAATAATAAAATAAATGCACTCAATTAGTCACCAGTGAGCTTTAATGCAGTAGCGATCGTGAAATATGCGAAATAGCTTTTTAATTCTTACATAACTCACTATTAACACATAGTTTAATTTGACATTTTACGAGCTTAATGCCTGTGGTCGTAATAAAACTTAAAACTAATGATTCACATTACATTGTTGCTTTTACGAGGCTACACGTTGTTTACTGCTTTCTTAGGTTATCGCTAAAGTACGACGCCCTGACGGAAAGCGGATGGAGTCCCGATGGAAATATTAAAAGAAGATGGTCCAGGTGTGAGTAGGGTAACAGTTAATTTCGCATTTAGTGGAATTACAACCATAATACGCTCAAAAACGTTCTAGTACGAATAGGTCGACTTATCCATGTAAGGCCACGCTTTCAGATGATATAAGCGTAAAATCAAGCAGCATTTACTGCGTCTTGATTATTCTTTTGGCTGGATTCTGGGTTGCTTGCTGGTTGAGTCACCTTCATTTCCATTCCATTTTCCTTTACTACCATGAGCATTATGAGAACTTTGATTTCAAAGTCATAAAAGATAAATTTTCTTTAACGTGCATAAGAATTGTGTTTTATTATAATATATGTTACACACAAATTAAATAAATTTAAATGAAATATAAAAAAAAATAATGTGCACTAGAATTTGTTAAAATCAGTGTGTACAGTGGATCTTCAATATACAGAACATATTCTTTCCTGTTTTAAATTTTATCCCAAGTCATTTACTAAAAGTAATGGTCCGAATATAAAAATTACGAGTAACTAAAATCATATTGCATAATTCAAGCTATCATCTGTTATTAGCTATGTTAATAATATAAAAAATTTTATGCATTCACAAATAATGCTGACATTGTATTATCTTTTGAATAATCAGTAACTAAAACAATCTTCATAAATTTATAAAACCCAATCCCTATTTTTATTAGAAAAAAAAAAACACAATTCAAGCTATCATCTGTTATTAGCTATGTTTATAATATGATTAGTAAAATTCCGAAAAGTTATTAAAAATTTTATGCATTCACAAATACTGGTGACATTCTCTTTTCTTTTGAATAATCAGTAATCTTCATAATTTTAAAAAACAATCCTTATTATTATTGGAAAAAAGAAAAAACAAAATTAAATTACATACACACGATTTAATCTGTTTGTTTGGGGATAAGTTTTTTTTCTCTAATAGTTTTATTTGTTGTTTTGTGTAACATGTATTGCTCAAAGTAAAATAAAACGCACTTATTTGCAAAAACGAATGGTTTTGGTCTGGTCATTACATACCTCACATCTGTAACAACTAGAGGTCGAGTCTTGGCCGCTCCAGGACTGCATTTGCCAAACGTAGTATTATACCACTGGAAGCTATATGGGACTAAGCAGAACTAACTAACACATATGGGATGAAGCAGATGATCCTTACACCGACCAAACCTGTGTTCCACTATATGCCCCCGCAAAACCTGCGGTGAAGATATTTTTTTTAACTATCGATCGAGCATAGCCAACCCCATAAAGATTAATGCCCTTTAAACGGGCAACATATGTTATCTTAACCAATTTTGGTTTTCGTTCCATTTAACCGATATTCTATTTTTCCAACATTTCTGTCATTAAGTCAAATATGCTAGGCCCTATGAGCTCCGCCTATGAACGTTCTATACTGACTGACAGACACTAAATAAATTCCACGTTACAGTTCTTTTCACGCTTAGATGCATGCTGGATTTACAGCCTGAAGATAAAAAGCCTCTTGCATTTTTATGAAACATACCAATCATTCCGATTACGATACGGTGGAATACAGAGCCAATGTAAAATAGTGGCGGCATACATGGTGGTCCGAGACCGCACACTTGACCATTGTTCCGGCGGCGTTCTACCATTTTGTTTTGTAGGCACATAATTAACAGCCGCCCAGTGAGATCTCTGTTAGACACGCTCTCTTGTAATAACCCCCGCGATGATATTTTTATTAATGTCAAAATAAATTCGACCGCCTTCACACTGCTGCGTAACAAATTTAATGGAATACTTTCAACATTTGAAATAGTTTTCAACGGTGATTCGTATTTCTGAAATTTTACAAATTGAATAACTTAATTGTTAAAGCTTATGAACGATTATGTCAATTAGGTTATGAAAGTAGAAATAAAGAAGAATCGGTTATTAAAATAAATATATGCAAAAATCACTAGCCAGATAAGAAATAATAAATTTTTAATCACATTATAACTACAATGGAAAAGCAGAATACGATTAAATTACACTACGGTGTGATAGTAAACCTCTATCCTCATCGGGACCATAAAAGATCTCCCATCTCGACCCACACAAGAAATTAGGTACCGCATTAGAGCCGAGGTGATAATTACGTTACAAAAAAATCGATTCGATGAGTTAATATTTTGTTATGCCCAGATGACTGTCCGATATCGATTTATGTATCATTGCTTTATGCTATTTCTTTTTTTTTATCTCGATTACATCAGACCTATTGATATGTATGTACACAAATATAATATTTCATTCGTAAATTCCATACCTAGTCATTCTCTACTGTGTATAAAGCTTCTCCGTGTGCGGTTTAACTAATAGTTAATTTGTACGTTGGATTAGACACGGCCATCTTAAACCTATTAGGGTTAGTCAATTCACTTTAATAGTCGGCGAGATTATGATGTGATTCACGATGGCAAAGCTAAAGGGTAATCCACACTCGTTAATTGGTAATAGATGCAAACATTGGTTTTATTAAATCTGACCTCATTTATATGTGTATATATATATTATTTATATGTCATATATATATATATATATATATATATATATATGTATATATATATATATATATATATATATATATGTATATATATATATCTACATCAGTGTATATAAATGGTAGTAGATGCTTTAGTCAACGAATGTATATAAATGATAGATTTTCGGTTTTCTGGTCTGGGTGTGTTCAAGGAAAGAACGAATGTGGTGATAGAGCTGGTCTATATTATATCCCGCACAGTTGGGATCATCACTAAAAATAACCAGAAAATATATCCAAGGTCGAAACCGATAAAAATGACATGAAAGGCTGAGCTAATAATAATGATGTGTGAGAGATATACTATATGCGCCAGTTTGAGTCCATCCCTTATGGAATTTACTGCAAACGTTATTGAATGAATATATGTGTATATGCTTATATATGTGTGTTTTAATATATTTTTTAATAACTACTTTATTGCTACATCTATCACAATATTTCACCACAATTTAGATTGACTGATAGAGAATGCAGCTTTTGTTTAGATTCATGCAAGAAAGAATAAATTAAAAAAATAAAAATAAATATTCATAAAATAAAATAACCTTAATAAGTATAGAAGATCAAAAGCAAAAAATATATTCAGATGGAATTTAATGTCGACCTTATAACAAACAAGAGAATTGGGTGTTTATTCCAAAATATTAAAACAATCTGAATGGTATTCGTGTCAACTCATTCAAAGCAATATGTCTTGACTACAATTTATGTTTTAATACGACTGAAATAATCAGTGCATAAATATAAATTTAATTCCTAATACTATATGAGGAAAAAACCAAAATTAAGTAGGTATAGCATCGCGTTTGACCCGAGTCTGCAATATATCTTCATTAAATTTAAATAAGTCGTAAATGTAGCTAAATGTATTCTTAATTATGAATATAATTTTGTTTGTTTTCCGAATAAATGCTGTTTAACATAAATATGTCTATATTATTAATGCATTAAAACAGTATAGTGACGTAATTTTCTAATTGATACCAAAATAAAAAAAAAGTTTTTATACAATATATAAAACTAAATTATTACATATTGTGTACGGAACTTTACAATGTAGCCAATCTCAAACAATCATTTAGTTTAAAATATGAAGATATTTACAATACCATTAAAATCTACTAGCCATATTTTTTCTCCAATTAGATTCATGTTATATAACTTCACTAATTGTTCACGTTTTAATTTGCATAGTTTAAAATATAGTTTTAAATAAATGGACTATAAAATCATAGGTGAATTATTTTATTCTTAGCTATAAAACATTAATAAAAGATGTTAAAAAAAAGTAAAGTATCAGATTATATATATATATATATATATATATATATATATATATATATATATATATATATATATATATATATATATATATACTGTATATATATACAGTTGGGCATATGCCTTCTCTCTTTGATTGATGACGCGATTCCGCTGTAAATTGGTGGACTTCGTGTCTTAGAAATATTTTTAGATGAGGTTTAACGCAGACGATATGCTGGCAACCGTTTATAAGTTTATGGTTTATTAGTATATATATATATATATATATATATATATATATATACATATATATAGCCGAAATATAATATAAAAATAAATTAGTATATATATATATATAATAAGTATATATATAGAACACTATATTTCTTAAGTACTTAATAGTATATACAATTATAATAATTAGTAATTAAATAGAGATACAAACAAGTGGCTTCCTAACCACTGTCGGACTTTTATTGTTTGGTTTTTTAAGTATAGCGTAGTAAGGCTCTCCCTGACGTTTCTATGTTGTTTGACTTGACCTGCACTTGACTTTATCAATCTGTTACTGTGGTAACAAATGCCGCTCCGGCGATGACGCTCTCGGACAGTAAACCGATTAACAAAACAAAAAAACGAATTAATTTGAAGGGATGAATATCATATTACTAGTCGGTGGTGGAGGGATGTAATGCAGTCATGAAAATTAACGTTTAGTTCGCCTGATGGTATTTTTTATTTCTATAGTAGTAAAGGTGATAGTATAGTTATAAGGGTGCAAAAAAAAGATTACTTGTGTTGCTTTTCTGTGAACGCCCTTCGCTGATCGAACCAACTCATGTTTGCAATATGAAAGTAGCTACAGCATGACTGTAATATATGTAAGGTTTACGAACAATATACAGTTTAACCACGAATATGCATTCATACAGAACATTGGACTTCTATGTTGATATATATGTGAATCTATAGACTAGAATAGAATGCCATTGAGTTTAGTTTAAGAATCCTATCACCTATCATGCGAAACACAGTAAATTAATGCTATTTTGACGAAGAGTTGACTTTTTATGCATAAATTCGTCATCTACCTACAATTAACTGTAAAAAGATAAACGTACCACGTAAAAATGATTCTGAGTAAACTTTACAATTTCATATTTCTACCTACCCGACAACGCATGTCGCTGACGAGGAGTCACCGATAACTAAGTTCCATACGAAACACAGCAACGTTATGCTGCTATTTCATGCCGATATTCTTTGAGGGCGTGGTTCTTCCAGAGTCGAGCTGACCCATTCAAGCTTTATTTAAACACAAACTACGGCGTGGATCTACGAGTAGCACGTAGTAGTTTTGAGAAAGTGGGAAATAACCAATAATGATATCATGCATAGATTTGTACTTTTGTTTGTGTAACTTCTGTTTGATTGTATAAATAGCCACATTAGCCTCTCCCTATTTATATTTCATAAACTTCAATAGTTTATACTATCGCAAACTGTTCTTAATAAATAATGGGTAGACACGACGCGTAAGGCCACTGTATTCGTTTAATAGCAATTTTATTATAATGCCAACCTCCAGACAAAGTCACCTCCACAGTTATTTATAATAATCTCACGCCACCTAAGATTACATGCTTGAAGCTAGTTTTAATTGGGCCTTTGTAGATAATTACAGGTTCTGTACGAATGTATTATTACGTCTAAGTTTAGCTACCGCAACGATGTTTGTTCCCTAATGACATCATGTTTAGTCTGGAGTCTTGAAGAAGGCACGTTAACGCGTCTATCATTAGTTTGAAAAATATACAAATCTTTCTACATTATAAGTGCTTCAATCTAAGGCGTTAGACGAAGACAGATGACAGCTCTATAACGATAAATAGTAAATGTAAAGGCCTCTTCACACACAAACTTTTGCTAATACTTTGGGAACTAAATTATATACTAGGAACCCGGCCAGGCTTTGTCTGTAATTTTCAGTTTACCTAATTGTATAGGTCACGAATATAGTTCTACCCGAAAAAAACTATTAATTCCACTCTCTCTCTCTCTTAACAAAGGTATATCTTATACATTTATACAAAATAAAAATAATACATACATATACATATCTTTTGAATATCGGTCTAACTATATGTGAAAACTAGATCATAATTTTTTTTCTTACTTTCCATCTTTCAAAACTCTGTACCTACATTTTATTACAACTTTAATGTTTATATGACTACAAAACATTAGATATTAGGTAATTATTTAAATAACTTTTACGTATATTAGTTAGATAAAATAGTTTTTAATATATTTTTTAATACTTAAATATATTCCACAAATATACAATTATAAATGATACATTCGTAACAGAATTATGGTATCGCGAAATTCTGTAAATAGCGCCACCGATCTACCCATTGTGAGCGTTGCGTGGTCAGAACGGACCCGCGACCGGGGCTCAAGGGCCCACATTAGCCCGCCGTATTTCACGAGCCGCCCGCCGAGGTGAGAACATAATAAGCGGTTCGAGACCATTTTTAATATTCCAGCTTCATTACGACGTATTACAAACGTCTTGGGTGGCGAATTCTATCGCGGACGCTCTTAATACTACGTTATTAAAGCCGAGAGGTATCGGGGGCGTTCCAAAACGCCGATTTATTTGAATTTTTGCTCCGACTCAATTTGGGAAATTGTTTCGCCAGCGGCGCTCGCGAAATTAAGACGTCAGAGTGATTGCTCTGAGGCGTTTAATTATGTAAATGTTATGAGCTAGCTGCGGTGGGTGGCGTAATCTCGTAATTGTAGCAAAGATGCGGTCACGTATGAGGACAATCCGGCTTTGTGATTTCGTTCGGCCGCTTTGAAAAGTGTCTGATTTAAAAAGGTTTTAAAGTTTGTATCGATGTTGTCATAATTTCATTTAAGTTGCATTTTCATGCAAGTCGAATTTGCTGTGTAATTTATTTTGTATTTTTATTATTGTTCAGTGCATAAGAATTTATTTTATGTTGCTTACCGTGGCAAACTGTATTTAAAAAAAAATTATATGTTTTTACTCATACGAATGATTTCAATTAAAAAGGTTAAAGGATAAATTATATCGATTTTTAGTAAAGTTTCTTATGCTGCTACATTATGGTATAACCCACGATTTAGTTCGTTTAAATATATATATATATATATATATATATATATATATATATATATATATATATATATATATATATATACATATATATATATATATATATATATAATAAATCACATATTAATGTATATTATACGCACAATATACCCCTGAAGAGAAGCAGCTGTCATATTTTGATTTTCTCTCATTCCAAAATGCTAAAAGAATTATCATCCAATTCCAAACAGGCATTTTGTAATATAAAGCACGGTGCATCGCATTTAAGCTCAAACTATTTAACTAATTTTAAAACTATAATTACGCATACAGCTCGCGTAATTATTTATAATTATAGTTTGAACCTAACGCCATACCAATAGTTTATAGAGACATGCTCTTTTAAACATGTTAAAGATCTAATATTACTTATTAATCACATATAACATTATAAGTTAATCACAGTTTAATATGATTTCTTCAGTACATATAACTCGATTTCAATGAAATTTAGTGGCATCTCACAGTGCACTTTGTTTCTAGTTGCAGCATGAATGGGTTGGCTTGACCGGGAAAGGACCTCGCACTCACAGCATACTAGCGTAAAATAGCAGTATAATGCTGCTGTGTTACGTCTGAGGAGTGTAAGGATCCGGAGACACTTCTTACTGGTGACGAGGCAATCGATCTTAGTCCTCAGGTGCGACTGCATATCTAGATTAAGATACCTTATTGTGGATGAACGTTGATGTCATGGACAGCAAGAATTATTTACCATCAGTTCACGTTACTCTAGCGTATTCACAATTTGTTATCGGTTTATATAATTTAATTGTGTCTGATACTGTAAGTAGAAGTACAAATTGAAATCCTTTTACCCTCACCCTACTTCAAAGCTCTGTTGAGGATAATAGCCTTATCCTTTTGCCAAATTTATTCAATTTATGTTGTTATGTACGCGATGAGATAACGGAAAAGAAATACATATTTCTGTACATTTGTTGTTTGCAGATTCTTTCATCGCATATGGAAGTCCGTTGCAAATGTCACGGTCTTTCTGGGAGCTGTCAATTGCGGACATGTTGGCGAGCGACGCCCGACTTTCGAGCCGTAGCTTCAACCATCAAAAGGCAGTACCGTAAGGTAAGGCTTGATTAGTGAATTAACTTTTAATTTTTATTGAAAAAATCCTATTTAAATACATAATTTATTTTACAACTGACTATCGATCATTGTGGGGACTCCATGATACACTCTGATCTGGGGTCATCTACAACTGCACAATATTTATTATAGTGCTAAGTCTAATTCAGCCAGATTCGGATTCAAATCGTAGACAAAAGAAAACTGCAACACACCTCGACATGTTTTTTGAATAAGATTGCAAGACACCCACATGGCATAAAGTCAGAGCACATGGTTGCTGAATCGCATAACAAAATTAAAGATTTGAGCATATGCTTTAGATATAGTATATATGTTCCTGATAATTCTTTTCTATTGCCCCTTTTGGATTATATAGCACTACCGAAGAGCAAGTAAGACTCTGTATTTGCGCGTATTCTTACATTACTATAATATATCATGATCAAGTAAAATGTTAGAATAACTACAAGAAGAAATCGTCGCAGATGAATACGATCAGGAAAAACAACGTCATGATATAATGCATGAATATTGGATGTGGCAGAAATTCTAATAATTTTCACACAATACCAGTGTTAAATAGCAGCATAATGCTGCTGTGTTTCGTCTGGTGATTGCAAGGATCCGGAGACCTTTGTTAATGGTGACGAGGCATTCCATCTCAGTCCTCAAGGGTGACAACGCATTTGCATTATGATTCCTTCTCAAGGATGAATGTAGATATCATGGTCCGCAGGAATCACTTGCCATCACGTGAACTGCGTACTCTCAATGTAATAAAAAAAATAGTTATGTAGTAAATACTGTGACCACTAAGAAACATTATTGCCATATAAAAGTTGTTCATAAGGCGCTGTTGGTGGCGCAAGAAGAGCTTAACAACGGAATGTCGGTGCTGAGAGGAAGACCTCGAGGAAAGAGGCGAAGCCGAGCAAAACCAGCGCCGAAAACAAGTCTGCTATTTTTTGAAAAGTAAGTACAAACGTAAATTGCGAGGATAACTTCAGTAATCAAAATTTGTTCACAGAAATAACAAAGTTGTTAAAAGACAACGAGTCTGTTTATGGAAACACTCGGAGTACTTCAATATATACTGCATAGCAATTGTCATCTGGTTACCGCAATATATTTCTATTCCATATGATGTTTATCTTTAGTATCAAGAAAATTTCAGTTTTCGGAATTAAAATAACCACAAAATAATAATAAAAAGTTACTGCTACTTTATATCTAAAGTACTACTTAAAATAAAATAACCAGTTAAGTGCAATTTGATTCTTTTATAACAATAAGGATGGCAAACAGTTCACCTGATGGGAAGTGATGACTTAACAAAAAAAAATTCATGCACATGCGCTGAAACTTTCAAGCTTCCGAGTTACTACAAACTTATATCATCTTACAAATAAATATTATTATTATTATTATTACGTTCTTGTGGAATTTTTGTTTCGTTGTTTATCCTATGCAACACAAAATAACAAATTATACATTTTTGTTCAACTATTCATTGACACCGTACATTATATATCCTTCAATATTTTGTTTACTTTTTATTTTTATAATTAAATATATTCAATAAGCAATAACTGCAATACACTCATCAAAGTTTCAAGATGTACATGCTTTTAAAATGATTTACAATGCGTAAGAAGATTCTGTCGGGTTTCTCACAACATCTCACTTTGCCACTTTAGTTTTATACTCATTGGCAATTTTATCGCATATATTGTTAAAGTATTAAAAAGCAAATTACAACATCTATATAATCCATGCTATATTTTTAAACATTTAGATCGCCCAGTTTCTGCGAACCTGATCCTAGAATGGACTCCACGGGAACATCGGGCCGAATTTGCAGGATAGGAAGAACTTCGCGCACCGGATCCTGCGATTTGCTGTGCTGTGGACGTGGTCATGCCCTCATCCGTAGGTCCAGCATCAAGCCCTGTAACTGTACGTTCCATTGGTGTTGCAGAGTCGATTGTGAGAAATGTCATGATGATAAATGGGTCGCAATGTGCAAATAGATTTTTTGTGATATATTTCTTATGTTGTTTTAGGAAACCGCGTACATTAAGTAAAAACTAGTTGTGATATAAACACTTATTTTATTTATATATAGAACTTTATATACTTACATAACAAAACATGTAAAAACATAACAACACAAACAAACAACAACACAAAGTATGTGTTTTTATAAGAATACTAGCAATGGCATAAGCATTACCAACATTCCCATCAACTAAGATGAAATGCTTGGGCAAGGAGATTGTTCAAAATAATAGTCAAATGGTAGATTCGAAACAATGAAGTTTCACAGTAAGACTAGTTTTTACCCGCGGCTTCTTCTACGTAGTGTTCTTTATCTATTATACATATCTGTGCTTTAGCGCACCAATGTATAAGTCTAATTAATGATGAAAGTATAATTGAAGAAAGTGAACTATCAAGACAACGTTATTCCAGTTTTTACGCAAATTTTGTATGAACAGATGATCTGTGTGAGGTTCTGTATATTTCTTGTTGTAAAAGTTAATAAACACTTAAATATAAATAATAAAACTTTCGATTGTTTTTAGAATATGTATTCTCCTTTGAATCATTCCACTACGTATGTAACGCTATTTCGTAAAATAAATTTAGTTAAAAGATCAACATGAAAATGTTTAGGTATTTAATCTTAGGTACATAACTTTTGTTTTTTAGATATAGAAACAGGTTGTTAATATGTTGTAGATGAGTTATGTTTAGTTTACGACGTATATTATTTTAATCGTCAAACATTAAATAATAAAATTTAGGTTCTCTATAAACCAAAACAACAAACTGTGTTAGTTAGCTTTTATCTTTATGCGATCAAAACGAACGTGAAGTATTTATGAACTACAACGATATTTATGAAATAATTTAATAATTACATTACAAAGTTAAATGAAAAAGGCTTTTACCAATTTGTATTTCCATAACGCGACGGTTGAAATAAGACAATAAATCCAGGAAATAACCTCGTTTTCGCTGAAATAATAACAGCAGCTGCTGCGGTTCGAATGGTGTAGTAAAAAGCCGGATGCCGGATTACTGATGCAGTGATATTTATTCCTATTCCGAGTCTAGGAGTACTGCGTTCTCATTTCTTACCTGAATATAAAAAAAACATGCACGCATTCACACATACACAGGCACACATCACACACAATACACACACCAAACACTGACCCAAATT
The DNA here is from genome assembly GCA_029286865.1 of Teinopalpus imperialis. Classification (NCBI taxonomy): domain Eukaryota; kingdom Metazoa; phylum Arthropoda; class Insecta; order Lepidoptera; family Papilionidae; genus Teinopalpus; species Teinopalpus imperialis. Next base: position 2,255,536 of record JAGSMU010000012.1, read on the forward strand.
AATTTCAGGAATTGGAAATATGACGATTGCTATTCCTTTTTATGTATGTAAACATTATTTAACTGCTAATTAATTATAACTATTGTGTTTATTTACTATTAATTTTTATTTTTATAAAAGTCCCCCATAAATAGTTGTTAACTTGCAATTCAGGGTCCTAAGATACAAGCTTGGCTTCGTTCAAGAGCCGCGATTGTTTGGCTAAATTCCAGCCGTTAAATTTAACCATCATACATCTCGACAGAATTTGAAATTTCACCCTCACCATCTTAACGGCTGGCAATCCGTGTGCTTTGTACGTAGTTTTATACCGCGTACAATATTGTTTTAAACAAACAGAAACAGCTGTCGCCAGTATTATTTTCAAACCAATACGACTAAGAGATCTTCTTTCTAGAGCTTACTCCGTTGCTAAAAGCCATCCACGCACTTGCAACTCATTCCCTTCCCTCCTAGTGTTGTGGAGGTTCGTTGTTCGTGGACGGTCGTTATTACTTACCATCAGGATGTACACGAATTACTTTGTTAACGCTGGTGTTCTGTGGGGATTTGGTACTTTCAGACCGACCCATTTATACTGCAGCTGAAAACTGTAACGTCACTCTTTCATTATAGAAAATATTCTTTCAGTTCAATGTCGTCGTGACCCCTGCTTATCGTTCTTTACTTCTAGATATAAAGTACAAACACCACATTTTCGATTATTGTAAGACATGTTTAATTAAATTCCAATTCTACAATCACGGATTAGTTTGTATGTACATATTTGGAGATAGAATAGCTTTACAATTTACAAACGGTCAGTATTTGTTTTTTTTTCAACATTTGATTTCGAAATTTTAAATATATAATCGTAATCACCCAAACATCGATTATTATAGGCACCAATAATTAAACTACAACCCCAGGCAGATACGCATGACTTTGCCCATTTTCAAATAAGTAACTATAGCTTTACCAATAATTGTTAACGATCAGTATTACTTTTTTTTTGTATTACTCGATTACTGAAATTGTAAATAGGAATTTGATATATTCTCGGTACTGTTATATTTATTTATGATTATATGTATTATTTATTGTAGTTTAAGATTACTTTGTACTGATAAAAATTATATATTAAAGAAATAAAATAAATAATTAAACAGGCTATTTATTTCTGACCCCTGCAAATGTTATCTATGAATTATTTGCGACTGAACAAGATAAAGTCACGGTCGCCAAACGGAACCGGGTAGTTCATGGCAGATCAAACCTGATGGGTTGCCATCCAAATAGCTCCTAAGAGCTTAAGCTTAAGGTTAGAGTTGATTGGCTGTATCATCATTATATCAAGGTATGAACATCATAATATGATGTTTATACCTTGTGTTTGATTGAATAATTTAATTTGACGTGCAATTACACCAATAATCAAATCAATCAAAAATGCAATCCACGACTCACTCGATAACTAGCTACATTCGTTTAAAGCAAATATAATAAAATATTCTATTCAAAGAAAAAAAGTAAACAATAATGTCTACCATTGTAAAGTGTTTCATAAAAAAGACCCTTCAACGTCAAAGATCTCAAAAGTGGGCCTACTTTCAGAGGCGACAACTCAATGGACTTTCGACGCAATTATCCTATTATTTCCGGTTAATTTGTCCTCTCAGTTCAAGAGCCTTTATTGTACTGGACCGATGTGTTGTTGATACAATATTATACATAGACACTTATGGTGATCTATCTTGTAGACTACACCTTTTGCTTTGATCTTTACAAATTTAACACTTATCTCATTAGTTATAAGGGCGAAAGTAGCGTATTAATATTCAGGATTTACTTCCATGTTCCAAATATCAATTTGAGAACAAAATGTGTCTGTTCTTATTATCTTATCTTATATACTCTTTCAAAGACTTTGTATATGTAATGGGAATTCGTCTATTTAAGTAATAAAGGTATTTGGTAAAAATAAAATAGACAAATATTTTCTGACAGCCGTGGAAATTAGAGCTAATCAAAATCACTTGTTATTGGTAGCTATAATTAATTGGTTTGAGGATAAACTGTTTAATTAGCAATATTTGAAAAATAAACGAAATTGTTAAGGTATAGAATTTTAGGTTGCATTGGATCCGTGTGTTAAGTTCCTTTGATTCAAAATTATTTACAAAAATGTATTTTTTAATGAAATCCACAGTACACTTTATACATTAAATGTTATATTCATATTAAATAAATGCAACGACTACTTCTTACGAGTCAGCATATATATATATATATCTTTTTTTTATTTTAATAACAGTGTTATACGAATTTCTCACATTTTTAAGCTATACAATAGAATTAAATATAAGAAATAGAATAATATAAAATGCCAGCACATTTACTCCAAAAACTGTAAAGGGAGACAAAAGTAAAATATTTACATTATGTGTAAAGGTGGGCTACCGATGTTATAATACTGTATTGGGTATTGACTATATCGCGAGTAAAAGCCAATACAGTCTATTCTTTAACTGTTCGCACTGTTTATGGTGGCATTAGTCAAGCCGCAGGAAAGTCGTCTCTGATTGTATAGCCATATACGCCGCAAATTACTCTGGAAATAGATGCCTCATTGTACAAGGCCCAAGATCCCGCGGTAGGGCCGAGAAACGCTGGCTGGACGTCGTGAAAGCGGACAAAGTGGAGAACACAGTCTCCACGATCTACAGAGAATCAACATCTCACGAAAGAAGATGCCAAGTACTGCGCAAAGTGGAGAAGACTCCGTCAGAAAATGGACCCTGGTAGGTCCAGAAATCACTAGCCAGAAGAAGAAGACTGTTTATGCATTATTATATATAACATAATATATGCATTACCTATACTTCGACGTTCTGCGCACTGCGCAAAAGATTGTAGGCGCTAGTATTAAATTTTTAAAATAGATTACCTAGGGTTACTCCTAATCTTAAAACTGGTCAAAAATTATATCAAATATACAAAACTAAACCGTTACTTCCAATCCATTCACAAATAAAAGCGATACATTTACTTTTACAATGTCAGTTTAACGGTATAACTGATTTCTGAAGTGGCGAAAGAATAGAATGTTTGCATTGTCCTGTCGATGTATTGATGTTTCGTATGTTAGAGTTACGCACGCATGATGGAGTAGGTCTTCGTGACGGATCGCTTTAGCAGATTTTCTTTGAAAAGCGTCCGATTACCGTTCCATGTAATTCTTTAAAACCTTTCGTCATGGTATTCTAAGGTTCTGTATTCTTACAAAGCTTCTGACGGAAGTCCGAAATAATGTTATTTAACATGTGTTGGACAACTAAGGTCGTCTACGTCAGTTTATAATGAAAAATTCAACTCTTGTGTGAATGCCTTTTAGATAGTAACAATACGATGGTACCAAAGTTAGCGAAAACTATATCCAAAACTAAAGATCAATATTTAAACAACTCTGCTCTGATTTCTTTATTTATCAATCAATTAATTTTGCTAAAAAAGTGTTCATATTACTTTTATTTATTAATATTCTTGACATCCATGGTACAGTGTGCATATTTGTATTTCGACTGCCAATAAGTCTTAGTATTGTACTAATGGGCATTGTTGTATATATATATATATATATATATATATATATATATATAAGTAAATATTCATCTCTATTATATACAAAAACGAAGCAACATATTAATACAAAAATCGTTTTTCTTAGTATTGTAACACTGATTATATAAATTATAAAAATCAGTAAGTAAATTTACTTTAAAATATTAATAACAACAATAACTAACATAATGAAAATCTTGCAACAAAAGAATCTTGATGCCACGTTTAATTAATCTTATCCAAAATAAACGTTACCTAAGGCAGGCGACAAGGTCGGAAGGAATTACGTTATAATTCAGTTACGAAGGATCAACGGTGCGGTCTTAATACGGCGAAGCCCTGCCACTTGTTAGGTATCTCATCATACCGTCCACGGCCACTTGCCTGGAACTCTTTAGTCTCACCGAAGCAGCAGACGGTAAGTGATCATATCACTATTTATAAATAAAATATATTAGGAAATAATATTGATATCGCAGTGTACTAAATAATGCAAGTGAACTCATTGTTTATAGCAAGCAATAATTTTAAAAAGTAATTATTTTTAATTTGCTAGTTATTATTAGCTTTTCATTATTCCATCAAATCAAAAGAGTTATAAGTCCCTGAACGGTAACGATATTTTTTATTTTCTAATTGAACTCATATTCTATAAATATCGTTATAAATTAATGAGATTAGGTTAAAAATGCGGACATAAAGGTAAACCGTTTTCCCTAAACAGCGTCACTGAGCCCAATTCCACTTCCTACATCCAAATCCTAACAGCACGCAGTTTGTATTGTATATCAATAATAAAATTTTTCGTTTCAGTATTTTAAACATTACCGACCTTATGAACAACACGTAAAAATGAGGGACGGTTTAAATATAAATTCACTTCCAAGTCCAATAGGAAGATATAAACTTATTAAGAAACTTGGTTCTGGCATCTTTGGTGAAGTCTTCAAAGCAACCGATGCACAGGCGGCAGACAAAGCTGTAGCAATCAAAATCCAAATCCACTTCGAAGATGATGACGCTCATATCCACGAAGAATATAAAATTTTAAGGGACCTTACCAATCATCCTAATATTATAGATTTTTATGGCGTGTTCTGTGAGAAATCTGAATCTCTGAGAAAAATATGGTTTATACTAGAGGTATGACATAAAAACTTAATTTTAAACAATATTTCTTTAAGAGTCTTCTAGGGTCAAGTAAGACTGACCAATAACTAAGTAGAAAAAGCTGGTATGTCATAAATGTATCTTTTGGATATCTTACTATATTATTATTTTATAAATATAATTTACATATCTTGGACATGCATGGCATGGACGTTATATAAGCCGAGGCGTAAACTAAACATAAGTTCATGATATTCAGTCTAGGTGTTTAGTAATATTACATTTACTTTAAAACCGCAGTTTATACATTACGCGTCAGCCGATAAGCTTTTAACTGGATGACATGTAATGTCGATGCGTGTGTTGGTGCTTATTACTTATTTTTACCCTACTATCTGTATACAATCCAGTCAGTATATAACATATTTTGTTTTCTAGTTATGCGATTGCGGATCAGTCATGGACATTGTCAGAAAATTGAAAGCGACCGACAGAAAAATGTCTGAAGAACACATCGCTTACATCCTCAAATATACGATCAAGGTAAGTCCATATTCGACTGACTATAAACATGTCGTTCGTCACATACAAACCGAGATGGCTGTTTATAAAACAAAGGGCCTGCCAGTCCACCTTTCAACGGCTGAATCAATTGGTGGGTACTTTGAATGCAAACTCAATTGTTCTCGTATCTGCGTCCAAGCGATTTCTTCTCGTTGCGTGACGTCGGATAAAATATTGCCGAGCGAATGTCCACGTACGTTGAAATACTATCTAGGGCCATTACTTAAAATGCACGCCGCTTTATTCGATGTGATTCGCGACGAAACAGTCGAACTTGTCCGGGCGAATGTCGGAGAGCGCCCGACAACACCATGATGGCCCCCCATCGCGGTGCATCGCTCAATTATCGTAAATAATGCTCGCACACACAAGATATACGGACCTCTGCCGCAGTAGCCAACGATCCCTGGGGCCCTATCAAAGCGAATCAGAATCTCCCTTATATCCGTCGTCATAAGGCACTAAATCCTGATAATAAACTAATATTTTACGCTCCAAAGGAATTAGATAAATTTCAATGCATATTATCTTTATGCAAACCACTTGACTCACAATGCCAATGATCCAACCTTCTCGTTTGGTCCATTTTCTATAGATATAAGTATCTATCGATGCTAAATCTCTTGTATTCTGATCGAAGGCTGAATTATGATGCAACTTTATTGAACTCGTGACTCGGATTATGAATAGCTTAACATAAACTATGAAAAGCAACAGTATTGTAATACTTGTAACATTTACAATAACGCAGCACTCCTATCATTTGTATTATGTGTTATATATATATATGAACTAATTATAGCACAAGTATACAATGCAATAAAAAGTTTAAAATAAAAGGAACTACATTATAATTAAACCTCGCAAAATAATCAACTAATGAACGTTAACTACATGAATACTATTTCGATTGGGGCAAAGAGAAAGAATTATAAGAAAAAAGGGACCGGAGTGAAGACAGACGGGCCACGATACGCATGCAAAGTAGCTTACAATACATATCATGGGCGGGGGCCATTTGATTGACGCTGACGTCGCAATCGCGTGCGGTCGCAGAGAGACGGATCGTCCGTCAGGGCGGTCTTCGATCACACCCTATCAACCGAAGTGTCGATACAGCGATTGGTCAAAACACAACGTCGTTAAGCAAAATTAGCATACCTAGATATTTCAGAGGTATATAAAGATTCGATATATTTTTATGAGAAAACTGAGACAAAACCTTTTTTTTTAATTATATTGCTTTTCGTTTTTTATTACATTGTTTTTGGTTTTATTTGGATTTTAACGTACTTAAATTAATATAGTAATAAACTGATGCTGCCTAGCCTAGTTCATAAAGTTGGCATTACATTTTGACGTATATACAATATATAAACCCCTTCACAGTTCAATCTCGCGATCCTGAACTACGCCCTTTTAATATACTCGTATTTTGAGCAATTGACATCTAGTTTTATTGCAGATATCGTCATTCTTAATCACAATCTTAAGAGGGTCAAAGTCATAAGTTTAGGAAGGAATAAAGACTACATATTCATAGAAACTTTTTAAAATGTTAAAATTAACACCATATTAAGCTCTACTTATAAAATTTCATTATTTCTAGGCGGTGGTTTACCTGCACGAAAACAAAATTATGCATAGAAATATAAGAAGCAGTAACATTTTGATTACCAAAGATGGCGAAGTAAAACTAACAGATTTTGCGTTGTCCTGTAAATTAAGCGGAAATGTTGAAAAAACCAGAACAAATATTGGTTCGCCAAGTTGGATGGCACCTGAAGTTGTCGCTATTAGTGATGATGGTTATGATAATAGAATTGATGTCTGGGCTCTGGGTATAACTGCAATTGAAATGGTTGATGGTAAAGCGCCCTTTCAAGATATGCATCCTACAAGGGCCATGTTTCAAATTCTGAGAAATCCCCCACCTGGTGTATGTAAACCATCTATGTCTTCCAATGACATTAATGATTTCATTGCAGAGTATGTACATAATCTTCATTATTTCTAATACAATCTATCAGGTATTTGGAAAATTTTACGTTACCTTTATCATCAAAATTTTACATTGCAGGTGCCTAGAAAAAAATCCTGAACATAGACCCTATATGATGGAATTGGAAGAACATCCATTCATACAATTAGTACCGGAAAATGACTATCATGTTTGTTATTGTTTTACAATTATGTCTTACATTTATATTAATATTGTTAGACAAAAAATACATATGACCTTAATCATTACAGTTATCCACAGAACTAAAGATGCTAGCAGTAGATCTAAATAATACACAAGGGCCGGAGAAAATGCCTGAAAGAATAATTAAAAATGGCCTTTTGACAACCGAAGGCGTTCATGAACAAGAAACAATGCAAGTAGAAGACCTCGCAGCGTTAGATATATTAACTGAAGACAATATTATATCTGAATTATACACTAAATTAGCGAAAGGATCCTTCACTTCTTTCATTGGTGATATATTGTTAATTTTGAATCCTAATATGAACGCGGATATCTATAATGAAAATGTAAGAATTTCAGTCTTATAGAATTTAATAAAATATTTTTTTGTTTCATTATACGCTTGTGTTTTAATTTCAGTATCATAAAAAATACGAATGTAAGTCAAGATCTGATAATGAACCACACATATTTGCCGTTGCTGACAGCGCTTATCAAGATGCACTTCATCACAACGAACCTCAACATATAGTATTTGCCGGTGAAAGTAAATCTGGAAAGACGACAAGTATGATACATGCTCTTTCACATCTAACCCACTTAGGTGCAATGAAAAATAATACGGCTGAAAGGATTCAAAAAGCAAATGGAGTAATACAGGCATGTATTAGTGCAGCAACGCCAGTTAATCCTAATTCAACGAGAGGTATTTTACAAGTTCAGGTTACGTACGGGAGCTCGGGCAAATTAAGCGGAGCTATATTCTGGCTTTATCAACTTGAGAAATGGCGTGTCTCATCTACTGATATGTGAGTATACTGATAATAAATCGAGACTTTATTTACGAGTTATTGTTATTAATGTATTTTTTTTTCTAGGACTCACGCAAACTTTAACCTTCTTTACTATTTTTACGATGCAATGGAAGCTGAAAATAGATTAGCTGATCTATGTTTGGAGAAATATAGAAAACATCGTTATTTACGTATCTTAGAAGAACCGTCTAGAGCTATACCAGGTGTTCGTGAAACTCCGACAGAAAATGCAACAAAATACAAGGAGTTTATTGAAAATTTAAAAGTTCTAGATTGGGAACAAGAGGACATCACATTTTTAGAATCTGTACTAGCTGCAATACTAGTACTCGGAAATGTAAGATTTAAAGATAGCAAAAATGGTACCGCTGAAATAGAAAACCCCGACGAAGCTAAAAAGGTGGCCAAATTGTTGTCTTTAGATGAAGTGAAATTTCTTTGGGCATTACTAAATTATTGTTTAATTGAAAGAGGAACAGCAATTAAAAAGAGACACTCTACTGATGAAGCTAGAGACGCTAGAGACACGCTAGCAAGTGCATTGTACAAGAGACTGATTGATTGGATGATCAACTTGATAAATTCAAAGCTATCTTTTATGCGATCTGTATTGTAAGTAACAATTATTTTAATAATATGAACAAATATTTTGAACTTAGTATTTATTATACATTAACTTTATTACAGCGGTGACAAATACTCTGTCAGTTTACTAGATATGTTTGGTTTTGAATGTTATCATAGAAATCGTTTAGAGCAACTCATTGTTAATACGACGAATGAACAAATACAATTTCTGTACAATCAAAGAACGTTTGCTTGGGAAATGCAAGAGGAAGAGCAGGAGGGGGTTCGAGTAGCTCCTCTACATTATTATGACAATAAGAGCTCTGTTGATCAACTTATGGCTAGACCATCAGGAATTTTCTATATTTTAGATGAAGCCAGTCGGAACGGGAGTGGACAAGAGTTTATCATGAGTATGAACAAATTTTTTACACTACTTGAATAATAAATTGTCAATTTTATACAGCACGTTATTTAAAATTAGTAATAATTAATCAACATATAGTTTTATAAATGCTGATATTCTACGTGAAATAAATTATCGTGGGGAAACGTCCATCAAATAAAATATAGATATAGTAAAGAGATCTACTGTCCGCTAATCCATAATGGACTGCGGGATTGCCAAATGAGTTGACCGTATACAGATTTCAATATAACATTTAAATATTTTATTTGACACGTAATGTTTTAAAAGAGACTAAGAAGAGAACTCTTAATTATTTTTAATTTTAAAAAGGCTCACCAAAAACAACACACAAATCACACATGCTTGAAATGTTTTTAACTTTTCTATTATGTATGCAATATAATCAAAATTAAAATTGAAACAAAATTTATAGCAAAGTACGTTCTAAAATTATAATATTTGTTATGAGCAAATAGGTACCACACACAGAATAAGAAATATATATGTTAGATTTATACTATCATATCTCAGGATTAATGTCCCTAAAAAGCAAGCCAACATCATCACTGTTACAATTTATATTTATGCTCATTTTTATTTATCCGTTATAAGGATCATTATATAATCTAATTAATTTTTTAAATTATTTTATTTTACTTATAAATTTCAGATACAATAAGAACATCTAGTAAAGGTCCATACATAAAGCTATCTGGAAGTCATGAATTCAGTGTAGCACACTACACGGGAAAAGTGAACTACGACGCCAGGGAAATGGCTGATAAGAACAAAGATTTCCTCCCACCCGAAATGATTGAAACTATGAGGGCATCAGTTAATGCTACACTTCAACAGCTGTTCAAGAACAAATTGACTAAAACTGGTAACTTAACCATATCTTCATGTCAGCCTAAGGCATCGGCTGTGAGGTCCAAGACCGAAAAAGAAATGGAAAACATTAAGGCTAGAGTAAGTTTCTCTCACACGTTTTTAATCTTAATAAGTACATAAATAAAGACTAAGTAATACTAAGATTCCATTTTAGCACCCTTAGAACTACCATTGAACTATGCAACATAATCATACAAACATATGATGTGGTACTTCCAGTCGACATGAACCACGACTGCGCAGGATATTATGTAACAGTTTCATAAAGAAACGCAAATAGAGGCATTCATTCCATGTCCAATAAGTTCGTTGGACGATTCCAATGCAGTGTCAGGAATAAGCGTATACATGCAATACATAGAGTACCGAAACCTAACAATTAATAAATTTATATATATTATTCTATCCTGGAAATTGCAGCAGTCAGCCTCGCCTCGAGGGCGTCTAAAATATATAAGTAATGTAAAACTCATTAAATAACATATAGTGTAAAAAGATATTTTGAATTACATTCATTTCAGAAATACAACACAGTATCTAAAGGTCATTACTCGCAAAGTCACAGGATGAGAACTGCAGCAGCAACATATAGGGCTACTAGTTTGGAGATCCTCAAACAACTATCGCTTGGGCCTGGCAGTGGTGGAACGCATTACGTTAGGTGCGTGAGAGCAGACTTGGCAGATAGCCCACGGGGATTCCAAGCGGAAGTTGTACGCCAGCAACTCAGAGCACTTGCCGTCCTAGACACGGCAAAAGCACGCCAAAAGGGATTCTCTTATCGTATTCCTTTTGCTGAGTTTATACGAAGGTAAATGTAAATGTACTCATCTAACGCATTCCTTTTTAGCCTCTAAAGATAACAAAACTTTTAAACAAAAAATCATTGAATTAATAACAAAGATATGGTAAAGGTAAGGTTTCATCACAATAAAAGCCTACCTATTTGAATTAAAATAACGGCAAACGGAAAATCATCTTCATATCATGATGATTTTCACTTATGATAAGCATAGATGATATCTGTTTTTTTTATGTGATAGAATATCGCCGCAGTTATCACCGGCCGTAAATTGTTCAGTTCGACCGGTAGGACCCCGTTATTGGGAATAACAATGTAAAATAGTAGACGACTGTATTAATATTTCGTCTGATGCAAAAAAGAAACCGAATATCTCATGGTAACATGGTATTTCCTCTTACTTCTTAAGAGTGACGCGTATTCTTTATTGTATTATCGTGGATGAATGTGTCAAGTCTTACTCGGGACACTTATTGATAGGTTATTTTCGTTATTAATCACTCAAATGATATAAATCAATCATTGAATTATATTTAGAATCAATTTAAATAATTCTAAGTAAAGTATGTCATTACATAGGTACCTATTACAAAAGGGAATTCGAATACACACAATTCTAAACCATAACAAAACAATACCGTTGGAAGGCATTGTTTTTGTGGCCAATTTTATATTTCTGATTACGATATCAGTTAGAAGCATAGTGAAATTGGCCCTTAAATTTATTTTTAAATTTATTAATCTATTTGTAATAGACAAAACTGGACTGTTTATGTTTTACATTTATTTGACAACAAATTTGTAAACCTAGGTATCGATTCTTGGCTTTTGATTTTGATGAAAATGTGGAGGAGACAAAGGAAAATTGCAGGCTACTTTTAATTCGCTTGAAAATGGAGGGTTGGGAATTAGGTAAAACAAAAGTCTTCCTGAAATATTACAATGAAGAATTCTTGTCCAGGTAACGTAAATATTTTACTTATTTTCTATATAAACTTAATTAATTGAAAATCATTGATTATTTTATTAATTTGTAAATCTAAATAATTGATGCAAAATTAAGTTTGTAATAAATTTCACTGAGCTTAACTATTTTTCATTTATATTTATTAGACTTTATGAAACACAAGTAAAGAAAATAATAAAAGTACAATGTATGATGCGAGCATTTTTAGCCAAAAGAAAAACCGTCCAAAATAAATCTAAAATTATGCACAGTAAGTACTAACACATCTAATAATTATTTACATTTTAATATTTAGAATATCTACTATACTACTATGCTAACTAACTAACTAAACCACAAAATCGTCAATTATAGTTAAAGAACTGAAGAAACAACAATCTACGAATGTGACGGAAGATGAAGCCGCGGTTATGATTCAAAAAGGTTGGTTTTGTTTTTGCGTTATTTTTTATATTTTTTTGTATTTGTTTTTAAGATTATATTTATTAGTTTTATACTTATTACTTATAATGAGTAAAAAGAATTTACCATGTTTTCTAGTTGTAAAGACAAGGCAACCCATCATCAAGATTAAAACTTTTATTGGAATGATATTAAATTTCTGTTATAAATACTTGAATACTGGTGAAAATAAATCCATCCCCGACTTCTGTCCTGCGTGTCATTGGATATAATAGGTTTTATAGAAAAAAAATGTTTAAACGTGACAATATGCAAGCTATAGTTAATCACTTTTTTGAGTTGTTTCAATTAATCTACATTTCCGAAGTCTTACTACCTGCTTTGATTAACTAATGTTAAACCTTGTTACATTTTCATATGACGATTTAACTGAAAATTATGATATATGAATATGTTTTCCTTCACCTTTATTAAGACTTAGAATATCAAACTTAGAAAACCTACGTACGAACTACACTAATTTTTAATGAAACTAAAATTAATAAAACGAGAAACATACTATGTACAATAAATAGTTTAGAGATTGTAAGTATGCAGTCAGAATTTTTAATTACATAACAATGTCAAAGTTATTTAAAAGTATCCAGAAATTAATGATACGAGTGCAGAGTTCGAGGGGCCTAGTTTGCCGAGCGCTTAATTAATGAAATGCCAGAAACAATTTTGAGATTCTCGCCGTATCATTGTGATTTACCGATAATTATTTTTTTTTGTGGGGTAATTTGCGACATTGGTTTATTTATTATTAACTTTTCTTATAGATGTGTTTTAAAACGGTAAGAAATATCAATATTTTTATCGTTATTAAAAATAAATAGTGTATTTTTTACATTTTGTACACCTTTTTTAAATCTAATATTTAAGATTTTGTTAAATATATTATACCACAAACTCGGCTAGCTTATGTTAAGTACGCTCCTTTTGTCAATTTTCTTTTTAGTAATTTGTAATCGATGTTTGAGAAACAATATATCTATAAACATTGATATGTTTTAGACATACTGTTTAATTTTTTTTTAAAGATGGTTTTTCTCCATTTTAGCGTACCGTGGTTACATTGTCCGCAAAGCGTACACGCCTCTCATCAACAAGACATCAGGACAAATCGACGAGGAGACCGCATCATTTCTAAAGAGATTCGCAATGAAATGGAAAAGCCGCTCCATATTCCAAGTCCTGTTGCAGTATAGAGCAATGAGATATCAGGATTTGGTACATTTTTCGCAGCAGGTAATAAAATATATTTTCGTTTATGTAATATGAGCGGGGTATATATTTAAACCTTGCACTATTGTATGTACCATTAAGTAAACCATTGAAAGAAGTTTATGTGTATAAGTTTCAACCAAGAATAAAGACTATATTTTATGACATAAGGGGTGTTAAATTATTATACAGTTCATCTGATGGTAACTGACCGTCAACCCCATGGACCAAGATGGAATGGTGAAAGATATAGACATAGCAAATTCGAACGTCTAAACATCCACTATACTGCGTATCGAATTTCTGATTATACCTGCAACAATATTATGTTTAAGCGGTACATAATTATTGTCTTTTGAATAACTTTTTATTATTAATTTACTATTTTATTCTTTTACATAACAACAAATGGAGAATTTTTTGATCCACGGTTGACTGAAAAAGATAGCAACAGACTATTAGAGGACACTTCTGTAGCTTTGTTACTTGAGGTGTTTTCAATAAGCCTAAATGAATGGCCTTTTGTTTTCCCTACGTACTACGCACCCAGACAGCCGCACAGATTTTAATAATGATTTTTAATTTATTAATTCATTTTAATTTTAGAATTATATTGAACAAGACGAATTTTATGTAAACTTGTTTTTTTAATAAGAACGCAATTTATATAAAACGCCACGTCATATTATATGTTTCGTTTGCAGATACACATATACAACCAGTCATTAATTGAAGGCCTGGTAAATACAAATACATCTGTTCTATTGGATAGAATTGACCCCAACGCAAAGGAAGTCACTTTTCTCGGGTTAGCACGTCCAACAGTATGGAAGTTGCCTTTCAGAATCGACCAACTACAATTCTATGATACCTCATCTATGTGCGATCCTAATGTAAAAAGCACGTACGTATACAATCAATATATCCTTACCCTTTCCTTTTATGTGTCGATTGTAGAACTTGTTGGGTGTTTTTGTTTCCAAACATTACAATCACAACTTTAATATTCTTTCAATATTTTTCACCGCATCTGTTTTATAAGGTTCGTTATATTTTATCAGTTTTTAAGCTACTTTCTGCCTACCGCGTGATTCAGTCGGCTCAATTTGGGGAAGGACGACGCCCTTATAGCGTGATATTGCTGCATTACGCTGTTGAATTTCCCTTGGTTCCCTAGTTAGTGAATAAAAGTAGTTAGTGCAAAGCATACCATCTAAGACCTCATGGGCAATGCAAATGCATCTCGTACCTTTGGGTTGTTGTAGGTGATAATGGGTTACAATCATCACTATCCATAAGTGTGCTCGTTTGTACTGGTACCACCACTTGTAAGCTTTATAAAGAAATATTACGTAGACTTAGTTATGAGCATTAATTAGAACGATCCATCAGGGGAGTATTGGTAAGGAAACCACCATTTGCAATGTCGTTCTATAATGTACTGTTCCGATCTCATCATATCAATATGTCGTCCGGCATGTCCATAAGGAAAGTACTATATAGCAGCATTCCTAACATCCGCTTTTGTGACGTTGTTCGCTTCATAATTAGTCATTGATATAACATCACAACCTACATGGACTAACATTGGTGACATCTGATTGTAGCGACACATTTGCAACACCAAACGATTCCGACCACGAGCAGTGGGACGAACCGTTGAAGCGTGGACATTCGACGCAAACAGATCCTTACATGCTGTCGGCGAGCACTCAGACCCTCATAACAATGCCATTCTGCAGAGACCCCATGCAACCCTTACCAAAGCTACCATCCGATGACGCCTTAATGGGCATACCATCCAGCGTAGGCCAAGACACTTTCGTCGGAACGGGAAGCCGACCAGTTGTTTACAAGAAGAAAACAAACCAAACGCCCATCGGTTACTACCAACCACCTACGCCTTGGGCAAGCCCTCGAGACGACACGGACATTTTAGAAAACTGCAGCTCGCCCATACGCAGAACGTACTGCAGCCGTAGCATGCATACATTCGATGTAGATATTCAGGATCCCGTACAAGAACTGCAAGCGTTGGCTAAATCAACAAACGATTTGAGCGACGACGATCCACCTTTCAACTTTCAAGCAATGCTGAAGAAGACGCCGAAGAATAGAGCATCTATGAAGAGATACAATGAACTAGACGTCTATGATGATAAACAGGTAGCTCCTAAGTACATCATATCGCCAGACAGAGCAGACAGCAGAATCGGAGGGGTTCCTAATAGATATGACATGTCATTGAACACATCCAAGCCCGCGTATTACATGTCTCAAGTACCTCCGGGTAAAATGTCTCCCGTTGTGGAAAGTCGATCACCAAAAGAATTCATAAGAGAAGATTCTAGAGAGTTTTTCATGCCCGATTCAAACAGAGCCGACTCGAAAACTGATTTATCTAATCCGAACCAAGGCAATAAATCTGATGCGTCAACCGTAACTGAGATAGCTCCGGGTATCACATTGGAGGGCGCGGTAGCTGATTTGTAGAAAAAATACATTTTCTGTATCAATATATATAACTAGAGGCCAGTAGTTGGTTTTTTAAAAAAAAACACATCATTCCTGTAAAAATATATTTAATCGCCATTGCATTGGAACTCCGCATACAAATCATATTAATCATGGCGCACTTCATATCAGACAACTAATTTTAAAGCCATAAGTTACGTGTTAATTAAGTCATCATAAGATTCCGTTAATATTAGATTTAGATATAATTATAAATATAATTTATCTCAATAGAGTTAATTATATTAAATACATAGTGAAACTTAAAAAAGACATGGCATATATATATAGTTATAATTTTATGAATATGTTCCTTAAATGTACTTCAGGGATTTATAATGACGTAGAAAAATATATCAATATTAATTGTCCTTATACTAAGATTCCTTAAAAGAAATTGCTTTGGTAACTTATTATTACTTAAAAAGAGTGGTCTAATGTATTATATAAAGTTCATAGCAAAATGTGTGGTCCTCCGCGGTTCTAAAAACATCGGTCTTTCAAATAAGGAATACAAGAAATATGTACGATTCAACAATTATAACATGATATGTTTAATAATTTATTTGAAGTACATAAATACAATTTTTAAATATTTATCTTTAAATATATTTCCACTGACATTCCAATGTACTTAGGTCGAGATCTATAGAGTGAACTTAAACTTGACTCAATCCAAGCCTCATTTAACCACATTAACACATGCGCGAAGATATAAACACTTTTTTTTATTGGTTAGGTTTTCTATGTATGGTGGTGGTTCCTTTTCGCTTTCATACAAAGTTCGACCTCAGCAAAATCCGAGTCAAGTATAAATACGCTCTATAGCTTTCTTCACACTTAAACATATGAGTATCAAATATAATATTTAATATAAGATAATTCAATTTACAACATTGTATGTCACGGACAAAAAAATTGAATAATTATTTATCAAAAATGTCATGTTCTCTAATAGCTGTCATATCAAAACATTTATTATCTGTTTATAAAACATCAATTATTTTCCTTAAAATTTTTTTTTTCTCTTTTCTCTAATTGACTTTATTGAAATATTTTATGAAGATCGTATCGAAACACTATATCGTATCTTCTATCAGTGACAAAATGGGGATAAGTTTCGCTTTGGGCGCTTACAATAAAATCAAGAATGTATGTATACCCTTTTCGACACACAACGAAAAACAGACCAGAGAATACTGCGTTTAAATAAATCATGAAATACGAGAAACGGAAACTATATTTCGCACTATGGTTCGTTTGTGATAATGGCAACACCCACGCGCCTTACCTCTATGTAACAAAAAGAGTCAGTTAACCGAATGACAAGATGGATGCCGATAAATATAATGTATTACAATTCAGTTGTTATATGATCGTTGCGTTATACCAATTATATATGATATATATATATATATATATATATATATATATATATATATATATATATATATATATATATATATATATATATATATATATATATGCATTTGCTGTAAAGTTCATGCATTTATATGTAATTATATGTATTTTTGAGAGGCAAAAATGTATGTATGTGTAAACAATATGGAAAGGAGTCCAAATAAACTAAGATTAGTCACATTAAATTTATATCACATGGTCCATTTAAAATTGGTAAGCCCACAGAATATAACTGTAGCATTAAGTGATTAAATACATCGGTAAAATTATATTCAATGAGTATAATATCAATAGGATCTTAGATCAAATAATTCTGTTCAAAAGCTCCTTAAAATTTGTACAGGTTGATATTTTACGCAATGGAACAAACAGTCCGCACGCGTATTCATGACAATTGATCGTTCAAACACGGACAGCATTAATAAACGTACCCTATACCTATTATACAAATGTTTATGCTTAAAACATGAGTGATTCAAATTCTTCCGTTAAGTTCATTACAATTAAGATTGATAAATGTCTTAAAATATTCTTCAAGCTCATCTAATTAAATAAATTAATTACCCTTTATGATTTATGTGACTTAACAGTGGTTGCTGATAAATTATTAACAATTAAAAAAAATAGTAAAGATTTGTTGCAATAATTATAATTTTCTAATATTATTTTATTATTATTATTGATTCATTGATATACTGTTTTTGTTTAAGTAAATTGCTGGTAGCGCTAGCTTGTCCGTCAGTGTCATTAATAGGTGTGCGATCTGTTAACTTCAGAAATCCAAAGCACACAAAAATGAGCAGTCTTACATGCTATACTATCTGATAACTGTACTTTTACATAATTTTTTCCAATATTAATGATTCCCCTTAAATATTAACTTACAATAATGTCACACAAAATATGTTTTTTATTTCTCTATATCACACCCAAATATATCCCTCTCGATAGCATTTTATAATTTACGCCTCAAATAAATACTGCCGAAGTATAAATTTAGTATATAGATCATTTCTTATAACTCTATAAATCACATCCTAAAATTATTGCCATTAAAATCTAGTACTAACATATAAAAATATCAGTTTACAAGCTATTATCTTAAATTTTACAAATTCAGTCAATACCTTTTATGTAATGTACTCAGATGTGAGAAACAAATGAATAAACACAAAACAATTACTGTATCAACTATATCTTTAGTACAGAGAGCTATCTTTCACGGAATAACGTTATATAATAACATTATTTTTAAAAACAAATCGTAAATTTTAAAGAATTTATTACTGGTGCATTATACATAACAATAAAATTAAGACAAAAATGACAGTTTTAAATGTTATCTTCCTCAAAAGAAACTATACTTTTTCTCTATTAATTGAAAAATTCTAATAAAATGTGAGGACACCAAAGTAGGTTGCTTAAGGACGAGTCCATTGCATTAGCACAAGATTTAAAATAATAAATTCTGGCCCCTTGTAAAGATTGTCAGAAGAAAAATAAAACAATTGGAATATATTATAAATATACTATACTGCTCCCATAGAAAATAAATGTTAATTTCCTGTTCTTAACTGTGCAAATATTTTTATAGCATTGCATCAACATGTAATGGCTAGCTAATGATAAAGATAGTATATAAGTGTCAATAAAGAAAACTCCAACTTAAACCATTCAACAGGTCAAAAAAGAGTGAATCAAATGTAATTTATTCACTCCTTTCTTTATAAAAATATAATATGTATACATATATATTATATTTTTATAAATATATATTGTAGACCCACACTGCCAATAGTTTCTCCCTTTGACATGAATCGGTCACCTCGACTATAGAAGAAGTGCACCATTACAAAATGCAAGCATCATGTGATTAGCATCATGAATCTTAGTTGAGGATATATAAAAATCTCATTAATTATCATCAGGTGAAAGTGCTTGTTTGACACCCTCAATATAATAAGAATTTTTTCTTAATTTCATTCATAAAACTATATTAATACAAATGATTAAGGTTAAATTCAGTAAAGCTCCGTCACATAGAACTTGTGATCATTAGAATTTTTTTTCAATGACAATCACATACAGACTTGGGTTTTTAAATATCAATACATAATTCTATTTAAGATAAATTCAGTTAAATCATTATTATGAACCTATATTAACTAACAGCGACTTTGAGGTGAGATCAATAAAACACTATGTAGACTAAAGTAGTAGTGGTTAAAATATAATCATATAATGTATGTAATTACATATACATACATTAATTAAATTAAAAAGAATAGCAGTTAGCTATCTTTAAATTACTTTAATGATTAATAATTACTGACCAAAATTATGTTACTTAATAATGCCCCAACTGGTCACTGTGCCATTTCTGGTCATTTGTAACACTTTACTTACTAAAATAAGAATACCATATCACTTTCCTGTTCCAATCAATCAATAAAATTCAAAACTGTTAAGAAATAGAAATATGACCCGACATTATGAGATATGTTTATTATTATGAGATCAGAATATTGAAAACAATTATAATTAGAAATTTATGCAGAAAGTTGACAGTTTTATCAACATTATGGTTCAGTGAAAAAGCAATTATAACACATATTAACCCCTAACACCTTTGACTTTAAAAGATGTGACCAAAAATATGTATTTGAATTAAAGTCTCAATTATATCAATATATAATATCTTAAGACGAGAAACCCTGTGAATGTGAAGATTTTATTGGACAAAATTTTTATAATCAGTATTTTCTAAAACAAGTGTAAAAAGTAAATGTTAAAATAAATGATAAAAAGCAATGACGGTTAAACTAGATCTAGTATGTTTTATATATTCTTAAATTTTGGTCAAAAGTTTAAATCATCAATATAAATATTACTTTTGAATAATCACATAATGGCCAGGCCTCAATTAAAATGAATAAGATATATTTAAAATTCTGCATTTGGGACATATAGTATGTACCTATGACATTTCACTTGGTTGTCCAGATTATCCCTTATATTTCATAAATAATTTTTTTTTTTGAAAGAAAAAATATAGTAGTATATGAAAATTGCAATAAAAATTTTGTAACTGCACAATTTTTTGTAACAAAAAATGACTAACATTTTGTCATAAAGCTTTAGTAAACAAAATTAAAGCATAAGCAACTCACTGCTTGACAAAAATACTTTATACCAAAGTAACTGATATAAAATGAGAAGGCAAACCAAGTTCTATCAACCAAACTAGTATAGGTATTTTTCTATTGAAATTAGAATTAAATGTAAAAACATTCCTATGTATTATAAAAATGAATAGCTAATATGTCCTGTAAACAAAATAACTTGTAGCTCTTAATTTTATTTAAATAGCCCATGGCACTGTGTAACTTCTAAAACTGACTCTTACAATTACTCTCAATGTTAGAATGTTTTAAATATGAATGGATAAATTACACATACCCTAATTACTTTTTTCATTCAAACTGCCGCCATTCACATCTGTAATTCCAACTTGACCTAATAACTGTGTGACACTTGGCTCATTCAAAGTCAGTACAGCGTGTGCTTCTACCATTACTACCAATGAGTTTCTCGCCTCTTCATGAGGTACCCCATGAGCTCGTGTAGCATGGGAATACCATGCACCAGTCGATGGTAAGACTGATACACACCATTTGCATGATAGTCTGAAAAATATATGAAAAGCATGACATTAAAAACTATGGAGTGGATGGCCAGCTAAAATAGGTAGTTGCTTTATATTGGAGAAATATACATGAAAAAGTTATACACCTGCAAGTCCTAGATCTTTGATTATGAATAAAAAATTATATCATTATTTGTACAGACAATGATAAGTAACTATGTATTAATTATAATTTCTTTTATTAGGTACAAATAAAGTTTTTAAAATATATGCAAAACTAAACTCGAGACAGTTTTAATGTAAAGGACATGAAATTGTAACAACATACCTATTAGTCATGTGCCTGGATTTTACATGCCTTCTTCTATAACCCCAACTGTTGTATACACGTGGACAAAATGGACATGGGAATGAGGGGTTGGCATAACATGCACTTGATTTATCTGAAATATGAAAACTTATACACTTCTACACTACACTAAAAAAAAAGAAAGAAAGATTAACATTTATTTAGTACATATAAAACAACAGAAAACAGTAATTAAAAACAACATAACTACAATTAAATGCACCAAAATTGTAACCACTCAGCGCACACACATTTTGTATATGTTGTATTAATTTTTTATTCCTAGCATATAAGTAATGCTTGAAAACAGTATCAGCATACAGTTTTCATAGAACAAGCATTCCACACAACTAAATGCGTGTGTCCATAGTCAAGATATTCGTGAATACAGAACAGGACCTTTAGTCTATAGAAACAATTGTGCATTGTTTCTAGTATGTATTCCCAAAAGTATAACTATTAAACTACTAAAATAAAATGTAAATTATTATTGAATATCAAGTATAACTTCATGTCACAAGCTGTAATATGATATTATAAACATCAAGTACAGCTTGGGATACATATTGTACTCATTTTAAGTATACTATTTTACTCACTATATATTGTCTTTAGTTTATATTAACTTTTCGTAACAAACATGTAAGCCAATAAAACAGTTTAACAGTGGTAGAATCAAATTGCAGTTTGAGTCTAGCTGCAGCATTAATAAGTAGGCTTGATCGGAAACGGACCGTACCCTCTCAGAATAATAATTTGAAATAAAAGCATAACACTGCTGTATCTTGTTTGGTGAGCATAGGGAATATGGATTCAGTTACTTGTAAAAAGGCATTCCATCTCAGTTTTCAGGATTGAAATGCATGTACTATAGGGATATGGATTCAGTTACTAGTAAAAAGGCACCGTCTCAGTTTTCAGGATTGAAATGCATGTACTATCTTTAAATCTTTGTTGAGAATAAATGTACCTAGGTATTAAGAACTGCAGTCATCACTTACCACCAGATACTTGTTTGCCTTAGTTTTATCTTTTTTTTTTCAATAACTAATTTCAAAAATGGCAGAATAACTATCTGTAATAGGGCACAACCAAATTGTTCAGATGAGTAAGGACACACTGACCCGAGAGTGCCCAAAGAGGGTAGGAGTAAGGACATTGGTAACTATGGTGCCTACTATTTAGCACTTGTTGCTACTATGATTTTCTTTTTTTTATAAATCTTTTATGACAATAGAATTATTGCTGTTATTAGATTCAGACTTAAACTCAATTCAAATATATGTAAACTTTCTAATTACCTTTAATATTTTGTACTTCACTTGAAACCGAGTTCAGGCTTTCAGTTGTAATGCTTAAGGTTTCCACAATTGTTCCACTTTGCAGTACCGTCTCAACTTCTTTATCAATTTCAATGCTATCTTTATCTTCATCTACAGAATCTATACCATTTGCTTTGTTATTACCTACATTGAGACAAGGCTGTGTACTGCTGACTTCATTGTTCCATTTCTTTACATTGCGGTCACCAGGAACTGTGGAACATGCAGATTTTCCTGATGGACTTTCTGGACTTATAGAATATTTTTTTTCCACTTCCTCCAGTAGGCCAATATCTGTGTCATTATTATTCTCCCCTGAATAGTCAGTTAATGGTGAGTCAACTGGTTCCTCTTTGGGTACAATGGTCTGTAAAGGAATATTGAAATAAATAAAATACTAAGTTTGTTTTTGTATGTTACACAAAAAGCCTATGCTTAATATTTCACCAAAGTTAACATTGCACTAACATAAGCCAAATGATATTTAAAGCCCAAGCAACTAAATAAAAACTATAAAATTTGTTACAAAATATGGTTCTTTTTTATTAAATGAATGCTAAAACTTGGTTATATCTGCAATACATATAAATAGTTAGAATTAACATCAATTAATTCTAACTATTAATTATAAATAGAAAAAATATCAGTTCTAATTTAATTGATTAAATAATAATTAATGAAAAATAAATATTTACATACAGCATTCTTGAGAGAGTCCAAATTAACAACATTTATAACTGAATCTATCTTAGTATGAGGCTTCTTAGGTTTATTATTATAGTCTTCAATTTCAATCTTCTTACGTTTCTTTGACTGGGTTGATGCAGTAGTTTTCTAAAAGAGATTATGGGATAATTTAAATGTGAAATAGTGTGGCACAGGTGTTTATATCTGCCTTATCTGTAAATGCTTATTAAAATCTCAGCTGTAGCCAACATTTGTTTACAGAACTGATTTATGTGTAGTACAATGCAGCAATTATTAGAATATAGCAGAAATAGACCAACTTGATCAAGGAAGAATCAGTTTCACTGCATTAATCAGTATTTTTACTGGGAATAGTGTAATGTATTTGAAATTTTTTACTTTTGGATAATTTTCCTAAGAAAATTACACTATACTAACTTCTTCCCGCGTCGTTTCACTCCCGGTCGATAATCCACAAATCCTTAACGTTTCAGCTGTCTTTAGAAGAACAGGCAGAAAGTCCTCAGTTACATTTACCTCCCCATTATACATGAATGTTAAGAGCGTCCGTAATGAGGCGGTATTGATGTCATGAAGAACTATAATTGGATCCTTGCGGGGGTTTTGCTGTAAAAAAAAAGCGTGGGCGTAAGTAATAGATTCACACAGAAGCGTAACCTACGCAAGTACATTTAATTATTACCTGAAATATTGTCCGAAAGACGGAACTATTTGCAGAAAGAATCACTTTATGAGCATTAAAACTTTGCCCTTCTGATACTAGCGTGACATCAGACAGTCCTTCGTCTTTAAAGAGTTCTTTAACATTGGACAATATGTTACTTTGATATCCATTCCACTTTAAGCTAATCTCTTGGTTTGCCATCTCTAACTTCTTAAATGCATGCAGGTTGCTTAATTTGAAACAGGACAACTAAAACTAACAAACTAATATGCATGCAATCGCAAAATTTTGATGAAGGAAAACAATGGCAAGATTGCCAGTGTAGAATTATTTTGGTAGCACAGATTACAGAGAAATAAGTTCCAATTCTATAATAATTTATGTTATAATCTTTTACAATAATATTTTTGTTAAGATTGTTTGTCACGTTTCATTTCGGTACCAAAGTGTTTAAACTGTTATAATTTCTCTTAATTAATATTAGGTACACAGACAAAAATTTACATGCGTGCTTTTCTAGTAACAGTACGTCACAAGTCTTGTATTCTACGTACATATAGAATATTAGAGTTTCATGGTAATGATATCCTTATATTTCTTATTTATTAAAGCCCGTGGTATGCTCAAAATTTGTTCGTATGAACTCAACTGATTCTTGTAATTTAATATTTTGCGTCTTTATTTCATCAACACTTGAACGAAATGATGCAAGATACAAGCGTTGTTCCTCTTTAAATTCAACAAAAAATTTCATAAACTCTTCTCTTTTCCTCTTCCTCCGGTTGCTAATATTACTCGATTCCGATTCTTCCTGAACACGTGAACTCAAGTTTGGGTCTGAGGCGTAGTGGATATTATCATATTTACTTGAAAGTAGGATGGCAGCTATCTACAAAAAGCGCGTTTTAATATTTCTCCTTTATGCACGGTCAAAAGTTGAAGTAAACTGATTTCTATTACATTTGTTGGACAGCTCCGTGTACAATGCAATAAGCGCTTCGGATATGTTCACTTGTTAACAGAGAGGTCTGTAATAAATGGTCGGGATCGATGGTTTCATACAAATTTGTTTAAGTTGACCCTTAATGCGATCGTATTGTTCACTCTGTCTAATTACAACAAAATATTACTATCCTTTTTTCTAACATGAACAAGCAGTAAGTAACACAAGAAGTCGCACTCACACATGCAGTTGTCGTATTAAGCCGTTTTCGTGTTTACTTGTTGTCTCACTGCACTGTTTATGCGCTTCTATTATTTTAACGTAATTTATAAGACTAAAAATTTAATTTTAAATAATTATGAAAGTATGTGAATACGCCTGCACGTCTCAGTGCTCCAGGGGAAGGAGATGATGAAGTAAGCAATTTAAATTCTATTTAACAAACGTGAACATACACTGCAGGCCAAAAGTTTAAGACCTCTTTAATTAAAGTAGTAAAATAAAGCAAAACTCCAATAAAATATTAAATGTTTATTTAATCTATTTAATCATCTAATAGAACATTGATTGACAAACAATGTACTTTGAAAGCCTAACGAAATATTAACAGTACGTGCAAAAAAGGCTATAGTTAGCTAAACTGATTTTTCATATAAAATTCCTCCATTACATTTTATGGCTTTTTCATAAGTCTCACTCAGCATACGGGCAATCAATTTGTTAATGGTGTCTTGTTCCACATATCTTCTCGCGAGGGTGGGCCACGATTACGGACGTTCCTATCAAGCTCTTCCCACAAAAGTTCAATAGGATTGATATCCGGGCTCTGAGGAGCCCAAACCATATTTTTAACACCCCTTGTGCCTCTTGCTCTTCTAAATATCCTCTACATCATTTTGAGCTATGCTTTGGATCATTATCTTGGAAAATGAATCCATCTCTAATTAAACGCAACCCGGAAGAAACGGCATTTTGTTCTAAGATGTTTTGTACTGTTACTTTTTCAAAATTCCTTCAATTTTAAACAAATCGCCAGCTCCTTGGCACGAGACGCAACCCCAGACCATAATTGAGCCACCACTATGCTTGATTGTTTGGACTACACATTCTGACATAATCTTTTCTTGGGCACTGCGTCGAACGGAAATTTTAAGTTCAAGAACCGAATAGTTCAAACTTGCATTCATCGGCCCAAAACACTTTTTTAAAAATCTTCTTCCCTCCAATCTCGATGGACAAGAGCCCACTGCATCCGTTTTTTTTGTTTTGCGGCCTTAGCAGAGCTTTTCGAACGGCAACGACCATGACCATACAATTTCGCAACGCTCAGTCGCCGTTTTACTGTAGTCAATGATAAAGGTTTAACTCGGGTTTTACTTCAACGCGGATTTTGCTGTTAAGTGTCTATTTCGCTTGCTGGTAACAAAAATGATTATCTTCACTAGACGTGGTAGCTCTCAGCCTTCCCGAGCGTGGACGATCTTGAAAACTGCCTGTCTCCCTATATCGAGTTATTGTGTCATGAACACAATTCTTCGATAACTTCAGTTGTGAAGCAATCTCACTTTCGGATTTGCCTTCATTTTGTAAAAAAACGATGTCAGAACGCACTTCACTGCTAATTTCTCAAGCTTTTCCCATTTTATGACGTCTTCACTGTAGTAACCACAATTTTGGACTAATTGAGATTGTTTGTGAACAAACCCAAGTAAACTTGGGTAATAATAAGTCAGTAACACGTGTTTTTAGGAGCTAAATAATCTTAATTATTGACCAATACGTAACAAAAGCAAAGTAATTAGTAATGAGGAATTATAAAAATATTATTACGACTTTACCACTTAGCTCTAGCGTAGCGTTTTTCGGTGTTTGAAATGTTGAAATGTTTATTGTCCAATAACTTGAAAGTAAACAAAAGAATGACTTCTTTAAATATTCGATACTAACAATGGAATATAAAGATGTGCATTTCTTTTATTTATCCTATGGGATTTTATTACAATTGATGGATAATTATGTTGTTTATGTGCCGTCTTAAACTTTCGGCCGGCAGGGTATGTATATAAATTATGCCTTTTTAAATATAATTACGTTTTTTTGATAACAAGTTTGTCTATAAATGCTTTGTTTAAAAAAACACAAATAAAACCAAAAGAATTTCCTTTTAGTAGCATCGACCCAGTTAGTAAAGTATTATTTGTTAACCTTAGTATAACCTTGAGCATCGTTATTCAAACTGGGGGTAGCGATCTGTTCAATTAATAAGACCTGTATACAAAAGATTCGTTTATACAAAGAATAAATTTTAATGTAGTTTTAATAAATTAAATATAATAATATATTTAATATATAGTTTTAAAAAAACTAAACAACATGTTTTACGCTTTTAAAATTATACAATAATTAAATGAACTTGAATTAGTTACAATATAAAATAAACTCTACAATGAAGTTAAAATAATATTGCCAATATTTTAACTTCATTGTAGAGTAAACGCAAACATATTTTTTAGAACAATACGTGGTGGATATCTTATCACTTGCTTTATATCAAAAGAATAATTTTAAAAACGCTTTTTGTTTGGACTTATCCAAACGAATCATATGAGTCTAAACTCGGGGGCTTATTAGGAGTCACTGAAGAGTTCCACTATGCACCTACTGGCTCCAGCATTGGATCGGCTCCAAACTACTAAATTATAATATTATCATCCAAACTTATATATATGAAGTTTCATTACAATACGACAATTAGAAGTAGTTTAAAATTGACTTCCAATATTTGATTACATTGTTAGTTTGTTAGATACAAATGAACCTAATAAAGCGTATTAAAAATAAACTATATATAGCTTGCTTTGTTTTAAATGATGTTTGAAAGTTAAAGCGTATAAATTAATAAAAATAATATTATATAATTATATAATTTTTACGACCCCTTAACTATAAAATTATATATATATATATATATATATAATTTTATAGTGAAGGGGTCGTAAAGCTTTTTACTAGCCTTTTTGTGTTAAGTGCTGATAATTGTTTTTTCTAAGATATGTAGGTTTCCTCTAAATGTTTTTTTATTCACCGCCACATACATGGTATATAAGCACTTAATATAACAACTAACAATTTCATTAGTGCCTGTAGAGGGTTGCGAACAATATGTTATCGCCTACCGTATTCTAAGCGATCGCCTGGACATTGACTACGGCTCTCGTCGCTTGTGTAGTGTGCTTAAATACATATATAAATAAGATGTTAGATATAGATAAATAAAAAACTAGTTACTCAGATAATTATTTATTTACAGAATCATCCACATATGCAAGGTTAGTGAACATTGTTGTAGAAGGTACAAAGCATGGATTTTCATATATGTTGTTACTACTTCCGTCGCGTTCTTTAATAAAGCGGAGATATTCTTGCTTATCCCGATAATCAGTCAATAACTTCCAGCCTATTAGAGTCATCAACCCAATCAAAACGGTCACCAAGAGAATTGTACCACCAAAAACTGTAAGCGGAAACAAATGTATTTATTTCAGTATCAGTGCCAGATGTTTAATAATTACCTATTGCCATATAAATTAATAGATATATCTA
The DNA here is from genome assembly GCA_029286865.1 of Teinopalpus imperialis. Lineage (NCBI taxonomy): Eukaryota > Metazoa > Arthropoda > Insecta > Lepidoptera > Papilionidae > Teinopalpus > Teinopalpus imperialis. Next base: position 2,284,288 of record JAGSMU010000012.1, read on the forward strand.
TTAGTAGTTAATTATAAATATTTTTATTCTTTAAAAAAAAATGTTTTATTTCTCTTGAAAAAATAACAATTTTTTTTTCAGTTCATTGTGGTTTATCTAAATATATGATGGTTGTATATGTAGATCAGAGTTATAAAATTTTCGGGACTAAAATAGATATTTTTTTTTTTTTTTAGTCGGATAGAAATAGTTTAGTAGACACCATTTCGAATTATAAACGAGTACACAGTTCACCTGATGGTAAATGATTCACCTGATGGTAAATAATTCACCTCATGGTAAATGATTCACCTAATGGTAATGATGTCTGCGGCTCATAAACACGTACATCGATCTTCGACAAAGTCTCAACATTTTTTTTTATATCATCGAGCCTGATGGCAAGTGATTCCTGCGGTCCATGACATTTACATTACCTTGACCTTCTGCATTCTGCATTATGATTCCTTGATAAGGAATCATAATGCAGAAGCGTTGTCACCCTTGAGGACTGAGATGGAATGCCTCGTTACCAGTAATAAAGGTCTCCAGATCTCTACACTCACCATACGAAACACATCAACATTATGGTGCTATTTCCCGCTGGTATTCTACGAGGGCGTAGTCCCATCCTGGACATGGTAACTCATTCATTCTGCAGGTAGAAACAAACTGCAGTGTAGCTCTACCACTGTAAAGATTTATATACGTTGTCACCCCTGAGTACTAAGATATGAGAAATGAGCACGACAACATAATAATTTAGATGATGAGTGATGACTAGCGATCATCATATACATCTTCATCCATCCTCATCAAAGACTTGATGTACACTCACCGTAGAATACACGGCAGCTGTTATTCCACATTGGTATTCTGTGAGGGCGGGGTACTTCACCGTCCGTGCTTCATCATTCATATTACAGCTAAAAAAAAGCTGCGTGCAAATGCAAAATATTTATACGTAACGATACTCACTATAATAACTTTTTATACATTCTTTTTCCAATGGTATTACTAATTCGATACCATATTTTTCATCATTATATCTATACATAAAATGAGCGTAGCACCAAGCATTCACTTTGATATTTCGACAGGTATACCAACTACTGTCAGTCATATTGAAGGGATAAAGTGTTTCTGTTACATTCACTTGTATGTGTTCGTTACAATCCGAGCAATTCCTATTGCCGTCATGATGACATAGGGCACACTTTTCCAGTATTCGACATTGTCGGCCGTGACAATCGGTGCAAGGATTGGCCCTACAGAAGGTATCATGATTCTTCCTTGCATCCCATTCACCTAAAGGTCGGCATATGCATTCACCACATATACAATCTCCGCGATCGTTGCAAGTCTGAAAAAATCAGTCTGAAATTATCCTATCCTAATAATGTTGCCTTATTTAAATAATTAATTTATAAACGAGGAATTATATCCTACGTAACAGTACAAGTTTATTCATAATCACCACAATTTTAATATTAACTTTTGACGTATTAATATAATTACGTTTTTTTTAATAACCACCAAGAGTTACACTCGAAGTGCGAGATACACTCACTTTTTGGAATTTCTCTCTTTCTATGTGCATATATTTTTATACGTCGTCAGGCCAAAATGGTAAAAAAGCTAAAATCTCTATAATATAACGTATAACTTACTTTGTTTCCAATTGTACATGGCGTCGTAAGTGAAATGCAATCACAAGCCTCTCCTTTCCACCCAGAGTTGCATTTACATTTTCCCCGTATACAGTCCCCATTATTATGACAGGACTTAGCACAATTAGCCGAATTATATTGGCAATACTGACCGTCAAACCTTAAAAATTGCTTTTATAAATATATGTCAATAATTTTACAAAATTTTATAACTATAATAAATAAATAAATAATACGGTTCTTATTATCAGTGTGATATTGATCAATTTACCATATTGGATGGCATTTAATGTTCTTGGGCTATATGTTAGAGATTATAGAAAAAATGTTTTATTATATATTAAATGGTAAATAAAATGGAAAGTATTCATACGTCGATGTACATATGCATGTGCCGCAGTGACAAATTCCTTTTCCACTGCATAATATTTCGGTCTCGGGAACGATGCAAGTGGAGTTATCGTAAGTCTTGGATATATTGGTAGTGGTGCATTGACATTCATTACCGTACCTATCAAACAAAATGATCACAATTATTACTAGGGCAATATGAGAAATGGGGGTTTACAGATGAGATGGATGCTCTAACGCTACCCGACGAATGGATGGCCTACGGGAGTTCAGAAGTCGATTAATACAGTTGCCTCAGAGTCTTATTGAGATGATGCTCATGGTAGAAAAATTTTACATCACAATTAGCAATTGTTTAGCAACGGTGGTAGCTTACTTTGAATTAAAAACCCCGCAACCAAGGTAATAAAAATAAGGTATTTTTTTAATATTCTAACTAAAGAATTTAAAATTAAGTGATGAATGATGAGAGATTAAAATTAAGAGCGAATGACTGGAACTATTTTTGTATCCAATTTAACATAAAAAAATCAAAATGTGAATGCAAAGTGAGTGTTTGCATTATTTTCAACTGTCGTTCTGTGAGGTTCAAGTAGCATTGGGGTTTTACCGTACTATACCATATGAACCCTTATTCTAAGGGTAAATCTTTATAAAAACTTATGCTAAAACGTTTATAACTTAAATGATCATTGTAAAAAATCGTTCCACGTGTATCATCAGTGGGACTTGTTAATACTTGTGACACCTGTTCTTATCCGGGCGCTCACTTTGTTTCACAGCTTTCTAGCAATTCGATCTTAGTTACAACAAATATGAGTAAATTTTTTTTAATGATCATAAACATCGGGCGATAACGTGATTGTCGAAGAAAAACATTTTTGAGTATATTTTAAGTCTACCATAATGAAGCCGCAGAACAGACTATGCCACAATACCTTCTCCATAAAGCGGATCTGCGTAGTGAAACTTACTGCTACTTTCTCTTATAGATAATATTATATGAAATAATTACCTATCTGCGTTACATTCGCATACTCCGCATCTATAATTTCCAGATCTGTTACACAACGTTGAATTGTAATCTTTTGTACAGTTGCATTCTTTAATCACATCTATTTCCAGAGTTAATTTGTTGCTAATTCCCGTAATTATAATGTCTACAGGGAATGTATCGGTTTCAATATACTCCAATACCTTTATAGTACCGTTAAAGTGTTTCTGTTGTCCAACTTTTATATCGCAGATTTTATTTTGTTCGGTTGAACAATCGGGATTTAATGTAATGTTAAGTTTATTTCGATGCTTGCTTTTAATTTTAATTTTTATGTCTTTGGTAATTTCCTGAAACAACGTATAGTTATATATATAATCAATGATTTTTCATGCAACGAGAAGAGAATAAATGAGGAATATCTAACAAACTGTTGATAATATATATCAAAGCATAACAAGCATTTTTTATTTTTCTACGCATTTACATATTTTTTTTAATTTTGTCGTGATGTAGGATGTTTAAACTAAGCTGCTGAAAATTAAGGAACTACTCATGGGAACACTCTCCATGGTGAATTCGGAAAAAAATATATAACGATGTAACATCCCTTTGCAATGCCAGACCAGGGTCACCGAGCGTCCCGTATTGGCGGTCACGAAACAGCAGTGTTCCTCTAGGTTCATTATGAGCTGGCAGCTTTCAATGGATTCTATTATTTTCAAGAATAAAGGGGTAATAGCAATAGGTCTGTTTGAAAGACCTAAATGCAGAGTTGTACTTTTTTTTTTAAATATGGATTTGGCATCTCGGGGCGCCGATGCATATAGAACCTATAACACTTTAGCTTATAACATGACGGTATTTTGCAGTAGTGATCAAACCATTGCTGGGATCTGCCTTAGATGGGTTTCATTGAGGACGAAATGAAGAGTTCCATCCCGTGAAGTGCCACATTGGAGACACAATTAGCAATAGCTTTGGGATCATTAATTGAGAAGCAAACCCGCCTGGGAGGCGGTAGGATGCAAAGAAAGACCGTATCCCGTCCCAATCCTCTGGCCGCTGACACAAGCGGAGGCACCATACTCCAGATCAAACAGTGGCCCGATGAGCCAAGAGGGGCATCGATGGAGACTAGGTCTCACTATCTCTAAAGTATATGACGCCATCTCGAGATGAGAGTGGACGTTATTAAGGTTAGAATGAAGTCGCCTGATATTGTATAAATCCATGGCGAGTATGGTAGTCTACCGTAGCCTTTTTGCTCCTTTTAGGGTGATGTGAACTTGCTTACGATTTTATTATATGTACAGATAAATAAAATATAATATGCCGTATAAAATCGTATTACTGGTCTATTTACAATCGATCCACCTTTCTAATCAACGCTCGGTAGGTAATTGTCGGTTGCCAAATGTATAAATGTGTCAAGCTGCAGGAAAAATTAATTACTGAATCCAGGGTGACCAAGATACGTTAAAAAATAATGCATTTTTAATTAATAAAAATTTCAATAAGAATTATCTTTAATGGGTTTCTTTATTACTTCTACATCATATATGTATAGAACATAACCTTACTAGTGGAAACAATTAATAATCCATATTTTTTTAACTACTGACCCGATTTTGGTAAAGTTTGCACCATAAGAAAATAAATATCAAAATAAATAAATTGATTAGAAGGTGGTACAATGGGCGATCTTTTGTTAAAAGCAATATATTCCAGGCAACCTTAAAGATGACTCCAATAAAAAAGGATTATCGCAATTACATTTGAAGGTTCTCAGAAATACATGGACAAAAATATATATTAATAATTATGTACATACAAGAAAATTTTGTACTTTTTTTTCGGGCTGTGGCGGCTGTTGGCCCGAGGACTTTTACAGTTTCGCCGGGTTGAGATATATTGTACATTTTTGCGATTATAGACTATGAATATTACTAACAATTTCAAAATACTTTGGTTTTAGAAACAGTGTTCCTGTTTGTGATACGTAAATTTTCAATAGATTAACATATTAACAACGCTTCATCGAAGTATAACTTGTTTTTGAAATTATTTGACTGACACACGTACACGAGCAGACAAAACAACTTGCCACAATATTTTCAAACGACATACCCTATGCCAAGCAATCATTACGGATTATTACATTATAATTAGCCAGATGGCAATTTTACCTTCGTTCCTTCGTTTAGAAAAATATAACAACGTAAACGGGAATTATATGCGATGGTATATATATATATATATATATGAAATTTAAAATAATTTTAAAAAGAAAATATTTACCTCATAAATATTTTTAAGGATTGACGCCATGTCGTTACTTTTATAAGTGGTGGCTCTTGCCTCATTGATCGCGTTGGCTAATTTTGCATAAATTGGTTGATATTTAGGGTCAACAACAAAAACGACAGTAACTCCTTTTTCTGTTGCTATTTTATTTATTAAACTCACGGAAGGATAGTCCATTTCAGTTTCTTTTTGGTATACACCTTTTTCTAAGTAACATTTACCATCAAAGGGTTTGATTATTCCGGCCATTTTTGCATCTCCAGCAGCATGGTATGGACCGTTTGTCATGAACACAATGATTTTTCTAGATTCATTCCGCCATCCAATTTCGTTTTTACAGACTAATACTTGTGCCAATCCATCTAAACCACCTTCGGGTGCGTCATAATTTTCACCCATTGGTGTTTGACTCATGACATCTCTCAGGGATTCGTAGTGCTCCGTTAACTTAAGTCGGTTGTTGAAAGAATAACTAACTGAAGGTATTAATGTAGAACTGAAACACAAATTTTCAAACATAGTTGTAACTAATAAATATAAAACATACATTTTTGAGTCATAATACATTACGTTTATTATTTTTTTCATATGAAAATGAAGTTAATAAATTGCAAAACAAAATATACTGATTTGTCCATATAAACATAAACACACGACGTTTCGTTTATAACCAATAAGAAAAACAGGAAATATAGCTGTCGCAATAAAAATGAGTTATAACATATTTAATTTGATAAAACAAATAGAGTTAGTTATTCACAATCAATTATTAAAATGACTTATCATATAATAATTATAATAAAAAATATGTTGATAAAATACTTTTAAACGTCTATAGCACAAGGTCGAGACACTAGTAAATCAATAAATAGTTGTAACAGGTCTCACTCATTCATAACAATAACTAGGTATTATATTTAAACATACAAGTTTGACTATTTAGGTAACATTTAAGAAAACCCACAAATAGTTTAAATAAAAATTTTATTAATTGTCAACATGTTAATTATCTAATAGGTTCTTTCTTTTGACAATGCAAATTCACATTTTCTTGCAGTTTTGTTTGTGTGTGTATATTTTTGTATTAAGTGCGTGAATGTGGGTATAATATCAAAACAAATCACATAAAAGATAAATAACTTACTTCACAAATGGAACGACATTTTTATCTATAAAAGAACCCATTCCTAGGGATAGATTATTTGTCAAATTAGTAATAGCCGCATATATATCTTTACTTTCATTTGCGGTTACCTGCCGTGATTCTTTCATCGATTTGGACGCATCTACCAGAAAATAAATATCAACAGGGTAATCTCTAGCCTCCCGGTAAGAAAAGTCAAAATTTATTGCCTCTCCTACGCGTAAATTAAGCTTATATTTTTGAGGTTTTATCTCCACGATGTTTCCAGGATTCTCGTTAAAAGATCTATCATCAATAATACTTTTATAACTTCTAGGATATATCAAATTGCTTGGACACCACTCTTCTGAATTTGACATAATCGATCTACACCTTTCACCTTTTAATCCGTCCTGCAGAAAAATTGTTTGATTAAATGAGAAAGTATTTTGTAAGTAACTATGAGTGTATATGTGAATTAATAAAACTACCGAAGCCTCATTAAGAGATGTTTATAGATTGTTTACTTCCACAGTTTTTAAATACTGCTAGATACTGGTTTGCTTATTATAATATGCCACAGCTGTTTATAATATGCCATAATGACTCCTTGACGTAATGTATGCTACTAAATGTAGTGGCAACATTAACATTATATGAGCGATTTAAAAATAAAATATCCCAGGTGTCTGGGCGCAAGGCGCTTGTACGTTAAATTCGTGACATCGAATCCTAAAACAATGAGCACTCTGCACAAAATAACAATATACATGTACCGTAGAATAACAACTATTAATACACAATTTATTAAATCACAATTAAAGTATTTTATTCATTCAATGATAATTACATTTATAATATTTAACTTGGCTTGATTCGGTTACTCTCGGCTCGAACGTAACGGGACACCGATCGTAACGGGACAATGAGTCATACTTTTTCGAATGCCTCCCAGATTTACCGATTTATAAGACGTTGTCACGTCAAAATATTATTACCGCCATCTCTTGTTTTATTTTGGTGTAACAAGTGGCATACACAGCTTGTATCAGAATGACATTGTCTTCATCCTTGCCCGCTACCAATCAATGAGCAGTTCGGGTTTCGAACCCAACACTTATGCAGACATCAAGTGCACCGCATCACGAAGCACATTCTCAATAAATTTTTCAGGGCTACCAAACTGGGGCACTTTTCTTCGTCGTGGCGAAAGCTTTCGACAAGGTCTGGCACAATGGGTTCATATACAAACTATATGAGCTCGGTGTGCCAGATCGACTCGTACTTATCATACGAGATTTTCTCCGAAATCGAACCTTTCGTTACCGCGTCGAGGGAACGCGTTCTGAGGTTTACCCCATTTATGCCGGAGTACCACAAGGCTCCGTCCTAGGTCCTATTTTATACACACTCCACACCAACGACATATCGCGCTCTCGCAGTGTAGAGCTAGCCATTTCCGCCGATGATACTGGCCTCTACGTATCTGGATTCAAACCAGACGCTATTTGTAAACGCCTCCAATCTGCAGCCAACACCTTAGGGAAATGGTTTCAGAAATGAAGGATCGAGGTTAACCCCACCAAAAGTGCAGCCATGTACTTCTCTCGGCGCAACAAAACGCCACATCTCCCAATTATAGAGTTATTTGATCGTCCAATCCCCTAGGAAAAGACAGTCAAATACTTAGGCGTCACATTAGATGAAAGACTCACCTTTGGTCCGCCTATCAACCGCGTACGGAATCGAGCAGCGTTCGCCCTAGGTCGTTTGCACCCGTTACTCAATAAAAATAGCAAAATGTCCCTGCGTAATAAAATAACACTATACAAAGCGTGCATTCGACCCATAATGACATATACAAGCCCCATTTTTGCGCATGCCTCCCCGCGTCATATTCACCGGCTTCAGGTTATACAAAATCGTTTCTTGCGCAAGGCCACCGGTGCGCCATGGTTCTTGCGAAATGAAAATCTACACATAGATCTTGAGCTACCGACCATAGCTCAGTACCTGAAGCAGGTATGTTGCCTATATTTCGACTCTGCCGTCACACACCCAAACCCGTTGATTATAAGTGCCGCCACTTACAATCCCATCGCGCATCATAGATTCATCTGCGTCCGAAGGAGACCAAGGCACGCCCTCGACGACCCCGACGACGCGACCACCAGGGCCCAAACACTTCATAAAACACTACACACGTACATTGCACCCTCATACCACCCCCACCGACGGTAAGGGCGTCGCAAAGGTTATTCGCGATACCACATGTCACAGGCTCTCTCCAGTCAATACAGTTAGAAGCGTCGCTGGAGTTTCTTGCGCCACTTCTTCTCCAGTGCCCACGCATTCCGAAGTGGGGGTACATGTAGCCAATAATAATAATAGAGATATTAATGTAGATAATTCTTTGTCAGAAGCAACTGACCAAGCCGAGGTTCGGCCCTCTCGGGCACCCTCGAGTCAGACGCTCTCGCGGAACAAGGTAAAGGTCCACCCTCTTGGGAGCCCTTGTGCGGGTTACCAACTAATAGAGGTCTCGACTGAGCGGCATAAGTGCTCGGTCACCTCTCAACCCGGCGAAACTGTAAAAGCCCTTGGGGTAACAGCGGCCATCAGCCCGAAAAAAAAAAAAAGACAATCTTATTAAATACTTAGATGAGTAGTTAAGTTAAAGTAAGTTAGTTTATTCTCTTCCAATTTAATGTGTAAAATAGGGTAAATATTCAAAAAAACAAACTTCTCAAAAAACTGCAGTATATAAGTATATAGTATAGTTAAACATAGTGCATAGTTAAAAAGGAGCAGGCGGGCGTTATGAAAGTGCTGTCTATAAGGCACGAATGGGGTTGAATACTCTTCAAACTTGAAAATATTCTGGAAGAGTACGTTTCTTTCATTTTGAATATTTTTTCATTAATTTATTGTTTTTGTGATACTTATAGTGAGCAGATTTTACACAACGATATGTTATAAAACGTGAATGAAATGTGTGGAAAAAAAATTAGCCAAGGTAAAAAGGAACGGTTGATAAAATTACGGTTTGGTATTTTTATTTAAAATTAGCTGCATCTGGTTTTCAAAACATGCAATGTTGTATTATGGCCTTGCTTTTATCAATAAATTTCACAGCGGCAGACCTAGAAAGCGAGCAGCGTACTGTCATCCACTGCGTGCGCAACACTTATCAATGTAAAGAGGGCTAGGGCTTCTAAATGTTTCGCTTAGGGTAGCGCCTTGATTAATATTACATTATATATATATATATATATATATATATATATATATATATATATATATATATAAATATATATATATATATATATATATATAAATATATATATATATATAAATATATATATATAAATATATATATATAAATATATATATATATAAATATATATATATATATATATAAATATATATATATATATATATTATATTAAAAACCAACTTTTTGGCAATAACTCTAGTCGCCCACTCAGCTATAACTGACCATGATACAGTGTTCTTACCTTTAACTGTAAGTCACAGTGTTGCAACTAAACTTGTAAAACGAATACAAAACATTAGATACAGATATAAAACAAATTCAACTTTGGAGGTATATATCAAATACAAGACGGATAAAGCGGCTCAATTCCTAACTCAAACCATAAGGATTGTTATGGATAAAAACACATTTACCTACAAGATTAATCGTAAAAGAATAATAAAGCCCTGGATTACACCTGGCCTTCTACGTTGTATCAGACACAGAGATAGTATGCATAAAAAGCTTAGAAAGACACCAAATGTTGAAATACTTATTATAACCTATCGTAGATATAGAAACTTTTGTAACTGCATATGAGAAACAGGAACTTCTTAAAGCTGGCAAAAACAATTAAAAAAATTGGGGCGTTATAAACAACATGATGAATAAAATGACATGTCTAGCTGTCTCCTCTCAATGTCTTCCAGTCCTGATCATTCGCTAAATATAATTAACAATTATTTTATAAATATAGGCAAAAAACTCGCTGAGAATTGTTTACCACCGGACAAAATTAACACTCCTCGTAACATAAGCCCAAAGACATTTATTTTGCATCCAGTCAATACAGTTAGAAGCGTCGCTGGAGTTTCTTGCGCCACTTCTTCTCCAGTGCCCACGCATTCCGAAGTGGGGGTACATGTAGCCAATAATAATAATAGAGATATTAATGTAGATAATTCTTTGTCAGAAGCAACTGACCGAGCCGAGGTTCGGCCCTCTGGGGCACCCTCGAGTCAGACGCTCTCGCGGAACAGGGTAACGGTCCAAGCCGAGGCTCCCTCTTGGGAGCCCTTGTGCGGGTTACCAACTAATAGAGGTCTCGACTGAGCGGCATAAGGGCTCGGTCACCTCTCAACCCGGCGAAACTGTAAAAGCCCTCGGGCTAACAGCGGCCGTCAGCCCGAAAAAAAAAATGACATGATCTTATTAAATACTTAGATGAGTAGTTAAGTTAAAGTAAGTTAGTTTATTCTCTTCCAATTTAATGTGTTATTTAGAGTAAATATAACCAAACTTCTCAAAAAACTGCAGTATATATGTATATAGTATAGTTAAACATAGTGCATAATTAAAAAGGAGCAGGCGGGCGTTATGAAAGTGCTGTCTATAAGGCACGAATGGGGTTGAACTCTCTTCAAACTTGGAAATATTCTGGAAGAATACGTTTCTTTCATTTTGAATATTTTTTCATTAATTTATTATTTTTGTGATACTTATAATGAGCAGATTTTACACAACGATATGTTATAAAACGTGAATGAAATGTGTAGAAAAAAAATTAGCCAAGGTAAAAAGGAACGGTTGATAAAATTACGGTTTGGTATTTTTATTTAAAATTAGCTGCATCTGGTTTTCAATACATGCAATGTTGTATTATGGCCTTGCTTTTATCGATAAAGTTCACAGCGGCAGACCTAGAAAGCGAGCAGCGTACTGTCCATCCACTGCGTGCCCAACACTTATCAATGTAAAGAGGGCTAGGGCTTCTAAATGTTTCGCTTAGTATCAGGCACAGAGATAGTATGCATAAAAAGCTTAGAAAGACACCAAATGTTGAAATACTTATTACAACCTATCGTAGATATAGAAACTTTTGTAACTGCATATGAGAAACAGGAACTTCTTAAAGCTGGCAAAAACAATTAAAAAAATTGGGGCGTTATAAACAACATGATAAATAAAATAACATGTCTAGCTGTCTCCTCTCAATGTCTTTCAGTCCTGATCATTCGCTAAATATAATTAACAATTATTTTATAAATATAGGTAAAAAACTCCCTGAGAATTGTTTACCACCGGACAAAATTAACACTCCTCGTAACATAAGCCCAAAGACATTTATTTTGCATCCAATGGATGAGGCACAGGTTGAGAAGGTAATCCTAGGTCTCCGCAATGATTCAGCGTCAGGTTGGGATAACATCTCCTCAGGTCTACTCAAGGCTCATACAAATTTAGTATCTCCTCTCACCTACGTGTGCAATCTAGCTGTCTCAACAGGTGTCTTCCCTGATATTTTTAAAAAGCCCATTGTACACAGTCTCAATAACTACAGGCCTAATTCTGTCTTGTCATCCTTTGCTAAAATACTAGAAAGGATCATAAACAGTAGACTTATTAACTTCTTAACAATATGGATTTAGTTTTAATTGGAAATCTCTCAGACACGTAGCAAATGAAACAAATTTGCAAAACAGTCTATTATTTCCTAGTTCAATCTCTTTTTACGTATACCATAACCTCGTGGAGAGGAGCCAGTAAGACCATAATTCTTGAACAAGAAAGGACTCAGCGAGCAATTAAGAGTTATCTACTATTTGCCATTCCGTTATCCCACCACTGAGTTGTATGAGAGAGCAAAAGTTCTAACTGTTAGTCAATTATTTATACTACACACGATCCTAAAACATCATAGATCAATAATATAATTTTTTCTGAATACTATAAACTAAACAGACGTTGTGTACCCTTCTATCAGTCAAGTATGAAGCTTAAATCTAAATTCGCAGGGCGCTTCTTCTGTTTCCTTGGATGACTTCTATACAATAGAATTAATAAAAACCATCCCATTTACACCTTTACCAAAAGTGAATGCAAAAAGCAATTAATTTAATGGTTACAGAAACTTAATTATAATGCCACTGAAAAATTGATATACGTTCCCGTATAAATTATATCCACACACATACCCACAGCCCAACTAAGTTATTTTAATAAACTAATACTTGTTTTCATATAATCAAATGTTTTTTTAACTTTTCTCCAAGAGACATTCTTATTGTTTAACTGAAAAATATTTATTTTATATTATGTATTATAATTGTCTAGCACATCATAGGGTGGAAGCCAGATGACCCGACAATACAAGCTTAGAGCTTAGTTCGGTGCATCAGTCTCCCGCAATATACGTGTCAACATATGTTAATTAAAACAATAATTTAACTTCATTTAATTAACATGTATTGTGGAGAGAGATAAAGAAATTATTATTATTATTATTATATAGTTTTGCTTACCATGGAACACCACGAGCATTGGTGCAAATTTCTGATGCACTCGTTACAGGTTTTAAATTTATCACATAAATCGAGAGAGAGTACATTATAAAGTAATATCGTAAAAGGCAAAATCTTTATTTTAATCATATGCATTTTCAGTACACAATAAAATACATTACATCAATCACATATAACTATACGATGTTTACTTATATTAAATACAATTACAAAATCGTAACTAAAGAAGGATATATTGTATTATTTTCATTTTATTAAGGACAATATTAAACGCGAAAAGATCAGTTGTTTAAGACAATCTGGATATACTATGTCATGACGTGCAATATATGCATACTTGCGATATAAATTCAATATATAACAAAAAATAAACAATATATAAAGCAAAAAGTCTAAATGTGAGTCCAATTTAATTTGTAATAGAATACAAACGAATGAACAATTTAAGCGACGCGAAAGGTACGTCGGATTTTCCGAATTCATCAATTACCACGCGATACATGGCAGTAAATGCTACTTCTTCGACTAAAAAAAACACTTAATGTAAATGTAAAATAAACGATAATGTATTTTGGTATTAAATACGACATTTGTAATCAATATGTCTGCAATCTTAACGGCTTAACACTGAATGGCCACGTAGTTTTCTCGTTCATCACGTGCCTACGTAAATTAACTTCATTTTTATTTAACCATAAGCAATCTTTATTTCACTACAACTTCGAGTTTGCACTGAGACATTTACATTAAATGCCACTCAAGATTTGATTAATTATCAGTAATATACGTAATATTCGAAATAATAAATTCTAGTTAGAAACCCAGTAAGTAAACATTGTTATATAATGTAGTCCACTTAATAACTTAATTTAATAAAAAAATACGAATACATAATAATAAACGTAATAATGTGCTTCCCCTTAAATATAAATGTTACTAATTGATACAATGTTTTCCGGTTTTGTGGGTTTGATGACGTCATTAAAATATACATATTTAATTATAGTGTGTATTTATGTCCATTAATTAGTCATTCATCAATAATTATTTGAATAAAATTTAAGATGAACGGGATATGTCTACATAGTCTTCTAGATCTTCATTTGTGAATGGAAAATCTCATCTGAATCAGGTTTAATTCAGGTTGTGCAGTACGACAGCCGTGGAAAAACAATACTACTATATACAATTCAATAATAAGTAAGACAGGTGGTAACTTTTTATTGAAAGCCAGCTTTCTCTAGTGTTATAGAAAGGCTGCAGCTTCTTTGTAGCTGTAGCATGATAAGGTCAAAGCTCGACCGGGGATCAATTACGCCCTTATAGAATACCAGCGGGTAATTGCATAACGCTACTGTGTTTCACATGGTGAGTGCAGAGCTTCGGAAGTCTTTTACTCTATATAAGAATTCCATGTTCGATCCCCAGGAGTGACGAGTCATAGGCATTTTGAATATTTTTGAGAATGGATGTAATTGACCCAAAAGCCCTTGTCATCACTTACCATCAGGTGCTGTTTGTCACCCATACAATTTAAATAAATCTAACGGGTTAAGCGGAGAAATTTTAATACAGATACTCTGTGAAATAAGTAATCTGATGAAAAAAGTTCTGAGAGCTTTCTGAGAATTACCTTCTTTCAATGATACGATAGACAGATAGATAGATATTTTTATCTTTAACTATATATGAACAGTAAATTTAATACAGTAGGTCAATATTCGCCACAAAGCAAACAAATACAGGCGTTATATATGTAAACATACGTTATTATACCTAATAACACATCTACTGTACAAATTAGTGCAGTACACATCAAACAATACTAATAAAGCGATGTTTGTTAGCACAACATAACAATTAAAATAAAAGAAAAATATAAAAGAACTCGCATAAGTCCAAAATGACTAGATTTACATTTATTTTCTTTGTTATAATAAGATTTAATACTTTTTTGTGCGAATCAAATTGTCGTAATTTAGTCACGTGCGGTAATTGTGTAGGATATGCATATGAAACATGTGTATGGTGTTCCTCTGTAAGTACTTATTTATATTATACCATATTCATAAAAAGTGATAAGACAAAACTATATTTTGATGAGAGTTTGTTAAATATTTAGTTATATTCCGCGTTATATGTGCTGTTCGACAGTGTTTAGCCATGCAACATAATTTGTTGCTACGAAAATTGTCAACTGCGCATATATCATTTTGCAGAGATATATAACATACTTTTTATATATAATATTTCACTCGAGGGAAAGGCATTTCAGTGATACGTAATATAATACTCAATATCTGAGAAATAATCGTAACTAGTCGTAAACTATTAATTTTAATTTGAACTTGAATAGATTAGTTTTGTAAATAGAATTGGGACTGTTTAATTTTTAAACTGAAAATATACGACAATAAATCAGCGAACAGTGCATATTTTAGAACAGATTTGACAATAGTAAATGGAAGTAGTGTGTAATAAATACCACATTAATTTAAGACGTTTTAGTATTATATTAAACGTATAGACAAGCAGTCACGCACTTTGATTTTAACGGGGTAAAAGTCAAGAAGCGAAGGGTGAAGATATATATAATATAAGATATAGATAAGCTTTCGTTGCACGGAGCAGCCGTCTCAATTTTATTACGAAGTTATATTTCATAAATTCAATAATTGTCATCATCATTCCGATAAACTAAAAATAATAAAATAAGCAAAAAATTTTTATTAATTTACACTATAATTGAGATCAATTATAGAACCCGAGTTTAGGATTGCTTGTGTTAAAGCGATAAGCAGTACACTGCCACTATATGAATTATATATTTCTATTTAGTATCCATTATGCGCAAAAACTATATAGGCTAAACTATATAGTATATTAAAACTATATACATATATGTGTGTAGTTTTTATTTTTTATTTTTAGGAAGATTATATAAAACAGCGATGTCACTCTATAGAATTTCATGAAAAAAATACTTCATGGTGTAAAGGGCAGGTGTTTAATCCAACATCAAGTTTTGATGTCCAAAAAAACAATACTTTTAATTCAGGCGAGCGTGGGAGTCAGGTGGTTCAGTTTATACCCCAATTAATGAACATTAAAGTCCGTCCAGGAATGTCCATCAATTTCAATATGGCGTATAAGCCTGCTAAAGATTATCCGTTGGATGTATACTACGTAGTTGATTATTCATACACAATGAGGGATCATAAAACGCAACTTGAAATTCAGGGTCAGGAAATATATAAAGAGCTGACTAAACTAACAAATAATGTACAGTTGGGTATAGGAAGTTTCGTCGAGAAACCCGCTTTTCCTTTTTCTAGGTGAGTTATATACACAATATTGTTAAAAAAAAAATTGTATTTAACACGTGTTTTTAAGGAAAAAAGTTGTTTCCGCTACACTTGATTCATTTCTGGGTAGCTTATATCAGCAATTATGCTGATATACTATGTTGAATTAATAGGGAGTAATTAAATGCTACTATTGTTAATTAACAATAATGTTTATTTGTTTAAAACTAATATTTTTATATACAAGTATTAGCTTTTGTTATGTTTGTTTTAAAGAATACAACTTTTAATACAGGTGAGAAGGTTAGGAAGTTACTTACGGAAGAGGCCGCAAATATTGTGCAGTACAACGAATTAGGGACTAAATTAAAGGGATTTTGAAACAAAGAAACAGAACTATATAGCAAAGTTCGACGCTGTTTTGTAATACTATAAAATGACAAAAATTATGATAGTACATGAAAATACATTATTGCAACATAGTTGCAATGGTATCAATACGAATGAAGGCTTTAATGATGATTTAAAATTAAATTAATTTATCTTTTTCTATCTATATATTTATCTTTACAACAGTTTTAAAAACTGTAAACAAAGCGCTTTTAGTGATTTATTTACAACAAAATATATACATTATTTTCAGTCCAAATAACGAAGCCTATTCATTCAAAAATGAATTGCCTTTAACGCAAAACATGACTTTATTCAAAGAGGTTCTAAAGAGGAACTTAACCGGTTCTAACAATGACGATCCCGAAGCTGGCCTTGATGCGCTTATGCAAGCTATGGTGTGCCAAAATGAAATAGGTTGGAGGAAAAGTGCTAGGCGAATTATAATAATGACCACAGACTCCACATACCACAGTGCTGGTGATGGAAAATTTGTTGGAGCAGTGAAACCGAACGATATGAAATGTCATCTGAAAAATAATAACTATTCCTTCAGTTTAGTTCTTGACTATCCGTCTGTAAGTCAAATAAACAAAGTTGTTATCGAGGATAACTTTAAAATTATATTCGCTGCAATCTCTGATGTGAAAAAAGTATACGAAGGACTGGCTAAGAAAATACGAGGCGCAAAATATGTGGAATTGAACAATAGCTCAAATTTGGTGAAAATTATTAAAGACGAATACCTTGTGAGTCAACATTTTATTAACTTACCTTTATCTGTCATGTCGCTCAATACACAACAACAACAATAAGCACAACAAACAGATTATGTAATATTTAAAACGTCCATAAATATGCGTCATATAGATTACAAAACACAAATATTGCTTAATTTTTTATTTATTACGTTCTTTAAAATAATTACTACTATTGTATTACGTTATTCTTCTTTGTGGACTCGTAAAAAAGTTAATTACACGAAAAGATTTCTAAAGAATTAGAATAATAAAAGAAAATGAGAAAATGTTGTATATAAATACAACAAAACGCACACTGTAGTTTGTTACTAGATATACTATAAATGGGTCAGCTGGACACGCCTTCACAGAAGGCCAGCGTAAAATAGCAGCATATTGCTGCTGTGTTTTGACTGGTGAGTGTAGGGATCCGGAGATCTTTATTACTGGTGACGGGGCATTCCATCATTCCGTCCTCAAGGATGACAACGCATCTGCATTACGGTTCCTTGTCGAGGATGAATGTAGATGTCATGAGCCGCAGGAATCATTTGCCGTCAAGGGAACTGTGTGCTCGTTTGTTACTCTCAATGTAATATGTAATATAAATGGATCAGTTCATTCACATAAAACCTTATTCCACCATATTTCCATAGAGCACGACCCTAAACTGCCTGAATGTTTGCCTTATAATGCCTTCACAAACCTACACTGCGGTTATCGGGTATTTGGCCAGACAATTGCGTCTTCAGTTTGCTAATCTTTTGAGCTGTGTCGTTTTCTATAAATATAAATATATATATATATATATATATTTATATTTATTCTATAACACAGAAAAATACCAAGATTAACCTGCTCCATATCTCGCTGAGAGACTGTGCTTTCTCATACGGCTATCACTGAAGGAAGATATTTCTGCACCGTAGGGCAACACGCAATGGTTAAAGCGTTTTTTTCTACATATATACGAGAATAAGTGTCTCAGTTTCCCGAACATTGTACATCCGAATTAGATCTGATGATACACCTCTGCCTCGTAGTTGAACTTACCTAAACATTTTATAAATATGATTATAAAATATGACTTATTCCATTTCAGGAATTAATAAGAAGCATAGAAATAAATACCGAAATGCCACCGCATATCGAACTCTCATTAAACCCTGACTGCCGACTAAAAGACAATTGTATAATAAAACACAATGAATCTTTTAACATCAATGCATCACTTAAAGTAAAATCTTGCCCCACTAACGACTTACCGAGTGAAGTTCGTATAGGACCTGTAGCATTAAATGAAAAATTAAGAATTTCGGTAACAAGTCAATGCGTATGTGATTGTGAACGAAACATTTCTAGAATAAATACAAGAAAATGTAACGGCAATGGAAGATATCAATGTGGTATTTGTAAATGCATTGAAAACAGGTAAGTGAAAATCACCATAAAACAATGAATTTATGATTATTATTATTCCGATCGGTGTAGCCATTAATACGCTAGATAGACGCTAACAAAAATATACTGAGCATAATACATAATATTAGTGGCTAATTTAATGTAATGTACCAGAATAATGTAAACAAAAATTAGTGCAGTTCATATCAGTGACCGCTAACCCGTTCTCATAGCCATTAATGTATCATCTCTTTAAAACTCCCTTTTCATGTAATTATAATAATAAATTTAGCGACCCGATAATAAAAGAAAAGGGGCCAACAGGAATACATTATAACAAAAAAAAACTTAGATCAAATACGTTATACCTTCACTTATACGTTTCACACAATCCTTATAATAGTAGCAAAGTTATACATATAATACTCCTCTTATATTACAGTTGTTTTTTACTCCTTTTATAGGATATATTACCAACAGTATTCTGACATTTTCCATAACTATCTGAAAGATTGAAAAGATGTGAAGAAGTGATGTAATGTTACGAATTCTGTTTTAATCCGTTTTTATTTCGTTACTACATTAAGTATAATTCCCTAAAACTACCGTCTCTACTCTACTATTCAACTAACACTCGCCTCCGCTTAAGAGTTGAATTATCAAACTCTGATCTTAGAAATTAACGTGTTCCCTAACCAGTTGAGGCTGCTGCCATCTTTGGGGCTTCTTATAGGTGAGGAGCATGCTGATTCAGAGGAACCATAAAAGTCGGAGTTGAAGATCAATGATGTCAGGTTTTGGGGTTTCGGATCTTGAGAGTCGTCCCGAATATACCTAATTCTAGATTAATATAGAATATATAGAAGCATGTAATCAGTATTACGTATGGAAGTATATTTGAATTTTATTTATGTTATAAATGCCAATTCTAAAGATGCGATGTCATGTCGTGTTGTCCCTTGATATTATCACCATATTTGACATATTGTTTGGGGCGATGCTATGATATAAATGTGTTTTATATGAACCAAAAATAATGATTTCAATTATTTTAGATACGGCGACGACTGTCGTTGTCAAGGTGTTTCTACGACTAGTATGGATTTGGAAAAATGTAAAATAAAACCTTTTGCACCAAATTACTGTAGCGGAAGGGGAACTTGTAGGTAAATGATTCAATTATATTATTATTTATGATTTACTCATTGTGGTTATTTTGTCACTATTAAAACAACAGGATAGTTAGATAGGTAAGATGTTTGTTATGTTAATAAAATTTTAGTTATTGTTCTGACAAATAAATTATTACAAAGCTTTTATAATTCAAAATTAAAATCTTGAAGTATATGATTTCCGAAATTTGTAATTACGTTTATACTCTTATGTATTTGATATGTTAATGCACTCCCAGTGTAAGGGGAAGGGAAGTTTCAAACATAACATTAATAATATTATATAATCACCTAAAGACGTTGCAACTAAAGCGGCTGTAAAGATATCCACCGAGGAAAGACCCAAACCTTCACAGATTACCAGAGTAGAAAACAGGCTTAGCGCTTCTAGAAAACTATAAATCCTATTTTAGTCATTAATGATGCCAACGCATTTGTGCCTTGGCTGGAGGTCAGGAGGTGAGTGACCAGCAGATTAGGCATTGGTATGAGTCAAGTACAAAAAATATTACACAAACATTTAGGCTTTAGGAAGCTTTGCACCAGATGGATTCTCCTTACTTTGAACGAAGACCAGAAACGCCTTTGTATGTACTGGTGTAGCGAAATTTTTAATTAGAAAGGTTGACGAAATCGAATGCTGTATTTGACATCGTCACTAGTAATGAAAGCTTGCTAAGAACCCGAAACCAAAGGACAATCTGGGTGTTTACTCATGAGGATCGGCCAACTAAGGTAAAGAAAGGAGGAAGTCAAGGAAAAAAGATATATGTAGATGTGTAATCATATAGTGACGGTTTGTTTTCTTCCCAATGTTACTTTCATAAAAGCTCTTACTACCTAATTTAACTATACTTTATAATAAAACTACTTATAAAATGTATGAATTTTGAAATAACAAATACAAGTAGTATATTAGTATATATATAGTAGTATAAGTAATATAATTAAAGTATATTCAATAAAATCGTATACAGA
This sequence comes from Teinopalpus imperialis, assembly GCA_029286865.1. Lineage (NCBI taxonomy): Eukaryota > Metazoa > Arthropoda > Insecta > Lepidoptera > Papilionidae > Teinopalpus > Teinopalpus imperialis. The sequence continues at coordinate 2,305,256 of JAGSMU010000012.1, forward strand.
CAGAGGAATCATAATGCAGATACGTTGTCACCCTTGAGGACTGAAATGAAATACCTCGTCACCAGTAATGATGGTCTCCGGATACCTACAGTCACCAGACGAAACATAGCAGCATTGTGCAGGTATTCTGTGAGGGCGTGGTCCCACCCTGGTCGAGCTGACCCATTCATTCTGCAGCTAGAAAGAAACTGCAGCGTAGCCCTACCACGGAATTCGCTACAATGGCAGAACCTATTTCGATGTGGTTTTAGTGATGTATTGAGATAGACTTAAGCTAACGATTAGTATAATTTAAATCGTTGCACTAAAAAATGATGTACGCAAATGTGCGCCCGCGCACTCGGCATGTCTTGTACGCAAGTCAGATGGAAAGGCGCTGCTCGGTGGTACTAAAGTACACACAAGTCTAAAGTTCTTTTAAACTTCTGTAGATATGCTGCATCTTATAGATTACTAAACACAAATATTGCTAATTTTTTAAATTTTACCTCCGTTTACTTAACTTGTGTTACATTATTTTTCTTTGCACACTCACAAAAAGAATATTAGACGACACGATTTCTTGAGAATTACAATAATAATGACATGAGAAAATTTGGTTTTATATATATGACAAAATATAATTACGAAAATCGAAGCGTCAATAGCCTAATGGTTTAGGGTACGGTCTGCGAAACTTAAGGTTCCAATCTGCCATTCGACTGTAGTCGTGAAACAACTCCTAGCACAAGCATTTTCAGCTTAATTATGCTAATATTCTATAAAAAAAAAATTAAACTATTTTGATATAAAAAGCTATCATCATCACAGCCTATCAATATTCCAATTAGCTTCCATCGACCTCCCACATAGATTGCCACAAAGCACGATCCTGAACCATCTGTTAAACATGAATCTGGATTCTGTTGATGTTTATGCTGTTACCCTATACGGCTCTTACAGCTTCATCGAATGCGGGGCATACGAAGCAGAGAGGTCCGTGAGCTGATTAATAACCATCTAAATTCATCGACTTCTCACAAGGTTGCTCCATCTAGTGGGGGTTGTCCTACACTGCCAATTCCATTCCCAGGTTGCTACTCAGGAACCTTCCTTCCAGCCCCATTCTTCGAGCTACATGGTCATCCCAATTCCAATTCAACTCGCTCATCTTCTGAACTATGTCGGTCACCCCCATTTTTGATATACATATAAAACTGACAAATATTACAATGGGAGAATTTTGCATATACAATTATTTTAAAAGGAACACTTTTCGTACTTTCAGTTGCGGCAAATGTGTACATTGTAAGAAAGGATTTTCGGGAGATTACTGTCAGTATGATGATAATGCTTGTCCAAGCCCTGGCGGTAAGCTGTGTGCAGGGCACGGCATATGTAGATATGAAAAATGCGAATGCGTTCTAGATAGAACTGGCCCCGGCTGTGACTGCCCAACGAACAATAACAATTGTTTTGCTGCGCACTCCAAAAAGGTATATCCCCCTTAACTGAATTCAAGGGGTAGCGCTTCAGCTTCGTTTTACCGCTTTAATGAGGCCAAGGTAAACATAGTAGCTGGCTTTAGCACAAAGACTTCGAATAGAGAGGTATGCATTTTAGACTTTCGAGGGTCACCTCGGTGGACTCACAAGTGTCAACTTGTCTTGTCGATTTATTGGGATTAAATGTTTATGAAATTACACATACATTCATGTAGCGACGGTAAGTAGGGTTGTGCATGTTAGTCAGTTTCAAGTTGCACCACTATACTATATTTATATATTTTTTATAAAATATTTTTTTTGGTAGCTTTGCTCAGGGAACGGTGATTGCGTATGCGGCGAATGTATCTGCTTGCCAATGAATAATTCGAGTCGCACGTGTTCCGGACGATATTGCGACAGCTGCGATGAGTTCGCTGAAAAAAGATGTTTAGAACTCGAAAATTACGTAGAATGCAATTACATAAACAGCAAAACGTATTGCGATCAACTGTACAATCAAACTTCATTGGCTGTGATTAAAATTGTGGACAAATTAAATAATACACTGTCTGATCAACAAATGGCGAAATGGTGTAAGAAACAACTTGAGAACGGAACGCTCGTCTTCAAATATCTATATCCGCTTTCATCGCCCAATGTGTTACATGTGATTGTTCAAAAAGAACTGGAACAAGCACCTGGAGTGAACTTACTTGGTACGTATACATTGTACCATAACTGTAACTTTTAATTTATGACTTTGACCGATCTTATTTCACATCTATTACATCGGAATAGGTACACAGGACTATAAAATATTCTGCTCTGTTGATGTCATCTGACAATAACCATATTACTGTTATCGAGATCAACAATCAGGAGGACATTATTTTATCTTTATATACAGATAGTTTTTATTGCGCTTTGAAACTCCAAGCGTCAAACGTAGAAAGAACATAGATACACGTCACGATAACTGCTATTTATTTTTGCGTCGTTAATCGTGCGAGACCAAATAATAAATTACTCCTTCAACTTGAAATTTTAATACTCTTTTTCTAATACAATAAAAAGTGTTAAGTTATATTTAGAGCCAACGATGGAATGCCTAAGCGATAAATATCGATTAAGTGGTTTTATGATAGTGGTAGAGCTACACTGCAGTTTATTTATAGCTGCAGAATGAATGGGTCAGCTCGAACGGGGTAGGATCACGCGCTCACGGAGTACCAGGGTAAAATAGCAGCATAACGCTGCTGTGTTTCGTTTGGTGAGTGCAATGATCCCGAGACCTTTATTACTGGTGACGAGGCATTTCAACTCAGTCCTCAAGGGTGACAACGCATCTGCATTATGATTCTTGTCAAGAATGAAAGTAGATGTCATGGTCCGCAGAAATCACTTGCTATCAGGTGAACTGTGTGCTCGTTTAGTACTCTCAATATAATTTTAAAAAAAACATGCAATGCCATTTAGATTTTACACGACATTCCTAGCATTTTTATAGCTCACTCTATGTCAGTAGTAGCAGTGATAGAGTAGAACATCTTTGCAGCTATTGTTTAGGTACACCATAAATGGGTGGGTCGAACGGACAAGGACAATGACCTCAAAGAATACCACGTTAAAATGATAGCCAAAAAATTGTATTTTTTTTAAAACCTAATATAAAAAAAATATGTCTCAATTCCTTTGTTTTTGCAGTTGCCATAGGCGTTCCATTCGGTGTACTTATACTGATCGGTCTGTTGACGATTATTGTCTGGAAGATCTTGGTAGATTTACACGATGCAAGGGAGTATCGGAATTTTGCCCAGAAATCTGCCGCAGCCGGATTCACAGTCCCTGGAATCGTTAACCCGGTGTATCGCCCTCCTGCCCTTAATATTAATAATCCCGTTTTTAACAGACACTCACAATAAATAATAAGTTATAAAAAGCTCCATTATTATAAATATCACGAGGAATCTATTTACAATCATCAGTGACTCGACTGCACTTTGAGAAATATACGGCACAGTATGATGTATTAAATAAGTGCACGTGAGAAGCTTCAACGCTTTCTAATGGTTAAGATTAATTGCAATTTTTTGTGCTTACAACCTTGTACAGGCCTCCTTGTATAGTATTCTAAATTTGAAAACACGGAATCAGGAACGTTTTTATTGCCTCGAGTGCAAGATTGTACCTCACGCGGTCGGACTCGTTAGATTTTCGTTATGGCAACATTTATTGTTTTTTGAGATCAATTATTAAGTTCCAAAAACAAAACAGATCTTTAAATTATTTAAATAAATTAATTTTATATAATCTTAAATTATATACATAAAATAATTATTTGTCTTTTTAAAATGTAACAAGTAATCTTAACATAAGATTCAAATTCTTCTTTTTAATTTGGATGCCTGTCTCTCCAACTATCGAAAGATGGCAGTCTTGTATATCTTGCGAGGTGAAACAGTACGGCGGCACTCGCGATTCCCATACACTCCCGGATGTTGCGTAGCCAGGGGATTTCTTTCTTCGACCGACGTCCCTTCTAACGCCAACTTACACCATCGTAATGAGTTGCAGAAGTTAATATCTGTCGTGCCATGTATCCACGATTTGCGAAAGTTGCCGTCGCGTCGTTGCGTTATTGTTCACAATGATTAGATTTTAACCTTATGTATTTAAAAATTATAATAATTACATAATAAATAGAATCTTTGTTACTTTTCATATTTATGTCTTAAATTATGTGTTGTGATAGTCACTATCCTCTGCAATGGGGAAAATTAATGGCTTTATATGAAATCTCTATGTCAACGGAAATCAAAAAAAAACATTTAAGTAGACTAAAAATATTCTCTACCACTTGGCCTCATCCTTCACATCTAAAATATCACATCACATTATTGACTAGATAAAATTTAGTTTGTCGCATTTCATTTGACCACGAGTGCTTATTTCAGGTCTTCAATTATGCAAATATAACGTTATTTATAGTACTATAAATATTAATATAAACTACATGTTTATCAAGAGTTAATTTTTTATCGTTTTTTTTATAGCATAGGTGGCAAACGAGCATGCAGGCCGCCCGATGGTAAGTGATCACCGCCGCCCATGAACAATCGCAAAACCAGAGTCGCGAATGCGTTGCCTTTAAGAAAGGTACGCTCTAAATTACATAAAAAGTCAAAAATACTTTCAAAACTTTAATAAACCATATATAATTTTTTAATTTACCATTATTAATTAAATACAAATAAATATAAATGATATAAAACACGAACAAAAAATTCGAAAGACATTTTTATTTTGGTTACAAAACATATACGTAACCATTATGTTTAATAATGTTTTACGCGTTACGTGAGTAAGACTGAATTGCTGTTAACATACTATGTAATTTTTGTAATAGTGAATTGATATTTTTGTACTTCAAAGATTTTTGAATCCATATATATTATTTCTTGTGAGACCGTAAGTTTGGACGGTCTGTGCGACGTAGACGCGTTGGTCGCTCGTCGCAATATGCCTTCTTTTCGCGACGCTCATCACCGTCTAATTTTACCTGCTACAGATTTTTTTTTTGATAACATCACATACAACAGTAAATATAATATAATTATAAATATTAAGTTAGTACCAATTAAAGAAGAAACTGTGAATCTCCACAGCCCTACCAGCAAGATCGTGGCTAATAATTGGCCCTAATTATTTAATTTATACAATTACAAATAAACCAAGAAAAGTTTATAAAAAAAAAGATTGTGATATTAAAACTATCCAAATTATTATTTATCATCAACATAATCTCAGCCTGTCCATAGTCCACTGCTGAACAAAGGCCTCCCCCGTAGATTGCCAAAAAACACGATCCCCAGCCGCATGCAGATGCATCCATCGACTTCCAACAAACATGCAGCATAGGTCAACGCTCCATCTAGTGGGGGGTCGTCCACTGCAACTGCCAAGAAGCTGCCATTTAAGAACCTTTCTTCCCCATCGGTTATCAGGTCTACGAGCTATATGGCCAGCCCATCACCAGCTTGAACAAGCAGCAAATTATTATTACCCTCTGGGAAATACCTGTGAACAGATATATTACGACTTTATAAAATTTCCTGTCACTTCAATATCATAATGAAAACTGTGGAACAATACTGCTGTTGGTGTAATAGTAAATTTATCCATAGATAGTTCTGTTCTTCAGGACAGGAAGTATACCGGATCCTTTTTCGAATTGGAAAAGTATATAATTATCAACTAAAATATACATATTGTCCGGAGATCGTCCTTGTCGAAGCTGTTTATTTTGAGGAACAGACGAGAAAATATAACGCAAGTAGTAGTTCAGATAAGAATGGTGTGTTGAAGTTACTTACAATATAAAAAAATGAAATTCGAAAATGGAACTCTCTGGGAACATGTTAACTTTTAATTTTCGAGACTCTCATATGTTTTTTCATTGTGGCGTCCTTTTGAAAGTTGTTTGTCGCTATTACAATGAATGAAAATGAAAACGATTTTCGCTGTGGCTTAAGTCAACAAGAGAATTGGCAGTGACATCAATTAACATTTTACGATGAAGCCCCATTACGCAGTTCTGTGTATTTGTGGTTGGTAGAATTTAGACGTGGACGTGATTATCTCCATCAATATACGTGAAGATCAGCCAGCGACTGCGGTTATATAATTCAACATTGATACCGCTCGATAACTAATTTAAACTGACAGAAATATTAATTGTCAGAAAATTACGGGTCCTGCAGCAACTCAGAGAGACACACAGCCAATTACCTTGGCTGCCCAAAGGCTCCCAAGCCGAAATGCCCGGCACTTAAAGTCGCACCTAAGGTAGCTACACCGATCGCCGCTCCCGCGCCTATTCTCGCTCCTGTTCGACCTCTACGTCCCGCATGGAAAACTCCTATCGGCGTAGTGACCGTCGCTCAACCGGTTGAGCAGCCCCCTCCATCAGCCGGACGGCCGGTTAACGAAAGCGACCTCGACCTTGTGTGTCGCTTCGCCACCGTTTTCAACGGCGCCGACGTCTCAGCCCTTGCAAAATCCCGAAGGGACTCCAATGGCAAGCCCGAAATCAGGATTGCTGCCACAATGCGCTACCAACATGTAGTGTCAGCCATCGTCAACTTTCAAGCATAGAGGGCCTTTACAACGGCAGAGTAAAACCGCGTTCCCTTAACGTCGCATTTTTTAACGCGAACGGTATTAATAATCAACGCGACGAAATCTTCAATTTTGTTCGCGATCACCAAGTCGACGTGCTCCTAGTGCAAGAGACATTCCTCAAACCGCACACTCGCAATCCCAAAATTGCGAATTATAACATCATTAGAATGATAGAACTTCCGCCGCTAATGGCGGAACTCTCATCTACTATAAAAAGTCCTTGCACTGCGTGCCCGTCGATACGCCAACCCTAACCTTCCTAGAAGCCTCGGTCTGTCAGCTAGCCATGACCGGCCACGCCCCCATCACAATCGCGTCCGTCTACCTGCCTTGCAGACGTGACGCACAAGTATTACGAAGCGACTTCGTGGCACTCCTTTCCCTTGGAAACTCAGTCATTTTGGCAGGAGATTTCAATAGCAAGCACACTCGGTGGAATGCAACTAAAATCAACCCCCGGGGGTTGGCTTTAGACTCGCTAAGCGACGCACACGACTTCGACGTCGTAGCGCCTACTACGCCTACCCATTTTCCATACATATTGGGTCACGCACCGGATGTGCTTGATATTGCCATCTGTAAGAACATCAATCTCGCCTTCCAAGGCATTGAGGTAATCCATGAGCTCGCTTCCAATCATGGCCCCGTTCTTCTTCGGTTAGGGCCCTCCGCCCCAACCTCACCCTCCACCAAAACCATTGAAGACTGGCACCGTCTCAGGAACGCCCTGAGGGAAGCCACATCACCGCACCTAGATGCTATTCCTAGGAACATATCTTCAGTCAACGACACGAATCTCGCAGTTCATGCCCTCACTAGGCACATCCCAGACCGTAGTCGAGGATTGTTCGAGGCAGGTTCCCTCGGTGGAAGACAACCGATGGACCCTGCCAAACGACATAAAGGACCTAATGAGGCGCAAGAATGCGGCGACTCGTGCCCACGACTTATATCCCACTGAAAGTAACCGGCTGGTGCTACGTACCCTTCAGCGTGAAGTCCGATCACGTATAGCCCAGTATAGGAACGATCGGTGGGATAATCACCTCTCCAACATCGAACCTTCCCATCTAGCCTACTGGCGACTTCCCAAATCCCTAAAAGGGGGCAACGCCCAAACAATGCCTCCCTAAGCGCGTCCCAATAAACCACCCGCCTTCTTAGACGAAGAGAAAGCCGAATGTCTGGCTGACAATCTCGAGCTCCAATGCTCACCGAGCACCCTACCGATCGACGCCGCTCACCTTGAAATGGTTAACAGCGAGGTCGACCGGAGGAGTAAGGAACCACCTTGCGATTCCGTCACTCAAGTTACATGCACCGAAGTTGAGTCCATAATTAAAAACCTGCGACCACGCAAGGCTCCCGGCCCCGACGGCATCACCAACAAGGTGATGAAACTCCTACCCATGTCCATTTTACACCTACTGGTGATAATCTACAACGCGGCCATATCCAAAGGCACCTTCCCGAACACCTGGAAGGAAGCCGATGTCATAGGGATTCTCAAGCCCTTGAAACATCCAACCGATCCATCAGCCTATCGACCCATAAGCCTACTCAAAGTCTTGGGTAAGGTATATGAAAGGCTCATCCTCACCCGCCTCAAGGACTTCATGCTGTCCCGAGGGCTGCCAATCAATGAGCAGTTCGGGTTTCGCACCCAACACTCATGCACACATCAAGTGCACCGCATCACGGAGCACATCCTCAGTAAATTTCTTCAGGGCTACCAAACTGGGGCACTATTTCTCGACGTGGCGAAAGCTTTCGACAAGGTCTGGCACAATGGGCTCATATACAAACTATATGAGCTCGGTGTGCCAGATCGACTCGTACTTATCATACGAGATTTTCTCCGAAATCGAACCTTGCGTTACCGCGTCGAGGGAACGCGTTCCGAGGTTCACCCCATTTGTGCCGGAGTACCACAAGGCTCTGTCCTAGGTCCTACTTTATACACACTCTACACCAACGACATACCGCGCACTCGCGGTGTAGAGCTAGCCCTTTTCGCCGATGACACCGGCCTCTACGTGTCTGGATTTAAACCAGACGCTATTTGTAAACGCCTCCAATCTGCAGCCAACACTTTAGGGAAATGGTTTCGGAAATGGAGGATCGACCACCAAAAGTGCAGCCATTTACTTCTCTCGGCGCAACAAAACGCCGCATCTCCAAACTATAGAGTTATTTGATCGTCCAATCCCCTGGGAAAAGACAGTCAAATACTTTGGCGTCACATTAGATGAAAGACTCACCTTCGGTCCGCATATCAACCGCGTACGGAATCGAGCAGCGTTCGTCCTAGGTCGTTTGCAGCCGTTACTTAATAAAAATAGCAAAAAGTCCCTGCGTAATAAAATTACACTTTACAAAGCGTGCATCCGACCCATAATGACATACGCAAGCCCCGTCTTTGCGCATGCCTCCCCGCGTCACATTCACCGACTTCAGGTAATACAAAATCGTTTCATGCGCAAGGCCACCGGTGCGCCGTGGTTCTTGCGTAATGAAAATCTACACATAGATCTTGAGCTGCCGATCATAGCTCAGTACCTGAAGCAGGCTTCTCGCCGATATTTCGACTCTGCCGTCACACACCGAAACCCTTTGATTGTAAGTGCCGCCACTTACAATCCCATCGCGAATCACAGATTTACCCGCGTCCTTAGGAGACCGAGGCACGCCCTCGACGACCCTGACGACGCAACCACCAGGGCCCAAGCCCTTCATAAAACACAACACACATACATTGCACCCTCATATCGCCACCGCCGACGGCGGGGCGTCGCAAACAAAGTTATTCGCGATACCGCCATGTCACTGGCCGGTTCTCTCCAGTCCATACAGATAGAAGCGTTGCTGGAGTTTCTTGCGCCACTTCTTCTCCAGCGCCCACGCATTCCGAAGTGGTGGTACAAGTAGTTAATAATAATAGTGATATTAATTAAGATAATCCTTTATCAGAATCAAACACATCTTCGTCACGAATGCATGAAATCGAGTATTTTTCCATTCCTCTTATACTAAGTCTTTTAATTTTATAATGTAAGTATGCATTTTTTACAAAGCCTAAACTTGGTTCTACATTAGCTGTTAAAATTTGTATATCATTAGCTTTCGGTGGATGCATATTAGTTAACAAATGATTTTGTTTTTTATCGGACGTAAACTCTTTTAAATCATCTGTATTTATATTTAATAATGTGTCATTTTTACAACCATTAACGTTTTCAAATTTTGTTGTCAAATCAACATTTAAATAATTATTAGCAGGGGTTTCCTGTAACTCTATATTTTCAGTTTGTGAAAAAGTACTTGTAATATTATTTTGATATATAGTCTGAGCAGAAAAATCATTTGTGTTCTTATTTTTTATAGTATTTAATATCTTTTCCAGAGATTTAATATCTTGACATTTTTCTTCCAATTCGGATTTTACCTTTTCAATAATATCATTATTTTGCTGGCTTTCTGCACTTGCGTTTTGCAGTTTATTTTCCAAGTCACTTATTTTACCTAATGCATTTTTATATAAATCTTCGATGGAATGAAGTTCTTCCTCTAATTTTAAAACATAGTTTTGCGCTGATTGATTTATTTTATCAATAATAAGTTTTTGATTTAGTAATTCAGCTTCTAAATCATTAATAACAACTTTGTCATTCGACATTTGTTGTTCCAATTTTTCTTTTAGAACGGTTAATTGCTTTTGAATATTTATTTTTTCTATAATTGCTTCTTCTTTTTCTTTTATTATTTTTAGCTTTTCTTTTTCAACTATTTTCTTGGCCTCATCAGCTTTTTTTAATATCAATTGACATGAAATATTTCTAGTGTCAATATAATTACCAATTCTTTCCAATGATTTTGATATACTTTTAACACAGCAGTTGTCTGGTGATAAGGCGCTATCACCTACACATCTTATTTCTAGTTGTTTAATATCTGTTACGATTATTTCTTTTTCATCATGTAAATGTACATCTTTTTTCTCTATTGATTCTTCAATATCGACCTTTGTAAAAGACAACTGTTTTTCCAGTTGCCCATTTTGATTCATTAATTTTACTAGTTCAATTTGCATATTATGAGTTGCTTTAGAATCTAAAAATTAGTATTTATATTCTTAAACAATTCTGATTTATTTAATAGACTGTGATAGAAAGTAATCTTTAATAATGAAATGTAAACTACTGTTGATATTTACTACATCAAAAATTTGTGACAAGTTTAAGAAGTATAAATGAATATAATGATATTGTTTTAATGAATAACGCAGTAGAATAATAAAAATCATTTTACGGTGCGCCTCCATTTGCTTCAGAGATTGGTCATATTCGCGGTTGCTGATACTTATCTCTTCACCTAAATCGATCGTTGCAGATAAATTTGTTTGCAACCTTTTGACTTCATCTCCTAATTCATTAACTTGGTTTTCTAAAATAGATATTTTACAATCCCGATCGAATATATCTTTACTAAGGTTCCCTATTATTTGGTCCTAAAATAATTACAAAAAGTAAATTATTTAAGACAAATATATAATGATGATGATTATAATGATTATGCAGCAATAACCATTACTTTTAAGGTTTGAAAAGGCAGATAACTTATGCAATGCAAATCTAATATCGCACTAGTAGTACTAGTGAGTTTTTTTTATACATTACTAGGTACAAAAAATATGTTGCATATATTATATGTTCGCTGTACTATGATATACTCATACCCTTATTATAGGTACTTAAACGAAAAAATTAATAACCTTAAATTAACCCCCATGACGAGAAGATATCAAATAACATAAGAAATGTGAGAGCGTATTGGTTATATTATTTTCTTAGTTATTTACATGCTTACCGATTCGTGTATTTTATCTAATAAATTTTGAATCCGTGTTAGATTAAAATCATTTTTATCTTTAATTTCCTCTACTTCTTTTTTTAGATCTTCATAAAAGTTAGGTGATGTTACTTGTAACTGCAACTAAAACCGTAAGTAATGATAAGAAAACGGTTTTTTTTAATATTAGTATAATTAATAACACATATCTAACCTCATTTCTTGTATTTATCAAAGTATTTTCCATATCACTATTATAAGCTATTAGATTAGCATTTATCTCTTGCAGTTCTTTGTTTTTCAGTTCAATATTATTTAATTGAGTCGTTTGTAATTGCAAATTACATTCAACGTTTTCTTTCTCAGTTTTAATTTTACTATAAGACATTTTCAACTCACTTAAGTCATTTTCTAAGACTGTTTGTGATAACATTTTTTCTTTAAGTAAATTATTCTCCGTTTTCATTCCATTTAAATTTGTCGTAAATCTTAATTTTTCGCATTCTAATGAGTCTACTTTATTTTGGGTTATTAATTGTTGTTCTTGGAGCGTTTTTATTTCAATCGTTAAATTAATATTCTCATCTCTTTTTTCTTTTATTGTATTATGTAAATAATTAAGTTCATCTTTTTGTATTTCTACTTGTAGCAAGACATCATCATTATCTTTGATTAAATTGTCGTATTCCTTTTGTAATTTTAAAATTCTTTGCTCCAATATTCTAACCCTTTCAGAAATTAAGGTAAAATTTTGTTTTTCCATTTTATATCTATTTATCATAAGTGATAGATTCTGAGTTTCATGGTTTTTAAGTAATAAATCATTTTCTAAATTATTTTTTTCCTCCAAAATCAACTCATTTTGATATTTTACTTTCCTTAAATCTTCCATTACTTTTTGTTTTTCTTCTATCACAGTTACAAGACGCTCGTATTCTTCTCTAAATACTTTAATCTGATTATTTGCTTCGTCAAGTTTGTTTGTTTTTTGCTGTAATTTTATATCACAGTTATTTTTTTCTTCTAGAATCTTTTTGTGCGCTTCTTTTAATTTATTGAATTTCTCTTTGAGAACATTTATTTGCTGAAGCTTGTTTTCAAGTATTTCACTCTCTTTTTCTTTTTTTTCTAAGTTTTTTGCACTCTCTTTGCTTTGACTTAACAAAATATTAATATGTTCTGTATTAACAGCACGAATCTTTTCAATTTCATTTACTAAAATTGAGCTTTTATTACTTTGGCTATCTAATGACAGTTCAGTCACGTTTTTATCTGTCTTGTCATATTCACCAGGATTACCTGTGGGTTCATTATTGATCTTCATTGTGGGTTCTTGATTTTCAGTATAAAAGTTACAGGTTTCAGCTAGAAATAACTCGCTTTCCTGACTGGCTAGTTTTAAAGAACTTAATACTTCGTTTTTTTCACCTTCTAACATTTGAATTTTTGTATTAAATTCAAAGTTTATTTCATGCAACTGCTTAAGAAGGGTACTATTTTCCTGCTTTTTGTACTCAACGACATCAGCTAATTCCTTAATATCCAAAGACTTTTGGCTGACAACTTTCAACAAATTCTCGATGACAATAGTTTTTGTTTCTACATTCTCAACAAGCGTTTTATTCTCTTCAATAAGCTTTTTTAAATCGTTTTGTGACTCTTCTGTAATTTTCTCTAAAGTATCATTACGCTGAATTGTTTTTTCACAAATACCTAAAATGCAACATTTTGGAGTTCGAATAAATGACAGGTTTATAATAATCGACAGTAAGGACAAATATAAGGGTTAACTCCTTTCCTCACACTTAACTAGGTATGTAATACTTTATTTTATTGTTATTGGAAGTTAAGTGTTTTTTGTAAAGATTTTAATATTAATATTATATATATTATAATCCAAAACTATATTTAAATTTAGAAAAACTTAAATTATTTATTTTAGACTATGAAGATTAAAAGATTATAATTTTATTGCTTGACTTTCTAGTTAGTAATTATTATTGCATTGAGCAGAAGCTAACGTATTTAAAGCTGCACTACAGTCAATTTTATGTCTCGACCTTCTAAATTTTTCAATTATGGCATTAACACCTAAGCTCAACATCCCGCAAAATAAATATGAGTTCAAGTATTTATACTTTTTTAGGATCTAGCATTGCTTTTAATGTTACTAACATTCCGATTAACCACTCAAATTATGCTTAAGACGCTTGCGATAGGAGATGGTTTACGACAATAATCGAAGGGCGGATTCGAACCTACGACTCATACAATTGAATTTTTATATTTTAAAAACAAAAAAAGACAATTTATTACTATATTTCATAAAATCATCTTTCAATTATATAAACTTCTTGAATTTTATATAATTGAACTAATGAAAAATTCTTGATATATAGCTATGATAGAATAAAAAGGTTTTTTGGAGGCCGGTAATCTGGTTGATTATAAGCGATACACTCAACTGTAACTCTCGAATTCTACTCACCTTTCCAGTTATCAACTTCTATTCTTAAATCATCGATGATTAGTAGCTTTTCTTGAAATTCGTTTTGGAGTCGTTCCTTTTCTTTATCATTGTATAAAAGAGTTTCTCTATGATTTTTAATTTCTTTCTTTTGATATTCTATTTGATCAACTAACGCCTCTGTGTCCCTTTCATTAGATTCCTAAAACAACAATCTAAATAAAAAGTTAGTTAGTCAGTTAGTTAAGATTCATGAATTGTACTAACATTTTCATTATTTCTCTCAAGAAACTTGTTGATTTGTGCTGATAAACTTTCTATTTGTTGAGCTTGACACATTATTTTACATTCGCTTTCTTTTAATTTACAAATCAGGCCATGCTTTTCCTTTTCAAAAGCAGGTAACACTTCATTTAGTTTTTTCCGCAAAGCTGTATTTTCGCACCTTAATTGCTTTACCGTCTCGAACGTTGCAGCACATATTTCTGTTTGAGTTTGTAATTGAGTTTCCAAATTTAATGTTTCATCAGCCAATACTACATATTTCTCTTTTAAAAGATCAAGATCATCGGACCGGTTTTTGTAGTATTCTTTTTCATTCCACAAACTATCATAAGAATTTAATTGAGAACGCAAGTTTTCAAATTCCTTTTCTAATTCGTCATATTTCCTACATTTAAGTGATAAGCTGTCTTTGTCATATTTTAATTCATCGTAACAAATAAGAAGATCTTTGTAGCTAGTCTGTAAGTTTTTTAGACGATCAAGATTCTGTATATCTATACTAGAGTTATTGTTATACGGGACATCTTCGTCTGTAGAAGTATTTTCACCTACTACACTGGATTTTTTTTAATTAGTATTTCTTTCATTTCGTCGTTTTCTATTATGTCCGCCACAAGATGAGCTCTTTCGCTGTCTACATTTGTTTTTAAATTTTCTTCCGTAATTTTAAAGTTTTCTTCAGTAAAAACAAAGGCTGTTTCCACTCTTGAAACTATTTCAGCATGATAACAAGAACAATCTGTCGAACAAGGCGAAATCAGCGCACTGCAGAATTTTTCAAAAACTTTTAATTTATAAAAGATTTTTCCCTTTATATCGACGTGTCGAATGTCTTTTCCGGATGTCTACATAAATTTCAAAATTATTTTAAATTTAAATAAATAAAAATGTGATGATTTAATTCCTAATTTAAATAGATTAAAATACTATATTAGTATACATACAAGAAGCTCAAGATACTCCTTATATTTTTCATTTTGACATAAAGTACCAAATATTTTTTCTAAGGCTGTATAAATATGAGCATATATGCAGTAAGGTTCACAAATATCGTTTTCCATTACCTAAAACATAAAAATTATTTTAAACGTATATATACATGATATATTACATTACATTTTGTTAATTTTATACGAAAACCATTCAAAAACAAGTCAAATTAACATTCGAAGATCCCAATTACTGTACTGACTGTTTAGTCCTTCTTTATTTTATTTTTTTATTTGACACATATACTAGTTTTAGTAATGTAATTATTTATTGCGGTGGGGACAGGGGTGCACAGGTGAATTCGGCGGGCGGGGATTATTGGGAATACTTATGAGGGAATGAAGTAGAGAAGTGATGGTATAACGATGCGTCAGTCACGGTATCCTCCGCGAGCGGGGTTGCTTAGCAGATGACACCATGAGGGTTTTAGTTGGTCTGAATCCGACATGACCTGTATTTGTCGTGTCGATTGAGTGAGACGACTATGCATAAGATATATATATATTTTTCTAGCGTATAGCAAAAAAGATGTCATTGGCCGCAGGAATCATCAGTCACCTTAATCTCTTTTATTTAGTTCTTTTGCTGTATACGTTTACAAATAAGAGCATTTTATCGTTTAAGCCTTAGTTAGTCTGGCCATCAGCTTTTGGCACAAAGAAACTATGATTCCGCATAATCCACCCGAAATTAATTAAGATACCGAAATTCAATTTGATGAAATTCGAAGGTATGATCTTTCTTTCGGCGCGGTTTAATGTGTGACTAATCGTATGTTTGTATATAGGTAAGATACTATTTCGTCTATATATCTACTATATATGTGAGGATGTCAAATAATTCTACTTCAAATAAGATTTTACTATACAAAATTGAACAAAAGAAACGATGCTCATTTGAACAAATTTTTTATCGCAAGCGTAAATTATTTACATAATGCAATACTTAGATACTTACAGCAATTGTGTTTCGCATTGCATTTAATTTGGCATCTTTACCAATTATAGTTTCTTGCATCTCCTCAATTCTTGGGTCATATGCAACTAAATTAACCACGGTTTAAATAGGGGCTTAATAATTCATATAATTGAAATAAAATATTATATTACCAGTGCTCGCATCGCAAGGACATGAAAGGCCTCCAGCCTGGTTGCTCTTGTTTTCTTTATTTCGATTTGATAACTTATCGAAAGACCACTATAATCATATAAAGCAACTTTGATATTAAAGGGTCGTTTTATTTAACATTACTTAAAATACAAATATTTATATAGTATATTAATTATTTGATCTTAGTTATCGTTTATTCTTAATATTAAATGTACTTCGTTTATTAATACTTTATCACTAAATAATTGAATGCAATATTATTTATGCACATTATAGTACATGTAAAAATTACACTAATTTAACCAAAGAAACTATACGTTTGTTTAATTCATATTTTGAACAACTCCAGAAGTTAACTACAAATTAATTTATCAATGAAAGTAATTAAGTAAAAGCCCTTCAAGATTTTGTTTAAAATTGAAATAACTATACCTCAGTTCTTCTTGATGTTTCCATCTGTAATTAATCGTAATAATTATATTTTGTACAACGTAAATCAGATTATTTACGATTAAATAGAAAATAAATATAATAAATTATAGTATTTTTACCAATTAAGTAATGTCTTTTAATTTCTGATATAGCTAAGTAAGGAAAGCAATTACTTTTAAATCAGTACTATGTTTTGTATAATATATAAGGACGAATGCGCTGAGAAGTTTGAAGTAAACATAGACCATGAAAACCATTTAATTGATAGAAGTTAATTTTTAAATAAAGTTCAACTCAAACTCGTCGGATCTTAAGTAAACTAAATTGTTTTTAAATGGATAGGAAACCAATACAAAACAGGATAATTACTTCAAGGAAATACTAATATTTTTAGAATTGTAGCACTTTGTACTCATATATATACCTCAAAATCCTTTGGTCTTGTAATCTAAAAAATAAATAGGCATTTAATTTCATTTTATGAAAAATATACAATAATAATCTGTATAGTAAAATTATATATAGAAAATACCTCATCTCCTCTTGATTTCCCTGTCTAAAAATAATGAATATATTAAGTTATTTTTTATATTAATTAAGCCCATTTATTTATTTGAACCCATCTCATAGAATATAAAACGTACCTCAAAAGCTTCAGAGTCAATACCCTAAAACGACAAAAAAAGTTTAATATGTAATTTCGTGCAAATAAAATAATAATATACATAATTATTTGGTTGACGTACCTCAGTAAAACTTGATAAATCCAAATCCAAACACTGAAAATAATGACATAATATTAATAATTTGGAATGTAATTTCATACTGACACGAACCACTCGAAGTATATCTCTCTTACCATATCATCTAGTTCTTTATTAGCGGCTTTTATAGCAGCATGCTGAAACAAATTACTTCTGTGAAACTGAAATCTTATCGAAAGTATCATATGCTTAGTACAAATAAGATTTACTAACAGCGTTTGCAATCTCTGATTTTTGATCAGATGTTAACTCAAGTTGGTCATATACAGCCAACATTTGCTCAAACTCTTCAATCTTGCGCCTTAAACGATTAATTTCCGTATTTTTTGCCCCCATCAGTGTATTCACTATCACGTCGGTAGGTATGTACTTCGGTCGACATGTCTCATTATTACGCTTTATTATTTCCACCAAGTGGTCACTTTTGTCGGAACAAAAATGTGACCAAGCCCTTGCATCGGTGCATGATGAATACGCTTTTAGTTTTCCTTCATTTCTTGCGGGTAAGTCCAAAATATCATATCCGTTAAAAACGCGATCTCTTTTAGTTATGAACGACATTGGTTACCGATTTTATATTATAACATTCGCCATCAGATAAATATAGAAGTATAAGTTTGTACCATATTATCGCTACCCGTTTTACATTATTAAATTTAAATTTAATTGAATAAAGAAATCGTATAGTCAATAGATATAAAAGATATCGAAAACTGATAAATATTTTGAACTGTCAAACAATCGCGACTGAAAGTTGTCTTGAATTCGAATGACATTATTTGAAAATATTAATATTGACAGACATTAATAACCATATTATATAAGTAAAACTATTTTTTATTACAGGAAATATCCTAGAACTTGTGTATACTACGTATAAAGTTGTATATAATACATGCTGCTCCAATGGGAAATGTAAGATGTATCAAACAATACTAATTTAATATATCTGCAAACAGCCTCACTTCTAGCAATGATGTGCTCAGAGCGTTAGCTCATATTAATAGATTAAAACATAATGTTAAACTATATACGAATAATTGCAATACCCTAATAACTAAAAAGGTAAAAACCTGTATTTTATATAATTTACGGAATAGGAACTAAAGAACATACTGTTTAAAAAAAATGTGGAATGCACTTCGCTAGGCCAGCGATAGACTTCTAGGAGCAAAATGCAAAGAATCCTAACAGATTTTGTAAATAAAACGACAAAATTGTGGAACATGTTCAAAATCAGTGTGAGTGCTAGGTAAAAAGGGTGTAAAAATAATAGACCTAGAATAATAGAAGCAAAAATTTAAATAGTTTTGTATGAAATGGCTGGCAAAGGAATAAAAATGAAAGTGAAAATTTAAAGCTTCAAGAAATGTTCTATCAACCCACGTCGCCAACGCAGTTGTCCGGTACGGGTACATAGCCCTGAAATCCTCAAGCAGCAGTGATAAAATTATCGCTAAACCTTATCTGGTGATATCCATACTTAAAGATTCCATGGATATAGTTCGCGCAAACTCTAAATTAGATATCTAGTATCTATTAGAAAGATATCCTATAAATTACCATCTACAGTTGCAAGGCGCAGCATACTGCTCTGAACGTGACACTCGGCTAATTACCTACTATTCTATTTGACGTTCAGTAGAGGATATTTGTACCATACACTTTTGTGTATCGTAAAATAAGACCTTAAGGTCGATTGAAAGTAATAAATACTTAATTTTTACATATAATAAAAATAAATAAAATGTTGAATTTATTACAAACTTATTCCACTTATACTTCAACAAATATAACACAATATAATATTTTATATAGTTGGTTTACTTTAGTTTCATTAGCATGAAAACATTTTATAATAATTGCTATTTTATTTTTAATAATTTCTGATACTTTAATCATATAAATATGACAATAAAAGTCCTACAGACAACTTAATTCTACGTGATAAAAAGTTCTATAGTATAGTATTAATATTTTTTAAAATATTCGTATAGTTACATACATATAGTATTACTAATTCTTGTTAAATACCAGTTTACATTTTGACATTAAAAGTTTTTAAAAAGTAAATTTTAATTTATCATAATATGTGCGAAAGAATAAAGTAAATACAAGTAAGTCCCAAACGGACCGTTTTTTCCGTTTACCTTCGGATGGTACAAAAACTACATACTTTTGTATAAGTACGTAATACTTATTACTTCCATGAGTACCATACAAGAGCCATAGAGATATTATCGTTGATATGTCATATATATGATATAGGCAGTAAGTTTTTAGATATCAAAATTGTTTGTCATGAAGTTCGAATGGAGAAAATATTTATAAATATATAACTTCCTATTTTCATTATCAATGAATAAAACGTACCACAGAAAAATTACATTATTGTCTCGTAACGAAGGCAAATTAAAATCTTTTGATTCCTGTTTTGATCTACGAGCTTGGAGTCATGATACTAGCGTCCGTGATCTTTACTTGAGGGATTGGATGAAATGTGATATGCCAACCAGTTTCTTTCCTGTATCGACTATTAATAACTTATTAAAGTCAATGTCTTGCAGGCAATTTGGGCCAGTAAGTTATTTTTATTTATTTCTTCTTGTATCCCTATAATCTTCAAAATATGTACACATATTTTTCTCACAAAAAGGTAACTCCACGATGTCATCCAGATTGTAAATCCAAGGATATCTTGAATAGTATATGTTCTACATGTCAAGCCATGAAGCAATGCTTAAAAAGTGATAAAAAATTGGAACACTTTTTTGAGGAAGTAAGTATATTATATACTTTGATAAAAATAATTCAAATAATAAAAATAAAATGTATCAATGATATTTAACGTATCAAACATTCTCCTCATCCGTAAAAAGTCGATAAATAATACGAATTTCGATGCGAGCGTGTGTGAAATGAATTATCATTTGATTATTGACAGTCAAAAGATGCTCCATTTTTCGGTTGTTCTTTTCGATTGCTGCAATGTCCCTGTATGTTTAAAATGCTACAGTAAATAACATATATATGTGTAACATTCATTGTAGACCTGTCGATGGTAACAATTATTTGTTATTCACTTTTGTAGGAGGAGTTCGAGACAGGACATTGGCCGTGCGATAGGTGTTTAAGTGCTTTAAAGAGCATAAAAATGTTTTGGAAAGTTATATTAAACAAAATATTCAAAATTAATAATATTCCTAAAGCGGAAGTAATTTCTAGAGAACATTCGGTTTCAAGCGACTGTGTCTACAGGGTAGTTAAAGACTGGCAAAAAGAAATATTAGAGCAGGCTGCATATGTAAAAAAAATGATTCCATCAATAACAAACAACAGTTGTTTTTTGTGGAGACAAAGCACGAAAAGTGACATTGATATATTTTATCCCGAAAATGAACATCAGCATTGTGGGGATAACACATGTGACTTTGATATAAAATCTAAAAATTGTAAACACCCATGTAAATGTTCATTACTACTAGGAAACAAAACCAATGGATATGCGGCGACAAGTACTATAGATTTATTAGACATTGGATGTGACCCTGTAAACATTAATATTAATGAAAAACTTAAGTCAAGCATAAGTTCTTTTAAAAGACTCCAAGAACGTTTAGAAACACAAGCAGCTGAAGTGAAAAAATTAAAAATTGAGAATTTTACACTTCATAATAGACTACTAGAGGAATGTAATAAGCGGTCTCAAAAAACTTTTCGTTGTTCATCGATATTAAATTCCGTCTGTGATATCGATCCCATTATAAAGCCTTTTGAAATACATTCTGAAGAAAATAGTGCAAATTTAACTAAAGATAACAATTCAGAAGTAATTATAACAGTAAAAAACTACAAAAATGAGGTAAAGTATAAGATCTTAGAAATTTTCTTTTCAGTTCTTAACAATTTTCTTAGAAGTGCTTAAAGGCTAAGGTATTGCAATATTTTCTAAACACAATTATTTTAATAGGATTTCCGACATGTATGTATGTTACAAGTAATTCGTAAAACTAATCAACCCACAGAAGATTTCACTGTAGCAGAATTAGATTGTTGCAAAGAACATGATCCGGTCAATTTGCTAACCAAAGGTAAGTTTTTTAAAATTGCCACACAAAATGCCATTAAATATACGAGTACTTACTTCTAAGTTAAGTTTAATGGTATATAATTTTAATTTAAGTACAAAAAACGTTTGGAAATATAGTAAGCAAAGAATTGTCTCTGGCTAATAAAAGACATAACTGTACAACCGGACACAATATTAACGCTAGTTATGGGGAAAAACCGTTTTATACATCTTCTTCAGCTACTATATCATCGTGTTGGTCGAGATGTTGATATAAATCGCGTGAGTATTATTTATTTGATAGTGATGTATTGTGCTTCAACTATAAATTTCATTGTGTTTCAAAATTTTTAAACCCTTATTATATTTAGGTGGTGTACATTATTGCGTAATTAGCGTTAGAAGTGCAAATACTTAGAAGGAATAGTGAAATAAAAAAAACAAAAATGGTGTTTAAGTGTGTATTTTTTGTTCAACCAATAAAATTGTAAATTTAATATATGTTTAATTCAAAAACTGCGACATGATATTTAATAAACGATCATAAATAAGCTTTTTAGCGTCATTAGCAAAAACGAAATCTAAGTGATTGAACTTCTTCAATGGTACTCGATATTTTCCAACGACAACTGGCAACTCTATCATAAGTTTGGCCACATCAGTTGGAGTTGATAACCAGTCATTATCAGCATAATGAAGAAAAACTGGTGTTGTAATGGCGCTGAGATTATACGGTGGTGGGGTTCCACTACCATATATGCGTCTGTTCTTAAACCATCCGTAGTTGAATTGAACAAATTTGTTGAAATTATATAACTGACCAAAATGAATTATCTGTTTTGTCGAAGCTCCGGCAGGCGTATGTCCAAGAACAACTGGCAACATTGTCTGAAAAGTATTGGTTCCTTAATTAATATCTTTATGAAGAAATAAAAATGAGACAAAATAAACATTTAACATAACCCTCTTCACAGATCAACATCAACTAATTAATATTAAAATGTACTCTTCGAGTATATCACGAACTGTGTGTTACTTTTATAACCAAAAAAATGGAAGCAATACAGAAAATATACTGCTCGTATTAGCTTTTCTGAACGCGGTGTAGCACCAATGAGATGATATGATTCTACGTTGGATTTAGTTTAAATTATTCAGCGTAATTTCAAAATAAAAAAAATATGCTTTTTCGAGCTAATACTTGATGCATAAATGGCGGTATAATTCAATAATAACAATAAAAGTTAAAATGCATATTAGCTTTTATCTAGTAAACCATAAATATGCTTCTGTATAATGAATATGATAACTTTGACGTGCGTCTGATCCTAAACTTATCATATACATATGTACTCTAACAGATCTTACGTCAATAATTGATCTGAAAAAGAAAAACTTACTGTATTCCTCTTATAGGGTATAAAGAGAATATAGATTTTTTTCTTCAAATCCAAAACGTTTTGTTATGGTGACGTCTAATACATCACGCTTATGATTAACGAACTTATATTATGCTTAGCAAAAATCCATTAAATCAAACAAACAAACGTCCCAAATGTCAAACATTAGCGATAGAGAGCACATCACCTGCGCTGTACTCATCAATCAGCATAAGTTTATCTCATAAATATTACTTGAAAAGGCATCATCATGAAAAAGAGGAAGGTATAATACTATATAAAATCTTTTAGTAACTATTAGCGCTTATTATCTGATGTATTAGCTCATATATTCTTGCGATAGCCAATGATACGACAAATTACACCCCTTTCCCTACAAATCATTACATTATTTATAACTCACGTTATTCAGCTGTTCATTATTGAACCCACATATCAGGAAAAGGAGATTTTTGCATAGAACTTGTGTTACAGCCTCTTCAAGGCACAATAATTCTCCAGCTATTTCATTCACTTTTCCATTGGGTAGAAATTCGTTAGCTCCTAGCAATTTCATAACCCGCTATAGAGAAAAACGTAATCGAAGTTAAAGCTTTCTCTACGTAAATACATACTTTAAGACTGCTACAATTAAGCTTTTAGACAATTAAGCAATTATGGCAACATAAACATACTCTTTGAAGGAAGGCAATTTTACAACAACATACCAGAAGACATATTAAATACTAAACATAAAAAAATATTTAATTTAGTTACGTGGTTACGTATTCAATAAAATTTTTTCACAGTTAAGTATATGTATAATCCCTGACCATATACTAAAGTGACTATTCGAAAGTGCCTATAAAAGCCTGATTGAATAAAATTAGTTTTTAATTACATTAATATCATGCGAGAAGATTATCTCCATACATGCTTCAGTATGAAGAGGATGAGACAATAAAAATATCGTGAGGAAACATGGATGTCTAGGAAATAACCAAAAAGGAAAAGAATAGGGAATTCCGACAATTCACTGGCTCCACTGTGAATTGGCGGCATAACGGACTATCCTCCCTCTTTCTAAAGGAATGCTTCTGCCGAGCAGTGGGATTTACCAGTATAAATATAGGACGTTACTTTACTTTTTATGATTCAGTACACCTGAAAACCAATAGAATTGAACCAGCTACATGATGACCAAGTGATGATAATTAATATGTTCTAATTGTATTTACATTGATCATAAGGTTATTTAGTATCAGATGACGTCATCTAACCATGATTTATAATACTTTACAAAGTTCTGGGACACTCAATCGGACCATTCCCTAGTCCTATGTAATGCATGTGTAATCAGAGCGAGGTGTGTGCAGTCATGCGCACGTGATTTACAAACAACACAACCTAATTCACTCAAACCACTCCCCATGCGGTTGTCAATGTATGATTCCCTCCTGGTCAATATCTTCTACTTATCACCAAATTACATCAACTGAGCAGAATGTTTTATAGTGCCGTAAGTATATGCGCAACACAGAGGCACTCGCTCATTTCCCCTTCCCAATTCCGATGTCATGCATGTGCAATTATATATAAGGAAGTTTCAGATATAGTGTAAGGGTCACGGTACACACATACAACACATCCAGAGCCGAAGACCTCCAAATTGTGTGGGAAGAAGGACCCGCGATGCTATAGCTACTTCAGTAATCACTACATCACGCGGTCAATATCATAGTACCGTCCCTAGTACTTCAGCACACTGCAAGCTGCAGCTGAGTACATATAATTTTTTTGACCGTGGGACCAATATGACATTCACTCTTCTACGCTTTAATATTGGCATTTTCAAAATAAATTATTGAGTAAATAAAAGTCCATACGAATTTATAACTGGAAAACGAAAAGGCGAACACGAAAGGATTTACGGTAAATCACTTGTTTAAGTTTATGCATGCAAGCAATACGTATTAGACTTAAACTTAATTAAAAAATGTTGTAGTTTAAGCTTATAAAAGGTAAATTACTTACTTCTAAAGAATTTGTGAAAGGTGCAATAGCTTTTATAAGAGGACTTCTTATATTTTTTATAAATGCTATTGGTGCTAGAGCATGCATTTGCGCTATTTTTTTATTGTACTCTGGCCTTGTGGAAGCCATTACCCAGAAAGCAGTTGTTCCCTGTGAAAAACCAACGTAGTGGACTTGTTCAACCCCAGTTTCTTTAATAGCGTAATCAATCATGGCAGGTAAATCGTAATATCCAATTTCATGCCAACTGAATTGCCAAAAAGCAGAGTTCGTGGGTTGTACAGATACATGTTTACGGGAGTATGTGTTACCTCTAGCGTTTCCCATCCAAACGTCATAGCCGGCATCTGCCAGTATGTAGGCTGTGGATTTAAAAAAATACACATTTTTTGCGAGTAATATTACAATATATATAAATAGCGTTTACCCTAATACCGATGACAGGTTTTGGCTAAAGTTGTATTAAATAATAAGTCAGTAAAATAGATTGCCACCTTACCAAGACCTTTTCCTGGCCTCATAAGTACCCACTCAGCAGACGAAGAAAGTAAGCCGTGTTGGAGGAACACGACTGGCCTGCGTTCTGCGGCTATTTTATTTGCGCCATGCGGTACTCGGTGCACTTCCAAAATGTATTTGTCTTCTGTATATACTCTATGTATCTCACATGGATAGCCATATTTACGTATTAGTGTAAACTGCAAAAATAAGAAAATCAAATTAACTAGCTATAGGGTAAGGAGCTATAGTAATCGAACGTTTATGTTCTTGTTTATCGTTTCGTAAAAATACTAACACAAATAAATATTGTACAAAAAGGTGGACTTAATATTAAAATTCATTGAGACGCCTTTGGATTAAGCAACATTAAGTTAGGTGTGCATCAAAATTTAATTATTTAAATTTTTAAGGTTTTTTTTATTACATTAAGAGTAACAAACGAGCACACAGTTTACCTGATGGCAAGTGATTCCTGGGGCCCAAGACACCTACATTCATCCTTGATATGGAATCATAATGCAGATGCGTTGTCACCCGTTGTTGCGTTGCGTTGAACTGAGATGGAATGCCTCGTCATCAGTAATAAAGGTCTCCGGATCCCTACACTCACCAGACGAAACACTGATATTTTACGCTGGTATTCTGTGATGGCGTTGTCTTACCCCGGTCGAGATAACCCATTCATCCTGCAGCTAGAAAGAAACTGCAGTTAGCTCTACCACTGTTATAATTTTTAAAGTATATAATTTTTATTAATTAAAGTTCATATGTGTATACAAATGCATTTATACATACAAATTTACTAATGTCCTAATAAATATTATCAAAATAATATACGTAACGAAAACTGTAGTGTATAAGTACAAAATTACCTACTACTGTATGTAGCGAGATCAAACATTTAAACGAGACATCACAATAGCTGCTTATGTTACCACATTTCAAAATATAATGGGATAAAAGAGTTATAAAAACCCAGTTTTACAAAAAGTAGCTTGAAGAGAATAACTCCAAAGAGCGGCGAAAGAGTTAACTCTGATATTCAAATTTTCATTTCAAATATTCTGATGTAAACTGATCATGCAAAGTGAAGTATTAGGTACTAAATACCATGAAAGTTCCACGTAAAGAGAAAGAAGTAACCATAACCATAGAATCATTTAAAGAAATATGGTCATACTTAACTAAGAGTATACATATATTAAGAAGATAATCAAACTTTCTGAGGGAGTTTCTATAAGTATGGTTCTATTTTTCATAAGCGGAAAAGCACAGAGCATAAATAACTTTTTGTGTAAATGACCTGAGGGTCCTCACTGAGAACTAAAAGTCGGAAATCCTTGATCTATATCAAGTACGACATATAATTACATTATATTGACGGCGCAAATTTAAAATTGATTTTGTGAAATAACGAGCAACATATAGTTGATTGACACAAGGAATTATTGACATTGACCGATTAGCTACTCCAGTCGCAGATGCGATAAAGTTAGCAGTTGCGCAGATTAATCGCATCGTTGATTTTGATAGTTTCCTTCGGCGCATAAATTTGCAAGCAAAAATAAAGGTGATACAAACAGTAAATTGTAATGTGATTTTAAAAAAATACATCTTCTACTTTATTTTTTTCCACCTGACAGATAATGCCACCATGGGGAACGTCAGTGTTGAAAATTGCGGGTCGTTAGCATATGGCTAAACCTGAAAACCTATCCATCTTTTGAGAACAAACAGATTAAACCACTTCTACCCACATCATATCAAAAAGAGTCCTTACAGAAAATTTCATATTCTGTAATGGTATTTGGAAATAAAATGTTATATAGAATGCTATTAATAATACTTACATTTAACGGAAAACTAAATGAAGCTATCGGTGATAAATGGTTAGTGATAACTGCGGATCGATCCTTAACTATGAGATAAGATGCACGTGCATTCTCAGTCCTGAGAACAGAGAATATGCCTTGCCATCAGTAACTGGGACTCCGATTCTCTACACCCACTGTAGGATATACAGAAGCATGGTGTTGCTACTTCGCGTCAATTTCCGATAAAGTTTCACGCTACATCCAGCTAAAACTAGCCAGAGTGTAGTTCTAACACTGTTAAATAGTAATAAATAACTTAGACATTATCACTTACTGTATCTAAAATAGAATCCTCTATAATACTTTCATCCGTTCTTTCGATTTTAGATCCAAAATTGGTTGCAATAACATAAATGGCAAAATTCAATATAAAGAACTGGAAGTACAAATGTTTTATATGTAACGGCATTTTCGTTATTTTATTTTAATATAATAATTTTTAATATAGTCGATATTGCAAACAGTATATGTTCACTGGATTAAAGATGACCGATGACTATTTCATAAACGGTGGATTACTGATAAGCCTTCTGAAGAATCTAATTTAATAATAGAACGACATTTTATCTTTGAAGTACCTATTAAAAATTCAACTATTGTCGCAACTGACCCAAAATGGATCGTCTTTGTAAACATGTTAATGTATGTTGCTGTATTTTATTATTAGTGTAGGCCATAAACATTTAAATTATTTCCCTTATATGTATGTATTATATAATATAATATTTTGTGATGAAAATGCATGACTATATTGAATCTTTGTTGAGGTATATAGGATGCGTAGTTACAATTTACTATCATGTAAACTTTGTGTTCGTTTGTTTCATAAATAAAACTTTCTATATTGAAATAAATGAGAATAACTTTTATAGAACAATGATTACCGACATTCCTCAAAAAATGAACAAACTACTTTTTATTTCTTTTAATAATAATTGCTAATTTTCTATGACAGTGAATTGTCAAACCTAAGGACAAAGATGGATTGTCTCTTGATTGTGTACACGTAAAGAGCAAATAAGACTCAAATATTAATTTTGGCAATAAGTCGGTGTCAACTTTACGTACTTTGAATTTTTCCTTAATCCGTCAGAAGCAAATGACCGAGCGGAGGTTCGCTCTTCTCGGGCATCCTCGAGTTAGTTGCATTCGCGCCCAGGGTAACGATCTACGCTGAGGCTCCCTCTCGGGATCCCTTGTGCTGGTTATCCATTAATAAAGGTCTCAGCTGAGTGCTCTAAGTGTTCGGCCACCTTATAACCCGGTGTTGCTGGATAAGCCCTCGGTCTAACAGTGGCCATCAACCATAAAAAATAGCGAATATTTAAATTATGTATCTTTGATATAATATACCTCTAACGGGTATACGTGGATGTCAAATACCCAATTAAATTAAGATATATAATAATATACAATAATAAAATATTTACACAAAATTATTTCATATATGCATATGTACTGATTATTACTTTTAAATATGTTTATCGCTAGAACATTCAAATTCGATATTTCGTAATAATCCCTAATCTCAATACAGTCAAGGTGTCTAATTACAGATTAGATAAAATCCATAATAATATAAATAAATTAATTTTAGCACTTCCAAGGTCCGCGTGGGGTAAGTAATTGAAATATTTCATTACCGAAATTAAAATATTTCAAAGAAAGAATATTCTGAATATGCTGTTAAAGCCAGAATTCGTCGAAACCCCATTAGGAAGCAAAAAATTTTATCGCGAGAAATGAAGATTCCCGCTAGGACTCTGTCGCGTGTTATAAAACAAGACCTGAAGCTCGGTGCTAATCGTCGATATACAGGACATGCCCTAAATCATACTTTACAATTAAATAGAGTGGATCCATCAAAACGCCTTCTATCGCGATACGCAGATGAAAGGCACAGAAATATACTCTTTACCGATGAATTTTTTTTTTTTTGCTGAGACTAATAAATATTTAGGTATAAATTTTAATAATATTACATTACTTCGTTAAAAAAAATGCATTTTCATTTGTAACAGTACTTATGGCCGGACTAGGTATTTATATATAT
The DNA here is from genome assembly GCA_029286865.1 of Teinopalpus imperialis. Classification (NCBI taxonomy): domain Eukaryota; kingdom Metazoa; phylum Arthropoda; class Insecta; order Lepidoptera; family Papilionidae; genus Teinopalpus; species Teinopalpus imperialis. The sequence continues at coordinate 2,334,709 of JAGSMU010000012.1, forward strand.
CTATTATATATATATATCTATATCATCATCAGCCTATATCAGTCAGGGCGCCTACACTACGTTTTCCGATTTGCGGTATCCACTTCTAAGCCGTGGAACGCTAATTACCAACTAATAACGAGAAAACAGTGTTGGTTTTGTGAGAGTGTGTTGTATGCATGTCACGTATTCCTGATACTGCCTATACCTGCCTGAACTGAACCCGCCATCGGATTTCTTAATGCCTGCGGTAACTTACACGATGATACCTACGTAATTACTTGGTAACAAGAAAGTTTTTATATAGCCTATGCCGAAATCGTTCAGGACAAGATCAGGAATTAGTATAAATGAAAATAAAAAAAGATACTGACTAGCTGACATATCATTGTAAATCTAAATCGTCAGGTCTAGGCGTTTGAAATAAATTGGCAATGAGTTTTTAAATAGTGTATGTACGAATGTAATAAAAAGTATGTGGCAAGTCGATAGCGCTAATTATCTTTGTCGACCCTAATTAGTTTATAAAGCGAGGTGTATTTATGTTTAATACTTCTTAAGAAATACCGCTGACGACAGCTGTTCTACAGAGTAGTGAGTGGCCGGAAATTTCGCGTAAAGCGCTCAGTGATATACTGCCAGCGATCCAGATGATGAGGATGAAATTTTGAATTCTGTCGTAATATACAATGTTTAAACTCAGCCGCTGGAATTAATCCGTACAACTCCTCGGAACAATCCCCATGGTAAATTCGGTAAAAAATGCATAGAGATGCAACATCTCTTCGCAATGCAAACAGTATTCCATGCGAGGCCGAACTTGCGCCTTGAAAAGTTACAGACAGTAGGCCAATATGACATACCATCTTGCTCTATCATTGGTCAATATTTTAGAGACCAATTTGGCCTTACCCTTCAAGTGAAAGCGGAAATGAACGTCGTACGATATGTAAACGCCGAGGATTCCGAAACTAGCTGATTTTCAAAATAAGGAGATGCGACAAAGGATTATTTTTAGTTGTAAACGCGCAAACTTGTATAGGTTTGTGAGGTTAAATTAGACTAGATTTTGTCGGCACGTGCGGCTAGTGTATAACGCATCTCCTCTGCTGTCATCCGCATAGCGATGAATGTAAAAATATTATTTATTTATTGTAATATTATTAATTTGAAATATGTCATTGATATGCAGAAGAAACAAGGTAGGAGATAGCACAGAGCCTTGTGGAATACGAGCATTCACTGGTTTGGAGTAGGAATATCCACCGTCGACACTTCTTGAGCCGTGAGAAAAATAGTGACCCACTTACATAGTTTGTCGGGAATCCCATACGAAGGAAGTTTCGAAACAAGCTCTTTGTGTTAAACCCTATCGAAGGCCTCCAGATTAACCGCTAAGTCCCTCCCTTGTTCTCGACCGCCTGAATCCATCGATGAGTCAAATACACCAGAAGAACAACATCTTAGTGACCCCAATGGAAGCCATACTGGTCGTCGCCAATAGAGTTCATGCTCAGGTACCTCATGAGCTGGTAGTTTACAAAAACGCGTGCCCAGGCCCGGTAACACTCCTGTTAATAGCGTGAGGCTATTTTGCAGGAGCGACCAAACCAAGACTGGGGCCTGCCCCCGATGGTCACCATTAACGATGGAATGAAGAATTCCATTCCCTAAAGTACCACATCAAAGACAGAATCGGCAACAGCGTTGGGATTATCCAGTGGAAGCAAATCCGCCACCATGGTAGGATGCAAAAAAAGATCGCCGCCTATCCCAATCCGCTGACCTGTAGTGCCACAGACAGCAATAACCTGCACATCCCAACGGGCACGTAAGACGCTCCTTACTCCGGATCAAACGATGGTCCTATGAGGCTAGAGGGGCATCGATGGAGGCTAGATAGTAGTTCGGGTGAGAGGTCAGTAGAAAGTTCAACAAGGCGTATGATCCTTCACGTCTGAAACCCGCATAAGTGAAATTACCAGTTGTGTCAGATTATATGCTAATGCAAAATTCGTAAAATCTCCCCGCATGTTCAGTTGTACGTGATCCATACATACACACACTTCAGCCGGCGGCACAAACGAGTGTTCAGTTTTGTACCCCAGGAAGGAGATATATGATGTGTCAGGTAGAGAACATACCTGCGTCTCGTTGAGGAAAAGCAAGGCCGACTTATCTCGAGACGGTAGTGGACGGCGTTAAGGTTTGAATGAAGTCCCCAGATATTGCAGAAATCCACGGCCAGCATGGAAGGGTCTACCGTAACCGTTTTACTCCGTTTGGCAGGATGGCTGTAGAGCGGTATTTTGCCACTCCCAGACCACATAGGGTTCACAGAGGAGCCTGAGCGTGGACGTTTAGTGAGAGAATCTCCAAAATCAAAGATCCTGGTACACCCCTGGGTTTGATTTTGTGTAAATACCATTTTGTTTGGGGAAGGGGTAAGTGGAAGGCCTCCGGCTAACTCAATCACCGGACGAAACGCAGATGTGTATCTATTCTTCATCTACTTTACGCCGGTATTCCGTTAGGCGGTGGTTCTTCCCGGGTCGAGCTGGCCCATTGCCAACTACAAAATCTGATGCTTGTCTCTACCACCGTAGTGTAGGGATTCGAAGACTTATTACTTGTGACGAGACATTCAATCTTAGTCCTGAAGGGTTAATAATATGGTATGCGTTATTTTCAGAATTTAGACACATTTTCCTTAAACATATTTTTTAAATGTTTAAAGGAAAATCATATATATATTTATAATAATAACGTCATTAATGACTGGATTAAGATGAAGCACTTTGGATATTTTATGTTAAATATTTGCGAATTCATTATGATTAAATGAAAAAAGAACACATGATAAGAGAGTTTACTTGAAAGAGAGCGAAAGGCATTGTCAGTGAGAGCGAGTTTTAAGAGTTTATTGTACGAGCACCCTGTGGACGAATTATACTCAAAGATCTTATGCCGTTCGCGTGCAGTAAAGTAATACCTACAGAGTGCTGTTGGGGCTCCCTCAAGTAGCGCATCCCTTCTGTAGCGCATCAAGGATGTTTGCATAGGCACAAGTCGACTGTTTTTACGCGCCATTGCGAAAGAGATATGCGTCTCTGGTGCGTAGAGTGCGGAGCTAGATCCAATAACATTTTTGCCATGATAGCGATTGGCTGGATTGTTTTTATATGAACTACTACACTAGGGTACATGCAACATAACATAAATATAATTCAATTACTACTAACATTAGATATTATGCATATATTTTTAACTAAATTATTATTATTATTAGTTTACTGGCAAACTGAGTAAAAAACGAATTGATAGACAATTGACGTTCTTACCTCTTATACCTCTTGGCGTTCCTGTGTTTTCATTTGGTGGGCGAAAGAAAGCATTTCTAAAATACACATATTATTACTAAAAATACTGTAACTAAAATTTTTGCTATGGTCAAAATCAAATTAACAATCATCACTAAGCTCGAGTCAATGCATAAAAGTCCTTACAACTGAGAACTCTTAGGTGCACGTCTAAGGAGTATGAGCAGTAAGTATAAAGCAATCAAAAATGTAAAATACATAGATATTGGTATATGAATGGAATTAGAATAACTGGCTCCTGCGTCGCAAGACCTGAACCTTGCTCAAATCTCATTGTGCGTTAGTATAGGGAATGGATCGACGAGTGTTTTCGTCTCTGTGTTTGCGCGAATACTTAGGGAACTATGAAATAATCTGCGTAATTGATGTCATCAGGTATAACTAGATGATATGACCACGATAACATAATAGTGGTAGAGCTACACTGCGGTTTGCATCTGGCTGCAGAATGAGCAGGTCGGCTCTACCAGGGAAGGACCACGCCGTCACAGAATACCAGTGTGAAATAGTAGTATCACGCTACTGTATATCGTCTGGTGAGTGTAGGGATCCGGGGACCTTTATTACTAGTGACGAGGCATTCCATCTCAATCCTCGAGAGTGACATCTGCATTATGATTCCTTGTCTAGGATGAATGTAAATGTCATGGGCCGCAGGAATCACTTGCCATCAGGTGAACTGTATGCTCGTTTGATACTCTCAATGTAATAAAAAAAAGTGTTCGAAGTTGGCTGGATCATCATCAAAAGACTGTTACGTTATTTGCCGAAAGTTTGGTAGATTCTATTATTGTAATATTCTCTTCTCTTCTTTAAACTTTCCGTGACTTACCTACTATACTATATAGTATATATTGAAAAATATATAAGATTGAAAAATATGATATAATATGAACGATAATATGAAGGCTAGAAAATAGAAAATTTGATTTACACAGAAATCCTTAGCACAAAAATCCCTTAAATTAAAATGGTACGAGTTTGAAAGACAAGAAAATCATGCGTTAAAAAATTAATTCAGTTGTAGGAATCGTTTAATTAATGTAGACTCCCTAAATCGAAATATTATTATGTTCACATTGGATAAATTATAAAATAACTTTACCTTAAGCCTTGATGGATAAACTTTGTTGCGAAGTATTGTTTCACTATTTTTCCTCAATTACATTATTCTACATAGCAATTTACGATTTAAAACATGTTTATTAAAATAACACTTACTTTTGCATTAAGTATATCTTTGTGTGGTGTTTTTACATTGGATTTATGTGAAAATCACGAGGATTGTGACAAATGCATTGGGGATCCAAATAATTGTGTCTGGTGTGCAAAGGTCAATATCATTTATTTATCTGAAACCTTCGGATATTACTTTCTTTTTTAATGAACATAACATACTTAAGATTTAATTTGTTTTAGATTATAAAACTTTTAGTTAAGTTTAAGTTATTGGTTCTTAAAAATAATATTTTTTAATGTTATTTACATACTTTCTTTTTAGTATAATTTTGCTGTCAAATCCTATGTATGTATTGCATTATAATTTATTTAATCCAATTAACTTTAATAAAGTTTAAGCCTAGAATAAGAGCGAGTTGCTAGTACATATAACATGTATTATCTTATCTGTGTTTACAGGACGATTGGACAGAGATTCGTTGTAAGTCTAACCACTCCAAAGATTGGTGTCCAAACCATATAATGAATCCAACGAGTTCGATAAATAAAACAGACGATAAATCATTCAGTTCAGACTTGGGTAGAACAGTGCAGATTAGGCCGCAGCAATATAAAATTAACCTGCGTATCGGGCAGCAAATCAATTTTAACTTTTCTTATGAAGCGGCTTCAAATTATCCTGTAGATATATATTTTTTAGTTGATACTTCTAAGTCAATGAATTATACAAAAACAATGACGGCAGATCAAAGTGAACATATTTATTTCACAATAAGTAATCTTACGAGCAATGTTTTTTTGGGATTGGGAACTTTTATCGATAAGAACGCTATACCTTATACTACGTAAGCATTTTTTTATTTTTTATTTTAATTTTTATTATAAAATGTTAACTGTATTGTATTAAAGTGAAGTACAGGCTCATAATTTTCTTCATATTCCATAAACTAATATGATAATATGGCACTCTCAATAACACACAATTCTAATATAAAAATTTTACCCGACGTTTTATGTTGTATAAATTAAATGACGCATGGTAAGAGTCCTGCACTCGATTCCTGTTCGAAGAACAAGATTTGTTTATTAAAAATTTTTTGGTATTCTGAATTGAGTATATATTTGTATGCATATACATATATCCGATCTCTTTCACTCTGCATCTGAATCTTTTTCTGATATTATTTCGCACACAACACAATGGACTAGACAAGAGAACTTTAAATGAGTGCATTTGCATTTACGCTAATGCTTTCAACGTTTTATTATATCCTACGTAGGCGATGTCTTCTGGCCCTAGCCAGAACAGCTACAGTATAAAGTGGTCGGAATAGACCAGGAGTACTTCATGTACCCTGACCCGACAATTTTATTTTCTGTAACTCTGAAACCCCGTAAACAAGTACTCGGAGACAAAACCTGTAATAATATTATTTTCACTAAAAATTTCAGATCAGTTAATAGTGAATTAACTTATTCATTTAGACATGGACTGAATTTAACAAATAGTTACGAAAATTTCAAAGTCGCTCTAAAAAGTGCACCAATGGGAGAAAACTATGATGAGCCAGAGGGAGGTTTAGATGCCTTAGCACAAGTAATGGTGTGCAAAGAAGAAATAGGATGGAGACTCCAGTCCAGAAAAATCGTTGTTTTCCTAACAGATGCCAATTACCATGCCGCTGGCGACGGAAGATTAGCAGGAATTACGAAGCCGTATGACGGCAATTGCTATACCAAAAGAGGTGTTTATTTAAATGAAATTGCCATGGACTACCCATCTGTTAGTATTATCAGTAAATTAGCAAGAGAAGAACAAATTATTGTAGTTTTTGCAGTAAAACCTGGTTTACAAAACGTTTATAGCAAACTCAGTAACTCTGTGCACGAATCATGGAGCACCACATATGACAGTGCCGATATGGCTGATATTTTAAAAGAAATATACGAGGTAAATACGCACTTGTTGTTGGATTTCTAAGTTATTAAAAATTAAATATAGGCATGTTACATCTTGCTGATTTTCTTGGTCACCACTACATCAAATTTCATACAAATATTTTATTATTTTAATTCAATGAATTTACAATTATTTGGTTCTCATGGAACATATTATATACATCCCGATTCGAAATTCTCTACATATTTATGTCTGTGTAGCCCTTATTTGCTTTAAAATTCGGCTCAGCTGTTAGTTTTCTGTTGCTAGCCTACTTCTGATCTATCTTCTGCTGACAAGAACCTGTAGGGACACTTGTTCCTGTGTTCATATCTAAGCTAAAATTTAAGCTATACTATGCATTATATTGTATGCTTGTTTGTTTTATATTAAGAAATATATGAAGTATCAGGTTCCATATCCCAACCGGGGTAGACAGAAATAATATAGATTCTCAGTATCAGTTCCAATAGAAAGTTGAACCCACAACCACTACTGGGTGATTAGTATTTAGGTTATGGTTAATCTCTCATGAAGTAGAAAAAACTATATCAATACCTAAAATTCTGACTAAAGTAGACATACCTCTAATATTATATTGATAGGATGTGAACTATTTTATTAACATCTTCTCTTCAAATACAGGCTTATGATTTATTTTTTTCCTGTAATGCACATTATTGTATAAATACATATCCCACCCGAATTTCATTTATGTAACTGGGATCCATATCTGCCATATTAGCATTTAGTCTGGTATTAGGATCATCAAGTCGAGTGCCATAAGTCGCGATTGTAGCAATTCCGTCAAGCTTTTAATCGCGACGTCTTACAGCGGACTGCTTAAAAACTGAGGATTAAATTAGGTTTTATTAAATTTACTAAAATAAATGTACTAACTTCCTTATTTTTTCATATTTCGTACAGAAAATAACCCAAAGTATTAAGCTGGATGTAAAGTCAGCGTATCGTAAAAAAATCGAAATTGAATTTCAACCCGACTGCTATGAAAAGCGCGGCAATGAATGTGATGTTAAGAAAGGACAACAAACAAATTTTGTAGGAACGATTAAACTATTAGATCATATTGAAGCAGATAGTTTTGTTGTTGATGTTCTCTTTGGAGGTATTAAAGAGAAGTTAACACTCAATATTGATGTCATTAAGCAGTGTAATTGTGTCTCTGATGTTAATTCTATAAAATGCAATTCATTTGGTAACCGGAGATGTGGTATCTGTGAATGCAATCCTGGAAGGTGAGTAATTATTGTTTACATTATAGAACATAAAATTAATTACAATTACAGTAGACTTTATCAAAAATAATGTGAACGTCAACTTTGGAAAATATTGTCGTTTATAACTGAACATTAAAATAAAATCTAAGATTAATAAAAAGAACCAATATGTATATGGGTGAAACACTGACATATAGACTTACTAAATAAGTATAATCCTGTATAGCCTTATGGATATGGTGTAAAAGTATCTGCATATTAACATATGTCGAAATTTATCTAACACTAAAATGACCTGGTTTTCAATTTATATAAAGCAGATAAGTTTACTCGGAAAACATTACCATTATAATTCCACCACTAAATATGAATTTCAACATCATCTCTCTACTGCTCTACATAGGACGCTCCCCACAAATCGCCCCGCATCACGAATAGACATACACGTTACTTTTTGGCATAAATAGACATCACGTTTGTTTTTGGCGCAAATAGGCATACTACACTTTTGATCATTATGCTTAAAGTTATTGTTTGATGTTTTAAAATTATATGCACTTTAATTCAAATACATTTCAATAATAAGATATTTAGATTAATAATTGCTTTAAATTTTATATTTATACCTATAAAATATATATAAATTGTGTTTTTATTTAAAACCTACGGCTAATTTATCCGTTCTTATAAAGCTCCAGTACAATCTCCCAAATTATTATTCTGTAATTGAAAAATATTTATTTGCCTTTGGCATTAAGTCTGCCCTTTATGAACCTTTTACTATATTAACGTTAATGCAATATAGGATAATAAATAAATAAATATTTATGACATTATAATACATCGAGAATGAGATTATGAGATGATACAGATGTGAGAGAATGAGATTATAAGATAAAAATACGTTGAACATCATGTACCGGTACAATTATATACTGTATAATAAATTGCTTTCCATAATAATCAAAACTTAAAGAATATTGTACTTACTGCTTAGATCTGGTAATGAATGCGAATGTACAGCCACGAATAGCATCAGAGCAAGTAGAGACAACAGTTCTTGCATCGCACCGGGTACTAAAGAAGTTTGTAGCAGCCATGGATTCTGTCATTGTGGCAGCTGTAACTGCAGAGACCGGTAAATAACTTGATATTAATTTTTTGCACAATATTAGGGGTGGCAAATGAGCCCACAGTTCACCTGATGGTAAGTGATGACATCTACATCTCAACAATTCAAGAATTGGGTGCCCCGATCCCTACACTCACCACACGAAATACACCAGTGTTCGATTATTGTTATTAACTGGTATTCTGTGAGAACGTGTCCTTCACCTATAGGCCATAAATTTAACGTTATTGGATGAAAGAAAAATTTAAAAGAAAAAAAAATTAAAGGATTTGTCGTTACCCAGTAAATTAGTTCGTCAGATTGGGAGATGTACCTGCAGGCCCAAAGTTAAAGACCACCTTAATTAAAGTAGGAAAATAAACTAAGACTCCAATAAAATATTTAATGTTTAATTGACCTCTTTAATTATCTACTAGAAAATTGATTGACAATCAATATACTTTAAAAGCGTAAAGAAATACAGAAACAGTCCATGCAAAAAAAGGCTATAGTTAGCTAAACTGATTTTTCATCACAAAATCCTCCTTTACATTTTATGACCTTTTCACAAGGCTCCGCATACGAGCAATCAATCTGTTAATGGTGTCCTGTGTTATTTTGTTCCAAATTTCCCATAAAGCATTTCACATTTCTTCTCGCGAGAATGGGCCACGATTACGGACGTTCCTATCAAGCTCTTCCCACAAAAGTTCAATGGGATTGAGAGCCACACCATGTTTTTTAATACCCCTTGTGCCTCTTTCTCTTCTAAATATCCTCTACATAATTTTGAGCTATGCTTTATCTTGGAAAATGAATCCATCTCCAATTAATCGCAACCCGGAAGAAACGGTATTTTGTTCTAAAATTTTTTGGTACTGTTCCTTTATCAAAATTCTTTCAATTTAAAAAAAATGGCCAGTTCCTTGGCTAGAAAAGCAACTCCAGACCATAATTGAACCACCGCTATGCTTGATTGTTGAGACTACACAATCAGACATCACCTTTTATCGGGCACTGCGTCGAACGTAAATTCTACGTTTTGCACCGAATAGTTGAGTCTCTTTCAGTCGCCGTTTTACTGTTGTCAATGATAAAGGTTTAACTTGGGTTTTGTTTACTTCGACGCGGATTTCTGATGCTACTAAGCGTCTATTTCACTTGCTGGTAATAACAACGAAATTATCTTCACTAGACGTGATAGTTCTTGGCCTCACAGCTTGAAGCGTCAGTCTCGTAGCTGGCGCAGGATTTCTAGCCCGAGCTTTTCTCCTCCGTTAGTTACTATGCCTCCATTGAAATGCCCGCTCACGCCATCCAGGAACCTCTTCTAAATGCCACATTTTCTCTTATACAGCACTGGGCGAACAGCTCTCCAGGTTTTCTGTAGACTCGTTCTTTTCTTGAGTTTCCCGAGAGGGCTCGATTTCTGTGCAAAGTACTATGAATCGTTCATCCCTCTCTGATATGCACCTTCTTTTGCCAGATCCATTTCTTCGGTAAAAGCTACCAGTTTCCTGGTATCTAGTGGTAGTGGTATCTAGATATATAGTAATGTATTCTTGGAAAAGATAATATTTTTTACATTATTTAGAAACATATAACTTAAATAATTAAAAAGCAACATTATAATTCATGGCTCAGTTATTTTTTTAAAGACATTAAACCTCGTGCATAACGATTTTTGAGTCGATGTTTTTGCTCACGAGTGATTTTTGAAATAAATTGATCTTGGTTTGTTGTGTTTGATACGTTTAAAGTACACAAGAACCTTACACTTTTGTGACCTCACATTCTTTACCGAATTTAAAAGATGAGGACGATTGCCTCTTTAACCTAACAGGCAATCAGACAATCTATGAAGATGTTGCTGTAATTCAAAATCTTAAACTTTACTCTCTTTACTACTTAACACTGTTCTCTAGGTATAACGGTCGGTACTGTGAATGCAATGAGAACGACTGTACACTAGATGCTAGCGGCGCTGCCTGCAACGGCCACGGTATCTGTCTTTGTGGGGTATGCACATGCACTTCAGCGGACTGGACAGGCGCTTCCTGCGAATGTTACAAGCCCAAAACACCGTGTATTATAGACGGCAAAGTAAGTATTTCACACAGCACCGGCTGTAACTAACAGTTTATCGATGCATTTTGTGAAAGAAACATAATTAGTAAAATATTTCAGACATCAGCAATATTTCGAATTATCTGATATTTAGTATATATATATACATATATATTAAAATATTATATATATATAATATTTTTAAAATCAGCTCATTACTAATTAATTTGCTTTTGTTACGTATTGGTCAATAATTGGGATTATTTAGCTCCTGAAAACACGTGTTTCTGATTTTTTATTACCCAAGTTTACTTGGGTTTGTTCACAAGCAATCTCAATTAGTCTAAACTTGTGGTTTATACAGTGAGTATGTCATAAAATGGGAAGAGCTCGAGAAATTAGCAGTGAAGTGCGTTCTGCCATCGTTGTTTTACATAATGAAGGCAAATCCGAACGTGAGATTGCTGAAGTTATCGAAGACTTGTGTTCATGGCACAATAACTCGATACAGGGAGACAGGCAGTTTTCAAGATCGTCCACGCTCGGGAAGGCCGAGAGCTACCACGTCTAGTGAAGATAATTTCATTGTTGTTACCAACAAGCTAAATAGACGCTTTACAGTACCAGAAATCTGCGTTAAAGTAAACAAAACCCCAGTTAAACCTTTATCATTGACTACAGTAAAACGGTGACTGCAAGATGCGAAGTTGTATGGTCGCGTTGCCGTTCGAAAACCTTTGCTAAGGTGACAAAACAAGAAAAACGGATGCAGTGGGCTCTTGCCCATCGAGAATTGGTCTAAAGAAGATTTTAAAAAGAGCTTTGGACCGATGAATCCAAGTTTGAACTATTCGGTTCAACACGTAGAATTTACGTTCGACGCAGTGCCCAAGAAAAGATGATGTCAGATTGTGTAGTCCCAACAATCAAGCATGGTGGTGGCTCAATTATGGTCTGGGGTTGCTTCTCTAGCTAAGGAACTGGCGATTTTATTAAAATTGAAGGAATTTTGAAAAAGGAAAAGTACAAAAACATTTTAGAACCAAATGCCGTTTCTTCCAGTTTGATCCAAAGCATAGCTCAAAATTATATAGAGGATATTATGAAGAGAAAAAGGCACAAAGGGTGTTAAAAACATGGTTTGGCCCTCTCAGAGCCCGGATCTCAATCCCATTGAACTTTTGTGGGAAGAGCTTCATAGGAACATCCGTAATCGTGGCCCATCCTCGCGAGAAGATATGTAGAATGCTCTTTGCCAAATTCGGAACAAAATATCACAAGACACCATTAACAAATTGATTACCCGTATGCCAAGATTTGTGAAAAAAAGTCATAAAATATAAAGGAGGATTTTTTGATGAAAAATCAGTTTAGCTAACTATAGCCTTTTTTGCATGGACTGTTAATGTTTGTTTACGCTTTTAAAGTATATTGTTTGTCATTCAATGTTCTATTAGATGATTAAACAGGTTAATTAAACATTTAATATTTTATTGGAGGTTACATACACTGAATAAAAATGTAGGAAGTCTCAACTTGATTGAAAATATTAATAATATTTGTCTCGAAATGCCCACACAATTTATATATATCATAATCTCAGGTAATATAATATTCATTTAGTGTCTTTTATTATGTGACCACCACTGTATATTACACATATAAATAAAATATATGAGAAATATGTAAATAATAATCTGGACTAGTAGAGCATTCCTTTTTATTGTTATTATTACCTTGTGAGTAACAAACGGGCACACAGTTCAACAGATGGTAAGAGACTTCTGCGGCCCATGACATCTGAATTCATCCTTAACAAGGAATAATAATGCTGATGCGTTGTCACCCTTGAGGACTGAGATAGAATGCCTCGTCTAATATAATAATAATCTCCGGATCCCTGCACATATATATAGGTTCCATTACTTTTTTATTACATTTAGAGTAACAAACGAGCACACAGTTCACCTGATGGCAAGTGATTCCTGCGGCCCATGACATCTATGTTCATCCTTGACAAGGATGCAAGTGATTTGAGGTTACGTTGAGGACTAAGATGGAATGCCTCGTCACTAGTCATAAAAGTCATCGGATCCCTGCACTCACCAGACGAAACAGCGCCATTATGGTGCTATTTTACGCTGGTATTCTGTGAGGGCGTGGCTGACCCACTCATTCTGCTTCTAGAAAAAATCCGCATAGTAGCTCTATCATTGTAAAAACTTTTACTTTATTTGTATTATAAACTATTTCCAGCCATGCAACAACCGCGGTGAATGTAACTGCGGTGCTTGCACGTGTCAACCCATCGCCCAATGGGACGCGAGATGTTACCAAGACCAATTCTGCAGAGTTACGCCTTGCCCCGATTGCCACGGCCGTCAGTGTGATATTCTCGAGAGTTGTGCAAGATGCCATCACTCTGGCACCGCCAATTGCTCAGACTGCGATGAGATAATAAGAATCAATGTCACTCAAAGCCTGAGGGATTTCAACACATCTGATAATCAATGGAAGATCTGTCATTTTCTCACCAAAGGAATCTGTTACTCTCGATTCATGTATAAATACGACGATAGTAACTACAGCATTGAAATGCTGGTGCAGATTGATAATGATTGCGCTCAATCCTATTATAGTGAGTATAGTTAATTTGAGTGTTCATGCCCGTATTTTAATAGATCGTTGTAATAGAGTTCAGAAAGAAGAGATCAAGAGTACCATAGTACTCTTGATATATATCTTCGATATATATAATATAATATATATATGTAGTATTTGTTTAGTGTTTTTATAGTGTTTCCTGATAAATCTAGGTGTTTTTTTATTAACGTTGCTTTTATATAATTCATACTTAAAGAATCTTTTGGAACCTGAGACATTTTTCGGTGACTCCTTGCAAAATTGTTTCAATAGATGGAGATATTCTATCCTATTATTTTTATCATTTCAGTGTTCGGTGGAATTTTCTTACTGGCGCTAATTCTAATTGGTATCGCGACATTAATCGCTTGGAAACTCCTCACAGACATCAGAGATCGACGAGAATATATGCTCTTCAAAAAGCAGCAACAGGAAGATCTGTCCGAGACTCGGTGTAACCCTACCTTCAGGCCTTCTACAATGATGTTTAGCAATCCAGTTTTCCGTAAAGGCTCTATATTTCGTAATTAAATGTATTAGAGTAAAATTATATGAGCGCATTTAATAAGTAAAATATAGAATTATTTAAAAAAAATAATAGATTGTAATACGAATAAAAAGACAATCAATAGAAATCATTTATTTTAGCTTTACCACCAACCACACATCAAAACAAATAATTGCTCGTTTCTCTTAACTCATTCGATCACTCCATTCTTGGATTACGTTCTGATAAGACTTCAATGATAGCACTGTCATGAAATTAAAACATTCAATCATCTCTACAAAATCTCAATCATGTACAAAAATTTTACGTCGACTTGTCATCAGCAGCAGCTAGCTGTCTGTAATTTATGATTTAATTTCTTCCGCTATTTGTCGGGTTCCATGTAATGTTGTAGAGCAATATACAATATAAGATGGAGTAATCAATTCTTTGCCTTTTTTGAGTTGAAGAACAACTTTTCGAATCGAAACGAAATTTTCCAGTTTTATTTATAAAATATAAATTTCCAAGAGGGATCTTTCAAACATAAAAGAAATTTGAAAAATTGTTTATATTTGAAAGATATATGCAAAGCTAAACAACTTAAATCTATTAAACTCTTTATGGATAGTTCAATACTGAAGTTGTTCTTATACCACCGGACTTGGCTTATATGGCTTAATATCTTAGTTATAATCATATTAGCTACACCCTACACCTATTACAGGAACAGAAGTCTTGCAAGTTAAAATGGACGCATGTACCTCCCAGAGAATATTAGACATTCCATTCTGAATATAGTTTTTCCGCCATCTTTCGGAAGCTACGCAATATTTTATCCTTCCAACTTCGTTGCTGCTATGGAGACATCAATTTTCTAACTTTTCTTTGGGATTAAAAACGATATTTATGTTTTAATTATATAAATAAAGATGTCTAGCGAATTAATACTATAAAATTTGAGAGGTATGTGTTCATTTGTGCAGACATATACCAAGTTGTGCGTAATACTTATCTATCAGTGTATGCAATTTTAAACATTACTAAGCTATGAGTTAAAGCTTCTAAAGTAATGTCAGGATTTACTTATCAAGCATAGCTTTCTTATACGATTTGTACGATTTTTTATTTATTATTCTCTATCTTTGCGTTATTAATCTACTCTTTACCATAAACCTTCACATAAAATGTCACTAAGCATAACTCTGATCCGCCTGCATCACGACATTCTTATATTCGAAGAATCGCTCCATCTAGTGGGGAATATATCACAATGTGCGAGTTAATAAAACTATTTTCGTATTTCACGAAAAACGTTCTCAATCTAATTTGTTAGTTCAAAAAAAAATAAAAGCACATTTGAGTAAAAAAAATTCGCTAATAAGTGAATAAGAAAATATTTTCTAAAATTTATTTGCAAAATGCAAAAGGAAAATTCGTTTATTTTGTAATGAAGCTTCTAATAAATACATATGTAAATGTTTTTCTATTAAAAATATTTTTTTTTATAGCAAAACATTTATAAGAGCAAATATCGGAAATCTAATCTTTTTGCTTTTTTCTAAATAATATGTTTTTATTAAAAAATCGTACTGTAGAAGAATTTAAAATTTGTTTTTGTAAATTATTTCAAAGTTTCTTACTTAAAGTAGAGTTTTATTTTGAAACATAACTTCATTAATTATTGTTACATTTTCGTTTAGTATTTGATTAATGTCAACTTAAATGAATTATATTTGGAGTTTGTTCAATAAAACAAAACTAAGATACACTTATGTGACATAAGATGGCGCTGTTGGTACGGTTGTAATAATTCTTAGGGTAAAGTTTTAATATCTCTAGACGTAAAATAAAATTTACTTTATAATTGTAACGTTTCGATTTAACATATTTAATAGTTTTTAATTACATCATAAATTTGTGCCAAAACCGTTCTATCTAATAACATTCACACGTATCCTTAAAACACGATTTTAAAGTTTATTCATATCTCAGTATATATACAAACTGAATCGCTATGTTAGAGAGGGTCCGTTTCTACTCAGTACGACAGTTGCTCGGAATAGAAGCTGTACTAACTTCATTCCATACGTATCTAAGCAATATCGGCCATAACTGTGTGTTATTGTGGAGATTATCGTGGACGGCTTCGTCGCCATCCAAAAAAACACCTCTGTTGTCACATGGGGGGAGAGGCCCCATGCACCACACCTCAATCTTCAGGCTATATAAGGGCCAATTTAAGATGACGAACATATATATATACAACAACCCCCTTGACATATAAGGTTAAACGTGGGCAACCATTGCCATCAGAAAATCGCGAACCGTCATTTTCGTCATTACTTAGGGTAGCAAAATAAAAAACTTGCACCTTGCGTAATTGAATGACTTGACTGGTTTAGATGGTCCAACTGGCTGAAACGACCGAAAGACCCTTTAGCCTAGGGTGCGGGAACAGCCAAAGACCCCGAAAAATTGCATACGCAAATACGATTCTTCGAATCCAGAGGGCAAATAACCCTCAAAATAACTGCAGTAGATACATTGACTCTCTTTTAATATTTTAAAATAATAATTAACATATTGAATATATTTTTAAACTAGGCATAATATTTTATCAACCATTATAATTATTTTCTCTTTAAAAGGAAGTTAGTTACTTCTCTTAGCCCTCTTTTTAATAATTTACTCAACGGTATGAATGATGATCATAACAGATATTTAAAAAAGCCCTGCTACCAACACCAAAGTAAATTAAGTTTTTTTTTGTCTGATATATTTATATTTTTCAATTTACGTTTTTTTATCTGCATAAATAACTTTTCCTTTATTTAATACTTAATACTTGACATTATAATTAGTTGTGTATATTTTCTATATATATATATATATACATATATTGTAACAGATCTTCCGTCTGTTTGTTTGAAGTTGATTACATAAATCTCCAAAATGGCTGAACCATTTTAGATGTGGTTTTCAGTGATATAAAGACAGCTTGGGATAACATTTAGTGTTTCTTTTATTGAATCGATGGGCTAAATTAAAATGTTATTGTAATTATAATGTATTTAATAGTAATTAACTTAATACATCATAATTTAAATATTTAATCAATTTACTAGAACAAGATAAATGTTTTATGTAGTGTGGTATATTATACGTATTATAAAAATAAATAGTCTAATTTGAATTTATATTTTATAGTCGTAATCGATTAATTACGACTTAACACATTCTATATAATCTAATCAAAAATAATAACAATACTTCCAAAACTAATCTAATAAAAATAAAAATCATGTTACAGCAACATAAAAACATCCTAAAAAAAATGCACATTTCTAAGTATTTGCACAGATACAGTGTACAAATATAAATCCGTATATATTTGTTCACTCTATAATATATGTATCTCAATATAGACGATTTGTGCATATCAAGGTAGAGAAGTAATTTGTACACTATGCTCTACGGAAATTTGCCGAGATGGTGGACAGAAATTCCCATGAACAGCTTTGGCATAAAACTAACTAGGATATCGCCAATTCTGTCAATGACAGTGGAGAACACATTTTATCTGTTTGAATGTAGATTACATTGCTAGGCAGAGACCAAGGCATTTCCTCAAAGATATCCTGAAGGACACAATATGATATAGTAGATTTATTTATTTATTACATTGTGAGTAACAAACGAGCACACAGTTCACCTGATGATAAGCGATTCCTGCAGCCTGATGACATTTACATTCATAATGCAGATATGCAGAGGGCACATTGAAAAGTCTTGAGCCTAAGGCTTCTTTTTTAATTATATTCTGCTATCTTTTGTTTTTCTTCTGTCAAAATTGCAAAATTTGTGATCAATTTAACGAACGAAGTTCGCGGTTTCCGTAGAAATGGATAAAATTGACCACCGTTCCGTCATAAAATATTTACAAAAAAAAGGATTAACGCCATAACAAATTTATAAATATATGTACCAGACTTAGGGGAATCTGCTCCATCATATGCCACTGTCAAAAGATGGGTAGCGGATTTCAAACGTGGCGGAGAAGCAGTGAAAGATAAACCTAGGAGTGGTAGGCCGACGACGGCTACCACAGACGAAAATACCAATAAAATATTAGACCTGATTTTGAATGACAGGAGATTGCATGACTGACGATTGCAGAAGCATTTTTTCAGCATTATTTCCTATGAACGAGCACAGAACATAATTTCCAACGATCTTGGATTTTCTAAGGTCTCTGCCAGATGGGTACCTAGACTGCTTTCAGCCAAAAACAAACGCCGGGCCGTTTTGTCAACCAAGAAGGTAATGGCTTCAGTTTTTTGGGACTGTAGAGGGTTCATTATGGTCGACTATTTTCAAAAGGTAACACCATAAATGCGGACTATCATTGCACACTCTTACAACGTTTGCGTGAAGAAATAAAAATAAAAAGGCCTGGATAAGAAAGTTTTGTTCCACCAAGATAACGCTGCTGTCCATACTGCGGCGAAATCAATCGCACAAATACACAATTGTAGCTTTGAATTGTTGCCGCATCCACCCTATTCGCCGGACTTGGTCCCGTCTAATTACCATCTCTTCTCCAATCTGAAAAAACATATGGCAGGACGAAAATTTTCGATGAATAGAGGTACAAGAAGCTGTGACTGAATATTTTGATGAAATAGAAGATTCTTTTTTTTAGAAGGAATACTAAAGCTAGAGACAAGATGGTAAAAGTGTATAGATCATTCTGGAGACTATGTAGAGAAATAAAATAATCATTTATAAAAAAATCGTTTTTTTTAAGGTCGGGCTCAAAACTTTTCAATGTGCCCTCGTTGTTACCCTTGAGGCCTGAGATGGAATGCCTTGTCACCAGTAATAAAGATCTCCGGATCCTTATACTTACAAGACGAAACACAGCAGCATTATGCTGGTATTCTGTGAAGGCGTAGTCCCACCCTGGTCAAGCTGATATATTCATTTTGCAGCTAGAAACAAACTGCAGTCTAGCTCTACCACTGTTAAATGCATTGATTTCAGTGTAAGATGACATTTAAAAAAAATGTGGTCCTTTTCTAGTTCGGCTCCTTTATTAGTGTTAGAATATGTAAACACATGGTCTATTACAAACACCAAATATATTATTTTGTGTTGCCTTATATCGACAAATAATGCTGTGTTGCAATATTTACCATTGTAGTGAATTTTATAACATAAAACTCGCTACAAT
Organism: Teinopalpus imperialis; assembly: GCA_029286865.1. NCBI lineage: Eukaryota > Metazoa > Arthropoda > Insecta > Lepidoptera > Papilionidae > Teinopalpus > Teinopalpus imperialis. The sequence goes on from JAGSMU010000012.1 coordinate 2,353,968, forward strand.
GGTGAAAAATAAAGTATTATTTATAATTATAATTTATTTTTATTAAATTATTTTTTATTAAAATTAGTCCTTGTAGAATATACAAGAATAGAAAACCACTTAATTAATTGTCTAATAAGAAGAGAACAAAGAAAATACAAATGAATAATTAAGGTGTCTCCATTATTTGTAGAAATTGTGTATTGAAATGATTTATAGGTTTTAAATAAATTTTCGGGTATATCTCACTAGTATTTTGTAACTTCCCTGAATAGATCGTTTGTATTCGCTCATTTGTATTTCAGCCAGTTCTCAGTTGCAGCACTTCTAGAGTCGAGATATTTATTTTATATGACTCTACCACGTAGAAGTTGTATCAAATATATAATATTCCTTTATTTTTAATGTCAATAATGTCATCCTTTCGTGAGATTTAACTGATTTTGTAAGTATAAATAGATTAATTAATTAAAAATAAAATAAACATTTCGGAAGTATTTATATATTTATACATACAATGTACAATAACTAAAAAAGAAAAATATACTTGGACTTTAAATATATTATTATTAACATTATAATATATTATTATATATAAATGTGTCGTGAACTTTGCTAAAATGTGATTTCCTTGAATTTTCCACTGAGCTCGTGATGATTCATCGTCAGCCATCTGATCAAGTAAAGCGAGTGGGGTCGTTTACGTCTACACTCTACAGTCTGTGCTGAGACGCGTGTGCGTTCGCGCGCAATTCATACTCCGAACTTTCGAACAGGCCGAATGTCAAATCGCGATTTATTTTTTACATAAAAAAATTGTCAATTTTTTTTAATATAGAATTTTGTGACTTTATAAACTTACGTTTTTTTCGACGAAAATGGCTTACAAAGCGTGGTTTATTGTGTGTGCAGTTTTTATAACTGTAAAAGTCGTTTTTGGAAATGATTGCTCCAGTCTCATGAAATTGGCATCTTGCGACGAGTGCATCAGATGCGGCGGTCAGTGGTGTAACGATCCAAATGCTGTAAGTAACATGTTTAATTCAAATTCAATGTAAATGCTTGTTTTATTTAAGAAAGTAACATTTTAAATTTAAATTGATACATGGGACAAAATAAAATAAAACTTAATAAGAATCTCAATATACTTTTGACGTTTTTTTGATTTGATAAAATAGCTATCAAGTTTTAACATAACTTATAATATGACAAATATAAAATATACGTAAAATTTTATTTCATTTTCCTTCAACAATTTATTTAAATATTAGTAGATGGTATTTAGTCAAACTTTATTGTTAGGTGACACAATAGCTAAAACACATATAACATTTTTGATATTTATAAGTTTGGATAGTTTTAATGTACAAATTCATAAGTAATTTAAAAGCTAGACAGTAATTATAACCAATGTTATTAGTATTTGTGTTGTCAAAAATCATTAGATTATTGTATGTCTAATAGACGTTTTTCGTGTTACTCTATATTTAATTGTTTATTTCAAGTAAACTTAAACAAAACAAGATTTAAAACTAATAATATAAACTGTGTCCATATAATGAACGAAAATGAACGAACACGTAAAGAATGTCGTCAAAGAATAAAAAGGAGAACGAATGATGAACGGAAGGAAACAATTGAGCCAATGAATTTCATAAACTCTACTCAAGTGTAGAGCCGATCTATTTCTGATATCGTTGTTTTAAAAATTTATAAAATAAAACACATTATGGACATTTTGTGTCTGTACAATATTTTTTCTCAGGAGGTAATCAGAAAATCTTTATATTTAATGGCAATTAAAATGGTTGTGTTCTCTTTCGTATTACAATATTATTTTTTATTATAATCTTATCATATTACAGTCCTCAAATATAATATACATAACGACTTAAGGTAATTTCTTTAAAGTAAAAAAAATAATTAAAAAATATTAAACGATAGAGAACCTTTTTCATTATATATTTCAATAGAATATAGTCGGGAAATTTTTAATTTGAAATAAAAATATTGAAAATTAGGTACACATACGTAATCCAAAGTAAATATATCCGACATTGCATATATTATTAACCAATTCCAAATTCTCATCTCATTTTCAAACTAAAAACGTAAGTTTTTGCAAATATACTTTTAGCAAAGACTCTAACTTCTTTAATTTTTGTATTTCGTATTATTGTCGTTTGTATCGAGGTTAGAGATAATTAAAATCACATTATATATTTATGCTAAATCATCAAAATTTCTTTTAATTAAAAATCTAAAAACATCAAATAATATATTGCTAAAGAAGTATTGCATATAGGCGATCCACTGTTTTGTCCTACTTTGGATTTATGGTTACTCATGTTTCTGCATATCTTAATGAAGACGTAAGTTACCAATCCCCAGTGCTTTGTTCTTTTACTGCTATTTAATAGTTTGAAGCGTTGGTAATTTCAATATCAGTTTAATACACGTATTATTATATCATCACCATCATCACCATAATCTTAGCCCATGATTAGCCAACTGCTGAACATAGGCCTCTCCCACAGACTACAATAAAATGTGATCCTGAAGCATCTGCATTCAACGACTTCACAACAGAATTTAGTTCAGCTAGTGGGGCGTTATCTGCAATGGCCAATATGTGCTTGTCACTCGTAAAATGTTTCTTCCCCATTGGTTAATCGATTTCCACTTCAGCTCACGGAGTCCTTGGGCTATGTCCCTTAATACTACTGCAGTAAACCATGTTCAGCACACCACTATCACGCTCATAAACACCTAGCATCGGCCTCTACGTATCTCATCGATCGCCGTGTGATCAATATAAAATAAAACAGCAAATAATCTTATTGGAAATTTACAAGAGTATTCCTTTTCATCTTGATCACTCCTAGATGTTTGCTTTTAGGTGTACAGTATGTTTAGTACAGGTCTTTGTAGCAAATGTTATACGCGCTTATATTTGAAATATAACAAAATAGGGCTAAAATGTTTGTATGCTTAACATATGCAGCCCGACAAGAGGGTTAAACAGTGTTATCATAGAGTCACTGTTTGACGCGCGCACTTCATACACGGATATGATCTCTTAGTCATAGGTTTCGGGTCAAAGAAATCCTTAACTAATACGTTTGCGGTATTAACTTAAAGTATTGCCTGCTAACACATTCATTCTATTAACACACACTTATAACACACATACCACCCGTCCAACTAATAGCCATGTTAATGACCATGTGCATCACTATGACTGTATCAGACGGAACATCCTAATTTTAATAATTAAAATTAGGACTTTCCGTTTGATAATTTTCATTCCGTTAGATCATTTAGGATTATACAAATAATAAATGAATTATTTGTATAAATATATATTAAAAAGTCTAATTCAACCAAGTACTATAAAAGCTCTACATTGAAGAATAAAAATGATTTAGCATAGAAATGTTCTAGTAGGAATAAGTCAGCTTTATCGAGATATGTGCACGCTTTCCGGAATATCAGCTGAAAATAGTAGTTTCCCGTTCCTTCTAAAGCAGTTTCTCCCTGGTCGTGACTCAGTCATGTATCGTCTGCGTTATTGTCTCCCATTTGGGGTGAATTGTTACTTTTTATTTCTACCGACTTTTATTCGTTATTAAACGTAAATACTCAATTCAATTAATTCTATACACAAATAATATAAAAATAGCTTTGTAATAGTAGCTTTGGGTATAGATTTTATGCTTTGACACATCGTCTAAATTGTAAGAAATAGTGAGTTTTAAATATTTGTAAAATAGCATATTAATAAAGTATTAAAAAATATATCGATGAGTATTTCCGTATAAACTAACGGTCATCACTGTGATAATAACAGGCTGTAATTGTAAAAAGAAATTAAAAAAAACCACTTAAGCACTCTCTAGCCAGAGTAATATTGCTACTGCCATTACGTTAAGTCAGAGATAAGTTATCAGTAATTGATAACACAGCCAGCTATAAATGCATTCTATAACGCCATCTCTTTGTTTGCTGTGACAATAAAAATTGTAATTCAGAATTAAATGAGCTTAAGGTAAAACCTAAACAATAAACATAAAGCCGTTAAATTGGAACAAGATGTTTATTATTTTAGTCGCTTGCATTTCATTATTAACGTTAAAAATATCGTTCAGCATAGATTAGATAGCAAGATTTGACATTCACAAATATAAAAATTTGTCCGTTTTTCTACAATTTTGCGATAGCTATCACTTTTGTGAGACTAAACCGTTATGATATTTAATAATAACTAATAATCGTTATTGAATTTATTGTAATTTGTCTCTAAACCATTTTTCAAAGAGTTAAAATAGTTTAAGGCGGAATTTTTCTTATAGGCTGAATTGAATAAAAGTCTAACCATACCATACTTTTACTTGATTTATTTTTACTACTTTAAGCAAAAAAAAATTTTCTTTAAAAAGACTAATGTATTCGCTCTAGAATATATCTTAAATATAGTAAATGTAAATTAAACACAAGTTAGCCATTCATTGCTGTAACGTTGCTGATTTATATTGAAGCAAAATATTTATCATAAAGTTGTGTAATCTTTGTATTCATAAAGCTTGAATTAATAATACAACGGGGTTAAGGTTTAATAAATATTGAATAAAATACAAAATATAATAATATTTTTATTACTCTCACTGTACGAGCTGTACATTATTTGCATGAGGTGTGTATATTTAAATTTAGATTAGAGTGATCTAAATATCTTAAGGGATTTATAATCTAATTCTCGCTAGGAGATAACTTAAATTTATCATCTTAATTTGATACTGATGTACCAATGAGCAATCACTAATTATTTTCTGCAACAATAATTGGAAAATTTTCTTTGAATTCTATACTTCTATATATCTCACAATTATTTACGTTAGGTTCTGATGTCAATATCACTTCTAACATCTTTTACTAATGACAATATTCATATAATATTAAGGTGCGTTTTCATTATTGTGATGACTCCACACAATCAGTAAAGTGGCTCTAACAGCGATCGATGGCCGAATTTCCTGTACGACCCTAATTCCCAATATCCGTACTTAGATGAAATACACCTCAATGGAAAACAAAGGATGAAGGAAAACTGCACGCGCTGTGGTATCGTGATTCATTACTATTGAGTGTAAATTCATTGGAACTTTGCCATGTTTGTATATTATGTGTTAATTTCATCCTTATTTTCGTATTCTTGTCGTTTGTACTGCAGATGTTTTTCTATAGGCTTTATCTTTTCATATTCGACCGTAGGAATTAAAAAACAGTTAATGTCAAATTGCGACGAATGGTGCGCATTGCACTTGTGAATTTAAATTGTTGTGGACGTTCTCAAAAGTATTTCGATTTGTTAAACAAATAAATATTTGCTCACCGGTAGGCTATATTAAAAAATTAAAACCTTCTAAGCGAATAAAGAAGAAAATATTTATTTATCATCCCTGTTTACTAACATTACAGAAATGAGTTTACATATATATTCTTTTAATGTCATACGTAACTTGCCCAACATTCCGTTTAAATGATTTTTTTAATTAGTTATAGTAAGTAATTTTATTAAATATAACTCGTTAATTTGTTTAATTATAACTCAATTTATTTGCCGATTTAGGAAAGCTTAGCTTAGCTCAGCGAGACATAGAGCTCGTAGAATCGATAAAAATAATAGTTATCATATAAGTAACTAAAACATTTTATGAATCCAATATAAGCCAGTATGAAGGTAACTTGTTCATGCACGTACGAGTTCAATACCTTAAAAGTCATATAGCCTAGCGTGTCAGATATAAGGCCAACCAGACCTAACACTTAGCGTTTAAAAAAGGATTGTGATATATTTTTTTATGCTTTTTAAGGGTCTATTAAAAATGTATATTTTATAAAATTTATTAAATATGTATATTTATTATGGATAACAAACTCAAAGACTGATTCATTACGTTTTTGGCGAAAGTTTACCTTAAATTTATTGGGAAATTTATTCATAATAATATAATCAAAATCATTAAAATCTTAAATGTTATTTATTTAGGATGTAAGCAAAGAGAACGATATAATAGAATTAAAACTAAATATTTGTTTGTTTTCAAATCGATTTATGGTATTCAGTCAGTCATAAATATTTTTCAATATATGATGATGATAAGAGATGAAATGCCCGTCACCAGTAATAAAGGTCTCACTTACCAGACGAAACATAGCAGCATTATGCTGCTTATTATTTCATGCTGGTATTCTGTGAGGCGTGGCCCTACCCCGGTCGAGCTGACCCATTCATTCTGCAACAAGAAATAAACTGTATTGTAGCTCTACCATTGTTAAAAATACCTGATGGTAAGTAATCACTACGGCTCAAAACATCCACATCCATCCTCATCAAAGTTTCTCAATGCACACGCGTAACCCTGAGGACTGCGCTGGAATGTCTAGTGATCTATAGTTTGGTCCCCGAGTCTGCCATAGGATACACATTGATGTTATTCTGTTATTTCACGTTGGTTAGTTGTCACCGATCAAGATAGATCCGTCCACACATCCTTCCATATCTATCATCTGCATCAATTGGTTTCTTTTATTATTATCTTCTACTGTTTCAAAAAAACGTCACCTTAAGAATGTCATATGTTTGGCAGAAATTTAAATTCAATAATTGTAACGTATACATAATTTTATATAATATAAATTTCAGTTATATAGATATTAATTTGTACAAACTCGTAGTAGTTTATTTGTTTTTGTTTTTATTTGTTTTATTTTTCTTTACGTGCCAGTTACGCATAAAGCTAACGAAATTACAGTCTAGTTGTCTCTTGTTACTCGGCTCAGAATTGTACACAGGACCCACGACGCAGCAGCTACACCGTGCGGTCGACAATAATATACCGATATATTCGTATATTAAAATTTCCTCGATTTTGAAGCACGAATGGCATTTCGATGACAAGGAAGTCTCTGACTAAACCGACAGCTACTGTGTGCGGACGTCTCGTTTTTGGAAATGGGTGAAGGTGAAGTCGAAACCGTATCTTTGGGTCGATAGCTGACGACTTCACTACGATTAACCTGTGTGAAAGGTAAATTCGCATGATGGTTAATTTAGGTATTTATTCAATTTAATTTTAAATTAAAATTAATTTTAAATTAAATTTAATTTTATATTAAATTTAATAATTTAATTTTAAATTAAATTTAATAATTTAATTTTAAATTAAATTTAATAATTTAATTAATTTAAATTTAATTTTCGTTATCTAATCAGTTAATAACTATTATACTTTTTTACTATTGGCAAAACCCTTTATTATTATTTATATAGAACACATTGACGTCATTTTTGTCTTCCAATTTAAACAGAAGTGGTAAACCACAGAACTAGTGAGTAAATACGAGTAAAAGATGACAAACAAGTCTAAATTCCCGCAATTTATTTCATTCTGTAAATATTTTTTAAGCAAATACATTGGTAACAGAATAAAGATTTCGATTTTAAAACTAATTATATTTACAGACCCAAATTTATTTAATTATAAATATATTATGTAAATAAAATAGATGATTATATGATGAAATAGATATTTTCTTATTTTAAGGGTCAATTTCAAAATGTCTAAAAAGAAGCCACAGAAAAGTACTGCACTGAATTATATCATCTAAATAACACTATTTGAAATAGTGCGAATAGTTGTAGAAAAGAAAGAAAACATATATTGGTTGAGCCACGTGCAGAAAATAAATAAAAGTAAATTAACAATCATGATTATTCAACAAGAAAGCTATTATTTTGTTATAACCCTTGACAATATGATATGAGTCATTGTTAATAACATGTGGTTGGCTGTGGGTTACAGTTATGACAAAAGTTACGTTTTAACCCTTTAACAATCTTGTGGCACCCGTTTTTATTTCGGGTTTTCGTTTGGTAATTACTGAAATAAGACAATAAATAAATAAGTTCCCAAAACAGTCCGAAATATACCAGAAGTTTCTATCACTTTACACTAAATCTCAATATAATGAGTCTACTGTATGTGTAGTTAATTTATTTTAGATGTTTACGAACTTAAAGTTGTAGATAATTATTTAAGAAGCACTGAGAGATCGGGAGTGCGAGAATCTCTTACAGCACTGAGAAGAACTGGAGTGCGATAATCTCTTACAGCACTGAGAAGAACTGGAGTGCGAGAATCTCTTACAGCACTGAGAATAACTGGAGTTCAAGAATCTCTTATAGCACAGAGAAGAGATGGAGTGCGAGAATCTATTATAGCACAGAGAAGAGCTAGAGTGCGATAATCTCTTATAGCAAAGACTAACTGGAGTGCGAGAATCTATTATAGCACAGAGAAGAGCTAGAGTGCGAGAATCTCTTATAGCAAAGTCTAACTGGAGTGCGAGAATCTGTTATAGCACAGAGAGAGCTAGAGTGCGAGAGTCTCTTATAGCACAGAGACCAACTGGGTGCGAGAATCTGTTATAGCACAGAGAAGAGCTGGAGTGTGAAAATCTCTTATAGCACAGAGAGCTAGAGTGCGAGAATCTATTATAGCACTGAGTATAATTGGAGTGCGAGAATCTATTATAGCACAGAGAAGAGCTAGAGTGCGAGAATCTCTTATAGCAAAGTCTAACTGGAGTGCGAGAATCTATTATAGCACAGAGAAGAGCTAGAGTGCGAGAATCTCTTATAGCACAGAGACCAACTGGAGTGCGAGAATCTATTATAGCACAGAGAAGAGCTGGAGTGCGAGAATCTCTTATAGTACTGAGAATAACTGGAGTGCGAGAATCTATTATAGCACAGAGAAGAGCTGGAGTGCGAGAATCTCTTATAGTACTGAGAATAACTGGAGTGCGAGAATCTATTATAGCACAGAGAAGAGCTGGAGTGCGAAAATCTCTTATAGCAAAGACTAACTGGAGTGCGAGAATCTATTATAGCACAGAGAAGAGCTAGAGTGCGAGAATCTCTTATAGCACAGAGACTAACTGGAGTGCGAGAATCTATTATAGCACAGAGAAGAGCTGGAGTGCGAGAATCTCTTATAGTACTGAGAATAACTGGAGTGCGAGAATCTATTATAGCACAGAGAATAACTAGAGTGAATCTATTATAGCACAGAGAAGAGCTGGAGTGTGAAAATCTCTTATAGCACTGAGAATAACTGAGTGCGAGAATCTCTTATAGTACTGAGAATAACTAGAGTGAATCTATTATAGCACTGAGTATAACTTGAGTGCGAGAATCTATTATAGCACAGAGAAGAGCTAGAGTGCGAGAATCTCTTATAGCAAAGTCTAACTGGAGTGCGAGAATCTATTATAGCACAGAGAAGAGCTAGAGTGCGAGAATCTCTTATAGCACAGAGACCAACTGGAGTGCGAGAATCTATTATAGCACAGAGAAGAGCTGGAGTGTGAAAATCTCTTATAGCACTGAGAATAACTAGAGTGAATCTATTATAGCACTGAGTATAATTGGAGTGCGAGAATCTATTATAGCACAGAGAAGAGCTAGAGTGCGAGAATCTCTTATAGCAAAGTCTAACTGGAGTGCGAGAATCTATTATAGCACAGAGAGCTGGAGTGCGAAAGTCTCTTATAGCACAGAGAGAAGAGCTGGAGTGCGAGGAATCTATTATAGCACAGAGAGAAGAGCTGGAGTGCGAGAATCTCTTATAGTACTGAGAATAACTGGGTGCGAGAATCTATTATAGCACAGAGAGAAGAGCTGGAGTGCGAGAATCTCTTATAGTACTGAGAATAACTAGAGTGAATCTATTATAGCACAGAAGAGCTGGAGTGCGAGGAATCTATTATAGCACAGAGAAGAGCTGGAGTGCGAAAATCTCTTATAGCAAAGACTAACTGGAGTGCGAGAATCTATTATAGCACAGAGAAGAGCTAGAGTGCGAGAATCTCTTATAGCACAGAGACTAACTGGAGTGCGAGAATCTATTATAGCACAGAGAAGAGCTGGAGTGCGAGAATCTCTTATAGTACTGAGAATAACTGGAGTGCGAGAATCTATTATAGCACAGAGAAGAGCTGGAGTGTGAAAATCTCTTATAGCACTGAGAATAACTAGAGTGAATCTATTATAGCACTGAGTATAACTTGAGTGCGAGAATCTATTATAGCACAGAGAAGAGCTAGAGTGCGAGAATCTCTTATAGCAAAGTCTAACTGGAGTGCGAGAATCTATTATAGCACAGAGAAGAGCTAGAGTGCGAGAATCTCTTATAGCACAGAGACCAACTGGAGTGCGAGAATCTATTATAGCACAGAGAAGAGCTGGAGTGCGAGAATCTCTTATAGTACTGAGAATAACTGGAGTGCGAGAATCTATTATAGCACAGAGACCAACTGGAGTGCGAGAATCTATTATAGCACAGAGAAGAGCTGGAGTGCGAGAATCTCTTATAGTACTGAGAATAACTGGAGTGCGAGAATCTATTATAGCACAGAGAAGAGCTGGAGTGCGAAAATCTCTTATAGCACAGAGACTAACTGGAGTGCGAGAATCTATTATAGCACTGGTAAGAACTAGAGTGCAAGATTTTCTTACGCTGCCAACAAGAGGACAATAAATACCATATTCACCTATAGTATATAGTGTATATAATTAATTCCTGTGTCCAACCAAAATAATGAATCAAAATCTAGATTTTGAGCCTCTTGTCGTCACTGCGAACTAAGATCGTTCCCTTGTAACGTCTAAATTTCATGTGCTCACCATATAAAACTGCAGCTGCAAATGACTAATAATTAACTACTGGTATTCTGTGAAGGCGTGTACTGGAGTTTGGATGAGAGGAAGAGATCAATGAGTAGCTGGAGGGTGGCTCTAACACGTATCTAAAATAAACCATTAAAATAACATAAAAATTAAATAATACTGCTTATATGTAACTCACAATTACCGTATCACGTCCACGGTTAAGTAGAAACGCACAAACATCCGTACAATCACACCATTACTAAGAATTTATAAATATACCTCGTTGACCCATATGTAGTACGATCGTACGAACATTTAAATGTTGCACATTTTTTTTACCGTTCAGAATAATGGGCGCTGTAAAAATTATGATACTCTTGCCACTTTAATCAATCACTGTTTAAATAATAGCTTCATAACCATATAGCCCGCATGTAATATCATAGTGTATATCAGATGACAAAATCACATACGATCACCTCATCTCATCGTCACAGTTGCATTTAGTTTTTTGACAAATTTCCTTTTTTGTGCTGATAACGTACGGGTTGCAAATTATTGCAATACTTTTTGAAATATTCATGAGTTTCTGAATTTCATAGTGTATATTATGTTATGCTCCCTTTTTTTTAACTCTTTTAATGTACTTACGTCATAACTACTACACTCTACTATCATCATCTCATAATTACAAATTTTGAATATGAATACTTAATATTCATATTCAAAAATCCTTATTCCTTCCTGATTTTTAATGTAAAAGCCTATCCTCACGTCACATGGAAAAAACCACAAAAATATGTTGGGTGTTATGTTTTCCACACGGTAGGGCTAAACTGCAGCAGAAAACTAGCTATAGTACAAATATGTAGGTCGCCTTGAACGGGACAGGTTCACGCTACTTCCATTAAAGAATGTAGTTTTAATTTTTTTTTCAAATTAACGTAAGATTTGAGCAATACACATTAGCTTTATTTCAAGATTTATGTTCACAACGTGGTAATAGCATCATTGATGATACGTTCCAATAATTACAGTGAGTCAGAATTTGAGTAATACGAATATTTCGTGTCAACCTTTTGGTTGGCATTTTCGCATCACTGCCTTTCATTAAATTATACATCACATATAACAGTGTTATTATGTATTGGTAAACTGAAATAATATATGACCGCAAGCTCTCAAAAATGTTTTTATCATACATCTATCTCAGATCACCCGACATGTGCAAACATCGGCAACAAGGTAATACAGCTAGACTATAAAGTACATAGAGCAATGTTATCGCGTTAAAAATCGTTGCAGCACACCTTCCTGCTAAATACTAACTGGAGGAAAGGCTACGCTTTCACGGAATACCAACTTAAAATAGCTTAAAACTCATCACCGCTTTGTATGATTTGGTATGTGAAAGATACCAATGATTCAATTAGTAATATGATATATTAAAAATCCTATCAAAATCTTCAGGGGTGACATCTAAATCAAAAATGGATACAGAGTCAATGGGTTGCAAAGGTCATTTACCATCAGGTTAATTGATGCTCATTTATCATCATGATTTCAATAAAAGTTAAGCCTAATTAACGAAGACGTTTGACGTTCTTCGTACCTGAATTACCTAGTTATCTGCGTTGAAGTGAAACATTGTAAGGAAATTTGCAGGTTATAGAAATAAAGATAAATATATACGCCAAAAAAAAATTCGATGCCGCGAGGGCAGGCTATGTTGCCCAGCTTTGGGATCTACGTAAATAGATTATTTAATAGTTACTTTACACTTTTTTAAGAAATATATATACTTAAATTAACTTAAAAAATACCTTTAATCGGTAATTAGCAGAGACTTATTAAATAAATGTTTGTCCTCAATTCGAGGGAAAAAATAGAAGCCAAAGAAATAGGGGCACTCAACCGAATAACTAGGATTTGCATTACTTGAAATCGGAACCGTCAACAATTCATTTCGTGGGGCTTCTTTAAATTTGTTAAAAAGCTACTTAACGTGATTTTTTTAGGAACTATTTTTATTCATCTAATCCATTAACAAAAACTAACGTTAAACAAAGTTTAGCTAGTATACAGTTTATTTTAAATTTTATGACTTTTATGATTTTTTTGTGGCTTTTATTATATTTTTTTTAATTCTCAACGATCAATTGCCTTACAGTCCCCTCTGTAACCCCTCATGGTGAAATGGTTCAAGTCCATATAAAATACTGAACACGGGTTACCACCTTTTCACTAATAATAAATATGTCTACGTTAATAAAATTTTTTTTTTGACCTAATGTTATTGAAATTTAATCTTCTTTGAATTATTATGATAATATATTTATAACATTTTTATAATTAAACTTATTTGTAATAACTTCGCACAGTTATAATCAATAGGGAAGGGTACATATTTGCTTCTAAATTATTCCGTTCTACATTACCACGTACAAGATCTTAGAATAACAAATATATTTTATTATAGATATCACCTACAAGAGTTATGAGCAAAATGAAAGCCTAGCGAGAACACAAAAAATCATGTCTTATAAAAACCAAAGTTCTAACGGTGCGAGATCCAACGCTATACAAAAAAACCGGCTCGGAACCATCACAACCAATAACATTGACCAATATTCAACGCTCTAGCCGTGACTTGAAGTTCTACCTCGCAATTATGCTCACTTGATTAAACGCAGTCGCTTTAATAACGAGAAAAAATATAAAGTAACTAGATATACTTTTGTTAGCAGATTTCTTGTTAACTGAATTTGAGCTTACAAATCCTTGTTATAGAATTCAATTTGCATTGAAGCGAATTAATTTATAGTTTTGCTCAGATTTTTATACAATAATAGGAAACTTTTGTAGTATCTATAACTGAACTGGTTGTGTAAATCCTAAATCGCTATAGTATGAAAAAAACCCAAATTTCATTTCATTTAAATACATATGCGAATTATAAAACAAATGTCTCAGTATAATGTAAAATATAACAGTTCTATTATAAGATTTTAGGTACCAAACTCAACTACTATTAATCTGAAAATTGTTGAATTTCCAGTAAGCTGTACACAGTCCATTCCATTCAGCCCTTTAATGCTCAGACGGTAACCTGATAGGACGATGTGGTAGCATATAGTCTAATGCCATTCCCGGACATGACTCAATTTTTTTCTAAATAATCTGATAAAACAGACATTTCGCCTCTATTACAAAGTAGTGATTTAAAATAGAATTCGAAAACAAAAATAGTATAACACGGTGTAGCTTGTTTTCGGATAAACCGAGTAAGGACAACATCCGCACAGACCGGAAGAACGGACCGAGGAAGAGACAGAATAAAATAAGGAGAAGGACAGAGACAGAATAAAACAAGGAGAAGGACAGAGTCAGGAATAGACAGAACCGGAGACCGAATTACTGATAACGAGGTATATATTCCATCTTAGACATCAGGGCTAGATAACACATGTACATCTCGAATCTTTGTTATGGATCAATAAGTTTATGGACAGTCATCAATTACATATAAAGCAAACTGTTTGTCAATTTATCAAAATCAAATTTTAAAATCAAATATAGATAAAATTTATTGTATTTTCTGAACACACGCTTGCCTCTTTAAGATATTCGTTTTTTTCGTTTTCGTAATTGAATTTCAGAACGATTTATGGAATTGATGGTTGATGATATTCGAAATAATCAAAAAAAGGTTGTGTAATATATTGACATATAGCATAGTGACATTTAAAGTAACAAGACCTGAAAACCAATATTGACGCTGTAAGCTATTGAACTAGAATACGAAAACATATATTACACCCGCGCTTTGACTTCAATCTTGCAGTTTGCAACATTACATAAAATTCATCTAATGGAAAGTTTCTACCAGTACGATGTAAACAATTCATTGTATATCGGTAATTTAAATAAATAGTTATTAAATGCCGTTCGTTGGTAAGCGATTCACTTGAGCACTGCTGGACCTGTTTGGTTATTTTTTAATGTTCGTAATAGGTCGAATTAGGTTTTTAAGGAAAAAAAAACTGGAAATGTTGCTCGGAAAATTGGCAAATTCGTTTGAAAAGTTGATAGTTCTTTTTCTATCGGATGTTTGATGTATGACTCCAGAACGACTGTTATGAAACGATTGATCATTTTTACAACGATCAAAATATTTTAAACAATCACACATTATTGAATTTTCGAAAGGACATAGTATGTCGGGTCATTAAGTACTAAATAAATCTGTTGATATATTTAACAAATAGAGTTTTTTGGTACCAAATCTAGTTTTAAAAGTGTTCGACAATTCAAAATTGTTTTTTAATTGCACGACGCAGTAATTACAATGATATTAACAATTATTTAACGGTTATTTAATAGACAGGTAGATTAGCTTATTTTTATATGATGTACGTTTATAAATAAGCCTCGTGACATATTGCTTTAATATTTGGTTAACTGTTACTAAGTTAAATACGTGCAATCTATAATCAACTTAAAATATTTCCTTAATATAAAAAATTTTTTTTGCTCTTAAAGTATGAAAAAAAATTATTATTCATTTAACTATATACTATAAAATATATACGCGGTATTAAAAACCGGAACATAGTTTTTATATCCGTATTTAAGCTAGTAATCTACTAAGAATCTAATTGTATGTATCGTATTTGTAAAAAAATATATTTTTTTTTTAAATTTTCCATGTGATAGTTTGAAATTGAAAATTAACACAAATTTAGTAGAACCCACAACCTGTAATCATTAGCAAACCAAATAACATTAGGCTTTCATTACGTAAATATATTCATTTCTGTCTATAAATTAAACATTTTGAAATAAGTCACCTACTGATCAGATATACAGACGGGCATCTATTTTGACATATATGTATGTACATCGCGATAAATCCTAAAAACGCATGCAATGTGTTAATATATAAAAGAATAAAGTTTTAAAAAAGTTAACGTAGTGGGAATAGTGTTAGATACATTTTCAGCACAAGAAATTATTCGCTGGGTGGCTCCTGTGCCTAAAACTGCTTTAGAGGGAAGGTACAGAACTTCCCTCGAATTTTAATGACCCAATCAATCAGCATAACGCTGCTATTCGTTCGGTGAGTATAGGTATCTGGAGACCCTTATTACAGATGACAAATCATTTAATCTTAGTATCAAGGTTGACAGCGCATCTACACTACGATTCTTTATCAAGTATAATGACATGGACAACGGGTACTCATCATCAGGTGAACTCTAATAATAACAATAAAATAAATAAATAAGATCACAAACGGACTGGTGGAGGGAGTAACTAATGAATGCCCGTATGTTTATCGGTATCACATAATAATCAGAAGATGCTGCCGTGGTCGTACTGAACCAAGAAGATCAACGCCATTATTGAAGTCGCTTCTTAATGCTACACATTTTTAAACAAAAATAATAAACGTTAAAGACATCAATAAGCTTAATTCGATCCGGACCGTATGCGTATAAAAAGTATAAATAATGTTTAAAAGTGTCAATTAATATAATTACATTCTCGTATTACCAGAGAAACATTTTAAGATCAACACGATAACTTTTAAAATAACCATGACCTCAAAACATTGTACTCACGAATCAGTTGCATATCAATCCGTGCAATTAAATGCCCCACCGCTCCACTTACCTATTAACATATTTAACACCTCGATATGTGTAAAACATCGCGTCGTAAAGTTTACATGGCTTTGCGCAACGGTTACCTTTAAAAAACGAAAGGTACAAAGGGCGCGTTGTTTCGTCGTACGCGCTAATATCGGTCCGCCCCGCTCGTGTATTGCAGTCATAAGTACTTTCCTGGATTAAGCAAACTTACTTTCGATCGCTGTTTCATTAAGAAGCTTTGAGAAACATCAAAATGTTTTAATAAATAATGTATTTAGAACATACCATTTAACTTGACATTAGGTTACAGCGTGACTTGGATTATAGTATCTAGCTCATCATAGTATGGATTCACAACCGAAGATATTAGAAAATCGTTTTTTTTTTAACATGTATTTTAATGTACTTTTTCACTTATACTGAATCCTTCTCCCGAATATATTGCACAATATAACGTACATCGAATGGCGGAAGGCTACGAGTTAGTGGTTCTCGGTTTGCGCAAATACGTACTTGCGACACTACGATATAATGTATTGAGGTGGTAGAATAACGCTGCAAATATTTTCTACTTACAATCTGAATGGGTCTCCTCGACCGCGGTCTCAAAGAATACCGACATGAAATAATGGCATAATGCTGTTTTGTTTCGTATGGTGTGTTTGCAGATTAACGAGGCATACGGTTCCAGTTCTCGAGGGTGCATCATGAATCTTTATTGAGGATGGAAGTGACGACACATGATATCTACTGTTATGTGTCGAAGCGTCACTTACCATTACATGAACACACGGTTCATTCATATGTCACTTCCAAAATTGTAATAAAATATATATAAAGCGGCAAACGACAGAAATCTACTGGACAGTAGTTTCCATGTTTTAAAAGGTATTGTGTAATCAGGCATATTTATTAACGAAAAATCTTATCATAACCATCGGATATTACCTACTTTATCAAATGAGACGTACAACAACTGGAATCGATATAAATATTTGCATTAAATATAAATTTAATAAATAAACAATAAATTAACCCTTTTATTTGAACAATGTACTGCTTTAACCTCTTACATTGCTTGGAAGGCGGCCAAACTTAGGAACTTTTCTGCAATGTTTTTCACCGGCGACGTATTTATTGTCCAAAGCATTTACTCACCCTTAACAAAGATCAATGAACTCGTAACTTATTATTATTTTCAATTTGTAAGCGTGTGGGCGATACGTACGCGTGGTATTAAATCTGGTATGGAAGCTTGAATTCGAGTGGTTTGGCTCACGTAGCAAATACAATGCTACATTTAAATACCAAAACTGTTCCTGAAATGATTTCTTGTCTGATAAAACAACAAAAAAACCCGAATAACGCAAACATTATGAGATCATTGTTATAAAGTAAGCTAAATCAATCCATCTCAGTGTTTAGTTTTAAATGTATCTCTCTATACTTGAGAGGGTATCGTAAAAGTCGATGTTTACGTGTTTATGTTGTCATCCGTCCCATACGAACTCATTTTTTTATGATGGTATATATATGTGTACGTCGCCGTGTGACAAAAAGTGTTTAATGACATGTCAGTCTTCAAATATTTGTCGGACATACATGTTCTGGTAATACTGGATCGCCAGGATTTAAACTCGAGTATTTTAATGAGTATGTCGCATCAGATTATCAATACTGCAGCGTGTTCAAATATGCTAATCATATCTACACAGTACGGTATGGGTCAAAAACTATCTTATTGACTTTTTCAATATATAACATCAATTTCATAATGAAGAATATTTCCGTTAAGCTAATGCTTGTTTTAGGAGATAGTAAGAGAAAATAGTCTAATGGTTCGTTGGACCTAAAGACCCTAAAGTTTAGAGCGCCTATGTGTAATGATCGAATATAACGGTTAAGGGTTTAGTTGAAATCGTAGACTTTTAAGGCATAACTCCGAGGGATGGGTTGAAATAGTGGATTATTTAATGCTGTTACCACAAGGTGCCTCCAATAATTCAATAGGGATTAATTTTAACTGATACTTAACTATAACGGGAACTATAAATACAAGCTTTAAGTTCGTATGTTTTATGTTTTAACGACAGACAGCCTTACCGCCAGATGATAAGGGCTGGTGAATGTGCGATGAAAAAGCCGAGTCTGACAGCGAACTAAGTATATTTAGACTGATTAGTGAATGAATAAAATGCATTCTGGTAAAAGTAATTTGTTCAATCCAACCATCTAATCTAATCCACTTTACTAACGTCCTTTCGTATATGCACTCGGTAGTCTGGCCTTCATTACTTGACCACTGCAATTGATACTTAATTATTTATCAAGAACAATAGGCATTTTAACTTGGAAATAGCTAAAGTTCAAGCTATAAGTATTTATTGGACTTGTATTTAACATTTGTAATTTACACAATTTATATTATATTATTACTATTATAATTATTCAACAGAATTCTTATATCAATATATAAAATATAAAATAGGGTATGATTGACAAGACATTTATGGATTCATACATACATCCGGGACGTAGTATAAAGATAAAGGGGGCATAGCTCTGGCGAATACTAACTGCTTCCTTGTCGTTAATTGGTTTTCTATTTAAATTTGGGCTCTACTATATATGTATATATATATATATATATATATATATATATATATCTATACATATATATTCATTCTTCCACCAGACGATACACAGTACTGCTAAACTACTCTCTCACATCGACATTCCGGGTCTTATGACCAGATCGCGTCGTCTATTGCAATAGAGAAAGAGACATGTTCTGTGTTCTCTCATACTATGTACACCAAAATTCATCTGCGTAGGTAGTCTTCAAACTACCAACTACGAGATTACGGACATGATTAACTGGAGCAATTTATTGCGTAGGTTTAATACTTATCCGGCGTAATAAGTAATTACGTACGTGTTCCATTCATATTTACGTGCTTCGTTGCTTATTCATTATAAATGCCATTAGTAATGTTATAGTAATATTATGCAGTGTTAGACTTGTAGCTAGTTTTTCGGATTCAAAATCTACAGGTTGTTTAATTTTCCATTTATCAGATTATTACGATCGAAATATTACTCGGTTAATCTTATGACCGGTCTTCGGAAAAATTCACCATTATAGATATAGCTCTTAATGTAGTTGACACCTTTAGTAAATTTTTTAATCTGTTCAGAGTGGCGTAAAAAAACATAAATTAGGAAGTCATTATTTATTACATTATTTGTGACTGATGATAACATATTTTAATATTTGTACAATGGTGACTCAAAAGTATAGAATTACCCAGTAGCATTATGCGGGTGATCTCATTATTTCCTAAAGACAATGACAAAGTTACTAGTTATTATGTTTCGAAACAATTTAAATATAAAATTCAGTCAGTCAGTTCAGTCTCCGTTATTTTAGTGTAGGCAATTATAATGTACTTATTATAAACCTTTCCCATGTTTATCTTTAATGTTATTATAATCGCTACAACCAATGTCTGAATTAGAGAGAGCTTTATGCATTTTTACTCTATTGTAGACAATATTTTGATTTAAAGATACTGCAAAACGGACCGTAAGACATACATACATTACTCTAAGGCTAAGTAGTATTGTTTCGGCATGTAGATACTAGACTATTTGACTTTCCCCGTTCATCAATTAACATTGAAAATATTAAATACTTTGCTGGTAACACTGAAATATGTATTAAATATTTTGCTTGTAAAACTAAAGCATTATAAATTATTTATTGAGGCCACAGTAGTTTATTTAATTTTCATAAAACTTCCTACAAAGTTATTTATAGAATATATTATATAAAACTACTATATGAGACTTACATAGAAAATAAACGTACATGACCTATTATTTGGTCGAAATAAAATATACCGTGAATATTACGTACACGTGTACTCCCGAAAATGATTAAAAGCGTACAAAATTTTTACTTATTTTAAAACTGGTTACGGTATGTAGGCATTGGATGTTGGCGCAACAGGGAGACTTCTATGCAATCATACCTACGTACCACCCACACTGCATCCCAGCCTTTACTCCCAATCTTGTGAAACATTCATCGTAAACCATCGTTGTCTTTATCGTTCTCTTTAAGCTAGAGAGAAACAGTTGAAAGTTTTGATGTAGAATCGATAAAATTTCTCAACGAACATGCAGTACTGGGCTGGGAGAGTATAATCAACGGCTTTGCTATTATTACGACAACCCACACGTTTTATTCTTGCAAATCTCTGTGAAGGGTTTAATGCCCTTTTATGATTCGTTTAACTTTGAATGTCTATACCCAATATCGAAAGTTTTTTTTTAATGACTGATGTCATCTAAATCTATGTATGATAATACTAAGTATTTCTATGGTTTATTAGAATTGAAATTTTAACATTTTATTGTTCGTAGCACTATAAAATCACTATACGGGAATCACTATACCCAATAATTTTTTTGTTACGGAATTTTAAAAAGATTACATTACTAGACGTTATTACTTTCCATTATATAGAGTATAATTTGTTTCACAATAGGTTCATAATAAACTGTAGACTATTTGAGATATTATCAACAACACTTGCATAGTTTAATATAGGAATAATGCAGACTATCGGTCCGTACTCAAGCAACGACCGGCGCCATACTTATCAAATTATATAGATCCTTGTACATCTTCATTTAGATGAATTCGCTTGAGAGTAAAAGGAAGACAGAATTAGATTTAAGTACCATACTAAGCGAGTTCAAAAAAATAAGAGACTCCCCTATTTATTCATGTATGTAAATCTATTTTTATTTTTATTATTAGTTTGTTCCTCGATAAAGTAAATTTCGGTGAACAAAAATGATATTATGTATCATTGAGTCATTGAATCAGTCTTAATAATAGGAATAATTATGATCAGGTTGAAAATATTGGACTCGGCCATGATAGCTGATACCTAAGCCCTTGTATTTAATATGACGATACGAAAACAAACACAGCTTGTTCCCCACGTACTGCACTGCATGAAATAAATAAAGAAAGAATCGTGAAGTCCTCCTCCTAGCGGCTCCTATATATATATACATATATACCTAGCACCAAAATGACCGGGATAGACCACGCCCTCACAGAATACCAGCATAAAATAGCCATTGTTACTGGCGTCGAGGCATTCCATCTCAGTCCTCAAGGGTAACAACGCATCTGCATTATGATTCTTTGTCAAGGATGAATGAAGATGTCATGGGACGCAGGAATCACTATGTATAAAATTGCGAGTTTTTCGCAAAAACGCCAAGTAATGGATTTATGACTACAGTTAAATGGTGGGTTCCCATGTCGAGCATGATTATATTGCAAAAGTGCATTATCGCTTACACTGCATACGAACCTTACAGCGATATTAAGACCAAGCCATTATTTAAGAGCATTCTTTCTTTTCTTCCATACGAACTGCCAATCTTCTTACTTTACCACACTTCCTATTTTCTATATATTTTAGATTGGTCGCAATCAGACCAGAGAACATGATATCTCATCAATGTTTTCTTAATGATCATATATAGCGTATCGTGAAACAATACAATAAGGAAAAAAAGCATTTCAGAAAATACAAGATCTACGTGTTAAGCCAAAATCGTGTAGACATAAGATGCGGAACTGGTTAATATAATTAGTGAATTGAGTAAACTGACCGGTTCGATAAGGTTGCCCACCAATAAAATCTACTGTCAGATACATATGTCAACGCAATATTATATGACAATATGAAAATGTGAATAATAATTGGAAACATCATATATGCTCATACTATTCATAGATATTATCCTTTGATTTAATAGTATACCTGAGCTAGAGCTCATTACCCATAACTACAAGAGAATACATCACCACTTCAACCATTGGATGTTTAAAGAAATTAAAATATAATAAAAAATATAAATAGTTGCTTCAACTGCTTTATTATTATAAATTATTAATTTATTAAGAAATATATCGAAGTAATAATTATGTAATTAAACTAGTATTGACTCAGTTATATCGCATCTTAATCTTACTGTCGATCACAAGAATCGAGCGATTCCTTTGTTGCTCATTGAATCGTTCTGATACGTCCTTCCAAAGCTCGCCATCACAGCACAACAATGCACATTCATGACTAACAAGACACGCGGACAAATTATCAATCATGCATTCACGTGTTGATTCCACGTTAACACGGTCTATTTCTACATCAATGTCATTTGGTTCCTCTTTCTTTAAAAAAATAATTTGTTACACCTTACACGCACACGATGATGGTATGCTCCTGGTTGATTTCGAACACGGCGTCCTCTTTCCTATTTCGATTGAATCCATGTGAAATAAGATCAGAATATGATTAGGAACCCAGGACCCGCGACGCTGCTGCCAGGGATCCGAACAATTATACCACGTGGCCGTCAACACACACGTATACAAACTTACGCACACTTGTTTATGGTGTTATAAATCAAAAATCGACAATGAGTTCAATAACCTTCCTTATAAATGTACTGATGGGCAAGCTCGTACCGAGAAGTCTACTTTTTTAATTCACGCCATATTTAAAACTTATTTGAAACTTTACTTGTTATTGCAGATATAGTTATCTGTCTATATGTAGTTACAAATTCTGTTTTATTTATACAATCTGTCAGACTAGTAATAGTCTAAACTCTAGGCTAACATAAAAATGGAACACTGTCCGTAATGAATACTATGTGTTTTAAGAATATTGGCATCATTTTTGATACAAGATATATATTAAGTTGGTTGACAACACAAATCATTTCAACATATTTAACATATGACATAGATGAAATACCGTGTGAAGACTTAAACTGACCCTTAAATGCCACATGAAAAAATCCTAATTAACAAATTGGAAAATAGGAATTAACATAAAACGTACACGTTATTTCCAAAGTTAAATTTATTTTTACTGATATCTTTAAAGTGACTTGAATACACAACTAATCCACAAAATTAGGCTCAGAGCCGAAGGTTGTATGTAATGTAATACAATTATATACTATTTTAAGTTTTAACCTACGAGTACTTCATAGCATGGTATTTGCGGTTGTTCGGCGCTTTTTAACTCTGATCTGCACAGGCACAACCTAATAGCCAGGATTGTCTGCTTGGAGATGGCTCTGAAATATGGTCTAGTGGATCGGAGATTGCTTGTTATAAGTACATACCGGAAGCCGTGCTCGAAAATAAGCGCAGTTTCGCCAGGCTCTATTGTAATGGCCCATCAACATGGACAGGGCTATTCTTGCTAAAAAGCCTGATATCGTGTTGATAGACTGGACACAGTCGACGTTATTTTGATCGACATCGCGATCCCGGGCTTTAATGCAGAAGGCGGTGCTCTTTGACACCACTCGTAGTCCGCAGGTTTCTCTTCCTTTCGCTCTTACCCTGGACTGCTTGGATTCCCTTGTCGAGGGTTGGTCTTTATATTATGTTGTATACATTTGTTTTATATTTATTATATATGGTTTACAGTATTTTATTTATTTATTGTATGAATAGACCAACCGGACAAAGCGGAGATAGAAAAAAATATATTCCCAAAAATAATAACAATAATTTAAATAATAACATAAATAATTATGTAAATAAAATTCGTTTTAATCTTACTAGGATCTATAAAGTATATGATCTATGCCTTGACAAGAACAATATACATAGACTGTATACAAACTTTCTGATAAGTGGTTAAATTGAGGTTATCAAAACTGTTCGTGGGTACAGTTTCGCACGACCGTCGACTTTGCATTGAGACAACTGGACACTGTTTCCAACTTCAAACATTAGTTTATGTCTTGCGTCGGCGCCACTGACGATTATTTCCACCAGATTAGAATAAACGTACGTATCATGATAATAACATGGTTGTACTCACTTATTACGCACACTGTTTTGCATAGAATAATTAGATATTTTAATCAACAAGATTCTTGTATACAATTATATCTTGACACTTGGCTGAAGTTAAGTATAAGGGAATTAAACTACAAAAACTAAGAATGGTGTATGTATCTATAACGCTTTACATTGTCCGTATTTATTATTCTGATATTATTCTAATTATATATATGAAGTAGTAGTTTAGGGGTCTACGAAACTTAAGGATGTAGGTTCAACGGTTGTGCCATTCGACTATTTTCAAGAACTGAATCTCCTTAACCAAGCATTTAAGCTTAGTTGGAGAAGTTGGTAATCTTAATAGCACTGGTAGCATTGTTATGTTCTTTTAATATCTTATTTTAAAAACGGTAGAGCCATGTGACAGCCAGTTTCTAGATACAACACGAATAGGATCCGGGGGATTTGAATCTATTATACCGATTTACCAGTATATAAGTTTATAGATTAAAATTTTAATCAAGTTCTCTATATTTGTCATTCATTTTCTAGTTTCATTCCCCAGCACCTTGTAATATAATTATGTCCAGAACCAGAAATGAGGCGCCGAACCATAAATAGCGATCTACTCTGATTTCTAAGACATTCCTTTATACTAGAATCACATGTTATTCACATTCATATCAATAGACTGCAATATATATAAATATATATAAATATATATATATATATATATATATATATATATATATATATATATATATATATATATATATATATATATATTTATATATATTGTTACTTTTACAAACACTCATCATTAATCATACTACATATGAAACCTAACTGAATTTTTAATGTCTGTTTTATATACATATATGTATATTGATTAATTTGAGTAGTCTAAAATCTTTGCTTATCGAGAAAATATTTTTACAATTCATTACATTTTCTTTAACCAAAGAAAACTTATTGACTGTAGTTCGGAGTAATTAGCCCATAGTCGTTTTAAATTTAGTTTATTTAAAATATAGTTGCTTTTTAATTGTTATATTTTGTTTTATTTACTATTTTAACATTTTGAAATTGTTAGTAAGAAAAACATAACGAGCGCCATTATATCTAGTTTGGCTAGTAATGTAACTATTTTAAAAATACAAAAGACGGGTAAAAACATGGTAGTCCTCAGGGTTTATAACATACGTGTAAGTTGAATCTTTGTTGAGAATGGAGGAACGTCATGAGCTGTAGTGATAACTTACCATCAGGTAAACTGTATGCTCGTTTGTCATCACTACTATTATTAAGGGGGGAGCAAGCTTTAGAGGCTTCAAAAAATCCATTTTTGGGAAGGAAATAAATATTCGATTGAAACGAAACTTTCAGGTTTTATTGTTATATATTTGTACAGTCTTCTCAAATTTTTTCATTAAAATACATGTCATATAATGCCTGGTACAAGGATTTCGCCAAGGTGCCTCGAGCGTGCATGTGTCGTGCGGCGTCAAAGATGCAGGTCGCAATTTCAATCTGAAATAAAAAAAAAAAAAATATTATTTTCAATAGTAGTCGTAGCTTCTAGTTAAACCAAGAAAATTCAAAGAAAAGTGAGAAATTCAACAATTTTTTGCATATTAAAAAAAAACATTTTTTTGGAAAAAAAAATTCACTTTAG
Source organism: Teinopalpus imperialis (assembly GCA_029286865.1). NCBI lineage: Eukaryota > Metazoa > Arthropoda > Insecta > Lepidoptera > Papilionidae > Teinopalpus > Teinopalpus imperialis. The sequence continues at coordinate 2,379,911 of JAGSMU010000012.1, forward strand.
ATTATTTAAAAAGTGGGTTAATTATAACTTTTTTAAGGTTTTTTAGGTTCAACTAGAAGAGAATTTAATTCTGAATACAATCAATTTTGTCTTGTTTCGATAGGACGTTAAATTTTTTCTATCTTTCCCGCCAATTACCAAAAACCGTAAAAATGAAAAACCGAGAAATCGCTCGTCAAAGTTTTCGTACATAAAAAATCGTAATAATCTTGAACTTACCACAATAATGTGCTAATCAGCGATTCCTGGTCCATAGAGTAGCCCTTCAGACTCTTCAAAAACTGGTTTTCGCCCTGATGTTCGAGTCTGCAGGCTGTTCTGGCCTCTTTACTTGAAAATGCATCGCGCCTGTTTTTTCGGGTGACGCGCTCCTTGTCGACTCTCTCTGAGAAATTGTTGCATTGCTGTCCAATTTTCAAGTCTAGTAACTGCTAAGTTTTCAATACTGCACTGCCTTCATTGAACATTCCTCCAGCGATGTAAGCAGCAATCTCAACGATTTTAATACCTGAGTTAAGGTGTTTAGGTGCGATGCGCTACATAGTTGAATTGAACGACTCATTCGCATTTTGTGTGTGTCCACCTAAACACCTCGTTAGCAGATCGTCCTTAGATAATTCCTCGTACACAGGATGAATGTGCTTTTCGACATGTTCGTCAATTAAACGTGGTGGATGTTTAAAAGCAGCCAGGGTGTTTGTCGCTTCAGCTTTGCGCCACTCACACCAGCTTTCGACGCCTTCCGGGCATTTGTCGTGGCGAGGTAATTCATCTGTAGAGCAATAATCATCAAGTGTTGCGATTATTGCATTTCTCATATCTTTTACAGAATTCAAGTTTCTCCGAATCGCCAGACTGTAAAAAATAGTTAATTTGTTTATCAAAGCCTCGGTGAGTCGCTTTTTTCCACCGAGCTTCTCTTCTTTTTTCTTCTTGCGGAGACAAGTTCCCATACGCTTTTGTACATGTCCCACGCACTCATTTTTGGTCACTGTGCACTTGCCGCCGTGTGGATCACTGTTCAGGATGCCAAGAAATGTTTTGGTGTCGCCGTCGCCAATGTAATTACTATACATTACTCCAAATTTCTCGATGGATCTTGAGAACATTTCCAACATCGAATAAACTTCCATTTTCCCGGCCGAACCTACGTGATTCGAAGAACAATTTTCTGCATGGGTTTCATACCAATTTTCAAACTTGTCGTCGTTCAATGTATTTTTCTTGATGGCACAGGTATGACAATATTCGCTTTTAACGTCGAGATCGATCACTTTGCCTCTGTAGTACCCAATAAGTGTAGTTACACCGTACAATGAAGTACATTCACGTTTCTTCCACAATCCATCGCCCGAAACTTTCAAATGGCCTTTCATTTTGTATGTTGAGTTCTTTTTCCTCTTCGATGGCTTTTTTGCAGACGCTCTCAAAGATTGTTTTCGACGCTGTATACAGGTGTCGCACGGTTTGGTCATACGTCGATTTTGCAAAGCCCTGAGATATATCCATAAGGCCACAAAAAATGTTAATGCCTTCTCGTGCGACACCTAAAACAACGCAATACCGCATTTACACAACAAAACAATTTTGAATCCTAGACCTCGATGGCCGCTTTCGGCAAAATTTATTCTCTGCTTACACGAATTGCAAATAACTAGTTCCGAAATTGCTATAAATACAGAGACAAACTCGATTATCCGATAGCAATGAGACGGATAAATTATAACATCGTCAATGCATGACCAATTTTTCCACAACATTTACAAGCAGACATATATGTAGGTACTGCTGTATCTAAAAGTGAAGTTATGGTGGCTAAGACTCCTCCTCCTTCTCCTTCTTCTTCTTTCTTTGAGAGCGTTTTATTATTAGTATTATTAAGTCATTGAGGACTCACATTTTGTAATCTTTTTTTTTCTAAAATTAACAAGTATATTTATATATTGTTTCATTAATTGTTACAGAACATTCGCTGCGTTGACATAGCAAACGACAACTGGTGCCCTGGCCAACAAGAAAGTCTTCTTACAATAAAAGAACGGACAGAACTGGGAACTCCGGGTAAGCCTACGTACAGAGAGAGGACCGTTATCGTGGGATACCAAAACATTATCAACTACAAAAATGTCGAGCCAAAGGTGATTTTTTTTTATTAATTATATTTTATGAAATTTATAATTATAAAAAAATTAATAATTATTCGTAATTTAATAAAACTTAATATCAGCTTAAATGTTTTACTACAAATAATCTTCGGTTATTTTTACATTTTCTCAAGAAGCCCTAACAGGCGAGAATGATCTATGAATCAAATGAACTACCTTTGCAATGCTAAATTGATATAATATTAACTAATCTAAGATACTTAGTCGTGCAAAATTATTATAAATTAAAAAAAGTGAAGTCAATACATGTGAATTAGAGCCATCTTTTGAGATCATCTATGAGAGGCCTATGTAGTAGGAATTACTAGTGGTGGAATTGGAAGATGAAATTAAAGATGGAAATGTGTAAATTACAATTAATTCTCTTTGATGGACACCCTTAAGACATCTCAAATAAGTTATAAAAACAACAATTACAAATGCTACTTAACACAAACATTGTGTTTGTGTTAAGTATGTTTGAAGTAATCAATACCGTCTTACTATATTAGTAAAATATTTTTATTATCATATAATGGCATAATTTCAAGTGTTTACTCTCAATCCATGAATTTACACTGTTTACACATCTGCCTCCAGTACAATGAGTAATATACTCGTATATACTATACAAGGTTTTTAAATGTTACTTATTTTTTTAAGACAATAGGGGATACAAACCAACACATTTCGGTTGATTAACTATCAACTGAAATGTGTTGGTGCAACTCATAATTCATCATATTGATCCTCGACCATTTCATAATTCTTTCCAACGTATAATACGTTTTTTATGAAATTATAAACTAACACTAACACAGATCACTCGATAGCACTCATTCCTTCGGAGCAAAGACTCACACTTATCTTTGAAAGGTAGCATGGAGTGCCCCATCACCAGTAACGTCTTGTTTTTTTTCACTCAAGCAAATGAAACATAGGTGTTACATTGCTATGTAAGTAAACATAATATATAGCCGTGCGTCATCAGGTAATCCTTGAATTAAGTTACACTTTCACGCAATAAAGTAAAAGGTAAAATAAAGTACAGTACTGCCTGACCCTTCCTCCGATCTTATTACACAAACAATAAATCGAAATCCAGAGGGAGACGAGTAAGCACCTCTGTGTTTGCGCAAATTCTTACGGTGCTGCAGTTGACGAAATCTGATAACAACCAGAACATATCGTCGTGATTGAATTCGACCAGGACATCACAGTATTTATACATATATATATATATATATATATATATATATATATATATATATATATATTCACAGTAATTTCGCAGTTAAAATGTTACAATTGCATAATAGTTTAAAATGATGAATGTAATCAACAAATGTATCCTTTCAGTCAAGTACGTTAATGTACAAGTACTTGAGAACTAGTACATACAAAATTTATGGAAAACAACTTTCTACTATTGAATTGGAAATGCTAGAAACTTGATTTCTTATAAATCTTTAATAGTAAAATACTTATTGTAAATGTTGTAGTTTTCATTAAATATTTACACTATTAGTATATTTTTCTATAAATCTGAAAACCTGAGTAAATATAGAAATAAAACGAGTTTGAATTAATTTAAAAACAATATGATATCGTGTACTTATTTTATTTTTTTGTTTATAAATAGAAACACCATAACTTAAAGTGAATTAATTAATCAATACTTTAAGTATATTTTTCACGTTGTTACACTAAACTAGCCATGTCTTCTCTTTGTATAATTCAATTATAAATGGAAACATATTTGAATACCAATGACTATCAAATTGTTTATTAATAATGATTGTCATGTATAATTCCATCCAAATTATAATGCTAAACAGATCCTTGTACTTAACGAACAATACCTAATAACAAAGCAATGGATGCCGCCTTGTAATTTGATATAATTTCAATCATTAACCATTTTGTATTCTACAGGTGAGAATCATCAACACGACACAGAATAATAATTTCTACTTCAAAACGGCTAAATTTGCTGGCAAGAAAGACTGGTACGTCGAGGTATCGCCTGGAAATGAATTTTGCTCAGCAAAGAGTAAGACCTTAGAAGAGGTCTACTTAGAAGTAGATGTTGGAACTGATAAAGAAATTGTTCAATATCACGTGCCATGTGCCTGCCCTTGCAGCGAACGCGCCGAGGTGTTCTCGAGGAAATGCAGTAACAGAGGCACTTATGCCTGTGGCGTTTGCTCCTGCCCACACGGATGGTAAGTCACACAATTGGCATGTATCTAATTACATTACATGATATAAGGTCGATAATCGCAAGCGGCTAACTACACACACATTATGCACTCATCAACAAAACAAGCTTTGTTCGGCTCATCTCTACACAGTTAATTATAGCGCTTGAGAGGCCTACTTTCATCTTAATGGTTGCCTCATTAAAATACTCCTCATTATGTTTGACATAATGATTCAAACCGCTGTTAAAGTAACTCAGTCAACATTTTTAAATATATTTGCATTAACATCAACATGACCTAGAATTTGATAGCTGTGTGGAAAAAGACTGTATTGAAAATGTTATGATATATTTAGACAATATTTAAGTACCAAACTTAATTATAAATTTCTATGAGTGTTCTTTGTGATGGATGTAGGTCATTGTTATGGTCGTATGTCAATGTTTGCAAAAATAAAAACATAATTATTTAGAGAAATAATTACTTTGTAGTCATAATAATGATTTATTGAACAGCATGATATATTTCCTACTTTACGATATATTTTTTTAAATAATAATTAATTTATACGCATTGCAGTTTATAAATAAAGACAATACGTAATCAATAACCTATTTATTCTTCTTGGTTATATATGCACTCTACCTACTTAAAAAGATCTGTGCCGTGGTCTTTCTAAGAAAGCACAAGACTTAAACAGATACTTCTTGGAAGATATACTCATACTCGCCGCACTGAGCAGCGTACTGAAGAACAGTGACGGTGCCCTCATACAACATCTGTGGGATGCTCCGAAACCAAATCAGTATCCAGTAACGTTTGAGTTCAGTGCAGAGTCGGACAAAGCAATCTGTTTAAGTGTAACTTTATGTATTATTCTTTAAGATCGTTGTGTTATCTGTAATAAGACTATAAAATGATTAAATCGCGTGTTTAAAATAAATTGAAGAAGTTACATTTTCGATTGGTCCAACTTATCTCATAAGGCCCCATTACAAGTCCCGGTCAAAATACAAATGTGATAGATATAAGGTTTATTTACTGTTCAAATTAATTCACACTCCAGTTAAATTGTAACGATAGAGTTTATTCAGATAATCGCTTTTCATGATAATTTTTATATTACCATTCTATAGATTATTGCAATTGATTTTAAAAATTACATGTTAACTATTCAACAAGTTTGTTGGGTATTAGGGTCTAAAGGAGAATAGTCAATTTTAATAAGGGTAAAGCCACGCTACAGTTAATTTCTTGCTGTGGCTTCAGTGGTTCGACTAATCGGGGAAGGGACATGCGCTAATAGAATACTAGCTTAAAACAACAGTATAGCACTACTGTGCTTCGTACAGTGAGTGAGGCCCAATTATAGTAGGTAACGAAAGATTCCATTTTAGCCCTCAAGGGTGACAACACATCTTAACACCCGGAATATGTGTTGAGGATACATAGAATGCGTTTATAAAACGCAGTCGTCACGTACCAGCTGCTGAAATAGTTCTTCATAAAAAAAAAATACATTTTGCCAAAGGACGGTCTTTCCTTCATTCGATACTCCGCTATCTATTAGCGATATTCAGACGACGGACCGAAGCAGGAACGGTGAAAGGGCCATTTGTAGGATCCTAGCTCAGTGTATAAAATTTTAACAGAAAGCGGACTAAAATTATCTATGGGTATAATAAAATGGTAAATAGATATTTTCCCTGTCTATACGTTTGCGCACCAAACCAATTTGGTATATGATTTATTGAGATAAACTTGGGCTAACTAATGGCTTAATTAACGAAATATAAAAAAATATAATAAAAAAGTAATTTTTAAAGAGCGGCGCGCGCATTGCATTACCGCTTACACAAGTCGGAAGTAAAAGCGCTGCTCGGTTGAACGTATAAAATCGCGGTCACAACTCGTGTATTGTAATATTATTAGACATTAATAAGCCAGTCGGTAGCGTGTGCCTGCGCCGAAGATTTGAGGTCAAGTGTAGGCCGTAGCTAGTGGCTGCCCGCGACTGCGTCGATGTTCCAGTTCACACGTGAACACTGATTATTACACCATCAATTACATGAGAGTACCAGTACTACGCTTAGCGAAGCATTGAATATGATTAAAAACGCAGCGAAGGAGAAGCGCTTTAGCTAGTGCTTCCCTGTTTTTTTTTATTTCGTGCTAAGAGCTGCTGTTAGCCCTCGGGCTTTTATAGTTTCACGGAGTTGAAACTGTTAAAGGCCCTAAAAATGTCCTACTTTATACTGACAGACAGAAAAATAAGAAAAAGTATTTACATTATTATACATGTAGTACCAGATGTATCTAAATATACGGCCTATAACGGGTTTTAGGCCTTAAACATACGAAACAGGCAACGTGCCAAAGGAAATCCGTTACCATTTATTAAATATGTTTATCTATATATCATTTGAGTACATCTATATTGTTGAATCGAAGATGACATATATATTGTAAACTATGCCAGTTCAATCTAATTAAACATAATTAATTTGATTGTTATTATTACATGGGTTAGACATTAATTAGACTTGAATGATTTGAACGTCCATTTTGCAAAGAAATATTTAAAAATAATATATACGTCACTCTGCTAGCCAAGTTTCTCGTAATAAATTCATTTATTAAAAGAAAACATTCGTATTTTATCATTAATAGTTATCAAATTTAATTTTTTGTATGTTTGTCGCTTTAGGTCTGGGAAATTCTGTGAAAAGAAAGAATGCCAGGGCATCCGTGGCGATCTGCAGTGCACTAATCCTGCCAAAAATGATGTAAGTACTATTAAAACTTGATCTATAAATTTATTGCACTCATACAGTTTTAAAATAATACATACCACAGATTTTATTGCGACGTTCGAAGTCGTGGTAACTGAATATCCAGGCGCAGCGGTTTTAATATAAAGGTTCGCCATCAAAATGACTTCGATCCCCATTCCTACCACCTATGAATTTGTTAATAGCAATTTCAAGTGCCGATTTACCGTATCGAGTAGGTAGACTGGAAAAAAAATCGTATCGGAAACCTATAGCATATCTAAGGCATATATATATATATATATATATATATATCCCCTTCCAATAATCGGCTTGTCATAGTCGCACACGTATTTTATTCACTCTTTGTTTTCTTCTCCATTCTGTGTTAGAAACAGTTTTTTGATTGTGCAGAAGTAACAAAATACATAAGTAAATAATGCCAAACAGTGGTAGAATTCAGAATAATAATAATAATTCCCTCACTGAACACCAGAGTGAAATAGCAGCATAACCCTCTTGTTTCGTAAAGTTAGTGTAGAGATCCAGAGACCTAATTACAGCTGATGAGGAATTCCATCTTAGTCCTTAGGGGTGGTATCGAACGCGCATCTTGATTCTTTGTTAAAGATGTACCTACATGTGACGGGCCGCAACTATCGTTTATATTCAATGAACTGTGCACAATGCACAAATCTATCCCCGACTGTTTCACAAGATCCGTGCCGATAACTATAAATATACGTATTATATTTAATTTTATTTATCGACCGTTACTACGAACAACCAAATACGGCTGCAGTGGGTCACCATGACAATATTGTCATTAATCGAACATGTATAATTAATAACCGATACTTTTATTTTTAATCGTGAAACAAATTAATCGAAATTTTCTGACAATAATAAATGAGTGTTATAACTCAATTTACCTATTATCACTTGTTCAATAAATGGCCTTTTTACGAAGGTCTAGATAATTAAACTCATGCGAGTGCGAGAATTGTTCGAGTACAAGTCTCGATGTACATTTAGTATTCGCTATACTCTGATTCCTATTTAGACACATGCCCAGTAGTGGGACTTATATATTTAAACTTTTGCTACCTTTTATCGTACTACTACATAGATAAATGAAAGTTGATGGTCACTGTTTGGTGGTCTAGTGACGGTGCGATTCATCACAGCTTTTACCAAACGGCATAGGCATTACTACAGATGTGCACTGTGAAGAACTGAAGACAATGATGGAGAAGCTCGCACATCTGCAACCAGCTTTGGTCAATCGGTCGTCCCCACTGCTCCTACACGACAACGCGCGACCCCATACTATACAACAGACAGCCTCCAAGCTGCAAGAGTTTGCGCTGGAAGCTCTCCCTCATCCACCGTACTCACCAGACCTTGCACCCACCGACTATTACTTTTTCACAAAATTTGGACAACTTTTTAGCGGGAATTCCCGAGAGGCAGTTCAAAATGCCTTTGAAGATTTTGTTGCCTCCCGTCCAGCTGATTTTTACAAGGGCACCAATAAACTACCACTGCGTTGGCAAAGATGCATAGATTACATAGATTACTTTGAATAACAGAAATAAAAAAGTTTGAAAAAAAAATACTTTAACTTATTTCATATGTACAAAACGGCAATTTCATAGGCAAAGACCTAATATTATAATTACTCTCACTGATCCTTCAATCATACTAATTATATATTATAATAGAAGCAAATAAATATACTAGATAAATATTTGGTAATTTTCGGAGTATGAGTAATCAGTCACAACAAAAACACCATCTTTATTTGATACTCCAAGTGCCATGGCAGCTATTTAAGCGATCATTTTTAATTCACGACACATGAACCGCATTTAATAGCAGTGCGACAGCGGCACCGATAAAATCGTTAATTGCTATTTTAAGTGCTTATTTACCACGTGAAGTATAGCACTGTTAGGTAACATGCATATCTAAATTGAAAAAATAAGGTATTTCGAAGACGTGAAACCCACCAAAATATAGTGGGATTTATATACGACATATATGATATTACTTTACTTTAACAGTTTACTGCAAGTCAATATATTAAAACTCCATAATCATTTCTTATTTTTTAGGATCTCGTCATCTCAAGTCAATCATTAATTTACTTCCTAACAAAAAATATTCTTACTCTATCCTCTTCTACCTTACGCTATCTTCAATAGTTCCATCTTCCTTTCACGTTGTTTAAAATACTGTAGGGTATGTAAAATGACCTATATTTTATCCCCTACCGCTTTTTAATAGCCTTTCTAAATACTTATTACGATCTTATACAGTCTAGATAACTAAATGATCCTAAATAATTTATTCATCCTATATTCTTCGCTGACAGGTGGAATGTTCAGGCAACGGTTTCTGTGGTCCTTGCGAGAGCTGCGTGTGCTACAGCGACCGACCTGGTTCCAGATACTTTGACAGGGAGAATTACTGCGCGGACATTTGCATGACAACCAGCGATTGCGACGAATGCCTAAGCAACCCTGCGCTTGGTCACTGCGCCGAATGTCACTTCCCTCTCATCAAGATGAAGTACAACGACACCCTTATCACGGAGAAGGACAGCATGGGCAGGAACATCTGGATGACTTGCAATGGTACTGTCAGTGAATGTTATGTGGAGTACGCCGCCATGAAGGATGAGAATAAAGACGTATACGTTATGGTCATCAAGCTGTGTGACCATAACAATGAAGCGTCGGTTGCGGGAGATGTGAATGGTGAGCTCTACCAAATATTTTTTCATGAAATAAGTTATATGAAATTATGTGTGACTAACACACAGTTCATCAAATTTTATATATATAGGTACACACATATATATGTATATATATATATATATACACACCTATATATATGTGTTTTCACACTTACCATCAGGTGAATTTTGGATTCTTCGTCACTAATCCCGTTAGATTTAGATTACTCGTCCTAATGTTGTATAAAAAAATAAGATTCAATAACCTAACAGTCTGAGTAGCTTGACTTCGTAGCTTCGAATCGGTCGCTCGACTATTATCGTGCACCATATCCTGTAAACAATTATCTACTTACACATGTGTTGAACATTCCCGAGGATTCATGATGTAATGCTTCGTTACCTGTAATCAGGTTCCTTCCACTCTTCGAAAACACAGCAGCGTCAGGCTGGTTTAATGCTGACGCTCTATTAGGGTGGGGTTCCAGCCGTGGTCTGAGACTGAATGGGTCGCTGGAGTCAGAAACTAATTGTGGCGCAGGCCATTTATATATATAAATATATTGCAACAATCAAAAATTGTATTCAAGTTTAAACAGGTGCAACTTATAATATCGCTGTCACCTCACTTTGTAAATACAGACGACAGTTGCATTTCGTCTGTTTGTTTATCCATGTCTGTCCTAAAGAAATATATCTCTGTCTCTTTCTAACTTGGTTTACTCATTTGAGTCGATATGACAGGCTAATTATCTTGTTTGTGGATACGACTAGTTTGTTAGGGCGTTTGGTGTATGTTTACTTTCGACCTCGTGAATAACAATATATCGTTATCCCCGTCGGTCAATGTGCGGGGAACTGATACTTTGCCTTTTAATAGATATGCTACTTTTATTTCATGCTACGTATTTGTACGTAGAATGAAATAAGGCAATATACATACAAGAACATAAAATTTGTTTGAGAGTTTAGAATTAAATTTATTACTGGTTAATAAAAATACTGTTAAGAAGATACCTATTTGAGAAAATCAATAACTAATATAAAAGTAGTGGATTCACCTCCCCCCTCCCCTCATAATTAATATTCAATGTTTTATTTCGTCCAAAAGGATGAATATGATGTAATCGGTGAACTCCTTCGTCACATATCCACATACGTAATAAGAGCATATGTTACACCGCAAATGTTAACTGTAGTACGAATAGGGTGACTCGACTGAGGCTGGACCACGCTTTTACGGAACATCAACAGTACCAAAGTAACTTAGAGTTGAGTGAAATAAATAAGAGGCGTTACTGGTGATGACATGGCATTAATTTAATCCCCAGGGGTGAAAACGCCATGACACCTTTTCTAGGATAAATAAATAAAAACATGTCGCAAGTACCTCATGGTCACCCTAATAACATAAAAAAATCCAGTCATGGAACCTACATTAAATAGTTATTAGATCGAATACATCATAAAGATTATATTGACGACAGTGACGATCCCCGTGGTGCTGACGGTGCTGCTCGTTGCCGCTGCTGCCGCGGCGACGGCCGGCTACCTCGTGTGGAAGAATCGACCTCCACCACTGCCCCTCGCTGACACGCAATACCAGAACATCGGCGCTGAAGACTGCGTCGGATCCAACCCGCTATACATACCACCTACGTCGTTTTACAACAATCCGACCTATGGCAAAAACTAGTGAGGTACGTGCCATGCTTTATTTATTAAATTACTTACATTATTTTGTCGTCCAACAAAGACGTCTAAAGTAATAATTGTGCGTGGTTTACGGGGTCGCGGGAGGTGAAGCGCCCAAGCTAGCCTACAATCACTTGGGACATATATTTAAAGACTCCCTTCCCATCTATTCTCCACTCTGGAGATAGATCTTCAGATAGCTAGGAAACTGGCAACTTAGATGGCAATCAGAAAGAAAGAGAGCTCAGACAGACACACTCAAAGAAAGAGCGCCTTTTGGGTTAGGAAAAGAACCACATATTAGCTAGCACACGGACCTCCGTTCCGTGAGCCCTGAGTTCAATGAAACTGTAAGAGCCGCATAGGCTTATAGCAGAAACATCAACAGAATCTAGATTTAAAGGCTATCGTATGTTACATTTTTAATATTAATATAGCTCCAGTGTTGCCATTTTTTAGCTTTATTGTGTAAATTAAGCTGAACAAAAATTGTCCATCAAATATTATTATCGGTATATTAACTGACTCATTAATCTTTAGCTGAAATTCCAGCAATAACAATTTGGCATTTTTCTGACTGAGTGAGAGTTTCTATGCTACACATAACATGTAGCTCAGTGTCTAAGGGCTCGTTTTTAATTCACGGTACGTGAGCAAACAGAGTTTGATCCCCGGTGCCGAGACCGATAAAATTGTAGGACCGAGAAAACCGCAATTTACCACGTGATCGTCGTTGAAGGAAAACATCGTAAGGATACCTGCATGTTTGTACGAAATAAAAAAAAATCGAATACATATGAAGTCCACCAATCCGCAGTGGAGCCGAGTGGTGGACTATGCTCTAACACCCTCTCTAGGGAGGAGGCCTATGCTCAGCAGCGGGATTTATATATACAGGCTTAGTTACTTTTAATGAGTTTGACTAAATAATTTTTTTATGAAACTAATTTCTGCGAAACTTAAGCTCGTAGGTTTCGGCCAATCCGCCGTTTGAGTGAGTGTTGAATATTAGTAATGTTAATTAATAATATTGCTAATATTCTTTTTTAAATAAAATTAAACCTGTTATATTATTTGACCAACCGTAAACTGCCCTCCATGCCATCTACATCGATCCTCAACAAACATTCGATGCACATGCGTGATTATTCCTTAGGACTGAGATGGAATGAAGATAGGCAGTATCTAACGAAACACAGCAACGTAAACCTGATATTTCACGGCCGTATTCAGTGAGCGCTTGGTTGCAATCCCGATCATGCCTACCCATTCATGCTTCATCTAGAAACAAGGATGCCAAACCAGCTCTGCCAATGCTTACGCAAAACACCATCGATATCCTGTTTTCGTGTGTAAATGATAATAGGTTTACGTTGTTACATCTAAAAATTTTATTGCTAACGACTTTGTAATAAATACTATTCTTGAAATTACACTAAAAAAATGAACTTTACAGAAAGTAATTAAATTAATTTTAAAATTAATTGCCGCGTGTGACGCGCTCTACATAACTTATCTTTGACAACATAATTCAAGTATAATAAGCACTTAAAATGTATTTTTATTACACAAGATACACATGTCTTTTTCTCTTGCACATAAAGTAGACACTTTCGCGTTAAAACGTTTCTTTGACATTAACACGTATATTTCATTTCAGTTAAAATGCATACATTACGTGTATTTAACACTAATATGAGTCACAATACATTTGCAATACAAAAATATATTTTAATTTGACATCACATTGTAGACAAAATATTTTTACCGAATTTATAATATAGTAGCCCAATTAGATTAAGTTTCTTTTATTAGCGGTAAGGGTCACAAACGAGAACATATTTCACGCTGGTTTTCTGTGAAGTTGTAGTCGGAATATTCGTGCTGTAGCCCAAAATAGGTATAATATATTAAGTAATTTTAAACTTTATTATACATAAAAATCCGAACCAATGAACACTCTGTTTTATTAGAACCCGTAGATTGTGAATGCGACTACTCTAACAAACAAGGCTTTCACCATTTCACTTGAAACTTTAAATCCATTAAATCCGTTAGCTAAAGCTTAGTAAAGTTACTCAGTAAGTAAGAGAGGCAGTCAATTTACATTCAATGTATGCGTAGGATCTAGTATATTAAAGTTGATTAAAAATGCTTTACATTTAATAATATTTCGCAATATATACATTTGTTTTATTCTGCGCCCTCTAGACGTTTCTATTACCTTCATTCTAAGATAAATTGCTCCATTGAACTGTATCATTGTTCTATATCCGGTTTGGTGGAGAGCGACGAATTAAACTTATAGAACAATTATAATAATCGCATTTCTCTATTCAGCATAACTCAATTGAGGTAGACAGAGAGGTAACAAGTAAGCACATCTCACTAAATCCATCTAAATCTTATAAAGCTACTAAATGTAGCATGGAATAAGCCTAACGCAGTACTAAACTGCCTTAATATTATAGAATATTAGGTTTGTTTATATTATACTCATATAGTATCGATGGTATATTCGTCCAACAGAAATGAAATAGATAATAAATATAGACAATAGAACGAAAGTGCATTCGTAACAAAAAGCGTGAGGCAGCGGGCCGTCCCGCTGCAACAGCCTTGTGTTTTTATTGCGGTCAATTTATAACGAAATCGCAGAACCGTTCGCTATTAGGAGTCACCGAGCTGCCGGGCTACGTGACTTGCGTCAGTTGTACACCCGTACACCTATCTCTGTACGATATACACGGATATATATTTCATTCATGTATACGTTACATATATATGTACGTATATACCTACTTCAATTTCCTCTCTGATGTTTTGGCTACCCGCGTGCTTCTTGATAACAACATTGGGACACATGTCACCCATTATTCCTTGTGACATACTCATATAAGTTTATAATATATTTGTAATTTATATCTTCCATAAAAGTAACGCATCTACTACTCCTCTGGTGTTAAAGATCTTCATGAGATTACCATCAGCTTGCTTAGGCGTTAAGCCATCTCGTCTACAAAACAAACTTTATTGATTGCCTACTGCGATGCGTACGGCAACGTAGCAAAGTTGTTGAAGCACCTGACTTATGAGTCAAGGGCCATGAATTCGATTCCTAGTCCAGAGATAATTAATTGCCGTGTATTCAATAGGTGTATGGCCTGTGCCTTGCCACTGCACATTCCTCTGATCTTTTTGGACATACATTGGATCAGGGCAGGGGACGTCTTTGTTCGCGCAAATGCTTACGGCTCTACAATAAATCGATCAGAAGGATATCATTATATCAATTGCATTAAAGTATTTAATTTCCGAAAGGATTGATAAATGCGCACACTCGATGAATATATCAAAATATTTAACTTACTGAATACTTAAATATAAATAAACTGTCACGTCTCTTTACCTCAATCAGGTTACACAGAGATTTAGCTAATTAATGTTTGTTCCTTGTGTTTATTATGTTTTTTTTAGCCTAAATATTTGAAGAAGAAAACTTCTTGGAAAAAACTAGCTAGTGTTCCGCTAGATCGAAAATCTAAGTGACTAGGTTTTGATTGAAAAATGAAAGTAAAATAGCATTTCGGATCCTCCTTTTCGATAACGACCCGAGCCGAGATTTCATACCTCCTTAAGTGCAGCGGAATGGCAGCCGCCAGGTTCGTCGTACTCCTTACTCGCGAGCCCCCTGCTCGCTAGTCTGTACCGTTGAAGCTGTAGAGGCTTTTAGAGCCTACAGTATTACTCATACACAAAAAAAATCATTTCGGACGTTCAAATTTTACAATCTACATATGTTTGCGCATATGAAATCACTAGCAAAGCTTGTATTAAAAAATAAAGTAGCATGTTATCGGAATTAACTTAATGATTTACATATAATAGTGGTAGAGCTACACTGCAGTTTGTTAGATGCAGAATGAAGGGTAGGACCACGCCGTCACAGACTACTTAACTACTAATGTTGCTGCGTTTCGTCTGGTGAGTGCAGGGATCCGGAGACCTTTATTACTGGTGATGAGGCATTCCATCTAAGACCACAAGGGTGACAACGCAGCTGCATTTTGATTCTTTGTCAAGGATTAATATGGATGTCATGGGCCGCATAAATCACTTGCCATCAGGTGAACTGTGTGCTCGTTTGTTACTCTCAATGAAATAAACAAAAAGATTTTGAAATTCGTTTAGTCATCATTAAAATTCTTATAGTATAATAATTATTGACTTGCAAGTTTTCGTCGGCTACTATCTCAAAGAAAATAATCCACAAATCTATAAAAGTTGTCATTAGAAACAGTTGAGTATAAAACTCAATTAGGAGATATCGCACTGGTCGATTTCGACTACGGTGGTATCTTCTGGTTATTGCCAGATGACATCAACCAAGCAGAATACTTTAGCATTTGCGCAAATATAGAGACACTCACTCTTCGTCGCCTTATCTACTCCAATGTAATGCATATTAAATAAGATCGGAGGAAGGTTCCGATGCAGTGTCAGCGATATGGAACATACGTGTAACACTGGGTGTGTTAAACGTATGGTGTCACGAACAGCACCGACGGCCGCTGAGTGTAGTAGTTAAAGAACCTGGCTGCTATGTTGCGGGCTCTGAGCTCGATTCCTAGCCGAGGGTTAATATTTCCGGACACAAATAAGTAATATATATATAGTCGCAATCAATAAAAACTATTGTATTGAAAAAAATACTGTTATAAAACAAAGTTGTGTGAGTCGTGTATAGGAAATATTTAAATTTTAATGAAATATGACAGCAGCTCACCAAGTGGCCTATAAAATTAAGCCGATATTTACCATCTTAGATCTAATACAACGCTACATTCAAAACCCTAGTCATTAATTATAAAATCAAGCAAACAAATCAATTTTACCACCAACGCCCACAATACATCTTGGAGACATATCCTCGAACCGCCCAACCCAGACTATGCAAATGATCACTTTCTATAGAAAGCAATACTTCAACTAAATGATTCAAAACAATTTGTATCTTAAGAAACAAATTTAAATCGGGAACTAAGTTATATGTCATGTACCAACAGTACAAAGAGCTTATCAGTACCAAGTGAAGGATGACGTGATGCATTCCATATTCTGAGCTTAATTGATTTATAATGTGCGATAAATTATACGTAGTAATCATTTAAATGCCCAGAGTTGTTCTTATTATTTATTGTTATATTGCTTATCTATATAAATACTAGCTGACGACACCACAGACGTTGTCCTGTCCAAATTTCAATAAATTTGTTTGTGATCGTTTTGTGAAAATCATGCATCGATCGAATTCCTTAGAAAAACAACTTCCAATGTTCCTCGAATTTGAAAAACTTTTCTTTCCGTGATGACCTAATTCGGACTATTATGGAAATTTAAAAAGCCCTTACTGTTCATTTATATAGTTCACCAGTTAAAAAAGAATTGTGAAAACGAAGTTTTTTTTATTACATAGAAAGTAACCAACGAGCACACAGTTCACCTGATTAAGTGATTCCTGCGGCCCATGACATCTACATTCATCCTAGACAAGGAATCATAACACAGATGCGTTGGCACCCCTGAGGACTGAGATGGAATGCCTCTTTACCAGTAATGAAGGTCTCTGGATTCCTACACTCACCAGACGAAACACAGCAGCATTACGCAGGTATTCTGTGAGGGCGTGGTCCTACCCGGGTCGAGCTGACCTATTCATTCTGCAACTAGAAAAAAACAGTGTAGTTCTAGCACAATTAAACTATTTCCGTTTATAACCGGATGTAGTACGTAAAATATTTAATAAATTTTAAAATAAAAATAACAATAATTTCTCTATGGGCCAGTAAAACAAGGTATATAAATAAATAATCACACATGTCGCACAACCTCAATTTTCATCCTCGATAAGAAATTAACATGAAGAACATGCTGCGACCATTAGGACAGATGGGTTACCACGTTTGAAGCAATAACTTTACTGGTACTCAATATTCAACTTAAAAATAACAGGAATATAGAGATAATTTAAGTTGCTACCTACCATAATGATGATGGCTTGTATTGTTTAATATGATTTCTTGATTTATTTTAAGTTAAATTGGTTTCTATTGTATCTGCAGCGTGGCTTTAGCATATTAGACAACAAAATAAACACTTAAACAAAGTAAAATATATTTTATGTCTACTTAAGATATGTATAAGATACGTAAATTACGACATCAAAATATTGATGTAATGCATAAATCGTAGATTGGATTAATAACATAAAACTTATTCGATTTAATAAAAAATATAAAGCAACTAATAATTTTATTGGTATTCAATTTCTTATTGTCGCTACAATGAAATGGCCTACAAGGTCGTATTATTTAGTCACATCCGTAAGACCTTATAAAAAAAAAACAAAACACAGTTGTTATAAAGCACCGCGTAGACGTCAGCTTAAAAATATTTACCGACGTCCTGTAGAGGTCATTGCACGCCGTGAAATACTTGACCTTATCTCTCTGTGAGTGCCTTTTTTAGAGGTAAAAGAATGGATTTACAGAGCGAACTATAAATCATATTTAAATAGACTGTTACACTATCAATTGGGCCTGGCCCCGTTCGGACTTTTTTATTTATAAATAATCAGAAACTCAACCTCAAATAGGTCATAGATAAAAGACTAAACCTGATTGGTAATCTCTGAGACTAGCGCAAACAGAACCGATAGATGCTGCGAGGTTATTAACATAGTGATAATATTGACAGTGAAAGTTACCCCCTATATTTAATTTTTTTTGTGTTTATATTTAGCGGATTACGCGGATTAGCGGAAACGAGCACAAAATTCACCTGATGAAGGAATCATCATCCAAATACATTTTTTTTTCATCCTTGAGGACTAAGATCGAATGCTATGTATAAAATGAATGTATATATATATATATCGACACTATCAATTTGGGTCTCCGGATTCCTACACTCTTCCGTGTTGAGTATAGTTATTATGATATTTTAAGCTGGTTTGCTATGTGGACGTGGCCATGTGGTGCCTTCCTATCTAAGTAGGTATATAAATTTAAGAACGTCAATAAGATACGAACAGGGTATGAGGTAAATAAGTACACGTTCCTCTTAATTTTAATAATCAACACACATCTGCTCCGACATCTATTTAAAAGTAAAAAGCCAAAAGATTAGCATAAGCTAAGGAAAATGTCAGGAAAGTCAAGTAATTTACGACGGATGGCGGAATAGATGACTTGATTATACAGATTGGAAATATCTACACCGTTAACGAGCACGAATAAGGTGAAAGATGTCTATCCTTATGCAATCGATAACGGCAATTCTTTGCAACTTCAAACTCGAAGGAAAAATATTTCCCACAGTGGACTACTTGGGTAATACTATTTACGATAACTTAATGATTAATTTATGAAAACATAGTAACTTCAAACAATACCTGTCTATTTTTATTGTTATAAACATAAATAAGCTCCGTATGGTGTCACCGGAGCCAGGGCCATGGGCCGCAGGAGTCACTTACCATCAGGTGAACTGTGTGCTCGTTTGTTGTTATAAAAAAAGGCATTCCATCCAGTCTTTATCATTGTTGAGGATGCAAATCCATCGAAATCCAGGTATGGATGGAAAATAATATTAAAACAAACGTATATACCTAGGTACTTTAGAGAAACATTCAAGTTTAAGCAAATGAATACTATAAAATAAATATATGAAGAGAAAAGAAATATATTTATAAAACTGGCATCTTGACAAACATTATCTCGACGACCCCGATACAACTATTTTTAATTTTGAAGAATGTCTTGGATACATCCATTTCACTAATCGATTTGTAAGTTCCGTATAGTCTAGACAAGGCAGCAAAATGTACGAGATTAGTGTTTGCGAATCTCTCGTGCATCTCGATTTGTAAACTGAGGAATTTTTCATTGCACTGTAATAAAGGAATGTTTAAGCAGAAATACATATACGATATGTATAATAAAAATATGAAATTACCAAACATAAAACTTGTACTGCACAAGCAAAGTCGCGAGTTTTAATCGCTAGTCGCAATATAGTATATCTGGCATAACCTTCTATTTCCATTTGAGATTCCATTTGACATTTATTGCGACGTGTTTACCTGTCATATTTTATCTTGTCCATAATTAGTCCACAGAGCAACACTTATCAGGAAGTTAGAGAGAAACATGATGAATGCATTTCTTGTGCATTATGATTTATAAACATTTACATAAATAGTTATATAATTCACCCATTTTATCTACTTCATATGGAATATTAGACGTACCTACGTAAAAAAATTAAATAGGCACTGTGGAAATTTTCATACTACTGGTTATTTAACATATTATATACGATTCATAAAATGATCGACGTAAAATTAATAACCACATTCCGCCCAGATCGTATAAAATGCAAAGAGTTTACAAACTTGCAATAGTACTCTTCTAAAAAAACCCGCTTGCTTCTATATCATAACCTCTAAGTAGCAAAATAAAAAAGAAATGACTATGTACTATCAACTTTTTTAAAAATCGAACCTTTCATAAAGTTGAGTCAACGGAATACGGTAAATTTGTGCTACATTGACGCACATAATGACGTTTATTGTTGACATTGCCCGCTAATGCCCGCATTTACACAATTGCATGATTGACGCGTTTCAACTTCCCGAACAAAAGCAGCAACTTAACGGATTCTGAATACAATGGTAACTTGTACCCTTAGATTGATGGAAATATATAAGTAACTAAAAGTTGTCTCAGTTGATGTATATGTCTCTACATTGCTTTAAGATTTATTGGCACCAATTATACTGTTTAATCTCGAAGCAAATTATTCATGTAAACGTTTAAAATAAGAAATTTAAATAGAAACTTGTGCTCCGAATTTTATGAGAAAAGTGATTTATCGATACTTAATTATGTAGTAAATTCAGTTGTCTATGTTCATTCAATTCATAATAAATGCGAATTTTATATAAAAACACATTAGTCTAGTCATATGATCAATGCAACAATATTTTACTAACATATGTAACACGATAATAAGTATACATACTTAATAATTTGCTACAATGTTATATTACATAATTACTAAGAACTTAAAAATAAGTTGATATATTTATTTAATATTTAAAGTGCCAAATAAATTAAATATTATTTGGAAGCAATGACCAACTTTAGTTTAAAAGCAACTAATAATTCACTTTATACAAAAGTATTATTTTGAAAATTTAATCTATAATGGAATATTTAATTACCATTACTAGAATCGATTTCTTGTTGAAGTTTTCTTGGTACATCGGATAGCTCTGTGCTTCCAAATTTTATCTCAGGTTAAATTTAAGGTTTACCCTAAAGGAATGTTAAGAAGGGAGGTTAATTTAAATTTAAGGAAATAACATAACGTTTTATTTGTGTAAATGCTTATTAGTCAACTTGGCAGAGCACCGAGGATAACTTTCTAGTTAGTGTCAGACGTTTATCTGTGCGTAGCTCTGTAACGGTATTAGTAAGTACTTGTCTAAAGAGAACCGTATAAATATTGCTCAAAGCAAAAAGTAGACAAATCTCTTTATGTATAATTTACGTTGTTAAAAAAATAATAATAATATGAAAACAGGTTTTATAGCTAGCTACGAAATGAAACGTATAAATAAATCTTAATATCAAATTAAAAAAAAATTCATTCTAAATTTCTCAACAATGTTCCATAACGAGTATGAAATCATTGTTTAACATTTTTCACAAATATAACCGTATAATTCTAAATATAATTTAAAGCCAAGCATATGTATAAGTACATGAAAAGATACGAAATATTCTAATAACAAAAACTCAATAAAAGTGATGCCCTTAGTTAATCAACACATAAAACACGTGGACGTATTCATTGTCAGTTCAGCAAAACCGTCAAATTCTATTTCATATCGCATGATGAAATGTCAAGGCTAAATTAGGCATACTACGTCCGTCCGTAGGACTGTACTGTACACACCCAAATTACCTACGTTTTACGTACAGTAAGTCTAATAAAAGAAATACATTTATACCGTAGTGGAGTATCCGTTATCACTCATAAGAGTTTTGAAGACATTAAACACTCATTAAGGTCAATAACCTGCATTGCTAACGAAATTCGTATTCGAATACACCACTTAAGATTTGGTAATTTACCCTCAAGCGTATTTTTACTACTTGGAATAAGCAGTAGTCAGAGTTAGTTTTTTAAACTGTACTATTATTTAAAGAGTGCTAATTATGCTTTTTATACATAACACAACAATAACGATGTTTTCTTCTATTACGAATTGATTTGAAATATTCCATAAAAAAAATATTTTATTGAAATTATATTATATTATTTGTGTAAATACGAGATAGAAGCACAATGTACTTTGATTGGGCTATAACGTCAGTGAGCAGAGTACCGACGTAAAATATTCACTCGGAATTACTGTGTTTCGTGTGACGAGTAAAGGAAACCGGTGACCCAATAACTGTTAACAATGATGTGCAATAATCTTCCTCTGCTGAGAATTGACTCCAAGACCCGCGATGCGACCGTTAAGATTGATGGTTGGTATGAGCGTGGTGTCGCAAGCGAGCGCGGCGGCCGTGTCGGACGTCCTTGGCCACGGCAAACCCATAGATACGTGGTTCATCGATCGAAACATGGTTGGCTACCATGATGGGTCCTCAGAAGAGACAAGTCAACAAAATCTTGATCTCCAACCGGATACCTACATGTGTTTTATACATGGAAACAGACTCAGCTTACTATTTGGTTACTCGTTTCTCTCACACATGTCATAAAAAAAAGTTGATAATGTAAAATAAAGCTTCAGTAAGTTTAGTCACACATTGTGAATTTGAAGCGGAAAAAGTAAAGGTGATTTCAATTTGAATCCCTTTATTACTGTCGTGACGAGGTACACCATCTGACACTTCAGGGGTGACAATGGATCTGCATTGTGATTCCTTATCGAGGATAAATGTAGGTAACTTATGGGCCATAGGTTTTTATAGTTTCTTATCAAAATGGGGTATTTAAAGCGATAGAGTTTCGTTGAGGATGTTATTCAACAATATTTACGTCATGGGTGGACCCATGACGTAAATAATTGCCATATATCGAAAATAAACATATCCTTAATTCAATTATTCATCCATATGACATGTTGAAATCACCAAAGCATTCCCCAACTAACGTTACAATTAAAACGTGTGACCTTTTTTATTGGCGTTGTTTTTAGTTGCTCTTAGTTGTTTTTAAGCGTTGCGCTTTAATATTATAAAATATAATCAAGTTGTTTTAGATGTTCAATTGCAACTCTACAGTAGAACACATTTCCAGCAAATTTGGTCATATCATATATTATCCAAGACTTGGTTATTTCTGAGTTATTCAAAATTTAAAACCCCAGTTTCAATGTTAAAAAGTAGTAGTTATTTTTTTTTTGTACATTATATTGTTAATTGTTTTAATATTCCAACTTTCGCACTCTATATCATATTAAATTTATTTTATTTAGAAATTAATTTTTCTGCAAATGTGATGTGTATATATGTATATACATATATCTATATAATTACCAATAAATAACAGCAATTAATTCAACATACCATACCCATTCACATAATATATACGTATACGATACCTTATTTAGAACGAGTTATTCATTTAACGCGGCACCACATTATGCTAAAACAAAGCAGTAGTAATTAAAATTTCTAGCCGACGTGAGGCAAATCGTTGGAACATTAAGATTTCCAGAATATCTTAACTATTTATCAATACTGAGCAACGCATCTATACCGGAAAATTTAATAAATTCATAATTTTCTTAGTTGTTAAGTTGCCCGTCGAGGTTGTCATGGTAGGATAACAGCCGTTAAACTGGTCACAGTGACAGGTCTTCGGCGGTCACTGCTGAAGATAGATCACTCCGTTTTCATTGTAGTTTTTTCATTATTTAATAAAATATAATTGAAACGAAACCTCTTTGGGCGCGCTGAGAGTAATTTTTTAAGGTAAAATTTGAGTATATCGTTTCTAAATATGTTTTAAAATAACCGTTTTGAATGAAAAAGGACGGAAAATGGATACGTGGCTAGAGACAGAAAAAGAGAGAACTATGTTACATACGTTACTGGGCTCTGTTCTCTCCTTTACTTTACTTCGCTTCAATCTCTATTTATCGTCTTGTTTAAACTACATATGCTGTCTGTAAAAAGTATTAATTCCTAGTTATTAAATCCCTTTAAATGTCCAAAGACAATTCCTAAAAAAAATTAACTATATGACTAATCAGGATTGCAAGAAAATCCATTTAACGGAACCATTTGTCCGCTTTTAAGGATAAAATTCATCACAATTGAATTAATGGTGGTTTTGGCATACAAAATAGACATAAGTTAGAAGCACTTAATTAAATTAATTCCATTAACTGTAAACCGCAAACCCACATCGCCATCTTGAAACCATTTAATTGTTATATTTTAAATTATTTTTCCTTTAACACCTAGTGTTAGGTATTATGTATAGTATACCAGAGTGTACTAGGAGCAATTGAAGGCTTACAGTCCACGACACAAATCAATTTGTTAAATGCAACAAGATGATTTTTCATACTCGTGGTGAAGAAACAAACGCGATCAAAAAAATATCAATAAAAAAATCTTAGTCCGCACTGGAATCGCCTGATTACATGTTATATTAACGTTACGTGTTAAGACTTTGTCTGGTAAGATAAAGCCGTAACACTTTACAGACATTACTAAACTTAACAAACTTTACTAAACTTAAAAGACTACTAAATTAACAGACTTTACTAAACTTTTTGAGTAATCGGAGAGAATCTATACAGAAATCGAAGCCTACTACATTAGCTGAATTACCGTGTTTTTTAGACATAACAGCACTTAAAAAGAAACCAAAGTTTTTTAATATCAATACAAATTTAAGACAAAAATATTTCGTTCTGAGAGTGATTTATTATTATATTTAATTAAATAAAGGTTATACTCATCAAAGTGTCATTTCACTACCATATTATAGAAGATACAATAATCTCGGTACGATTTACTCCGCGAAAACACAAACCTCTTTTTTGTTATGAAACTTTTTTACTACTTAGTTTTCTTCGATGTCATGAAACGACAAACAGTATAAATAATATTTTGTAAAATGCAACCTAACTATGGTTGTGATTTCCTGTACACCCGTACATACTTTACCCGTACACGCAAAAAGATCAACTCACACAATAATGTCGTAGCATATAAATGTATTTTAAGGAAATAAATAGTTGATGTTGTTTTACAAACCACGTCATCGCCTTGCCTGTGTGTCTTTATTTTCTGAGTGCGTCGTCTTTTTAATAAAATTTTCTTCATAATTCACAGATCATTATAGGAGTTAAAAACAAAAGCAAAATAACAAAAAAAATAGAAAAAAGGTAAAATTAACAGTCTATATATTTAAATTCACAACAGTTTACCAATTGTAGAAACACTGCAGTTGGTTTTTAGCTGTAACATGAATGAGTCGTCTCTACTTGGGACATCCTCAGAGAATACCAGCGTAAATTAGCAATAGCAACACAACGGTATTGTATTACGTTTGGTGGATGTAGAGACCCAAAAAAATATTAAGTGAATGAATGAATGGGTCCGATCGACCGGGGTAGGATGACGCCCTCATAGAATTCCAGCGTGAAATAGCAGCAATATGCTGCTGTGTTTCGTCTGGTGAGTGTAGGGATCCGGAAACCTTTATTACTGGTGGAGAGGCATTCCATCTCAGTCCTCAAGGGTGACAACGCATCTGCATTATGATTCCTTGTCAAATATGAATGTAGATGTCATGTGCCGCAGGAATCATTTACCATTAGGTGAACTGTGTGCTCGTTTGTTACTCTCAATATGATAAAAACAGGTTTTCTTACGATGTTTTCCTTCAACGCCGATTACGCGGTAAATCAGTACTTAAAATAGCAATAATTATTTAATTGGTGCTCGGTATCGATCTGAGTCTCGATGAGTGTCGAATTCGGGTTGCTCGAACATCTTAAACGATTAGAGGCAAGCTCTTTGTACTTGAGCTACCCCGGCTGTTATATATAATTAAATAAAAAACAAAATAAGTGTACATGTACACATATACTCAAATACATACGTGATATCATAATATATTCTCATAAATAAAACAATATTATATTATGATTAGAATCGTATACCGATTGTTTATTTTTTTTGTTATTAAATATTGTTGTCGGTGAATTGTGCCACTTTAGATACGTATAATATGATTGGAGAACAAACTATCTATTAATATAAGTAACTAAACTATCTATTAATGTAAGTATTTACAGATAAAAATTAGACATTATGCTTACGTAAACAAATTTTTAACACAATAACAATAAAATAATCAAAAAAAAATATTATCATATATTTAACCAAAATATATGTTAAAATTCTTCATTATTTACTGCAATTCAAGATCATATTTTTAGCGTCTTGGTATAATGAGTATGACCCATTCGATCAATACTGAGCACTAATGAGCAATACATGTATTAATTAAATGTAAATTTTCTTCGTTCTTAGTAACTGTAACCTTTTCCGCGACTACATTGACTTCCCAGTTTACAGTTTCTTACTACACGCCGTGTGATTTCTTGGTCGAACAATACCAAATGAACGTTCTCGGAAATCAAACGTTAGATTTCAATAAACAACCATCAACGGCGACAAATCCTTTGTTGCAAGTGTTTGCTTTCATTTAAAGACAACATCCGTACTTAATGAAAGACATCTGTATAAAAATATTACCTGGTTGATTGGATCAACGTTTTTCTTCTCTTGGATTAACTTTTGCAAAAAAGAAGACGCTTCCCCCTAAAATTCTAACCGCGCACTACAAAGAAGTAATGTTCTCAATCATATTACGAATGGCCTTTACATTGGTTTACGATAGAAAATAATTATATAAAATATTTATGTTTATCTGTGGAAATATTTATGGTTTAAGGAAAAAACTATAATATTCCATTACTTACTGTAACGTTAAATACTTATGATATATAAGTAGGTATGTACTGGGAAACAACACTAATCCATAAATTCCAATCCATATATAGACTCGAGAAGAAATACGAAATATTACACACTCTGAGTATTAAAGTAAATGACAATAATTGATGGCACAAACGTTTGCATGTTTGATCAAACAGTTTGAGTCATCCTTTATAGCTCTGGTATGGTATTCGAAAGCTATAAGTTAAGATATGACTAACAAAAAATATGTCGGAGGAACAGGTTCGAGCAGCTGTTATGTCACTAACTGAAGGCCCTATCCGATAATTATAACACCTGCTCCCCTATGAAACCCGTATGAGGACCTTATTACTCGCATTGGTCTGATTATAGTATTTAATATATAAGAATATAGTATAAATTTTAAAGTTGTAAATGTTGTAACATTTTAGGTTATATATATTTATTTTTCATGAACAAAAGAATGAATGAAATGAATAATTTTTGATTACACAGGTACTGTTAGTAGTATCTCCCTCTGTCTACCGGATGACTACAAATTTCTCACTGCTGCACGAGGCAGAATACCAGTGTGAAATTGCAGTATAACGTTGTTGGGTTTTGTATGGTGTGTGTAGGGAACCGGGAAGCCAATTTCTCACAACGATGCATTCCATCTCAGTCCTAAGGGACGTAACCGTATGTGCATCTTGAATATTTGTTGAGGAGGAGTTGAGCAGATGTTTAAAGCCACAGTCGTCACTCAGGTGAACTGTGTACATATTTGATCACCCTTATCATAAAATTGTTACAAATACGAGGACAAGAAAAAGCAATATATATATATATATTTTAATGAGATTACTAGTAGTGCATAATTAAACATTACTAACATTACAGTTAACGATTGCAACTATGCCTAAATGCTTGTTAAAAAATCTTTTAGTGTTCTAGACGCAGCACTATCACTAAATATAATAAAATCATTCAAATTAGATGTATTAAACCTATATTAAATTCATTATAGTATTAATTTGAAATGGTAAAAATTAAAAGAATATCTAATATGATTGTTACGAAAATTTTAATGTGGGGAATGAAATAAATTATCTAGAATAAAAGACATAACTAATGTTACAAGATACTACGAATCTTAAATCGTAAATAACTTTTATAACTATTCGCTCGTGAATGAACGGAAAACGATACCATGCATGCATATTTCAATTAAAAATGTGGACCATGCAACCCAATTTCATAATATTGATTTTAGACAATTTCGTTCTCTTTACTACGTTTTTAACCTGCTTCAATAAACCGGTGGGAGTTCTCAATTATATTCTTCTGCCCGTGTTTCGACTTGATTTTTTTAAACAACTTATATAAAGTAGCTTAGAGTGAATTGTCGTACCACAAGCATATAAAACTTAGTTGGTGTGTTAAACGCAATGTTAGTATGGTTTTAACTTTGTTAATATTAATTTAAAAAAAAAAAAACTAGTTCGACATCCAAAAGTCTAATAGTTTAGATCGGTTAAAATGTGGTTTCAATGTACACGTATCAGTTACTCGTACACCGGCCTATAGGCACTCGTCCGGCGATAAGAGGTCACGACTCCGCAGGATGTCTTGTCCACATATAAAGGATTCATTTGTCCCTCTGTAACGAACTATACACGAATGCATTACCAACAAAGTAATAAGGATGCTACGTACTCGTTTATGAATATTAATATTACGTCAGATAATATTGATGACATTGCACAGTAAATATTGGTTGTTTAATGGAGCAGAGCGAGTTGATGTTCCACGATAGTTCTTCCTTAGAATGGGTTTGTTGATCGTTGTTATCGTTGGTAAACATTTAACGACCCGAAGCATTAAATATCGGTCTGTGTTAACTTATTTTGCATAATTCTTCACTATACATTATTAATTACTCCGGGCCACTTTGTATATAAAAAAATAATGCTTTAAGAATAACTACAATAAGCCAATAGAGAGAGAGAACACTCGCTCAGACGTCACAAGGGGCTATAGGAATTTTATGTCCTGGATCGATTCAATTACACTTAATTCAACTCTCTGAGAATACATACATCCCGTTGGTGCTGCCTGTCGCCAATTGGTTTTTAATCGAATTATAATTATCCTAATTTGTACTCAGACAGATGGCGATTTCGAAGAAATAATCATAAGGTTTGTGTTAAATGTTTAAGCAGTGGACTATCGATGGAGTATAATGGTGATGACGATGACTCATGGACTTGTTAACAAATTATGAACATTTACTTTAGATACAACTTTCAAGATTTGAATGTTAATGCTGATCAGTCCGTCACCTCGCTAAGTAGAAACGTACAAGCGGTAATGTTCATTCGAAATAAAATTTGTGACCGTTTGCGTCGCTGACTCAGTCTCCTGCGTCACAAAAATCCATCGTGACTCAGACAGCTGCGCGCTTCTCTCGCATTTAACTTTATTTTTTTTTTGTTCGCAGAATGCAAGTGATGTGACCGAAGATTATAAAAGAAACTAAAGAATTCATCCGATTATCGTCGATAGTTGGAATTTCATCCAGTACTCAGCTAACGTTCGCGTTCCAACGTTCGAACGCAGCCCGTGTTGAACACCACATGATGAAGAAATTGCACACGTCCGGTGTTCGCGTCGCAAATTGTGACTATATTTTACATTTAATAGACACTGCTAGGTATAAGAATGTTTATGTAATACCTCTGTGATATTTAATAATGATTAAGTAATGTAAGGTCGAATGATTCACGCTATGGCACTTGTTTTCTTTGATTAGTAATCTCGAATAGTATACGTACTAAGTTATATGCTAAATAATAGCTGACGCACAGTAATGCTCTAACGTCCTTAACTCTTGTTTTAAGGAAAAATAAACACATTCTTGTTCATGCCACCGATGGTATTACGGTATACCGATTTAACTTACATCTATATTAAAGGAGGCAAAAACACTATGTCATTACGAATTGATCTCTTTACAAGAGTTTCAGACCAACCATCATACGAACAAGACCTGGCTGTATGGACTAAAGTCCTTTGCCTTTCCCATTAGGGATAAATTAATATCATCATCATCACGATCTCTTTACAGTAATAATAGAAATCCAATGAATAAAACATCAGTAAGTTAGTATACTGTCGTAACATATCGTGGGTCTACCCCATATATTGGATAAAAAATTAAAACTGCCACTATGTAGTTAATTAGATGAAGTTTAAGTTAACCGTAACTAATATATGTTGCTTCTTCGTGCTACATTGCTTTTATGTATTGTAAATTTAGAGTTTAATCACATTATTATAGCAGGAAAATATTCATCGTAAGTAGACTTTACTTAGGGCGTTAACGTATGTCCATACAAAACATAATTACGTGAGAGGAGACAGATCTGATTTTTAAACTTAGTTATAAAATAGATACAACAAAATGAATCAGTTAAATTGAATCAGTTCGAAAGCAACTCTTAGAAAGTACGACGTTGCAGAGGTTTCTGACTGAGTCGGTGTGTAAATATTTTTTGGCCGTGGGCGGTATTATGAGGCTCCGGGTGCCGAATCAACGGAACTTCCGTGACTAACGGGTTTTATATTCGCTCTCTGACACTACATTGGAACATTATTACAATTTAAATATTATTTACGTAGCTTACGTTACTTGTAAAAGTAATAACTATAATATTTGTTTAGGTTTAAAGAAAAAAATATGTTTAAAGAACTCTACCATTCCAATGGTATTGTTAAGCCTGCGCATCGCAAAGTTGCTGTTTAATATTTCACATATGCGATTTAAGTTGTATAATAGAAATAAGTTATAATTGAATTAAGTTTACAGATTCATACAGCTAATGTAATAAAAAGTTCCTATGTCACTTACAAAAATTTTAATATTTATAATTTTCACAAATTATTCGATTGGCGTTCTGAAACTAAAGCAAAAAAGGGATGGTATAAAATTAATTTTAAATGAAAGATATATATTAACAGTGATGGAAATAGATCGTCATATTTAGGGGGCTAATATATTGTTTGTAACACTTATAAAAAATGGTTTCTAATTCCGCATAAAATAGAAAAAAATTGTAACACCCCCAAATACTACCATTTACCCTTACTTTTCAACAGAACGAGCATATAAGAGAGCAGGGCGTTCTGAAAACACATTTTTTTCTATTCTATCCGACACTAAGCAACATTTAAATAAATGTTATCGGTTATGGACTGTCGTATACTGTTTTGCTTTTGAAAATGTATGATGAAGAAGTAATTTGCCTAATAATTAATTCATTGGAATCTGTATTTTTAATTAGTTTACTGTACATAAATGTATGATTAATTTATGTAGGCTATGATTGCATTGTACTTGATAACGTTATGCTGTGTAAATATATTTTAGTGTCCCCATTATTGTTCATTAACAAAAATTTTATTGAAATTGTTTTTTTTTTCAAATATTTTCCTACAAAATCATTATTTTGCATTGCGAAGACACAATATTCATGTGGATTTACCGTGGATTTCACTTTAAGATTTGCTTATTTTCTTATCACTCATTAACATCACACTATTTATTAATTATTTTTAAGTCTTTTAAATCTCTTTAATATCATTAAACGCTAACAATAAATCTCTTAATCGTCTCGTATGTAAGTCGATTTTTATATATTTTGTAAATTTGTAATAAATGTGTAATTATAACCTAGTCAATAAAATTAAAAAAATAAGTGATATATTTTATTATTATAACTTTTTTGTTTCTAAGTAACCAAACTACCAATAGTTGTAGTTTCGGTTAGTCCTTTCAACAATGTGTGTTCGTCATTCCATTGAATCTCCAACCTGAAAGTGTTACGTGACTGGCTATATTTATAAAGGTCCCAATGCTGGGCATACATCAAGCGAGAGTATTAGATTATACGTCGCTGTGAATTGGCGGCATGCATTTTTCATTTTTTTTGTTTGCTTCCTTATGAAAATTTCCATTATATATTAAATCAGCACTCCAAATATCAATTACCAATTTCATATGTTACACTCTAAAGTACTTTAAAAACGAACGTCCATATACTGAGCAACTACAAAGATGAAGGCACCCAAAAATTTAATTAATTTACTGGTAAATGATAAATGACCTATTTCTAACCATGAAATAGCTCTTATTGGTAAGTAATTAAGTAAGTAATCATCTAATTATAAAGACCTATTGTTAAATTATACTTGCGGGACATAGACACCCAGATCCTTCATTGATGTAGAAACATGATATATTCAAAGCCTCAATACAAAGATAGAATGATTTACTAACACTAATTGACCCGTTTATCTCTTCTACCCAACGAAACACTGTAGTTGTAAGGCGATATTTTACGTTGGCATTATATGAAAGCAAAGACTTTTCCCTGTTATACCAGTTTCAAATCAAAAGAAGCTTTGTTTAAGTAGGTTTATACAAAACACTTTTGAATTGTTAAGATAATTCATAGGACCACCGCTTCGGAAGGCAGCTGCTAGCGTGAAGAAACGGCAAGAAACTCTACTAGTTTTTTTAGAGATTAGAGTAATGAGGTACTGCTCTGCCTGACAGTTCAGAAACAAGGGCGTTTGCTCTGCGGATAGTACAGTGGATAGACGATGACCACGGAGAATGTCATACGGAGAGCGACTTAAATTGCTACGTTATTTTTGACTTTAATAGGAATCTGGTTTTGTTAAACGGATCAACAACGTCAATATTTACGCATAGTACTAAAAATAGTTGGTCGATTTTGCACCAGGATTACATTAATATAATTTTTTTTTTTATATTGAAAGTAATAAACAAGCACACAGTTCACTTGACGGCAATTGATGCCTGCCGCCCACGACATCTACATTCATCCTTGACAAGGAATCATAATGCAGATACGTTGTCACCCTTGAGGACTGAGATGGAATGCCTCGTCACCACGAAAGGATTGAAGGGAAAATTAAACAACCAAAAATAAAACAGATAATGACGTTGACCAGATTTTAGGCAGTAAAGAGGAAAAGGTTGAAGGGCAACCGGCTATTATGTATAAGATAGAAGAAGATAGAAAATTATATATATAATTTTCTTCCCTGGTGATGGCTCTACCAGAACTGTCCAGCCTGAAAACGACGCTGCCTGCGTCTTCGTCCTTCAAACAGTTTCAAAGTTGTAGGGGACAAAGTGGAAGAAGACCGATCGACTATTAACTGCTACTACTTAATATTTTTGATTACTTACAAGCAGTTAGTTTTCATTAATTCTTCAATATACCACAGTGAAAAAACTTATCTAGTTTTATTATTGCCATATGTAAATATTTGCAACAATTAAAATAACAATAGTTGGAATGTAATAATTGTAAAACATGTTTTTTTTTCAATTTATACATATAATCGTTTCTGTGATAATTTAGGTTCAAATAAAACGAACAGATGCAAAATTAAATAACTTCTTTTATTTTCAGAGTCAAATTTGTTTTCTACATAAACGTGGTTAGAATGACGGACGCTGTAGCATTAATTGACCATCACACTAATGTTACGCGTCGCGGCTATTACGTCACGTTGGTGCACGAGTGGGGGCCGGTGAATTGTGGTTATCCTGACCACGAACAATATCATGTATACTTTTTGAAAAAATATTTCCCCCTCACACCGCGGTGATAAGGCTCAAAATATCTCTAAGCCGTATACGTGTTAATGCACGCGACTGTACGTGTTACTTCGTGCGTCATTAAATGCATGCGTAAAACATATGCGTACGCCATGTGGCCGCATCGTCTCGTTTCCTTTGCCTCTAATGGCGGCTTTTTTTTATATAAACAAGGATGGATTGCGCAATTATTGCAATTGCAATTTAAATCGTTTCTTTGATGTGAATCACGAAACAACACGTACACACAATGAACTACAACCGGTTGCGGTACCGACTTTTTATTTTTCTATATAATTACAATAATATAGATTTAAATTTATAAACTATGCAATACGATCACAAATACCCATGAACCGAACGAGGCGATCGTGAACATTCTGCAAAATTCGAAGGTAACAACTACGAACCGCTATCGAGTGCAAGGGACTTGGCAGTGAAGTGAGCAACGTGCAAGTGTCCAGTGCAGTTTCGCTGCCAACATCCCCGACTCCTGTCAGACGTGTCTCAACTCATCTACACTCCAATGCCACAAACATCTAATTTTAATCAATAATCAACAATTATCGCCACCACTAACACTACACGCTCTTATTACCGTAATACAATACCCATCAAGTGGAAAAATAATTTTTGATTCTCCATCGAAATCAACGTAACCATCTCCCCATGCACGATTCTCATGGTTGAATTACAAATTAAAAAAAATACAAGGCAAACGCGACGCATTTCGGGAGCGAAACTCACACCGGGCACTGAGTGGAAATAGGGATTAAACACAACATAATATATTGAAAACTATTCAGTATTTTAGTAATTATAACTAAACACTTTTTCTCTCCTCCCTAACTCCACTCAGAGCGCTAATTATCAACTATGCATTGGAGGCATTTAGTGAACGTGCCTACCTTAGGATAAGAATAGAAATTCTGAGAACTACAAACTAGTTGTTATAAACGGAATGGGTTCCACTCCGAACGGCGCGGTGGTGGGTAGTCGTAAATACACAACTACCCCCCATACGCTTATAAGAACACTTCATAAAACAGATTTCTTTAGATTATTCTACACAATTTACACATTTATATAATAGGTTTACATTTTTTACACAGCAATAATAATTGTTTTGTAGTCTTCATATATACTCTATATACTCCCAATTGCTAAATATTGTCGCATATTAAGCATGTTTTTTTTTGTTATTTATACGGACACCGAATGGTCGTTGGTGTCGGAATAGTTTTTAATTTACAAAACACTACAGTTAATCTAATCGCCTTCGTGCTATAAAACGATGTTATGCTAAAGGTGAAAAGTTTGCAACAACGTATCGATATTATTCTATTAGAACATATTAGTCACAGTTTCATTGCAAACGGACAAATAAACGAATATACTAAAATCTAAATTTCAAAACTAAACTATTGAAATTTCATAACAACTCTTTACCATTGGACAGTGAACAGCTCCTTGCTAACATCGGGAACAAGTGTTAGTTCAAATTAAACAAAACAAATATTCTATAAATGCCGACAATATTGTCTTTTGTCTGGAATGACACTAAAGAAACGTTAAAATGTTTCACTCATCAATTTCTAAAGTCAGAATTTCGGCGACTGATATAACGTATTAATCAGACTTTAAATTAGAAATAGAAACCGTGTTAGTAAAAAAAAATATTTTAGAAAACATTATGGCAAAATACTGGCGAAGTATCAGTCCTCCACTAATATTTAAGTTAAACAAATAGATCCAATACCGTTGCACATAACGCTGGCAAATTAAACTAAGGGCGATTCACGGCGTTAACGAAATTGTGTGGTCCGGTGACCGCACGATTTTAAATACATAGTGAGGAGTAGAAAATAATCACAATAAATCTGCAATAAAACTAAACAAGACAAAAAAAAGTACGTTAGGAAAAGCATATATGACTCTTAAAGACTTTAAAAGTCCATTGTCAATATTCTCATAACTCTTGGGAGATGTACTAAGGAAGGTTAGCTTAACAGAAGACGATAAGTTTAAAATTATTGCTCACTTGACTGAGCCCATCGGAAAACAAAGATGTCTTTAGAATTTTATTGTACATATAATAAAACATGGATAATTATCTGAACATCAATTCCGACATTATGTATATCTTATTTGTATTAAAAATCTAATATTACTAAGAAACAATTTAATGTTATTTAAATATAACTAACAATTGTTAGAAGTCACTTGAACTGTTAAAAATAAAAGAAAAAAATATATATAAACATATCAATTAATCTACTAAGTCTGAGATTTATAGAGCAAACCTAGACTTTACTTAGCCTTATAACTTTAAGGAAAATATAAAGTTTATTAAAGTAACACGTACCCTGAATAACATTTTTGAATTGGTAACATTATTTGTCAATGTCACTTCCAATGTCAGACAAAGTTTGATCTCACCAGTACGAGTAAAATCTAAATACGCTCTATTGATTTCTGATTTAGTTATTTAGACCTCTCCAAGTAATACATGTCCCAAGAGCCAACTCTGTTACCTCTTTATAGAAACAAAGTGATATTTACATAAATAATGCATAAAATATAAAATATTATAAGACATAACCATCTTAAGTATTCATTACGTAATATTTTATTACACTATGGCATTGCAACTTTGTGACTCGAATACGGCTACACGCGACGGCGCTCAGACTGATATATAATTTTAAAATATTTCTAATTATCTTTTTTTTTAATACTCATTACAAATCTTTACACATGTTTCACGAATGATACTACACACGACGTATAAAAATATAGGATACAAGCATTTTCTTTATTAAATTAAAACGAACGCAAAATGATGAGGATAAATGGAATGTTTTTAATTTAATGGTCAAAGTTATTTCCAATATCTATGTATATTAAATAAGGAGATACAAATACGAAAAAAAAACAGGACACAAAATACAACAACACTACATAACTTATCAATCTTTTTTATAACGAGCTAAAATACGACATTACTCGAAATGGCTTACATTTTACATTTGATAACAAAAATAATTTGAAAATATATAAATATTTAGCCCATGATTTAATTATAAAAAAATGGACTAAATATTTAATTTACTTAAATTTAAAGAAATTAAAATTAATTTTATTTCATTCAATAAGCCGTGAACTCTTTTACATATATGATTTAGTTGGACAACTTAAGGCGATAATAAAGACATCAGTTATTGATAAATAATATCGTTACTGTAACGAGAAAGTTGATGTTAACTAGAAAAAATCATTTGGCGTTCGTCTATTCCTATTTTTAAAGCCATATAATATAAGTTGGTTAATAGTTGGTGTTTGATACTCAAGTTATCTATAATATATATCCATGTTAATTTTTTTTATTTTTTGTCTATTTTGTAATATCTCTATTGGATAGGTTTGCCTGGTCAGTCTAAGCGCGTTGTAACGCAGCAGCCGCGTAGAAGAAGCGAGCACAGTGGAGCCCCATTCGATCAGCCATATTTCTGCAGCCGGGTCTGTTATGGGTCCCTGGTGATAATAAAATCATTATCAGTATACATTTGATGAAGCCAACCATATAAGATACAACTTTGTAAATATAAATAACACACTAAGTATAATGTTGTCTTTTTCTATAAAACATTTAGAGGGAGTTTTTATAGTTTGCCAAAATTTCAAGTATTAATAATTTTTTATGGAAGAAAGGGTTTTAATTTTTAAATATAACTCTTTATTTAATAACTCTTAAAGCAATAAATTGACCCAGGTCGGTAAAAGACTTTTGTCGGGTTTCAGAGTATGGAAGATTAAACTAAAACGAAGGAATTAATGGGTCCAATCCTTAGCAACATTAACCCAGCTTCTCATCATGAACATTTAATAATGACTCGGAAGTGGCGATCGCTGTTCGACAGGTACGATCGCCAATTCGTATGCCAAACGTGGCGTTTGGGGTAAAAGGTCTCTTCGTTGTAGTGTATATTTACATAATTAAAAATAAATCTTTCCGCCCATACCTACGTCATCCACTGCTGAGAAGTGTTATGTGTAGGCGTCGAAGGCTGGTGCGATTGAGTTGCCACCCTCTGCACTACCTATAAAAATATATTATTTAAAAAAAATCTATAATTACAATTGTTTTCCCTTCTATTACATATTACCGACATATACCAGATATGCCAGAGTAAGTTTCACGTTCACGTTTGAGCTACCTTACAAGATTTTTTGTGATTGGATTTGGTATAAAACTAAAGTAACGTTGTGAACTGTTGTTACTATACGACAAAAAGTAATGAACCGCATTATAACTAAGTTATTAAGTATTAAGATAGTTTTTCGTATAATTTACTTATTTTACTAATATTAGGGAATAAGGTACTAACGTAGAATAAGTAACGACGTACTAACAACCGGACCTTGATTGTTGTCTTCATGAATAATAATAATAATAATTCTTTAATTTCTCACCACAAACATTAGTATGAAATAAATAAGATTGATACAAGTGTTTGTGAGAGCTGAATCTTTTATTATGTTTTCATCTGTACCAATCACCCGGCCCCCTTTTTATATTTACCAGCACAAACATGTTATGAGGAAGCATGAATGGTAAAACGGTGGTCCTAAAGTAAAATAAAAAATATACTATAATATATAATAAAAAATTAAAACCTAAGACAATGCTGATTTTTGTATATGTGTATGTTTTTAGATTTGTAATACAAAAAAAATAATATTTCTTACATAAATTAAAAGAAAATTAAATCAAAATTTTAAGGTTATTGCCGCTTCAAACGACACTCAGTACAAATACAATCGTTAACTTAAAAAGAAAATTTAATTATGCCATTTTTAGCGATTTCGATGTTGTTCCTGAAAAGGCTTGAAGGAGTGATAAATTACAA
Organism: Teinopalpus imperialis; assembly: GCA_029286865.1. NCBI lineage: Eukaryota > Metazoa > Arthropoda > Insecta > Lepidoptera > Papilionidae > Teinopalpus > Teinopalpus imperialis. Next base: position 2,418,137 of record JAGSMU010000012.1, read on the forward strand.
AAAAAAATTATAAAGCAACATTCGCATTAGTGGCACCGAGAAGCTAGAATATATTATCGTGTGTACCGTGTGTTTTGCGTTTTGCGTTTTTCGTGGGCGTGTTTCTTAGACAAGACTATTTGTGCAAGGCTTGTTTATGTTTTCTGGTCTGGGTGTGTTTGTATAATGTCACGTATCATAGAAATATCCTCTGATATTTATCACATATATTTTAAATCGAATTAGTGAAGACGCCAAGTAGATGTAATTGTTGTTAAAATTTGAGAGAACGGTCGTCATATCATGTTTACTCGTCTCCAGTTGGATAGTGTCTGCCGTGCCAACCTTGGTTTTCGGGTCTGGGTGTATCCCGTATAATTGACGGTGTATACCTTCAATGTTATTGGACATGCATAACATAGCACTAGAGGCTAAGTGCTTACATATATGCACAAATTCATACGGCACTATAATATATCCTGCACAGTTGACATCATCTAGTTATAACCAGATCGACCGGCTTCACATTACACTTGCCTGTTGCACAAAGGCGCGAGTGAGATGTGGAGCGCTCCGTTCGGCGAGCTCGAAAGCACGTCGCACTTCTTCAATGGCCGCCACGCTGCTTGGCCCGTGCTTACGGCTCAGCTAAACAAATATTAATTATTTATTAAGATACAAACATAAGATACAAATTTATTATCACGACAAACATAACTAAGATGAAGTACCTCTATGTCAGCAATATATATATACATAAATATTTTATATATATTTATATATATATATATATAATATATATATAATAAATATATAGATTTTTTTTATTTACCATTTGTATGCCATGCTATTCAATTGCAACGCTACAGCTGTAATACGATCAAATATATTTTTAACTTAAAAAGTTACCTTGATCTATGATCATTTAGTATGATTAGAAAAAATAACATCCTAAAATTCGGATAAAGAATGGTCCTACACTAAAAACCGAAAAGTAGAGACATTCATTTCAACGTCGAACAATATTTTGTTGTTACATACTTATATTATAGGTAGAGTTACGCGGCAGCATTGAACAGGCAGGCCAGCTAAAAATAGTAGTTCTGCTGGTGTAACAGCCACTGGATACTTATGACTGCTGACAAAAGGTTCCGTATGCATGCATTATGCACTATCTAGGATGAAATGTGGGTATCATATGACGAAGAAGTCGCTATTTATTTAACGTTGACGGGGATGGTACCTCATTAAGCAGTGGATATATCAGCTGCTGCAGATATGCGTGCCGCCTCACTTTGTTCTCTTCGTTGTTCGCTCCTCTATGGTCGAGAGGGGAAGACTGGAAACAAATAAATCACTTTTATTATTTCTATTAGCATCTCACTATCTAAAAGTGTAAATTCATGGAATATGTAAAATAATATTATTGATACAATATATATACATATAAAAATATTATTTTTGTGTGTGAATATTGCTGTTGATCCAGAGACCTTTACAGCTTTATATAATTAGACTCGCGAGTGGGAGGCGATAATACGTAGTATAAAGGTCAGCTCGCCTGACTTCTGTGTCCCACTACAGAGTCGAATAATATTTGCCCATTACAAATTATTGATTTTTGTATGTATGTATGAGAGACCCACCCATGGCTCTGATATCTTAACACCGAGTGAGTGCCTGTGGATTTGAACCCATACTTAAACCACACTATAATATACACTACCCAGTTAAAGTTATCTGGTAATAATCAGAAGATATCCCGTGGTGGAATCGACTATTGATCAGTCTAAGAGAGAAGCTCTTATACTGTCTTTGGTTCAACGGCTATCATTTCTATAGCATGACTCAAAGTCAACTTCAAAGTTATGAAGGTTATGTAGGATGTGAGGACACTTTAGTTAAACGTAGAGTTAGGCATTGCTCTTAGCGCCATATGAATTGTACGTATAATTAATTTCGTCGCAGGTCATAACTCCTTATAAGACGGGCCGTATGTTCTATCCCATAATTTATATAAATCTATATTAAATCATAGTTTAAGACATATATCTTATAAAAGCATCTCGAAATTAATTGCAATAACATTATATTTATATAACTTACGGCCTTGTTATTAACTACGCTGTCGCGGTTGGACGCCTGGTGTTCTTGTCTCTCTTTCCTATCTTCTCTGTCGCCTCTGTCCCTCTCTCTTTCCTTCGTGTTCCTTTGTTCTATGGAGGTTTGCACGATTGGTGATTGTCGGGGCTAAAACATGAAAAGGAAATTGATTTAGCTCTATAATAAGATGAAAATCGCTTGTTTAAAATAAAAAAACACAAATGTAATTAAAAATAATTAGCAATTAACAAAATCATTATTCAAGAAACGGTTCTAAACACTTTTACTAACTTTACATACTTAAGTCGTAATGCTCTCAAGAACTTCCGAAAGAAACTCTCATATACGGTGAGTGTCCAATCGAGAGACCCAATTACTGGGAATGAGGCATTCCATTTTAAACCTGCGCTTCAGAATTTATGCGTCAGTTATACCGGGGTAGGACCACGCCCTCAAAGAATACCAGCGTAAAATAGCAGTATAATGCTACTGTGTTTCGTCTGGTGAGTGTAGGGTTTCGGAGACCTTTATTCCTGGTGACGAGGCATTCCATCTCAGTCCTCAAGTGTATCCACGCAACTGCATTATGGCAACGCAACGGCATGGGCCGTAGAAAACCCTTGCCGTCAGGTGAACTGTGTGCTCGTTTGTTACTCTCGATACTATTAAAAATAATTAAAAAAAACTTTAAAATATATAAGACACGTAACAAGAAGCAAAGTGTAAACGCACCGGTTGCTTTTCGGGAGCGTTGTTATTGAGCGGCGCGGGCTTGACGTGCGTCTCGTTGATGGTGGTGTCATCGTTGCGGACGTTCAGGGCGCCGTTCTGTTTCGGCACCACGGGCGAAGTGGGCGACGGGAGCACTGCAATGACAAAATATAAAAATAAAAATCTCATATAATATATTATATTATATAAAAATTTTTAAAAAAATAGAGGATATTTTAGAATGTATAATTTAAGTATGAATAAATTATTTAATATAAGTAACAATACAATAGAAAACTAAAAGTTTGAGTTTCAAGTAAACATTGTAGTACGTAGTAGTACGTAAGTAGTACGTAGTGTTGGTATTGTTTTAGTGGTACTTGAATTTTTTGTTACTTGTTAAATATAATAGCAAGATGTCACGAACGGGAAATTAATAAAAAGCCTAAAGTCTATGAAATGTCAGTGCGACTATCACCACCAAGCGATCTTAGTCTCACCGCCTATTCAGTTAAAGCCTTAAATCGTACTCACCGGTATCTTCGCGCCTGTCACGCTCGCGCTCGGACTCCCTGTCTCGTTCGCGCACCTCTCGTCTCTCCACAGCGGGCAACAGGGAACGTGCGCCGGCGCCACCGCGCACCGTCATTATCCACGGCTCGTCCGCTTCGTTATCGCCTCTACTGCATTCCTCGCTGCGAATCGAACAACGTTCGTAATCAGTAAAGACACTTTTAACACATATATTTTTAGGGGCTGGGGGTACAGGTAAAATTCGCGCTTTCACTCTCTTCACCCGCATCCGAATTGCTGATAAAATTATTTCTATTGGCGCGTTCGCACAGTCATGCGTTCACACCTTTATTTATAATAGTACTTATGTTAGGTGTCTGATAAAAAATCACCATCTCTGTACACAGACAAAAATAAAAATCATATATTGTGTTGAATTTTTTTTTAATACTCAATTAATGAATTTCAACATTTTTATTTTTGTTGAAAACGGTGGTTTAGGTGTGAACAGAAATGGTGATTCTTTTAAAATGCTGCAAATATTTATTTAATCAAGTAAAATAATCACTTAATACAATAATCCTTGCGTCTTTAGACAAACCTTCGTAGATAACGCAAGATGAATGATGATCTCTTCACAAGTTTTAAAAGAATGCTAGCAATGTTATTATTATAGTGCGTTTACTATCTCGCTGCAGGCCGAGTTCTAATAATACTTTGTTATTTATAGTACTCATATAACAGACTACTTACTCATGCATAATTTGATTATTTACATTGTTATTTATACATATATATAGGAGCGCGAGCATTATACACTAACCCCGAATTTGACGTGCATATCACTACCCAAAACATGATTTACGTCCCACCATGCAGCGGCATAGTAAACGCACTATAATATAAACATCAAGTACTCTAACAATCTTTAAACATTTGCACTAGATATATATAATGTTTTTATACGACATTATCATTACTAAAGTGCAACTAGACACACGGTAGAACAAATCAAAGATCGCACATATCACATTTCGGTGATGCATTTCACACGGTAACTATGGTAATTTGCCTTGTTTATAATAAAGAGCTTTCTGTCAGGTGGAGATAGACGTTTATCGGCCGCAATAATTACTTAATATCGGTATTAGTGGAAATGAAATAGTGATTAGCACTAGGTGGCTGTGCAGGACGTCGTCAATCTAACGTCGATGTAAAAAAATTGGGTATACCATTCACATGTATAACCTTTCGCAGGTTAAAAATTACTTTAAGGCCCTAAGAATAAAAATCAATCAATATAAAATTTTATATGTTACGAATAATTTGGAATTCCACAAATACAGGAAGTATTTGTAAATGGAAGGACTGTGGAATTCTTAGCTTTTTTTTTTCTTCTGGATTAGAGGCCTTATCTTTATCATTTGGTCCAAAATTAGAGATAATATCGAAATCTTTATTGTCCTAGATTATCATGTTATCGTTTTAACTATCTTCAACTCCAGGTGTAGATGTTCAGTATTAACAAAATAATAATTTAAGTTTACTTATCCATTTTTAATAAATAGGCATAATTATTTATTATACAACCTTACTTCGACCTTGCACGTGTGCCTCTGTGTTTGCTAGCCTACGCCACTATAATATATCCATGCGGCAATATAATATATCAATGTGGCACTATAGTATATCCATGTGGCACTATAAACATCAAGCGATGGTACTCTGTAAGAGTGCAGCCCTTCCCCGGTCATTTAATTCTAACTATTGTTAATATTTAGCGGCGGCGGGGATTACCACACAAATGTTTATTTAATATTTGTGTTTATTATTATGTTTAAAAACCTTGTTTACGTTTTTATGAAATTATATATAATGTTTTTATATAAAACAAAATTTACTCACGAGTCCGAATTCTCCGATTCCGTCTCGCTCTCCTCGCTCCGCTGCGCTTTCCACTTCTTATACCTGTCGATCAGGTCCATTAGGTAAGAATTCTTTTTGGCCTTCCTGATGAACTGGAATTTTAGTAATTCCTTCGCCGTCGGCCTCTGTAATATTATAAAATTTAATTGAATATCGTGTACATGGAAACATTTAACCCACCTTCAATCTATTGTTAAAATAGTGGTATTTAAAAGTAAATAAGTGGATTGTTTAATCACCATTCAATTAGCCAGTATTAAAAATAAAATCGTACGAAAAGGTAAAATAAACCTGCACTTCTGTAAATGTTGCCACGTATGCCAAGTGGCGACTACAACAACTTTAAGACACTTTTTAGCAAGAAACTGTGTCATCTTAGCCCATCATTTGTCAAATGCTCGATGTAAAGACTCGCTTAAATTGCCAAGAATAATTTTATTATTTTTTCTTTCATAATGTTTGCAACATTAAGCGTCGTGAACATTTTGTTCAATTTATTTGAATTTAAGTTAGTCTATACTGTCGTTAATTCCATAGTTTGTATATATTATAACTCCTACTTATTTGTGTAATTGCGTACATGGGAATACATATCATTATTTAAATTTGTGAAATTTAATTTAATTTTAATTGAAATTTAATAATAATTTTAAAAAGTGAAAAGCTTCACGCGTTTGGGGTGACTCAGTTTTAAGTTAATTTTTCTTATTTTAAGTTTTCCTCTGTGGGAGAGGACATCCGTATCGCAGTATTCGTAAGATGTACATCGCCATGCTTTATTAGTTTTGATAAAGCGTTTTTTTTTTAATTGTTTAGGATGAATAAAATGAGAATTAAGAATTAACATTAAATTATGTTCTAATTAATAATAAAAAATCTAATGAATGAACCAGTAAGAGGTTTTCCTGTGCTGTGGATCTCTTACAATGTAACGAAATGTGACAAATAAGTAATATCCAGATAATAGGCTGTTTTCATTCATATTATCTTATCCGTTACACGCATCACTCGTCACATGAAATAGCATATAGTAGTCCTTCCCTTTCTCGCATGAATAGATAGCAAACTTTGTAACAATAAAAGTTTACGAGTAATTTAAACACGAAAACCGATTAGTATGTACCCAAACATTAGCTTTAGCCGAAATTCGAAACGGGACCTTTGACAAAGGCAGACGACGGTCAAAAATAAATTAACTCTTTATAAAGAAGTTTTTAGAATAACAATTGTTTGTGATGACGCCGTCCTGGATTGTGGCCGTGCGAGCCTGTCGTAGGTTTGTTGACCCGACCTAAGACCCTCCACCCGGCCTCTCGTGGAATGTTTGTGTTGTGGAGAGTACTGAACACCTTTCCTTAAGTGGACGATTTTGAAGCTTTTACCGTAAAATATGTAGTTCTTTTTTATTTTATTTTTTGTTCTGCTTGCTTTTAAATTTCTATTTTTTTATTTAGTTATATAGTTTTTATTTGCTAAATATGTTTTAAACGTTTTACTATAGATACAGATTGTAACAACACTTGGAAAGTATATGGCAGTATGTGACATGATACATATCGACCGAAAGGACATCAATTTATAAAATTTTGAATGAAGCGTTTCAGCACTACGCTGTGATCAGTTTTTGATTTTTTTTTTATAAAATCTAAATATTATCCTGCAACAAATGTACCGTCTCGAAAACAAACAACACAAACAAGCGACAAAAATCTTAAACAACTTACATTTTCGGGGTCCTTATTCAGGCACGCCTCGACGAACTCTTTGAAAGGCTTTGAGTAACTGCCAGTAAGTTGAGGTGGGTTGTTCTTGGGTATGAGGAAAAGAACTCGCATAGGATGCAACTCGGAGTTCGGTGGTTCTCCTTTGGCGAGCTCAATGGCTGTGATGCCTAACGACCAGATATCGGCTTTGCTGTCATAGCATGACTGCTTAATAACCTCCGGGGCCATCCAGAACGGTGTACCCACGAATGTGTTGCGTTTGCTCGTCGTGTTTGTTAACTGTCCCGCAACGCCTGGAATGAAAATAAAGTCCATTAATTAATGATTACATATGATACCCACATTACGCGACCAAGATGAAATGCGACTTCATCAGTGTTAAAGTCTCTGGATACTTTCAATCACCAGGCGAAACACAGCAGCGCTATCTTACTTTTTATGCTGATGTTTATATAAAACTAAAGTCAGTCTTTCTGAAATATATTTTAATGATAATTAATTTGATTTAAATTGTTATGAATATATTCTCGAAGATAGTATAAAGTATTGAGTGATTTGTGTTAAATCCATTAATTTTTCTTACTTTCGGGTTATAATAGTGTAATTACTTTTTCCTAATTCATCACAATCATATGATGTTTTCATGCACTTGTTGAGAAATAGCCTTGTTATGAAGCCACTTTTAATAAGAACTCCCATTTCAAGTTAAATAATACACGGATTATGCTTTAAATTTAATATATGATACTGTAATTTCTGGTAGTAATTTAATATAACATATCTATCTCAATTTGCTGATAGCTAAAAGTTGTTGAAATTGTATATTATAAAATTTTAAAAAGCCTACAGTTTTTTTCCTAAGATATATATCAGTGTATATAATACGCCCCAAAAAGCAATTTGGCACCTAGTTTTCTTGGCATTATATGCCATCTGGCTCTAACGTACGACAGTAGGTATATCGAGGCACGATCTATCCTTTTAACGCAAGATAATATAATAACTTTACTCGATGAATCCTCGCCAACATTTTACAACGATTCCAAAGGAACATTTAATGTTGCCTCCGGTACACAGGACGCCTCTCGCAGACGAAATCATACGTCGGTCGCTGGCGATTCGCCAATGTGTCCCCTTTTAAACATTGGCGTAACTTCGTTTTGGGTCATAAAGTTGATTAAAGTCTAGTTGAGAAACGACCGTGTGGCTTTGTAATCAGAGAGTCTGGATTCCGATTCGGAAGTCCTAGACTCGACTCCCAGCCGAAGAACTATATTAATTAGTTGTTGCCGCGCTTAAGTGTCTATCAAAATGGAATGTCTCGTCACCAGTAATTAAGGTCTCTGGATCCCTGCACTCACCAGACAAAACATAGCAGCATTATGCTGCTATTTTACGCTGGTATTCTGTGAGGGCGTGGTCCTGCCGCGGTCGAGCTGACCCATTCATTCTGTAGCTAGAAACAAATAGCAGTGTAGCTCTACCACTGTTATTTACTAACTATATCCTTTTATTTTTAAATCACCGCTGATTTACTCTTAGTTAATCCAGCGATTTGTGTCAAAGTTTCCGTCTCTCATGTAAGAGTGCAATCAATTCACTTGCTTATGTTTGTGCCCGGTAAACTTTGATACTTTCGTGTTCATTAATTTTGCGACTTAGCTCTTTGCACTCAGCCGGATTGTAAGACAAACAAATAGCTCCGTTGTCGTTGCTGAGATGATAAGATTACATTTCAAGTTTTACACTGCGTCTTAATCTCCCATCGATACCATCGCATACTGACTTGGGATATTAATACATAACGCATGATTTTTTTTCATAGTACTGAGTGTACCATTTCTCAAACCTAACTTTAATAACTAACTAACTATTATAATACCTAACTTTTTTTTTTTATTACTTTGAGAGTAACAAACGAGCACACAGTTCACTCGATGGTAGCTGCTTCCTCCGGCCTATGACATCTACATTCATCGTCAATAAGAAATCATAATTTGTCATTGTCAACCCTGAGGACTGAGATGGAATGCCTCGTCACCAGTAAAAAAAAGGGTATTCGGATTCCTTGACATCAAATAACTTTAGTCACTTCCGAATACTATGATAAAAATTGATAAATTAAACAACAAGACAGCCTTTTATTAATTTTACTATTAAATATTTAACATAATGTATTCAGAATTAGTTTTATTATAGGACTATTTAATATGATATAAACAAAAAATAGCAAAAAGAACTAGTTATCCTCTCAACATTTCTCTCGGAAATGTAATTACAAGTTTCGTGATCGTCCGACACGCACCGCCGACTCCTAAGCGGAGGAGGGGTCTCCAGTCAATGGCGGCTATTGGAAAGGTACGGCTCTAACGGGCTATGCATAGAGAAATCTCTATCGATGACATATTCACAACGAGAACAATTGTTATCCTCCAAGATTCTTATATAAATAGCTTAGTTAATATAGACCAATGAAATAATAGTAATGCCATGTATTGTATATGCTGAGATTGCTTCTGTGACACTGTTTACACTAATATATACGATATGTATATAGGTTTATACTATTCTTTAATTTTCAATTTTTATCCATTTGCTAACAAAGGATGTGTTCATCTACTCTCTTGTGGCTCATTAATTACTTGACCGTGTACCGAATGAGGAATCAACTGATTGATGTTTATTTTCCACGAGTTAACTGGAGCCTTTTTAATCTAACTGTATTATAGCATAATGCATGTAACTAGTTTTAATGATTTTTTTGTTATTCATTAGCAGCATTTTATTATCCTTATTTAAAAAAAAGTTCTTGGATTAGATTTTCTTAGAGTGGTTGCGCGTTCATGCAGGTCTAGTGCTGGAAGCTTCTCAACTAGACAGAGAGGGCGAGTCTACGCATGGTGGCTGTGAGCAATCAAATACATAAATGATTTTTTTTTTATCTTAGCTAGTGCTGCATCTTATGTGTAGTTATGAAGTGACTTCTTTAACTATTATAGTATAATATAATATAGTTAAAGAGTTAGGCTGATATTGTAATATTACAGTTAATTTATTTCATGAGGTATACTCACCAAAATCGGCCAGTTTGACATCACCCATCTCGCTGAGCAGTACATTGGCCGCTTTGATGTCCCTATGCAGCTTCCTCTCGGAGTGTAGGTAGTCGAGGCCGCGAAGAACCTCACGCAGGATCACCGCGATGTGCATCTCCTCGAAACTGCCAGCTTTCATCAGGTCCAGCGCCGACCCACCGCCGAGGTATTCCATTATTATCCATAGTTTTGTTCCCTGAAAATACGTGTCAAGAATATTAACTTTATAATAAGTTTGAAGTTAAACATATTATTAAATTTTGACAGATGTATTATATAACCTATCGGTCAATAAAGTTTAACGATATCGATCTTTTATATACTTTGAAGAAAAAAGTCAACATGACTATTACACTCAGTTATTTTTTTTTTAATTTACAGTACGAATTATACCATCGTAGCAATTACATATATATAATACGCTTACTTATAAGCGAGTCTAATTAGATAAAGCTGTAGAGGTCACTGGACCAATAGCAATATTCATACACAAAAAAAAAGTCATAAATGCGTAGGCTTTTTGGCATTTGTGTTGTTGGCGTTGGTAGAGCCACGTGGCCACTTACTTATTTCTAACTTCAGCATGAATGGCTCGACTCGACCTAGGGAGGACCAGGCCCTCGCATCAAACGAAACAGCGGTGTAAGGCTTTGTTATGGCTAACAAAACAATTCATCGCAGGGGTGACAGGATATGAGCATCCTGAACCTTTGCTGACGTGATAAATATTCATTTAATGACTATGTTCTTGTTTACCACCCCTAATATTATAAAAAAAATATTTAATTGCTTTTAATATCAGAGAAATAACAACAACCTTATTTTATTAAAACACACAAGAATGGAATTTATCGGGCGTTTGTTTCCTATTTCACTAACGGCGAATACAAAGACGCAAATACGTTATCATTCATTTTAGTTATTCTAGACATTAATTAAAGAAAAAAAATCTTTTGAAAACACAGGAAGTCTAATTACCATATAAAATGACAAATGATAAGGAAGCAAACATATGCTTTATTAAATGTATTCCTAACGAGTTTTATCTTAAAATATATAATTTTAATTGAGGAAATACTACTGTAGGTAATCCAATAAAATATAACTGTTATATTAAATATTTGAAATTAAACGGGTAATTTTTAACTTAGTAATTATAAAATTAACTATGACAGTAATTTAATAGTCATATATTTCGCTTTTTTGTTAAGCTATGTCGTATCTCATCACGTCGAATCATCATAGAATTGCTATATCTTTACATCTGTAAGTGCTAATTGGCTACTAACTAGATTGTATATTATATATTATACTCGTTAGATTCCTGGATTACTTAACATTGCTTCGTCATGTCTTTATTCAGTATTCTGAAACATTTTACTAACAAATATCAACTATCGAAATGGAATAGAAGAATAATAAAAAAAAAATTGTATTTTAAAAAAAGTAAAAAACTGCCAATAACTTTATTTGTATATCACCATAATCACATATAATCAATGTAATAACAATTACAATCGTAAGTTTACTTTAGTTTTACAACACAGAATTTACAAACCTTACAACTTAGTTCTTTAATAATATTAATAATTATAGAAAGAATATAAGTAAGAAAAATTAACAGTCCACTGCTGAACCTCTCCATAGATTGCCCCACATAACACGATCATGGGCCACTTCGACTTCCCCTAACTTGGTGCGACTGCCCGTCCAAGGTACTGACTCTGGGCGATATGACCATCCCACTACAACTTCAGCGTGCTAATCTTTTGAACTTTATCGGTCACCCTCATCCTACAGCGGACGTATACGTTGGTATTCTATCATCAAGCAAAGAAGCACCGAACATATCACCGGTATCTATAAAACGCGTAACTGAGTTGGCAATGTAACTAAAAACAAATGAGTACTCGTTACATTTCGATACCTTCTCCGTTGAAACCCTTATGCGCTCAGCGCAGTACTATCATACTAGTAGTATTTATCGGAAGAAAAAGTAGTAGGAGTATTTAAAGTAATTAGGGGAGGTGAAAAATTAAAAAAAAATTACTACAAATGTGTGAAATTGAAAAGAAAAATAAAATGTTTATTATTCATTCTTTATTTGCAAGTATAACAAACATTGTACAAATGAGGCGGACTTATTGCCATGATCTCTACTGCGTTGGCAGAGAATATTACTAATAATAATGTGCAAGAAATATATATATACATATATATATATATATATATATATATATATATATATTTATATATAATATTATACAAAATAATTAGTGTCGTGATAAAAAAATCTTTATAAATAAATTAATAGGACTAGTAACATTCAAGTTATCGCAACAAGGTTATGAGTAATACGCAATCAAGCGGGTTGCATCACAGCGTGCTTTTTAAATGTCAAACAACAATCCTCTTTGTATACGTGTAAGTGTCAACCGTGAGACAAGCCGACTTTGTGTTCAATGTACTTATTTATAATATTCCATTTCTCGTAAAATTTACTTACGATAATATCGAGAAATCAATATCGTAATAATCTTAAATACGAGTAACTAAATTTAAAAAAAATGGAATAGAATTCATTTTCTCTAGCGCGGATTTAAATAAATAATTAATTAAGATAAATCAAGGGAAGTTTGTTCAAACCATCGTAATGGAAGAGATGTTGGTGATCAGTTTTAACGAGTGGCACAATTCTCTCTCTCGAACCATCCCCTAGTACTTTAAGGTGTTAGAGTCGGCCGGAAAACTCATGGTAACAGGGATATGGTATTTGGTAACCTTTGGAACTTCAGAAGGAATCCTATTAAACGATTTTAAAGTAAAAGATGTTTCTATAACACAAGAATTTTACGCATTAATTCTGGAGCAGTTAAAGAAAGCTATTAAAGAAAAAAGGGGGAACTAAGGAAAGGTATCCTGCTTAAAAGCAATGCTCACATCCACAAGAGCCGTGTTACGTTTGCAGCCTTGCATGAGTTAGGCTCTGATATAATATTATACCTTATAGCCCTGACCTGGCTCCCGGCGATTATACCTATTCCCAAAAGCAAACTTCGTGGGAAGAAATTTACCAGCGATTAAGAAGTTAAGGACGCAATTTCTTGGGTGTATTTCTTAAAAAAATGAAGAATGAATTTCTTAAAAACATTTTTTTATAAAGTTACATAAGCTAATTGTGGTAAGGCAATGTATTTATATCCATCTTGAAAATAAAATATAATTTTATTTTTTATTTTTACTCCTTGCCTCGACCCTTAATCCGCGAACTTATAAACACTCCATGTTATATATACATTTGCAAACTAAACTTCGAAAATAACATCAAATTTGCAAAATAAAGATTAGACAATATACTAGAATCTAGTATATTGTTCGGGGTTGTGGTGAGATTAAGATAAACCCCAGTTTAAGATTATAAAACTGTATTTTTTAGGATAAAATACTATAAATAGGATGAAGTGAATAGGAAGAGTAAGACCGCGCAGTATGACATTCAATTGCTTACTAAATTTTATTACATACGCGTAAATGATCACACGATTCTGCGTAGTGACACAATTATGATGACCTAAGTAAAACTATTGTACGATTATTGATCCGTACATATATTGTCTAATCTTTTTTTTCTTCATCTAGTAACTAGATGTATGTGGTTGATATGGAGGCCAAGGATATGTAATGGGATTCAATAGATAATACAAAATGCACCTTTTATTAGTTAACTGATACATTTATTGAAACGGTAAAACATCCAAATATATGACAATTGGAAAAAATAAAAATCATAATATTCCAATACTGGCAAGGAAACATAAAACACACACGTCAGCAGCAACACAATCGGTAATGCAACGCGGAAGACGACAATGGGAGCAGCGGAGCGGGGTTCCGGCGCGACCCGTTCACGCTTCATCGGGTAACATTACGCGCATACATATTCATACACGTTACATACATACGGTTATAAAGTCCGCAGTTGTCACTGACAACCTTGAATTAAATATTGTACAAATGTTAGGGTTGCCGAACGATTTTGGAGTTGTTCTATTAAACTATGCAGTGTAGTAAGTAAATATAAGTGCAATTTAGGCTTCTGCTTAACCTTTTCTATAAAGAATGATTGTACATGAAAATACTTAGACATTTACTTTACGTAACGAGACCACATCCTCGCCCGCGAGCCATCGCGTAGAAAATGTCGTAACAATATAATATAATGGCTTATTGTACGCGGTATTGTTTTTATAAATCGTGATACGTTTGACTTTTACCTTTTTTTGTGAGACTAATGGTGACAAAACGAGCAAACGTTTCACCTAATCATATAATAAACACCTAATGAGATAAACACCGAGATATTAATTAAACATGATTTATATTATTATGCATTTATTATTTCATTATACATCAATCTTCAACCTAAGGTTTATTATGAGCTCCTATATACTTTACCATAAACAGAGTACTGGTTTTTCATACGCCCTTCTAATCGAATTTAATGGCATTTTTTTTATTTAATATTGCTTACATCAGCGTTTTTCGTTTATAGTATAAGCGGCAAACGAGCATGCAGCAGGTAAGTGATCACCGTCGCCCATGAATATCCGCAACATCATAGATGTCGCAAATGCGTTGCCGGCCTTACAGGAAGGTGTAGGCTCTTTTCTTGAAGGTCCCTAAGTCGTATCGGTTCAGAAACACCGCTGGCGACAGCTGATTCCACAGAGTAGTTGTGCCTGGCAGGATATTTCGCGTGAAGCGCACAGTGGTGGATTGCCATCGAGAGATGAGGATGAAATTTTGAATTCTGTCTGTCTCATGTACGATGTTTAAACTCAGCGGCTAGAATTAATCCGAACAACTACTCAGAACCCTCCCAGGCTTAAGTTAATTTTTATATAGATTTACTAAGAGCAATTTATTACAAAGCTTTTAAACAACCGAGCAGAGTTTCTTCGTGGTATTAATTATTATTTTATTTTATTTTATTTATTTTGTGGTAACCCTAAGGTAAGCACTTACGCACGTGTACTTAACACTGGAGTGTCAACTATACGTATAAGTATAACATGCTTTAGTACAAACGTAAATGGATTAGAGGAATAAGTGTAAGAAAATAAGGCTTTATTGGAGATAGAACAAAAAGGCAGCTCGTAATTTATTGCTCAAACTTCGTCTGGGGTTACAATATTATGCTAACAACGGTTGGTTATATACGTAATTGATTTATTAAGATAAAGAATAAGTGATTAATTTTATTGGATAATCTCAACAAATTGTAATATAACAAAAGCCTATTAAATGGTTTCTTGAGATGAATTGAATAGTTAAGAAAGTTTTTTCAGTTAAGTTTCCGTTTTTTGGATTATTGCATATATTAAAATCACTTACAAATTACCGATTTACCTCCCCCCTAGGAAATGCAACACCGCTATTCCATGCAGTTATTCTGTGAGGCTTCTGATCCGCTCATGCCGACCTGTACAAGCCGCAGCTGTAATCTAGCTACGATGGGTCTACAATTGTGCACTTCATTCTAAACGTGTAGTTTCGGACAATTTTATATAAAAAAAATATATCACAGAATAAATTTCATTGGAGTGCGGTCAATGTCTGCTAGAGTTCAGAATACAGGTTAAGTCTGAGTTCAATCCCCTATTAACTATATTTGGGGGCAACATCAATAGTTATTTTTCGTTTATGGTTATGTTTTGCACACCCCGTGTCCCTAACATTTCACCCGAATCCTCCTCGGATCTTATTGTGTATGCTTTATTATTATTGTAAATTAAATATTTTGCGCAATTGAAGTAATATCATAATAAGCAAAATATAACGTCGTGGTTGAAATCGATCCGGCGGTCAATCAATCACCATTATCATATTCTCTACAAATCGAATAAAAAAAATTCTTTGAAGTGAAATGTAAATGGAAACAACAACAATACATTTTAATGAAATGGAAATGAATACGGTCAAAATAAGTCAAGTAGGTAGAGGCCGTATGTCACTTTATTGTCTTTATGCCTACAAGGTAACTTACGATTTTAAACACCAATAATTAAACTTCTTTTAAAATGTTTACATTTTTAATATGTTACACTTGAATAACAAATCAAAAATAATTAAAATTTATAATCTATAAGAAATAAAAAATATGTATAAACAGAGAAACAAAATAACATGAAATACAATGATGAAATAATTGGCTGAGACCGCCATCTAATATAGTTACAGAAATCCGAAATGTTTTTCTTATACCATAAACTTCGTATCACATAATAATATATGTAACATTGGAACGGAAGTAAACACCGACCTTTTGGAAGTTTTGGGTCATTTTATTCGTGATAAGAAAATACAGAATATCGAGCAAAAATTATTCAAATTCATTTGGATTTAACACATTATGATAATGACAAGATCTATCTAATAATAGGAATAAGAAGACAAGACGTTTAATTACTAAAACAATTAAGCACATGCTTATTTTAGATATAGTTTTATGGTACAAGACTTAACGGTCTTATCGTTATTTAACAATGTTAAACAGAACAGTTTACCACCTGGTGGACCACCTGTTACAAAGAGCAATCTATCTGTTTGTGCTATATTCGAATGCTATCTTTAATCTCTTTGTAGACAAATATTTTCGTATAAACTTTTAGAGTTTTTTGATTTAAAACCTTTCAAAATAAAAAAGGTGTTAGGGGGTAACATGAGATTAAACCTTTTTGTCATTAATGTATTAAGTAGGTATGTTAAATTAGTATATAAATTGTGCTACAGCCTAGCTGCACTTAAACACTGGCCGCATTATTAATGAGTCAGCGCAACGGACAAAGATCACGGTTGTACACTGTATACCTATGCTTAAATAAGCGAATGAACGCTCTGTATCGAGTATTAGGGCAATCAATCCTCAAGGTTAACAACGCATCTTGATAACTTTCCTAGGCTAAATGTATAAATGTAAACTGTGTGCCTGCATGTCACCGTTACTGACGTATATTAGTAAAATATAATAAATATTTCTTAGTCATTCAGGTGTTCAAAAGTCATCTGTCTTCCTTTACCGCCGTGTTAGCAATAAATCAGCACTTAAAATTGCAAAAAAAAAACAATTTCATTGATAGCGCCACCGGCACCAGGGATCGAACTTGGTTTGTTCGCGTACCGTAAAATTGAAAGCGAGTGCTCGACGATTAAGCTATTACTATTATGATTTATGTGATTGTATAAATGTAAATTAATAGTTCCAGAACAATCTTTGAAAAAATCTTACGATAGTCTTTGCTTAAAGTACTGTTGAAAATTTGCTCAAATTATATTTTTTAACTGAATATAAACCTGAGTTAGATAAAAGAAGTAACGAAAGTTTTCTTCGTAAATTTTCCATACTACGTATCCCTTCTTCGTAAAGGCTTATCTGCACTTGTTTCGAGTCTGTCTTACGTAGGTTATTGTTACCATGACAACGAACTGGCGTCGGCCGTTGACCTCGCCGTCGTGCCTTCCACCAAAGTAAAACAAAAATGTACAACCATTAATTCTTTATAACTCAAATAGGGGGGGCAGATGTGAGAAAAGTTTAACGGGGAGCGTTTTGCAGACTTCTAATTGAAATGAAGATTTGTTAGTGAAATCACTATCGAAGAATTTCTGTTTTTGTTTGAAATTACAATAGACCGAATACTGGATGTTTCCTTACGATATTAAAGGTAACTAACAGTACACCCGAGGGTAAGTGATCACAGGTGTCACGCTAAATCCATCTTCAATAAACATTCGAGTTGCACATGTCCTGGCATCCCTGAGGACTTAGATGGAATGGCTTTTTTTATTACATTGAGAGTAACAAACGAGCACACAGTTCACATGATGGCAAGTGAATCCTGCGGCCCACGACACCCACATTCATCCCTGACAAAGTATCATAATGCAGATGCGTTGTCACCCTTGAGGACTGAGTTGGAATGCCTCGTCACTAGCGATAAAGGTCTCGCATACGAGGCACAGCATCGGCATGCTAATATTTCATTCTGGTATTCTGTGAGAGTGAGGTTCTTTTCCCGGTTGAGAGGAGCCATTCAAGTTGAATCTACAAGCTAGCTACAGAATGACTCTTCCATACTGATACTCAAATTTTAAGCGGCATTCAACGTGTGAGACCTCCGCGTTAAACTGTTACGATTTCTTTGGATAACTCATTAGTTATGAACTAAAAGTAGCACGAATAGCTCCGCTCGACCGGGGTTGGGTGCTTTCCGAATGGCAGCCTTAAGAACTATGTGCTATTCTTATTTATTTATTTATTTGATATCGATGGAATAGATCATTGTATAATGTTACAACCGATTAAAAGTTTCTAATGTACAAATTTATTATTCACTAAATCACCATATCTAATCTTATTCACTAAAACATATCAAAATAATAATATACATATTTATTTGGTTTCTTGAGCACATATGTCATAAAATTTTCATAATTTTACCTATTTACTTTTTTTTAATCGCAGTAATTCATTTATCAATTAAACACATCAATTAGCCACTTTTTGTACATGGCCAAATAATCCTCGAATTTATTGCCGTTGGTGTTCCGTTTAATATTTTTATACACATTTTCTAGTCTTCTTTTTGTAAAAGTTGCTGTTTTTGGTACGTTATTAAGGACCTATTTGTTGACATTTCACAAGTCACCAGTGTAAGCTGTTCTGGGTTATTGTAAAAAAAAAATTTCGTTTCTAGAAAATATATGCAGTTTATACTGGGACTCTTAACTTCTGGAAAGTGACGTGATTCGTTGGGTGCTATGTTAAATATTTATATAAGATTTTTTATTAATATGCGCAGAATTTTCCGATACAAGTATGCCGTAGCAAAGAATGAAGTGAAGGTATCCATAATATGCTATAAGAGCCTCGCTCCAAGGATACGGTTCTTACAAGGTTTCGTAATAAATAGACAAACCGATCTTGTTATATATTTTATTCACTTGATATTTCCAGGCACATAGTTTCAATATGTATGTCGAGAAAAAAAGATTCTTGTATATCTGACCGGTTATTTTTTGTAACAAACAAAAACATGATTTTTGTTTTTCTGATAGTCATTTGCTATTTACTAACCATTTAATTTACCATTTAATAATTAACTTTAAAGTTATATGCAAGTCAAATTCAAACTCATAAATAAATCAACTTTTGGATTACATATGTGCCATCTACAGATTAAGTTAATTGATTATTTACCGGCTAGATCTGATATGTTTTCGATATAAAATAAACATTATAGTGTTATATATATGTATAGGTATCATAAACAATGTATTGTGTTTCAATCGATGAAAGAAACCGGACACCATATAACTGGTAACGAGGCATTGTTCATATGTGTCCACGCATCAGTATTACACTGCCACAAGAATTATTTGCTAGGACATTAACTTTGTGCACGTTTGTCACCGATAATATCATTACAAAAGCAACCTGGGGGGCGAAGAGCCGAAATAGATTCACGGATTCATCCAAAAGGCAAAGTTTTGGAAAGGCGTTATAATTTATATATTACATCTATCCATATCGGCCATTTTTAGCAGTGGACTAATGTTGCGATGAGATGATGATGCTGATGATAATAAATTGTGAGCTATACTGCCGGCAACTAACTAATAAGTGTCAAGAAAACTGGTGTAGTCTTCGCAATACGCAGATCATTGCTTCGTTCAACTATAGCCAATATTATAACAACCCTCAATTTAATTCCTTGCGAAATTAAATTTTACCATCCTTTATATATGTTTTGTTTACAATATTTTCTTTATGGTGGTGTTTGTCATAGTTGTAGCTAGTGCGGCAGCATGGTAACCTTCAAACATTAGAAATACACTACAAACTTAGAGATATTAACGACTTACTTACAGACAACTTTAATACACTGCAAGGTAGAAATATGAAAAATATATTTTAATCTTCATACCTATATCTGATGATAATGATTATATAGGTCATATAGGTAGATATAGGTCATATCAGAAGTCAATATCTACATTTACATTATGAAGACCGACCAACAGTGCACTTAATTATCAAGGATTGCATTGTCACTTAACATTAGACGAGATTGCAATGCATTGCAATCACTAGTTTATGGTTAGTAATAATATTATTGAATAACATCGACAATAATATCGGAAAATTTAATAAAGGCGAGAAAGGAATATAATCTAATTCATCAAAAACTATATCTATATTAAACTATATTTATCTATATCAATTGCTCTGTGGAATGGAACTGTTACACGAAGCAGCATTTATTAGTTTGAATTGAAGCCTCGACCGTTACCATGGCAACGAGTGGAGAACTCCAAGCGAGCGCCGCTTAACTTCCTACCCCGCCTCGATAATTTCCCGGAATATTGGACAACGCTATTCGCTTGTAAACTACTACGAAACCAATTTAAGTTCGTAAGAACTACGTATCATCTACAATAACCGGGGTGAAACGTGACTGTTAACCATTGTAGACATTGTGCTTCGTGATAGAAAATATAACGATCAATAACTCAATAATGTCAAAAAGTAACTTAACTATGAAACTTGGACCGATCATAGTTGTTTCAGTCAGGAAATCAAATAAATTTTCAGACGTAAATTTCAACTAAGCTTTAAACAAACCTATTCAATTTACTGGAACGCATTTACAGAATGAGTTTTGTTGTAATTTGGAATGAGGACGTATATAGTAGAGAATTTTCCTCAATGGTGGATTTCCACCGTACTAGAATTCACAGAATTCATTTCGTGGTCCTTAGGGAAGCAGAAAAGAAGATTTAAGCAAGATCCTCTTAATACCCAATTTGTGCTGAGCAGCAATCGAAAAATTGTTTGCTGAACGTATGTTTTTGTATTTCTTAAGCAGGAATAACATTTTGTGTATGTGTAAATATATGCATGAGAAGTAAGGTATCGATCACCTCCCAATGCTGAAAGCCATGCTGTCTTGCAAGCAGTCTGTTTCACGTGCCCATAGTACAATTTTGTGATTAATTGCTACACAATCCTAGTTCAAAGCATCTAGCGTTTAAACGTTTACTCTTTATTTTAAAGTTGTGAGAATCAATTAAGGAATTATGGACGTGACGAAGACACATTACGGTAAAAGTTTATTATACAACTTTCCACTTAACATTAAGAGACTGCTGAGGGGACCTCGCTTGATGCGGCCAAATCCCAACATTAAGGGATATTTATCCTAATGGGACAAATGCTTCGAAGTAATCTCCCGAGATAAGAACTAAACTACTTAACAAGAGAAGCGCTACACAAAAGTACAAAGTTATGGTATGATCAAGGAAAAACCAAAACATCTTTAGTTTGAGTTTTACTCTTCCTCTTAAACTTTGAACAACATACGTAGCATTAATTTTCGTTATATTTTACATGAATCCTAACAAAAGCTAACTTTCTACTTATAGACTGCGATATGTTGTTACTCCTATTGAATCTGTATTAATACAAATATTATTGATAAAAAAATTATGAAGTTAATAGAATATATTAGTAAATTAAATGAGTTTACAACAAGACTTCTTAAATGGATTAATTATACTATGCTGCTGCGTTAAAACCAAAACATATTAATAACAGTAGATCTTTCTACGCAAAAGGCGTAATGAAAACGTATTTTCTATTTAGCTTAATACGCAAAGAGTTCATGATCGCGATGAAAAGATTTCCTTAGAAACGAAACAAAGGAAAATAACTACAGTTTTCTCATATATTGCCAAGCTACTGAAGTTGGGTAGCGGACAGATATTGCGTGACGTGCTTATTCGCTACTTGAAATAAGAAAAGAACACACCCCGATAATAACAAAATAAATTATTCATGCAACATCCCTTCTATCACAATCGTGTAACAAGATTTGACAGAGGAAATTATAACTTTGAAGAGGGTCCTCTTCCTTACAGCATCGTTATTGAGGTAACCGTAAATCATATTATTTCATATTCTTACAAGAAAACAATCTAAGCATCTGAAGTGATGGATGTTGTCAATGTGCGTAAGGGTTTCCACCGACCAGTGCGAAATATTAACATATAAGAAAAATCGTTACTTCAATATCATAAAATAATGTTATTTATCGAGTAAAACAGATATAATAACATGTATAATTATAATATATATATATATATATATATATATATATATATAATAACTAATTGGTTTAACAAAAAGCATCGTCATTCTATTAAAGCCAATCAATACAAGATAAATGTCGCAGTGTTTTGATGTACAAACATCTTTACACTCTAGCTGTGCAAGAACCCTCATATCATCCAAGTATAAACCACTAGTATCACCATCTCGTAAAATTCCCCTAAGGGCCCTCTACAGTGTCGCATCGTAAGGTGAAAACTGTAAACGGCACTAGACATACAGGGGATGCTATAAAATCTTTAATGGCGCACTCCAATTTTATTATTAAGTGAATATAAAAGTTATGGGAGACAAACTTGAAAGAGAAACATTTTATCGTAGTAGTGAATTTATTTCATGATTAGAGGTAGCAAACTCGTTAGACGGTAAGTCATTTCTCATATTCATTCTCGAGGAGTTTACTTAAATGCAAATGCGTTACGATATTACCCCTGAGGACTAAGAAGGAATGTCTCGTCACCAGTAATTTGATCACACAGCACCCTATCCCAATGAAAATTAATTTTACAGGCTTTATGACATTGTACATACTTTTAAACAGCGGTGACATTCGAACACACAGTTCACCTGATGCTAAGCAATGTCTGCGCTTCATGATATCTCAACAAAGATATAAGATGCGTTGTCACCCGTGAGGAATAGAATAAAATGCTTAGTTAACTGTAATTTATTGTCTAGATCCCCCTACACTCACCATACGAAACACTATGCTGCTATTACAAGCTGGTACTGAAAACGTGGTCGAGTCGACGTTTACATTGTAGCAAAAAAGTAACTGCAGCTTGGCTCTACCGTTGCCGATAACACATACATTTGGGACCTGATAAGCTCAATATAAAATATCGATAGGGCCAGCTATCTCAATTTATCCCGATTGGGATAACAAACGTGAGAGTTATTATCCCAATAGGAATAAACGAAATATTAATTTATTATTTTTATCTATAAGTTAGATTTATTATCTATTTTTTAATAATTTATTTTATCCCCAACCTATTAACTTTTACTTCGGGCGTGTAACAAAATTATATAAGGAAACAATATTTTGTAGTAGCGGCATTGCGCTGACTGCTGTCTGCAGAGCGAGACTCTATTGTTGCAAAATTAATGTGTCTACTTGCTTAGTTTTTATTGTGTTACGTTGGCAACTAAGTTCTTTACGTTGTTTTTTTTTATATTCCGCATAGCATTAAAGTTTTTGACATAATGTTTTAGATTCTTTCGTCCTTTTTCAAATGCTATTATGCCTGGAGTTTTGTTTAATGCTGAAGCAGAAATAAGATCTTGGTTGGATGTATTTTTAGATTCGAAACTAGGAGAATTCTACAAAGGAGGTATTGAAAATCTATATAATTTTTATTAAAAAATAAACTTAAAAAATCGGAAAGAACTAGGTTCGCCTATCCAATATAATGTAAAGAAAAGAAGTTTCTTAATGTATAGCACCTTTCAAGGACAGTTCTTATTTCTCTTTATAACAAATTTCTTCAAAATATGTGGAGTCTATTAAAGTGAAATTTTGCTAAAGTGACGTCATTTGGTAGGATGTATTGAAGTTTAAAATGTAGCGTCACCTTAAAATAAATAAAGGTCGCTGAAACATCAAGTAAACTTACTATCGCACAATACTACATATCTTCTCAATTCTCTATCAATATATATTTTCAATATTTTAGGTTTGATTTCTATAGACGATTCATTTTGAACTTGGTTTTAAAGCGTATTTTCGGTTCTAAGATGTTTAGAACGGTTATAACACTTGTATATATTCACACCTCTTTCGGGAATAACCTTCTGATTCTTAAAGTCCCATCGAATGTACTTACTATAAATAAAACCTGTTTCTAAAGTTTTATATGTCGATAAATACATTATACGCCATTTAATGAAATAAAGATATGCATGAAATAGATATAAAACTTTTAATAAGAAAATATTTTGTAAATTGTAAGGTTGTATTTAAATAATACAACCTTACAATTTACAAAATATTTTCATACAACCTTATAGAATTTAAAATTGCAATGCAAAAGGCCGTAAATCCAAAAAAGAGTAACTTAAGAGAGAGTGCATATACAATGTATATGTAATGTAATATAATACATCAACGGTTGGTACATATACCATATCCTTTTACATTTTAGCGATACGGTTGTAACCTTCACTCACGAAATGATGTAAAAAATATTACTATAATAAATATTATATTTACTAAAATTCACGTTTACGCCTAACGCGATCTACAAATTCTATATAAAAATAGA
This sequence comes from Teinopalpus imperialis, assembly GCA_029286865.1. NCBI lineage: Eukaryota > Metazoa > Arthropoda > Insecta > Lepidoptera > Papilionidae > Teinopalpus > Teinopalpus imperialis. Next base: position 2,442,681 of record JAGSMU010000012.1, read on the forward strand.
ATAGATGCAGTACGGATATGAAACGTAGAGTATCTCAATCCTTACAAATAAAATTCTTATCTTAATAACCGTAAAAACCTTAACGACGCAATCACAAAGTAAAATTGGAACGCACGTGTGTCAGTTCGGACTTAAGGCTCCGTGATACAAATGATTGCGGCGGTAGCGACATTACGCAGTGTACGAGAGTGGCTTTACGATTGAGGTACGTACTAACTTCATGAATGCGTATGCGTATGCCTAATCAATTATTCAGCCCCAAGCCACAGGGATATAAATTGGGAGAGCTTTTTAACGTGACGGTTGTTAACTTTGAGCAATAAGGTCTTAAGGGCTCGTTTCGATTCGCTTTTTAGTATTACTCCGTGAACTTTATGAATGAATCTGGAACTCTTATTAAAGTAATCTATTATGATAAATACAGACAAGTAAGATGGTTCAAATAAATTTGAAAAATATCAAAAGCAATAGTTTACGCTGTGTTTTTGAATAAATGAGTAATTTCGACGAGGTACATCTTAAAGGAAATAGGAAACCAAGTAAAACATTTTAGGTGACAATTAATCATCTTTTTGCATTAAAATAAAATAAAGCAACGTGGAGCTAAGAACTGATTCTATCTGTAACTCTTCTAAAATATAACAATTTCAAATATAATCTTCTTTTCTATTTATTTTTATATATTTTATTTATTTCCAATCTTAATTTTTCGACGAAATAAATTTAAATTTAATTTGTCGAACTTAAACGAATGATCAATATTACCGATCAAATATAATTTCTACTATATATACTGTTATTTATTGTTAAAAATTTAACGAGATGTTTTTACGATGCTGGTGTATACAAATTCGTAATTTAGACGCTAGAAGATAAACAGTACGTTACAAAAACTTCAATAAATTGAACACTGACACATCATAACAATTAATTTTCATTATTTTACAAATAAGCAGCTTGATAAAAACATAAAGTTCATGACAGTACATAGACGGGTATAAACTCTCTGCGAGACGTACGGAACGCTCTCACAGACCCCCGGGGAGAGTTGAGGCATAAGGCATAGCTTATCGCTGTAACGACTTAACTAATAAACGTTATTTAAATATTTTTAAACAAATGACACGTCTCTTAAACGTTCTTACGGAATCTTTGGTGCCATTATCATATAAAATATTGGCCCTGTTAATTTATATGATACTACGATAATATCATAAACATCAAGAGATATCCATTTCGGTTTTAATTTGATACTAACAAGGTTTATGTGAAGAGATGATAAATCGAAGCCAGTTAAGTTTATTAATGGTAATAATTGATTTTGTTCGTTGATTATTGAGCCAATTACTCAGACGCTGGTCGAACTACGAGTGCATACCGGTTATCAAATAGAAATTTTCATATTTGTAGGAAATATTGTACTGTTAATTTCAAGAACGGTTGTGAATGTTATAATCTATGACACTACCACCAAGACCTAGAAACCCAATAAACACATTTACAAACGTGAGTTGTTACTAAAAACTTGTTTAGGTTAAATATATCATCAGTGGACTGCCGCTGCGGGCTTGTGATACTAACAATGATAGGTGCTAGGAATTACTATAGGTAAATATTTCAAATGATTATTGCCCATATTTGAACACATGCCAGGAAATTGTCACATTTATCACAATTTAGTTTGTACGATATGGGTAAACGAAAAGGATTGATGCATTATGTTACACTGTTACCCTACAGATATATGTGATTCATATGGTCCTAAAAAAAGAAAGCCGATTGTGAGCGAAACGATTCAAAATCCATCTAGCAGCAGTTGATCGAAATCGCCGGGAGCCGGAACGAAAATCCACGTATTTCCGATTTTAGGTCGCGCTGGACATGTGCACGTACACGTGAAAATTAACAATTCAATTATCTCCCCGTATCGAAACTACACTATCAATTATTTACTCTTTCAAAACTGAAAACGATACTTTAAAATTGCAATATGTTTAACGTTATTCATTTCATTATTATTACATTTTTAACTACAGTTATTTTATTCCGGTTTCATTTTGTAAAAAAAATACAGACATTTAATAATAGTCATAGTAATAATATGAAGAAAACTGTAAATTCCTTAGAAGCTACTAATATTAATTTTGATTTCGTCCGAGTTCTCGTGAAAGCCAAACTCCGTATCACGTCCATGACATTAAAAAGAGTTTAAACAAAAATTATATTGCATTATTAAAAGATTAACTAGTATAAGATATAGCAATGCTGTTAGAAATATTCCTCAAATCACAAATAGAATTTTCCATTATTATCAAGAAGACCTGCTATATTTTCTATAACTATTTTATGTTCACCCACTGCCACCATTTGTTACCTCATATCGTATGGTCAATAACTAAATTTGTTTATAGTTACATTTTGAAGTAAGTTGTATAATCCATATACCTGTATTACAAATAGCAATTCTTTAAATTACTTTTACTTTAGTTTTAACTTTAGTTAATAAAAAAATGAAGCTAACCAGAAGTTTTTTTGCGTATGTCAAGTTTTGTTATAATTTCATTATTTTTTTTACTCTTGCAAACATATTATCAATAAAAATAAAGATCTGTTAGATATATTTACGGTCGATCATCCACTCAAATCATTTTTAGTTCACTGATGTACAAGTATCTCGGCGGTGATCAGGAGGAAGGTCCATGAAGTTTATAAGTAAGTATGTAAGTTAGTAAGTAAGTACGGGTAACGAACGGGCACACTTCACCTAAAGATAAGTTTTCCCGGACCATATAACCTTCATCCATCCTAGATAAGAAATAAAGTTGCAAGTTCTAAGTGAACATTGAAGACTAAAACGAATAGACTCGTTACCAGTATTAAGTATTATTTACACCTCACCTTACGAGCTAACATAACTAAGCCACCTTAGTCACTTAATTAATAAACCTATTACACAGAGACCGTAAAAATTTAACGAATTTGCCCCTATTAAAAAAAGTGAATAAAATTCACGAGCTATTTTAAAGACCTTGTTACTGGCTACGTCGGAACAGAGTATAGCCAGTTCATCGCTTAAATAAAATTAAGCAAGCCCTTCAACGCACCGTGAAGTGACAATTAAGTTGAGGGACGCCAAATTAGATTTTTCGAGTAAATTTTAAATTTCTGTTTCGTCCATTTTATCGCGGTTACTTCAGCTGGAGTAGTAATTTGTGTGGAAAAGAAACACTTTTTCTATGACTCTCACTGAACCGAAAGACATTTCTCTTGGGAAATAGGGTAATGCTAATCGCATCAGGACGGGACAGCATACACACACACTCCCTTCGTAGGGTTCGGTCTTGGTGCTATCGACTGAATGCAAATGCTACGATAATTTCATTGGGGGTTCAGAAAGGGGCAGCCGAGTCAGGTTTGAGACGGAGTCTCAATATATCTGTTAGGTTGTCCTGTGAGCGATAAATAAAACGGACTGATCATTGGTATAATTGAACTAATATTTACGAAAGTACTATTCAGCAAAATACGAGAAACGTGATTATATTTTAAATTAAAACACAAGGAATTTTAAATTGTATCCGAATTAGAACATTAGATTTGCGCAAACAGACAAAAATGTCAAAATCTAGCTTAATGGATGTTATTAATTCATTATCCCATTACATTACCGTAAACACTTCGATTGGTGTCTACCAACACGCCATGTTTATAGTTTTAATAATATGTGTGAAATAATTGTGTCAGTGTTACTAACTAGGATTATAAGTGTAGAAAATCAGTCCAGTAACTTTATACAGTATATTTTTTACAAAAAATAACAAAAATTATGGAATTAAGGAGATTAATATCTCCTTGATGGATTTTACATGTGTACTTCAGCTGGTTGGTAAGTGATCTATACATCCAACTCGACACTTAAATCTATCTCAAATAAATAATCGAGATGTGGTTGCTCCTAAAGACTAAGTGATTGATTACCTCGTTATCGGAAAATATATACATCGCAAAATCTTTTTTAAAACGGGCTGAAGTTCCATTGATATTAGTCAAAATGACTAAACAGACTCCAAAGAAACCACATTCCTAGTGCTATAGCTGGGAAGGAAATATTGCGCAAGAAATCGCTCTGTCTAATCTATTATTATTTCAATTCAACTCTGTAATAGAAGAAAATAAAGGAAAATAATCATTTCTAATTACAATATTTTTTTTTATAGAACAGCTGGAACACGGGCTAGCAGCTCACCTGATGGCAAGCGATTACATCCATCCTAGATGGACATCCGTATCATCAGCGCATCCGACCCCAGAGGACTCATCTCATCTACTAGGATGCGCTGCCGGCCTTCAAGAAAGGTGTGTAGGCTATTTTCTTGAAGGTCCCTAAGTCGTATCGGTTCGGAAATATAGTTGGCAACCGCTGTTTCGTAGTAATTTACATATAAATATTAAAATAACATTATAATTAAAATTGTTACATGACAGCTAGTACAATATAAGTCAATGCTGTCATATGCTTTTCTCACTCATAATAAAAAAAAACATTATTTAAATTGTGATCTTTTCCGACTCGGGCCCACCTATACAAGTACAACCCAGTCATCAGCGTGATTTTACCAAATACAAAGGGACCATTTGCAAATGGTGGGTGAGATTTCTACCTCGTAGTAATAACAGCATTGTGAGATTTCGGCCTCTCATTGTAATTTATAACAGTTTTAATTAGTAACATAAAACTCTAGTAAAAGCACATAATAAAAGGAATTTTCGCAAGTCTTAAAGTTTCGCAAGAATTAATCCGAGAGCATTAGCATTTCAGTTTAGTCCTAGACATTAACAACTCATGGGGCGGCAATGATTAGCAAATGCGGCGTACTGTGGGCAAGACAACAAAGCAAATAGTCCTTGACCCAACGACGGCCGGTTCATGCACTTTTACTATTTCTAGCTTAACCGCAGATGTAATCTGTTCTGTGCCTGCGTGAAATAAACACGCTACAAAATTTTATTAATGTAAATATTTATTCATTAATAAGCGGCATCAGCGCTCATTTGTTCTTTTAACTGAGCTTTGTTGTTATTTCCATTATTTAAATGAGTTCTAGATATTTTATTTCGATCAACAGTAAAACATATGATTTTATTATACGTTTCGAGACGAGCATAGATGTTTTTGAATACTGACTATTTTTTTTTAAAAATTACAACCACAAAACAATTTAAATCGGGCTTCTTACTATTTAAAGAATCCAATAGAATGTGTTATGGATTTTGTGAAACTAGTGGCAAATTCGAGTTTATATACCTGAAGCTTGAATCAAGCTGATGAATTAATGTTATAAAATTTCTGGCATATTATTTTGTGTCAGCGAGTAAAATTGTTTATTATGATGAAAATCTTATAAGACACGATTATTATCAGACTTCACGTTTTAAAGGTTTTTAAAGTAATTTTTAGCAAATTCGTCTAAAATGACATGAAGGGATGATGGCATCATTTGAAGCGTCAATAGCCTAACAGGTATAGGGTACGGTCTGCGATACTTTAAAGGTCGTAGGTTCAAATCAACCATTCGACTATTGTCGGGAACATCTCCCAGCACAAGCATTAGCTTAGTTGAAGTGGTTAACTTGAATATTCGTAATGTTTATTGCACTGCTAGCAATCTTTTAAAAAAAATCGAATTAACGAATCTTCGAATACGTTCAAAAACAACCTAATTTCAAAAATACTTTATTCCAAAATAAAATTATAACCAAATATTCGGAAACATCATATTTAAAAAAATTACTTATTCAAGCTTATTCTATCGTTGATGTCGAAATATAAAATATATTCATTACATATTCATTCGTCTATAGGCGCTATAGGGAAACTATCAAAAAACTCGGAAAAAACACCGCTACAACGCTCTGAATTCAGTCCCGTTGAAATGGTACATTTCTCGTAAATAAATAAATAAGAAATTAATTCGGTCATTGAAATCCCGTTACAATAAACGAACGAATTTTCGCCCACTATACGAACTCGTTTCTTAATAACATGTAATAAAATAAAAAGTTTTTTTATACCGTTTAATGCTCTACATCACTGCCATATATAAACAGTATGATACGTATGTCTGGCCACCTTTCTTACACTTATCTCGAAACTGGAATTAGGGATAAAAAGCGTCACGGTGTGAGCATTGCTCAATGTTTTTTCTTTCTTTTTGATAAAAAGAACTGTGGCAAAAACACAGTTCACTTGGCGTTAGTTGTGTTTCCCGTTCACACAATACAAATACACCAAACAGCTGATAGTAGGTGATGACTGGAATCGTTAAAATCGAAACACATGCACATCTCGACGTGCACATTTATTGTTACTCCAGAGAACTGAGATGGAACGGCTCGTTACCAGATATCGGGCCCCCGCGCCCTACACTCTGCATACGCAGTAACGTCATGGATGCTCCTGTGAGGAAGAGCACGCCAACACATTAATTCTTCAGCATAACTCTGCTAGAGTACTAAAAAAATTATATATTCGTATTTTATTAAATCGAGTCGACCGATGGATTTATTAAAGGATTTCGGCGGACGGATTCTCTAATAATTTCAATCCTATTTAACGTAACTAAATTACTCGAAACGTTTCTCATATACCCTCAGTTGATCACTTGAACCAAATCAGCGTATGTTTAGACAAAATAGGCAGACTCCCACGCGTCAACAGTCGTATTATGTCGTCGCGGGTTTGTTATTACGCTACAAAGTAGCGGCAATGCTAAGTGCCCATTATTTCAATGAATAGCTACTTACGTGACGAAACATCTTAGTTTCTAATGCTAATATTCTTCTATGTTATTAGAAAACCATTTCTTTGCTTTATATTAGCCGTTTGAGGGTTCAAGTCTTAGGAAAATAGAGCTAAAACTATTTTCTCTTAATTCTGTAAGTGGGGGTGTACGTAAAAACCCAGTAGAATGTGACTTTTAATTTAACAAATTTCTTTACTATCATGTTCTATAACAGTAAAAGGAATGGAACGGGTTGTACCACTTTTTAGGAAAGACCTATGTCTTCTGGAACTTGGTTAAAGAAATACGTAAGACTTGACATCTGGTTCTCTTCTCGAGCATGATGTTAACATCAATAGAGGAACGACTATAAAATAACTTTTGACCATTTTCTTACGACACTTTCTTACAAGGCATTGAATGATTTTTAAGAACATTGATCTGCATACAGCACCACTGAATGGAGACGTGAATGTAAAATGTATTTTGTTATCTTGTAATATACAATATGTATGCCAATCTTTACGAAAAAACAAAGCAATCTCGAAATTGAATCTCTGCAATGTTTATATACCCTGTTACTAAGCCGAACCACGCCAAACCATTAATATAAAGGGCTTAATGTTAAGGCTCACTTACCCCAATGGACAAGAGGTTAATCAGATTAAGTAGAACGTGATGAGAGAAGATTTAAAATAAGGTCATATTAACATAGACTCGTTAATAAACAGGGGAACATGAGGCAAAGGCAATGGGGATTCATCGGCAAGAAGAATTCTCGGGGTCTCGTACAGTCTTGTTAGATAAATATGAACCGTATTCCGGTTGAACCTTGGTCTCATTAGTTTTGAACTACGGCATAATTAGGTCAGCGCGACCGAGGAAGACCAACTACACATAATAGCAGTATAACGCTGCAGTCGTATGGAGGGGAACCAGAGACCCAATTACTGGAAATAAGGTATTACATTTCAGCTCGCAGGGATGAGACGCGTGTGCATCTATAATCTTAGTTGAGGATAGACAAAGGTGTTTTATCACTTACCATCTGATGTACTGTGTAGTATTTTGTCATTGTTAAGCATTAAAAAAAATATACTGAGGATACACTCAGAGTGCGGATTTTGGATTGGAGACAGTTATCCTTTAAAGAATTTAAAATATAATACGATCATTAAACGTTACTAAGAGAAAGTGATCACAGACTATATACCCCAACATCGTCAAAAAAAAAGTTGTGTCTAATTGTGTCGTTTCCGCGGACGAAAAGAGAAGGTGCCATTACCTATAATTGAGACTTAACAGTCCCCACACAAACCATCAGCGTTTTGATGCGCTATTGTGGTATCATTTTTGCTCTAGCGTGCCGTTACCGCACTAAAAATATATTATGCGTAAACCTTATAACTACATTATTCGATACAAACAACAAGGGCTGTGATTATAACTAATGTTTTGCAGTAATATAACCCTTTAATACAATAATTCTTACGAGGAAGGGGAACAAATCCATCGCTAAGCCAACGATAGCGGGATCTACTAAATTACCGTCATTAATCTTTACCCTCTTGTCCTCGAACCTTAAAGGAAATACTATATAGGAAATTACGTAAGCAGCGGTAGTCAAATCCATCGAGTATCCATAATAAAAAATCAGGTCATCTGTTCAATTGGCTGTCAAAAATATAAAGCACAACATAGATTATTAAATAGATGACATAGCAATAAAAAAGTAAAGACTTATACCTACCTAAATTAAACAGAACCAACTTTAATGTTCGAGGTCTCCGTTAAAACTGAAAATCGCACTTAATTTAGTTAATAAAGTCTGTAACATTTACGTAAGCTCCAATATTGTGTTATTATATATTAAGTACCTATTGCGGCGTTAAGAAGGTTCGCTATTATAATTATGTACATATATTTATGTATATTGCTAACAACTGAATGACGAATTCGTTGTATAAATACGCATGTCCCATATTCGAAAGTCCCACGCGTGATGTTCGAGGAAAATCAATTACGCGATCTATTGTTCCATTCTACAATGTTCCAACGGACACCTTAGTAAGCCCCAGGGGCAATCACCCCTCTAGTATCTTGAAAAACAGTCTATGAATAATTAAATAAGGTAAATACTCAATTACTTTTTTATCATAAATAATAAAAAAAAACAACTATTTTAATAAATGTCGTAATATGCTACGAGTACGAGTATGTCAGACATAAAATATCCACATCGATGGTGCAATCACCTTGAGTTTGGTGCCAAACGTGGTGATAATGGCCAATCCATTCTAAATTAGTAGCGCTATCACCTTATTTAGGAATTCACCTATAGATTATTTTCGAGCCGATAACAAATGAGAAACAAACGAATAAATCATTGGTAAAAACAAATAATTTCGACAATCTGAGATCTAACAATTACTACTACACCCGTATTAAATAGAATTAATACATCACTACACTCGAGCTGTGAGATCATCTCCGAGCTGCTTTATTTGCACAGCGCTATATAGCATTTCCCGTTGCTAGTTCGCGCGGGTATCGCGTGCGACCGCGACATAACGGACCTACGTATCGCGCGTTGCATTTAGCGCGACCACTTACTAACGAGTCGGTTTCAGTAACAGTATTGTTTCTGTTAAATAAAATTTTATGATATAAAGCTTAAAAAGATATAAAGATATAAAGCTTTTTCGTTAAATACTATAAATTGTTTAAAGAAACAGTAAAAGTAATGTGACTTACAACTGTGTAGTCATACTTACTTAATGATGAAAGTTCTATACGGAATCCACATGCATTATTAATATAAAAATAAAACACAATTCGAAAAGCATAAAAATTAAATACTCCTTAAATTTATATTATTCATTACATTACTTAATAAGAAAAAATTGAGTTGTAAAAAGCTAAAATTAGTATGTTGCAACAGTACATACCTTTTTTATGCGTTTTTTTTAAAGCAATCTCTCAAACACATATATAACATCCGGAATCGAAGACCAATATTGTGTGGTACACAAAGAGCCGTGGTAGTTACTGAACGCTCTAGTTTTCAACGTACAGTACATGAACAACCCGGGTTCTATCCCTTATGATGGCAGCAATGAAATGTTAATTGAAATTTTATGTGTAAATTTAAATTTAATCAGTACCGCGTGCTTGTAGGTAAAAGTAAACATCAACAAACAAAACAAGTGAGAAAATCGAAAATGTCTAAGAAATAAATAGATAAATATTTTGAAGACGTGTAAAGACCGCAGTTAAAAAACGAAACGTAGGTATTGTTTTTTTCTCTAAAACATATAATAAAATGTTTCAGAATAACTCCTTAATTTTACGATGAACTGTGTGTCATTCATGTGGGGCATCTGTAATTCTGAACAACATGTGGTAGTTGACACAGAATCTGTCCACGTCGCATCGTATAGAAGATACGTTCGTATTTAAGATAAATTTACAGTAAATAAAAGCAACGACGTTGAGGTTGAGAAAGCAAATTGTACACAAACAATATAATAGAGTACATACTCAGATTATCAGTAACCTGAAGTCACAAAGGGCCGTGCCTATAGCATCGTATAACTGACAACCAATGGGGAAGAAAGATTCTGGATCCTTTATGAATCTTAGACTGACAGTCACAGTGCAGAACGATAACGATATTTAGTTGAGACTAGGATGTAAAAAAATTACATTTGTATATATAATACGTTATATTGTTTATTACGTTTCATGACGTAATTGAAAGATCATATGTAGATGGCGTAAAATAAATAAACTGTTCATACATTTAATAAATTACTTCTGAAGAAACTCATGGAACCAAAATATTCTTTGTTTTGTTAATGAAAATAAAGAATAATACGAAAATAAGTTTAAAAGGTGCACCTGTGGGACACACTGGCATTGTGAATGGCATTCGCAACACCAGAGGAGTGGCATATGCGCGGCCGCCGGCCTTAATCAAAGGTGTAGGTTCATTCATATACTTACCTAGTCCCATTTCTTCCAGTCCATTGTCCCATTACAATCATGTAATTTTTCCGTTAATTGTGCACATCCACTTCCACTACCGCGATTCCATTTCCACACAATCTTTCTCTTGGTCTAACTTTTCTTTTTAAGCGTGGGGAAATGCCTACGCCTTGGTCTACCTTTCGCAATGCGTCCTACCGCATTCATATTCATCACTCTCGTATACTATGATTTTTATTTATAGTATAAGCGGCAAACGAGCATGCAGCCCACCTGATGATAGATGATAACCGCCGCCCATGACCATCCGCAACACCTGAGGAGTCGCAAATGCGTTGACGGTCTTTAAGAAAGGTGTGGGCTATTTTCTTGAAGGTCCCTAAGTCGTATCGGTTCGGAAATAGCGCTGGCGACGGCTGATTCCACAGAGTAGTTGTGCGTGGCAGGAAATTTCGCGCGTAGCGCACAGTGGGTGCCATTTTTTTCAACAAGGAATCGATATATGCCTATGCTTTATCACTTGTGAAGAATGTATTTGAATGGTTGGTAACTTGTTTAGTAAGTTGTTTGCGATGGGTTGCCTACGCTCACCATACGAAACACGGCAGTAATATGCTGTTATTTCACGCCGTATTCTGGGATGGCGGGCACTTTCCCCGGTCGACACAGCAACTAGGCATTGCTCTAACACTGTTGAAACATGGTCTATTTTCGGACCTAACGATAATGAGTATTCAATTGTGTTGTTTTTTAATTGAAACGCCAAAAAAACTCTTCTTTGAGGTAGACAATAAAAATTGTCGAACAAAAGATAAAACATAAAACGTTATTACAAGAATAACGAGCATAATCCTTATAGGATTTTCTCAAACCGACGTCCTAAAAGACAATATTGCCGCGGGCGTTTTCGCAAGAAAGTATAATGGATGATATCAAAATCAGCACGAGCGCAATAAAGAAAAGAGGAAGAAAGGGAGGAACATTGTTAAGATCACCTGTTATTATGATTCTTTTTAAAACCGGGATGGAATTTTGTATCGGAGAAATTAACATCGTCGTAAGGAAATGATTCACTCCAGATACTAAAGAGAAATAGTTTAAGTCAATGATAATTTATTTTATTTCTATTCTATGTGAATTTATCAAATTTATTTTCATTAATCTCATTGTGTTAGAGCAATAACTGAAATGTATCAAAACTTAGCCCATATTTACAAACCGTTACAACAGAATATTCACAGACCTGTAATAAAAAATAAATTAACCAAATACCATGAAGAGGAAGAAATTAAACAAATGTATTTCGTTTTTATTTCTCGTCGGCGAGTAACTATTATGAATATGAGGTTCACAAAACTTCTCCTGAACTCGAGCTATATATGAATATTCTTTTATCCTGACAACGCCAAGGCAGATTTACTGCGCAATATTGTTACCAACGTTATCGCGTTTTACATGCATATATCGTTCGATTCACAGCTAAGTCACCAGATAACGTTTTCGAAATCCGACCGGAATGCATATATTGATTTTGCAATTTATTTCAAATTTATAGATAATATAATGGCCATAGGTCAATGCAAAGGCATTAATTTGCTTTTTATTAAAATACAGTTTAAACCGTATTAATCATCCATGACCGTGATGAAGAAATTAAATACTTAATTATATAAAAACGAAATATATAAATCACTAACATTACCAAACTTTTAACATGAGAGTAAAACTATTTTATCTATAATACATTGTATGATCTAAAAAGTGAAAACTCCCAGAGCTATATCAAAATTGAACATTGTCTAACGAATTCGAAAGCAAACAAAGCGATGTAAAGCAGGTACATTCCAGCGAAGTGGCGACCGAGGACCGTCCGGCGCATGGAAGCGTAAACAATTTGAGAGCGACCGCTGCACCCCGCAGCCTCCAGCCGGGGCAACGAGCCGGATGAACGCGACAAAACCAACCGTGCATTCACCGATGAATGCTTACAGAAAAGCGATGCTTTAATAAAAGGTCACTTTTTTGTGAATTCATGTTTGTATGATTTCACCTACGGGAATATCTTTAAGTTCTTACCGAATGATGAATATTATAGTATAAGTCCAAACAGAGGTTCTCGTCTTCCCTAAGATCGAGATGAGAGGGTAGTAAAGTTCGGATCCAATGACAGCGAATTATGTCAATTACAACATAGGCAAACTCGAAAATCGTAAATAATTTAAGCTCAGAATGAAAGTTAGGATCCCTCAGAATTAGTAATTCGGCACTCTGATGTAGGTATCGATGAAAAAGACACTACACCAGGTATAGATCTGATATCTTAAGAAAACCTGATTTAACGCTTTTGTATTTATTTAATAAAGTTGTTAACATCAACCTATATCTACAATCAATATCTGCATCAATATAGATTCAATCTAAATGTAATGGGTCTTTACTGAAAACCGAAATTCACTTGCAATACATAAAATATTTGTATCCACGAAGATAATCTTCAAACAACAATAGGATAAGAATCACCTAATCATTTATGAGTTGTTTTATAAAAAAATATTTGTACTTAGATGTATATGAAAACCATACTATATGGTTACGCGTTGTCCTGTTGATGAAGATATACGTGTACAATCAACGAAATCGATTCACGCATCATTTCAAATATTTATTGTATTACACCGAGATGTTAATAATACCCTGGTCACATTATTGGGATTCGCTATAAGTTCCTGTAACAAGTGTAGCCAGTTGTTATTGTGAACATCGCCGCGCGAATTCAAAAGCCGGAATAATGAACCTTCTATGTCAGTACAATGACATTTCAATATTTTTTTAACTTTGGAGTAACATACGAGCACACAGTTCACCTGATGGCAAGTGATCCCTGCGGTCCTTGACATCTACATTCATCCTTGACAAGGAATCATAATGCAGAAGCGTTGTCACCCTTGAGGACTGAGATGGAATGCCTCGCCACCAGTAATAAAGGTCTCCGTATCCCTACACTCATCAGACGAAACACAGCAACATAATGCCGCTATTTTACGCTGATATTCTGTGATGTTCCTACCCCAGTCGAGCTGACCCATTCATTCTGCAGATAGAAACAAACTGCACTGTAGCTCTACCACTGTTAAAACTACAACTAAAACTCATTGACTGGCTCAAACTACCATACAGTTTTACAGATATTAAATGACCGTCTGAGAATCATAAACCACATATCCAACCTTAACCAAGATTCAAGATATACATATGTTGTCACCCCGAGAGCTAAGATGGATTGTCTCCTTACCAATAATTGAGCCTCTGATAGGCCTACCATTCACCATATTATCAGCAACGTTATACTCCTATTCAGCGTGAAAAAGCACAAATAACGTTGCTGTTGCTTGTGGTCCTTCCCCAATCGAGTCAACCCATTCATAATGCTGTAACGAACTAACGGCATCGCGGGTTCTATACCGTTGTCGTATACTCACGACAGAATAGTTGTTATTATTCGTTATTGCGATCGCTTTCAATAATTGATAGACACTTTATGGCAGATTTAAATTGACCAGACCATAGGTAGGACCATAGGTTACGACCACTAGTCCGTTGGTCTTCTACACATCGTTGGGCGATGACGCTCCCATCTAAATTATGTTCCAACCGAATAATATGTCCAAGTTATAATATAAAAATATACATACATAATTATGCAAAAATGTAATGCCTACAGTCTCAACTATTGCGTAAGTAATTACAAGTCAGAATAAATTTATCATCGTTAAGAGGCGTGATATCAGATACGCAACAATACAAACACACGAAATTTGTTCAAGTGGCCGCGAGAGAATGCGTTGTGTAACAAACCTTGGAGTAGTCTCTGATGACTGGATATGTGATCACTCACCTGTAACAAAAATGTTAAACTGTTAATGATGCCGTAATTATAACCTTGCTGGAAAATTTCTACTTTGGTACGAAATGACGAATGAATTATTATAATATTTATATTCATGCATTATTAATGAAACGAGACAATGAATATATGTATATAAGACAAGGAACTTCAAAAAAATCATTATTTGTAACGTGTGTAACGTTGAATTTAATTATCATAACGTACCGACCGTCTTAGGGTCGATTTTAAGATCAGAAATTCGATCAGGTAAGATCAGTCTGAGCTTAATTAGATTGTTTTAAGTACGGTTAGTCATGTGACACATGTATGTACGTACGTAAAATTAATATCCAAACATTAATTTTATCCGTCTTTGTATAAACTAATATTCAGACGTAGAAGTATCAGGTTAGTAAACAAAACATGTCTAATGGAATTATTTTCTATACGAGATAACGCAAAAAACTTAAATAAATTTGTTCTTTCATTTGACAAGTTTTGATAAAATTAAAGCTAATATGACTAGTGTAAATCATTTGTGTATGCCTCGTATTAGTGACACTACAACCATCTTTCTCCAATCTAACCAGTATAAGCATTATATCAGAACAGATGGGGAGAACGAGTCTCTATATGTTCGGAACAACTGGTCGCTGTTGAAGATGACGTAGCCAATATTATTCAAAGGAGATCAATCACAATTTAACAGTGATAGGGCCACGCTGCTGCTAGTTGCTTTCAGCAGCATGAACGTGTGAGCTCCACCGGGGAGGAACAACCCTCACAGAATACATGCATTACGCTGCGCTGTGACGAATGTTACGCGAACTCTAATTAGAAGCAACAAGGTATGATATATTAAAAATATTTTTTTTTAGACGAGTCCGAGGCCTTAGCTATTGAATCTAGAAAAGTTATTTTGAATATATATACAGGAATTTAAAATTTCAAAGGTAACAAATGATGACCGTTTGTTTATTATATAAGTATAAAAACCATGGATTCTAATAAAATTGCCCTTCGATGGTCGATCCCTGTAGGTTTTACAATTAGTATTATTAAAGTTCCAAAAAACATATGTGTGTATATATATATATATATATATATATATATATATATATATATATATATATATATATCGCAACTATAAGCAAAATAAAATAAACAAAGTCGCGGTGCGACGGTGAAGCTAAACTTCCGCATTAAAACTTGGAAAACGTGAACGTTCAACTCCCACGTGTATGTCTAGAATTTACGCATTAACGTACACTTATTCAAAGGCATTTTTGTGTAACAGTGGCGTGATTACGTCATATCAAATATTTTTCTTGTAGTCTTAATAGACAAAAAAATATTAATATAGAAAAAAACATATATATATTAATATATATATATTTTTTTTGTTGGATCTTATTAGCTTTCTTTGGTAAATTAATACACAAAAGTACGGGAACCATTTTATTAGCAGAGCAGAAGTGTTACAGCATATTGCCGTAGATACAATAATCATACATTACTTTATAGACTAACACATATATTACCATAGAGTAGTGCACAGATCATGAAGTGGAGAAAGTAAATATACTCAACAGATCTAAGGGTAAAGAATGGAGATAGTTCACCGAATGATAAGTGACGGCACATCATAACCGTCTATACCAAATAAACAATAAATATACGTTACCACCTCTGAGGGCTTAGATAGATATCATCTTAACATGTATAGATATCAAGGATTCTTACGTTCTTACTCAATCTATATTAAATGCTGCAGCGCTTAGCAAATATTTTAAGCAGAATTACTGTGAGAGCGTGGCCTTTCTCCGATAGGGGCGACCCATTTATACAAAGCTAACTTTAATCTTCAGCGTGGTGCTAGAGCGTAAAACCACCTTTTTTTTGCTCTAACAAAAGTTTAATACAAGATCATTGGTCAAAAGACAAACATTCTCTGCTACCAACAAAGCTATCACTTGTCCATTGCTCAATTGAAAATGTTGCCACTTTCATAAATTCTACTAGAATCCGGAGCTAGCAGCATTCTGTGACATCTTGCAAACTCAAGCCAATTGTCGGTCTTACGTCGATTAAATACTTAAAAACTTTTTTAAACCTATTTTCTGAAATCAAACTCTGTAAACCTACGGAAAAATACATACGTCCATTCTAACGTATGTATACTGATACATGTTCGAAATGTTTCAGCAATAAGTGTCGGTATAACTTTAAAACAAAGCAATTTTGTTATTCAACTCGCAGCAAAGTTTATTATGATAAGTGTTGCTATTTCGAAGCTTAAAATCTAAAGTAAATAAGTGTAAAGTATAGAGGGATTATGTTATTTAAGGTTATTGAACTATTTTGATTGATGAAAGTAAATTGATTAAATGTGTAAATAAAAGATTATTTCGTACTTTATATTTCATTCTCGGATTAATAGCTTATGATGCTGGAGCTTACTCCATTTAAACATTATTTTTTCTGTGGATTGTGGATTTACCTTTCAGATATTTTAAAAATACAATGTTGACTATTAACATTAATTGCATTCCCGCCAACCACTCCAACTAAGCATTAATCATTACAATATTTTTTGAAAAAGAGAGAAAACATAAAAATATACCTAATCGGGAAAACAAGTTTTCAAAAAGTCTTCCATCTGCCTCGAACAAATTCCTGGCAAAATTATGACCTCGTCCAAAGAAGCGTTGATAGTAATAAGTTTCTTTGGCTAAATTTCAAGTTTACCCTTTCAGGCTATTGAAGTAAAAGATGGTGTAAATATTATAAAGTTAATACGAGAATACAGGAACTGCAGTAAGCTAAAATTGTGTAATGTTTATTATATTACAATTACCATGAACTTACCACTCGTAATATTGAAATAAAAAAACATTAAAATTAACTAATATTAAAATATAGACATAACTATAAATTTACATTCATACACAAACTACATATCACTAATAAAAAAATGAGCAAGCAAATCCGAAACAAGATGGGGATAAACAACCGTTGAATCAATCATCATATTGAGGTCTGATTAGCAGATTGAAGGTTTCAGTAAAAGACACCTTCCACCTTGGACCCAACTATATGCTATTATAACTGTACCAGTATCATTCCACCTATCGGAAATCATGAAGTTTTCTGCACATTTCCTATAGTCGCCTTTTCTAGATGTTCGTACCTTTACCGTACCGGAAAACTCGAATATTTCTTTTAAATCCATACATATAAAGGTAAACGAATTTTTTGTGTGTGCGTTTGTGCACGTTAAACTCCGGCAACTAACATTTAGTATTAGTTTCATTTAAATCTGTTGACAAGTAAAGAAAAATATTTATATTTTTAAGAGCTTCGGGTGCGCGCTCGACGTGATGCATAAACACGTACATAAGCGAGAAGAAAAAACTCTGTTCGGTTACACGTATAAAATCGCGGGCAAAGCTAGCAAATTTATAAAATTACCCAAAATCAATTTTCATTAACGATTATTTATATCCATGTGGTTAATTTCATAATACCATAAAAGGGTACGATGGTATCATCGTGATTCAGCTAACATCTCTCAACTAGCTCATGTCAAAAATAAATATTGACTAATATTAATAATCTCATCACGGGTCTACCTTCGTACTTCATGACATTTAAAGGTTTTGAGCTATTCTGTATTAGTTATTGTTTATTAATTAATTGTAAACAATTTATTATGGATTTTATTGCGTTCAATCTTATTTTTAAGAATGGATCGGATCGCTCGGGGCATTACCAAACCCTCATAGGATACCTCGTATTCAGAGTTTGTCAGCCTTAGTTTGCACAAGAAATGGTAGTTTTTAAAAAAAAAAACATCCACACCGACGGAACAATGCAACGCAAACGTCGCGTACAGAGGCGGGCAGCCCGTCCTTGAATTAGCACCGGCTGTATTGTCACTGGGCACAATGGTTAGGATTTGCCTAGACTGCCCTCGGAACAGGCACGCGCCGTCGAGCAAAAACTGCACACGGTGCGCGCAAGTAAAGCGGAAAATTGCTCTCATTGTTATATCCAAACTTGGCACGGTTTCAAGCGCGACGTGCTTCGTATTTGGTCATTAGGCCTGACGGCTCGGTGCAATTAGACGACATCTGTTCGTTATCGGCATTAGAGGCCTATTAGTGGCTGTTGCTGGAACCCGTGATGATTGCGTGCGGTGTAAACTTGATGTTATTGACGACGCATCACGGTACAAATTATTTGGCATGCGGAATTATCGGCAGCTAATGAAACTCCGATTGAATTTGTAATGAGAGATTTTTAATAATGTATAAATATTACAAATACAGCATTAAATTGATTAACGTATTTTACAGTAAAAATAATGTAGTATAACTGCAATGAACTACTCGTATGTTCCTATAGTTTAATAAATATATATATTTCCCTCCATTAACTATACATTCATAACTTTTTATTTATATAAAGGTTCGACTAAGTAATCCATACTATATACACTAAAATATAGAAGAATCAGGTTTAATATATACAGAAGTTTAAAATTTTGAATCCCAGTTGGTTTTACAATTAGTATTATTATAGTTCAGTATTATATTAGTATAGATGTGCTAGTATAACTGTCAGAGAATAATAAAAAAAAATAGAATATATATATATATATATACATATGAAATGTAAAAGAAATCAATCACTTTTTTAACGACACAATATTAATCTAATAATTCTTCTTTGTATTTTCCAAAATAGGTAGAGGTCGTTGAAATATTTTAAGTAATTGATGGCATTATTCCGTGATAGTTTCAGGGACAGTCTTGCGATTGTTGTAAGATATTCGAAGGAAATTACTAAATGTCGCAATTTGGGTTTATTGCTGCTATTTATTAGTAGCAAGAATATCATTATAACGTTTCTCGCTATTATCGAAGTAAAATTATCAGTATTCCTCCAACTGTTCATTGCTTTAATTGATTTATATTATTAAACTAGAACTAATGTTATCATTTATGCAAATTGACATTGTGATTTAAATTCCGTTCACTTCACATAAATACGTTTCGTTCGATGCCATAGAAGTATAGTAAGTAAGGAACTACTTAAAATAATTTTCACCTTAGCAGCCCGAGAAATATTTATTAATTAATTTAAGAAACAAAATTAATGGTTTCTTGATGAAACATATTTTTCTAAATAAAAAATCTTGGGCGGTAGCGCGACCTCGTTAAATGTTAGGTCTTGAAATGAAATGAGGTTTCCTTTTTATACCTTCATTAAAAAGGCCGACATATAAAATATTTTATGCGATGAAAAATCTACGAGCATTGCAAGATTTTAAGCGGACATGCATGATATGTCTGTTTGTAATAATTATGTTGTATTCAATAAAAAAAAACATTTATGCTTGAGAAGAAATGAATAGATTTATAATATATATATAGTATATGGTAGATTATAAATTAGGCGTAGCAAATAAATGTTGTTTTGAAACGAAACTATATATTGATTTTGATTAAATTCGTCCAAAAATCATAAACAGTATATCGGAAAAATCGACAACAAAGCAAACTACAGTAAATATTTTATGTTATTACATACATTTAACCATTTCATCCATCCATCTCAGACCTCAGATGTCATACATGTGCATTATCACTTGTACCGAGCGAGTCAGTTGCTTTCGCCGAAGCCGAAGCTACCTCTCGCGAACCCTTGTGCTGGTTACCCATTAATAAAGGTTTCGGCTGAGTTCCCTAAGCGCTCGGCCACCTGTCAACGCTGGTGGTGAAGCTGTAAAAGCCCTCTGACTAAAAGTACCATCAGCCAAAAAAAACTGGACCGAGGACAAATGTAGGCATCGGCAGAAATCGTCAGTAGAACGCGTGAACGGTGCTCGTTTGTCACCCCGAATATCATATAAGTCAATGTCATATGCTTGTAATCGAATTGTAAGCATACCGTCTGTAATTATTAGTTTTAGAATTAGATTTGAATCTCTTTGTAAACAAGGTTGTCCATCTGTCTTATAAATGGCTTTGTTTTAGAGTTTGGACAACCTACTTTAAATTGCAACACAGGAAGAAATTCACATTTCCTAAATAAAATTGATGTCGTCTAAAACTGTGAAACATTAATCTGACCGTTGTCGACAGGTTGAGGAGCGTTAACTATTTAGTTAAGCCGCATAGTTTTTCAATTTGCTACAAGTTTATAGGTCGCGATGGGCGGCGTGACAGGAGCCGCTTCCCTCATTCTTTGGGAAATTAATTCGTCCACACGCTTGCCAGTTTTAGATTAGCTTTAGTAACTAAAATATACTATATACTTATATTAAACATATGATATGCAGTAAATCTTATTCTGGTTTACTTATAAAAATTAATAATTTTAGGCAAGTACCTTAGAACTGTTTAGTTAATTATTAAAAGAAAACATTTTTTTTAACAAACAACTAATAAGAAATTAAAAAGACCGAGAACCCCCCCCCCCCCTGTAGTTTGAGTAGAAGAGAGCTGTGTTTCGTATGTTTCGCGGTGCAGTGACAAAGCGTTCATATTGGCGTCAATCCTTTTTTTATTACATTGATATTAACAAACGAGCACACAGTTCACCTCATGGTAACTGATTCCTGCGGCCCATGGTACTGAGATGGTATGACTCGTCACCACCAAGTAATAAGGGTCTCGGAATCCTTACACTCACCAGACGAAACACGGCAGCATTATGCTGCTATTCCTACCACCGGCCATTTCATTTAGCAGCTAGAAACAAATTGCAGTGTAACTCTTCTACTAGTGAATCCTAAGCAATTGGATCGGTTCATCATCATTACAATCTATCAGTAGTGCACTGCTGAACAGAGACCTCCCCCATGTACAGTCATATAGTACGGTCTTGGATTCCTTGTCTTACCACAAATCTAGGTGGATCATATTTTCGGTGTTCGAATACAGCGTGAATAATAAATCAATAGGGCCACTCGACGTTGCTATCACGACGCGATAACGATAAATCCAGAGTAATATTAACATTTAGCCCTACCGATATGACATAGACAGTTCATGGGGTCTCCAATGCGTCACCAGAATCGACCAGGAACAGTTCCAGTAGGTACGCGAGCGGCTTATCGCAGAATAGAAAGGTGGCATTGTTTGCAGCCCACGCGCCCGTATCTGCAGGGAGCTTGCGATCGTTCAGTCGTTCACGTGACGTAACAATAGGCAAACCGGATGATGAATAATTAAACATCTGACGCAATTATTTTATTTTCGACAATGTTACAACATTGAAATGTATTTAAGAAATCAAATACGTCTTTGATCGCAATACCAGTACAAGGTAGTGTGTAATTTTATTAATTATTTAAATAGTTTGTTACTTTTTATACTGAACGCAGTAATTATCACGTAGTAAATTAGCTAAGAAAAAGATTCGAAACAAATTTTTAACCTTAGAAAGTAATAAATTGAAATACTAGATATAGAGAAGAATATTTTTTATTAATCTTAGGGTGACAAACGAACACACATTTCAGATGTTAGTAAGTGTTGATTGCGGTCCGTAAACACCTACTCGTACTCTCGTATTCTCAAACCATCCTTGAAGATTGGGACGGAATGCCTAGTTGGCAGTAACAGCTGGCTCTCCGGTTTCCTACATATACCATGCGAAACTCAGCAGCCGTATGCTGGTATTTTAAGCTGTTGCTGTATGAGGGCGTGGTCCTTCTTCGGCAAAGTCTGCCCATCCTGTAGCTGAAAACTAGTTGAAGCGTGGCTCTACTACAGTTATAACGGTATACGGTTTGGCTTAGCCTATGATTCATAATTAATCAATAATTGTTTAAACGTCTTTTTAAAAGAACGAGTTAAATAAGCCCTATTCCCCCATTCGAACTAAAATCGATGATACGTCGATATCAGTTCACCGGTTTACTCTACTTGCGATACACACCTAGATTCTGTTGATTTATTTGCTGTTAGCTGGTCCGTGAGCTGGTATTATTTCGTTCGGTCGTATTTTGGTTCTGGTACTTACACCAAAAGCGCTCATTCACTGAGCGTGTCTATCTGCTGTGATCTCGTTCTTATCTGATTGCCACCTTAATTGCCAGTTCCCTAGCTATCTGGTTCTCCAGATAGTATGGTGATGTCTATTGGATCCGAGGTTAGGTATGCGGACTTAGCCACTGACGGTCGCCACCTGTTATCTAGTAGCATCGGAAACTATGGGCGGTGAGAACCGCCCTGACACGCGGGTGTATCTGGTGTACGCGGTGGCGCGAAGATTACGCCGCGCTCAAAGGCGATGGCGGCGTGAGGTGTCGGAGGTGTGTGTTGATCCGGGGTCCGTTGTGGACGGACTGGTTTTCGGCTCCCTCGTGAAGTCGGGGTCGTCGGTACCGGCTTGTAGATTGCGGCGTTTACCACTAGCGGGTTTGAGTGCGAAAGCGCTTTCGCGAAGAAGCGCTGCGGGAGAGTTTGAAAGTACTGCCATACACAGTGACACTAAGGTGTTATTTAACCAATCCATTCCTGCTGCGCTAGTTTTAACTGTAGCCTGACTTTTTGGTAGAGTCGGCTCGACCGGGAACGGATGATCTCAATGAATGGCAATTCGCCACTGTGCGCTTTAGACGAAATTTTCTGCTACGCACAACTGTGGCAGCTGTAGCCAGCGGTATATCACCGATACAAACTTCAAGAAACCATTCTACACCTTTCTTAAAGGTGTTGCGGATGTTCATGCGCAGCGATTATTACTTACCAGGTAAGCTGCTTGCTCGTTTGCTACCTATTCTATAAAAAAGGACTACACCCTCGAGGAATATCGTGCGTGAAATCGGAATCATAACGCTGCTCTTTCTTATGGTGAGTGTAGGGAACAAGGGACTCAATTACAGATGACAAAGAATTCCATCGTAGTTCTAGGAATAACAACATATGCGTTGTGATGCATCTTAATTCTTTTCAGAACGGATGTAGACGTTATCGAGCTCAGTAATTAATTACTTCCAACTGAACTGTGTGCTCGTGTGTTACCCCTAATAATAAATTCAAAAAAATATGTAACATTATCGTTGGTGTTCCATTACGAACAATAGGTACATAAACCAACCAACAGGCGGGAATTTCTGATTATTGACCGAATACGGTAAATAATCTTAGTCAGCTGGACATTTTAGGTTTACCATTGTTTACTCATTCAAGTTAAATTTTAGCACACGAGAAATACAAACAAACAAACATTTAAATTGATATTGGTTAGAAACGTTTTATGGTGCGTTCGCTAGTCCAGCGTTCGATTTACGGCCGAGGAGTAATAATCCATGTATCAAACGTTGGTGGAAATATTTACGACACTATAATACCACCTTGCATACTATATATCCATCTCGCAATAATTAGAAGATAAGGCTGGGGTCGAAATCGAGGAAATATCTCACATTCACGTTTCTTTGTTTTTATATATAGACATACGATATATCATCGATAAATTTATCTGTTGCGCACGGGTATAAAATTATTATTTTATCATAGGTCTCTAGCAACAATATACCTATTATTTTAAACAGTAGTAACACAATACTATATAAATGGATCGATCAATTATATGTGACACTTAAAGCTGAACGTGCATGAAAACGCAGAGTTCTGGTATGTTTCATGCTGCTCTTAATATGTTTACTGTGGCGGTTATTGTCGAACTCCATCAATCATGCTGTCACTCGTGTTGTAGGTAAAAACCGGTTTTCTTCTTTCAATGGCTATTACAAATTGAGAATTATTAGACAAGGATAAATTCTTTTTCTAAGCATTAATATTTGCCATTGTATAGCTATTTTGTCATTGGTAGAGTAACACTGAAGTTTGTTTCTAGCAGCAAAATGAATGGGTCAGCTAGACTGGGGTACGATCACGCCCTCGCAGAATACCAGCGTAGAATAGCAGCATAACGCCGCTGTGTTTCGTTCGGACTCCTCTATTACTGGTAACGAGGCATACCATCTCAGTTCTGAAGGGTGACAACGCATCTGCATTATGATTTCTTGTCAAGGATGAAATTACATGTAATGGGCCGCAGGAATCACTTGCCATCAGGTGAACTGTGTGCTCGTTTGTTCACAATGTAATAAAAAAAATACCAGGCAAAAGATTCTCCATGTATTTAAATACTTTCAATTTTTTTAATATTTGATTGACTCCAGCAGTGGGCTTATGATGAGCGGGAATCGGAGATGATAATTAGACCAAAAACAGGTACTGTCCTGTTTTTGGTAAATACAATATTGGAAACCAACCCAAAGTATCCAAATATCCAAAATTGTATTGTTTGTTGTTGTTTAGTCTTCGTGTCCGTATCGTGTCGAAGTCAAGTCAAAATCGTCAAGTCTACCAATACGTCGTTAAGTAAAAAAAATTAACTGCGATATGGTCGTCGTAAATTCAATTTTAGTAAATCTGCTTGGGTGACGAACCGATAATCCCGGGGGGATTTCTGCTGCGGTTTAATAACACACGAATACCGAATGCGGATATTCACGTCTGAATTCTCATGAATATTTACTTATTATTTATTCTTTTTTTTTCAGTCCTAAGAAATATATGTGTACTAATTATATATTTACTTAAATTTATATATAAACATATTTATATATAAACACATATATACATATATATATATATATGTATATACATATAAACACATAAAAGGCATGTGATATTTTCACAACTAAAGGAATGCAATATTGCATTCCTTTAGTAGTGATGAATTTTGAGTCTCTTAGTTTGTATCTTGGGTTCTTGCCTCGTGTACCAATGTGTGAAAAACAGACTGCCATATTCCTGTGTTTCGGGCGACTGAGGTTGGATAGTTCGATCGCAGTCATAATTACGCGAAATTGTCCGTTATTGAATCACATGAAATAGCATCATTTAATTATTTTATATTTTTATTTATTTTATTTTATTCAAAAATACTTAATAAATATTGTAAGTGTTTTACTTTAAATACTTAATACAAAAATTTATAATATATCGATATCGATAACTTACTTACAAGCAAGCACATTAATAAAGAATATTTTTATTGTGTTATTAAAATTAAATTGGAAGAATGTTTGTCGGTCGAATGATCACTTGACCTTATCGTTCGTTGAGGGTAAAAGTACAAATCTCATTATTATTTTTCTGTTTAATGTTATCCAATATCATGTCCCGATCGTTTTTAAAAGTGAAAACATTACCACAAATACAATTAATTTATACAAAACAGTCACATTAACTGTCGCGTGGATTAATTATGAAGTAATGAACTATCATATAAATTTGGACATTTGGCTCTAGTGATGGTACGGTATGGATGGGAATGAAAACGAATGAACGGCATATTATGTATTTGACGTAATTATAAGTGTGATTAAATAATTC
This sequence comes from Teinopalpus imperialis, assembly GCA_029286865.1. Lineage (NCBI taxonomy): Eukaryota > Metazoa > Arthropoda > Insecta > Lepidoptera > Papilionidae > Teinopalpus > Teinopalpus imperialis. The sequence continues at coordinate 2,468,762 of JAGSMU010000012.1, forward strand.
TAACGACACAGTTACGCCACGGAATCTGATGTAACGCTTTGTTTTATACATTATTCAAATTTTAAAAGATGCATTATAACAGATAATTATGATCCAATTCACTACAATCATTTGTAGTGACTCATCGGACGTTCAATTTAACTATTTGTAAATAGCTTTCAACGTATTTTCCTAAGACCGAAATGCGCAAGTGCGATCGTAAGAAGGCAGGTTCCGTAGGCATTAGTAAGAATTATCATTTAATAATTACTTCAATGTAAAATTAAAACGTTGGACGCCAAATGCAGCATTGCCTGCGCAAGACGGTAACAACTGGATACGAGACGCAAAGGATCAGACTAAGTGGCGTTGCTCGAGAAAAGAACTTTTTTCAATAGTGGATAGCAACAAGATTAAAAGGAAAGATTACCCAAGACCCACGGAGCTAAGAATTAGGAAATACGTCACTGTGCGTTGCTCCTATTGAGCGGCTGTTTATCGGGGCGGTGTTTAATGCGGCTTGTCGGCAGGCAATCTCGCTGCGTTCTGTTGCGCTCGTACCGACAGCCACCGTTGCGCATCGAATACCGGGTTGCAACACCTGGATATAGCGATGTGGACAAGCCTACTGATTCAGCTCTTTTTTATGAGGAGTCAGATCTGACGTAGGATTAGGATTACATTTGTTAACTAGCAACATGTAGACAGCGGTTGTGACGTACATCAAATACTTCCAATTATATTTAGTGATTTACCTATACATTATTATATTATCTAAAATTCATAATTAGTAATTTTATTAATCATCATATTAATTTGGCGTTGTAAATAATACTTCATCTTTATTAGTTTGTAATCTGACTTCTTATTAATTTTGTATAAAGCGGGTGAGGACGCACCATTGCGTATATATTTTTCGTACAAGTAATTCCTTGCACAACGTAACGTTGTCTGAATAAAAAGTCATTCCACAAGACACACAAGGGTTAACACATTTGATATATTTGGTGATATATATATGTATTTAACATAAGTTTCAATCATTTATATTTATTATTATAAATGTAATATTTCTTTACAATAAAAAAATATACAGAGGCATTCAAATACGTTCCACGTTGGAGTACAAACATGCTCTCGTGACGAGAAGTTTTGGAGCGTGCTCCGTCACGTACGTCAAAAGTTATTCTCGCACACAACTTTTCTTACATAGTTTAAACACGGACCAAACGCTTGGCTCGTTCTTAATCAAATTTACTGTTTCGTTTGAACATATGAATAATTCAAGTATCAGAGACGAAGTTGAATGAATTCTAAATATAAATAGATAACTATTAATATATTAAATAAATTACCTCTGATATTAATCGATAGAAATAACTAGTTTTATATAGTATTTTCAAGCGTGTTTTAAACGCCTATTCTCAGTGACGTTATTTATAATTTTTACTTGATTTATGAATATCCACAGATCAACCATGCGAGAAAACTCCTCATAGAACTAACGAGGCGACTAAAATGGGCTTAAATTAACAAATACGGTAATCTCAGCTTTATAATTTCCATCGTACAATTTTGTAGACAGCACGATTTTCAATTAGTTAAATAAATACTATTTTAAACCATTATTAAACAACCTAGTGCCGAGTTTATACATTACGTTATACAAAAGTATGCTTAGCGTGGTAGACATTGATTTAAAATAAATGTTATGACACGTGGAAAAAAACTTTAATGACACCATATAGTATTAGTGTTATGAGTGAGTACTATGCTTTAAGAGGGCGATTGAAAACGACTACATTGTTTTGTTGTACTTCTACACTAAGATAGTACAAAAATTGCTTATACGACGCAAGAGTAGTAGACACGAGTAGTAGTTTGTTTAATAATTTATGTGTAAAAGAGAAATATTTTCACCAAATTCCATCTTGAAGTAAGCACTTGGCAACTTCGCTGTATATATACAGACAGATGAAACTTTATCTTAAAGCGGTGAAATTATTGACTACCGTAAATTAACACCGATACTTTCCGTTAAACTAGTACGGACTAGTACGAGTCGGTGGCTCTATGTTCATACGGATACGGAAATGCATAAGGAAATTATACGACATGATTTACCATTGCAACCACGCCTATGACATGGAGCGGATATCCTTAAAGTGAATAGCAATTTATAAAGCTATACCTATTAGTTGTTTGCTGTCAAAAAAATTATAAATATTGAAGAGGATAATATTCTTAACAATTTAAAATCTTTATTGAAATATACACAAACAAAAAATATTAAATCAGTGTTTCAAAACATTATAAATATCTATAAATTAATATAATTTTATATTTTTATGGATAAATCACATATTGTGATATATAATGATAAATTTAATAAACTTATTTAAATCAACTGTAGTTTTCATATGTTACTCAAAATAATACATAGTTTCCAGACGTCGTTACAGCACAGCATCAAAAGATCGACTTTTAATATATTTTTATAATTGTATCTACGCAACTTTTAAATTAACATTTCTCCCACAGAGCCGTTTTTGAAACAAAAGAAATCTTGAAAGAGAACATATCGTGCCATAGTCATAAATATCTCCACAGTAATATCTTTAATGCGTAAAGTAAGCGAATGATCGCACAAAGAAACTTCATTGTCAGGAGGAATGCAGTTTCCATACTCCTGTTTTGAAAAAGGAGCCAACCAGTGTTAGAGATTATTATTTTTAAGCAAAGAGCAAAGAAATAACAATAAATTATGCTCGTTAATAGTTGTAGACACGATTTACACCATACACAACGCACACTCGGCTTCAATCACAATGGTTTAAAAAAGGTCGTGCTCAGTTATGACATATGTATAGAGTATATTCTTTAAATAATTGAAAGCTTTCTAACAATCGAAATATAATAAGCATCCAAGCCTTAAAAAATATTAATTAACTATCTAAGCCCTAAAACACTCGAAGAGTCACCGCAGTGGGCGTGGCCTAAAGGAATCTTCCTCAGTCAATAGTTGCCTTAGTGGCATTTTAAATCTATTAGTTTAAATAATAAAACAAAGAAATGACATCATCTTTTTGCTTTAAATAGTAATTTAAATATTTTTATTGATCATCCGCATGTATTGTATATATTACCTTTCTCCGATTCTAACACATGTACTATGGAATAGAGTAGATATCGCCTTCGAAATCATATCCATAAGGACATATTCAGAGATATTCTTTAAATAAAGAAAGGTTCCAAAATAACTATAACTACAATCATTCAGTACACCGTTATGTTGTGTTTTAATGGTTTTCCTTTTCTATTAATAATTCATTGAATGAGTCGCATGGATCGGGCAATCACTTCGATATGTCTTCGCTTAATATGTCGAGCAAAATTCCAGTCCAGTGTTAACGCTACTTCTATTTAATATAGTATTACTATTTCATGTCAACGCCACGTCGCAATATCGCATGCATAGACAATCTGTAGTTTGTAATTTCAGTCGGTAACTACGTGTCTGTTTTAACTATTCAACATTGGCATATTCTCACCTATTAATTATATTGGGTGGTTTGTATGTATGAAATATTTAGTTGCAGAAAAACCTTTACAACAGTTTGTGTAAAATAAATTAGAAAAACATGTCGATGCAAATACTTCGCAGTAGCTGCCATTGACCGGATAAAAGCGTGATTCATCGAAACCATAAAAAGTGTTTCTTGAAACCTTATAGTTTGTGTTATTATTAAATAATAAATTAAATTAAATTTCCATGAATTTTAATCTGAACATAATACGATATAGTTGTTAATTTATATAGATTTAAACAGAAAAAAAAATTATCGAACATAATAAAAATGTTGTTAAAGTAATAAAGTATAATAAAACCGATAATCTTGATTCGTTGTCTAAAGATTTTAAATCCATTTTGATTTGTATACCAAATTTCATTTATTTCAATCAAATGATTACTAATAAATTGTTCTTTTGAAAACCTTTGTAAACAACACGGCATGTGTTAATATTTTTGTTTTTATGCTATCGCAACTGAGCCCTCATATTAAAAATGTAGCTACAGGGTAGAATGCTGTTGTTGTCATAATTATAAGCAAATTATTAATATTTTTTTATATTTAATTAATTAAAATTTTAATTAATTATATTATTAATTTCCGCCTAAATTATAAACAAGTACACGTAAAAGTGAACAAATTTGCCGTTGAGTAAATTAAATAAACGAAAAGAAAATTCGTCTAAAAATCTAACTACTTTTACTTATATACACTGATTACTTTATTCAATTTCTTTATATTATTCGATTAGATCGATAATGTTATATGATAAATACAAGGATAGGCATGGTTAATACGCTTTGCAAATAAGCTCCAGGAATATAACGGTTTGCACTAAAAGATATGCACACATTTATTCAAAGTTGACAACCACAAAATGCTACCGAGCAAACGGCGAACGATAATCATCATTAATTACGTTATTATATTTAGATACAACGCAGATAACTTTCAATTAATAGAGCGAGATTTCTAAATTCTAATGTCCCTATCATAATGAACCAGTGTATCAAATATCGCGTCCAGATCGAAGCAATTAATCGAATAGCGGGCACGCGCGGGTGCGCGGACGCAAGCGGGCAGGCAACACAACGCATGCAAATCGCTTATTGGCCCCGCAATCAGATCACGACGAGCCCGGTCAGCCGCGACGCACGGTCGTCGACCCGGTGCCCACGCCACAGCGTTTCAGACCTCATGAAGTTATTATATTACAAACATGACGATAACAACTTTCCCAGAGGCAGATGTCAACTAAATTGAACGTTATACACCATACACACTGCAATACATTTCATCCATGATTCAGATCAATGGTTGAAATAAGCAAATTGAAAAATAAAATAAATATAAAGTAACTTTTTACAGTGGTAGAGCTACAACTGCAGTTTCTTTCCATGTACATCATTGGTGGAGCCACACGCAAGGGTGAGACAACCCAAGAACAATGCTAGTCAGACATCAATCCAGAGATATCTCTGCCGTCAGTGTGAGCGCTCTAATCAATGACTTCAAAACGGCAAAGCGGCGGAGGTAGACGATATCATAACCGAGCTTTTGAAAGCATGTGGAGAACCAATCCTTCGAGCATACAGCTTTTTGAGATAAAAGCTGTTAAACTCCGTCCTTGAAGGCGGTACTATGATGCCGGAGGTGTATGATGTAAGTGTGGTGGTGTACTTATTCAAGAGAGGCTTAAATTCCCTGTTGAATTTCTTAACCCAACAATGCGTATTGCCAGTGATGATTCACGATGCTGAGACGTGCTCCTACAGTGCTGGTCGTATAAGTTCAGAATCACTCAGCGGGCTATGGAGAGTGTTAAAAGAGTAAGGGAGTTTTAATGAATAATTAAAAGTTAAATTTTTAACAAAATATTATAATTTCGAAATTATTTAATTGTCATAAAAAATTGGAATGATTCCAATCATTTTCTTCAGTATGTTGTTTGTTACAGTTCATAAATCGTTCACTGATAAAAGAAAACCAGTTACTAGACGAAATATCTTGGTGATGTGACATCTTATTACCCACAGTCGCGAGCAGGGGTTTGTCGGGGCTGATTAACTAATGTCTAACTATGTAGCAAACACCAATTCCAATTAACTGCTGCGCTATCAAACATTAAGAATTTGCTAATTGACGCAAGAGGTTTCCGAGTATTAACAAACTTTATATCTGACTTAATGAGACGATTATCTCTTATGAGATTACTTAGTCATTGTTTACAAAACTTTAATTGTGGTTGCGTACGTTTAAAAGGAGACTTGTAATTTCAAATATTTGTCAAATGTGTGGTAAGCTATTTAAATGTCCGTAATTAAGAAAATTAAACAAATTCTGAAATAAATTCTTTCCCTTTCTTAAAACTTTTTCATGAAACTGGTCCACGCGTTATACACATTTGTATATCACTAATATCTTGTAAACATACGAAAGCAGAACATTCTATTTCCAGGCAATAGCCTGGAAATGGCACAAAAATGTTCGACTGTTTTAATTTTAATACTTTGGAGTCTGAATACATTTAAATATTATATTTTTAAACTGTGTCAAAACTAAATCTATTATTACAATGACTCGAAAAGAGGTATAATTTCGAAAGCACACACTAAGTGATAGAATTAATCGGTTATGCCACTTAAACTTTTTTCAGAAAGTACCTATTAAAAAGTAAATTTTCTTTTTCACAGATTATTTAGAATGTTAATTTGTGGTGGTAATTTTACTATATTTATTAAGTTTGTAATGTTGTGCCACATACACGCATATTTTTTTTTTTGTGCAAAAAATAAGTCATGTTTTGCTTAATGACATGTGACAAATTTTAGATTGATTTGAGACGTGTACTTTGTTTACAAAACCATTGCTGGACTTAAGTTGTTAGTTTGCGTTAATTCGGCTAAAACTATAGTACGCTGCTGTAAATGCTAGTGAAGTTAAGACTAGTTTGGCAGGGACTATATCATTTAAAATGTACCCCAAAGGGAGATGCTCTTTTAGTGTAACATAGACTGGTTTTGATGGACGATCTAATGTAATACAAATCTCGATGAAACGGCGTATGCGAGCAAATGATGGCCACATATGATATAAAAATCCATATTCAGACTCCAAAAACTCGATAATTAAAAAAAAGTATCCTTTTTGTTCATCCTTTTAAGCGCCCGTTTTATATTTATCTCAAACATTTATCAAGACCAAGACATAATACTTGGTTTTGTAAAAACACTGTTTTCGAAATATAAACAGGTAAGTCTCATTTTTGATGACCAGCAGTGTACTCCGTAATAATAACAATAAACAATCATTACAAATTTCATCGTTACATAAACAATACACAACCCGTGAGACAATGATAGCAATTGCTTACATCGTGTAGTCAGTGTTTATAAAACAAGTTCCTTCCTCAACAACAAACAACTGTTTCCAAGAAACAAATGGGAGACCGTTGAAAAGGGGTAAACAGTCACCGTCGGCAGTTTTACACCTGTTCGAGTGATAATTTGGACATTTAAATGTCGATAGTTTAACGAAACTAACCAACCGTATATAGAAAACAAGTTTATAACTATAACTCTAATATATCAAATGAGTATAAAATGGCAAAAGAATCCTGTGACAGCTAAAGTTCAGCTACCCGTTTTCGTATACCTCATATATTAATAATTTATATATATATGTATATATATGTATGTATATATATGTATGTATATATATGTATGTATATATATATATTTGTAACTTTATTTACCATGTTATATGTCACCGTTTTAAATTATATTTTGTTTCCGTCATTTACACCTGCACTGTCCTAAACTTTGTATCAATCAAAAATTATAAATAAAAAAAATATTCATACGCATCACTCACTTGCGTCACGCTTTTTTTTTTACAGATATAAATAAGGTAACAGTTATAAGCTCGTTGTAGCACGGAAAGATCACCTGGGAGGGGTAGCACCACGCTTTCCGGAATACCAGCGTAAAATCATGGCGTAGAGGCCGATTTGGAAATCTCTAAATAGAAGCAAGGACAACTTATCCGGATGGAGATTTACGGACGGAACGGACTTTGGGGTGTGATCGCGGTGTTACTTGTCAAACTATATCCGACATAATGGTCCCTCATGCTCTTCGGCCCGTGCCTGGGAGGTGATCATAAACGCTATTGCCATTGACTAGAAAGTAGCACATAAAGCGTCATCGTAGGTTAACGCTAATGTGTTTCGTCGGATATGAAGAAGACCGCAAACTTTGTTACTTGTGATGAAGAATTTCATCTTATTCCCTAGGAAAAATGTATTATGATTCTCTATCGAGGATAAACAAGGGTGGCTTAGGTATCACTTTACATCAGGCGAACTGTTTGCTCTTTTGTCATTACTAAGATCATAACTAAGTCATAGTAAATCATATATAACTAAGACGGATGTTCAGTGTCTATGATTTGTGTCTATCTAGCCTATAGCTAAGCAGCTTGTTAGTCATCAGACACCAGTATCAAACTGCTTCTTATGTATTCCTTTCTCACTTAATCCCTTCAAGTAACTGAACCTTAATTTTAGAACAATTTCCAGTAAAACATTACTTTTGAGTAAGGAATATTAATAGTGGGTATTAAAACTACTAAAGCGACAGTTGATTAACACATAATTCGCAAATATCGGACCCCATACGTAGCCGACAATGTGGGATAGGACAATGTATGATTTCCGCTTCATCAGTTGATGCTTCATAAGCGCCTATATTCGCGCGAGCCCTTTAGTCTGAGTCCAGACCAAAACTTGGTAAGCTTTTAAGCATAAAAGAAGTAACACATGTCGGTGAAATAAATAACCGTTAAATAGTTTTAGTAAAATAAATTAATTAATATTCATATAGAAACTACATAAGTGGACATTAATCAACGACACGGCTAGTTGGGAACAGCCAATAAAAGCCCTATTCTCACTCGTCCAACGAGCCTGAGAGAAGGTCGCCGTCATTCGTCGAGTTGGATGTTTTTTACTGTGCCTTCGTCAAGTCTAACAAAGAGGCGGAACAAAGCGGAGAGAGCGGGCTTTGTACGGATACGTCGAGTGCGACGGCACTTAACTCTGACATCAGCGACGTCGTACCATTGGGACGATGCACAGGTCTTCTACGCGTTTAAATAAACGTAGATCCACCCAGCCTCGACAAATTTATAACGAAATTTATAGAAAACTAAAATCGTTATTATAAATAAGAATTCTGCTGTCCATTAGCAACCGCAAAAATCATTATATAATGATAATTTACTTAGTAACTTTTCACTGTGTTTAAGTAATTACATGCATATTAGAATAAATTCGGATTGTATTAGAAACATTGTCAAAATTGCATAAAATAAAACGTCGATCCGCTAGTGCATCAAGCGCGGAGAAACACGGGTCGTGTTCGTTAATGGCAAAGTTTTATTGGCTTGGCCTAATTGCCTCCCGTCCCGCATTAACGACGTTTTCGTGGCGACCTAGATAGACGTGGACCGTGACTAAATTTCCAAATTTAAAAGTATTTCCACTCGGCGTAAGATTTCAAAAGCAAATCTTGACGATTTTTTTCCTTTGCATTAGTTATAATACAATATCGTGGATGTCGTAGTCCATGAACATAAATTCCCGTCGGCCGATGCAGGCGACAATCTTATAACTACGGTAAGTCTGGAAACGAAGGAGCGTTCCAATTTCAATTTTCCAAGCGGCCCCACTCGGCTATGATCGGATAACGCTAAATTTATCTCCTGTTTACATATGAAGGAACGTCCGTCGTCTTTCAATCACCTACTAAACGTGTTTTAGTTATGGCATAAATTCTCCAATATATGCAATAGTTACTGCCGCCATTCTGTATTCTAAAGAACGTTAAATGTAATTAAAAAGCTATACATAAATATTAGACGTGACTCTTGCGGACTGGTTGCGACTATCGTGAGGTAATGCATACACATAAAAGTTACAGTTGTAGCTGTAAAAACTAGTATCCGCAACAGGTGGGATTACATTGGCTTGTGCCATTGCAAACGCACGCGCAAATCCGGTTCTCTCCACGCGTAGATCTAATGCAACATTGTAATCGGCCGACATTTCAGTCTATTATATTTAAGCCAACCGAAACGAGAACAAACGTGATCAATAGTTAGAGCACTTTCGTCTACTTTTTTTAGGCATTGCTATGGAAACAAAATAAATAAATGTATAACATGATAAATTTGACCCGGGTATTAAAAGCAGCAGAAACAAGGTCGCTGAGGGATATCGACCCGAGGTTACGAAACATTATTGTTAATGTTTGGTAACCCGGGAAGCCGATGACCTTAAGCGCAACAATGGCTACGTGTAAATTGACCATAACCATTATAAACCGGCAATAACTACGCTATAAATTATACTCTCAGCACAGTTGAATTTGGAACTTAATCAATTAAACGCAATAACGACGATGACCTCTGTACCTAATGAATAAGCCTGAGCGATCGTAAAAAGCTCTCTATGTACATGGAATATGGACATGTAATCGAACGTCGAGATAATTGGATCGCTACGGGCGAACGCGTGTTAGTTATTATAGATGTATGATGATGCGAATGTAGCATGAAAAAAGCAAGATGAAATTACATAGTCATTTTATAACGGGTTCCCGTTTTACTCGTTACTTCTCGATGTACTTCTTTAGAAATATTATTAAGTCTCGCGCTATATAAATAATGATTTTTATTGGTCACTGCTCGAATAAAAAATTTGAACGCAAACAAATATAAAGGTTAATATAATCATTCGGACGTTTGTAAGTTAAACGTTGTAAATTCTATACGCTTGTTACAAATAACCCAATTTCCTATGCAGTATTCTTGTGGCTACCGAAAAGATATTGCCTATGCAGCTTTAACGTGAAAAAATATATAGGAATAGATTGGAAATAATACGTTGGTACTACAGAACTTGAACAATTTCGACGCATGCTGCTCATATTCTAACTCCTCTATTCTAACTTAACACTTTGACCTCGATAGGTTAACTATTACTACCCCTATCTACAAATCTATCTATCACTCAAATGTAAGTTACATTACACGTAACTTAAAGAACATGTTAGCGAAATTGAGTGTAATATACCAATTGTCCGAATACATATCGTTGCCTGGATAATAATTATTAATATAACACCCAATTTATACCGCTTCACATCCAACGTTATAATAAAGCCCATGACCGTAAAAATAATAATTTTATCTACAAAATAAGGCAAAACAAACGCCTTAATGGTGTAATGTGGGTACCATTAAGTTTAATATTCAATTCGTTTAGTCCGCAGCTCGTCAGGGTCCCGGAATTAGTGACCGTAGCGTTTAAGTTATTAAGGAAGCCCCGACGCTACGGCCTTTAATAAGATTAGCTCCACGGCTTTCTGTCGAGCATAGAATCTGACGCAAAGCCGGTAATATTCAGATATCCCAGAGTTCACGTTGCTAATGGTAGTGTAAAAGAGAAGTGAAATACTTGCACCTTGTCCAGATTAGCACCTCGATAAGGCTTCACTGAAGCCGCAGGCGTTTAATCGCAAAGTAAGGATCACCGAGTGTGCGATTGACTTACACGCAAACGACCAATTTCTTCAGCCTTTATGTTCATATCAAAATTAATGCCCACAGAAAGCTCATAAATTGGAATAAAACATGACGCAACCAACATCTTTTATACGGTATGTGTTAGTAATATAAGAAGTTTCAACACGTATTTCAGCACATTACAGTTTATGTTCTACATAAGATTACAAATTTAGTCAAATCCAGTAGGAACAGTTTCAGACGTGGGTTTATTCTTTCCTATTATTAATAAAAAAAAATCACTTTGTCACCTACCGTAAGATTTTTTTTTTTTAACGAAACTTCATTTAGGATTTTTAACATAAAAGAATTAAATATTTTCCATAACGCTATGAAATAAAATTAAAAAAATTTATAATCTTTTGAAATTGTTTTGTTGACTAATAAACGTATTTACATTGGTTGATAAAAATAAAACATGCAACTATATTACATAGTTTTTGTGTATTTTACATAGTAATTTTTCAATGTTTACTTTAAACCTGGAACCATAAGCAAAGCGTATCTTAAACCCTACGGGGATCGTACACATCTCATATCGGAGCGCTGTTTATCCGATAAGTTTACTCCAGCGCCCGGAGGTTTTCTACTCTGAATAATGCTCACAGTGCATGATTTAATGTGAACACGGTGCCGTCCAAACGTCAAAGTAATAATTTTTCCTAATATACTTTTTTATATTTCCTAAATTAAACTTACTTCTTCGTTAGGCAACGTTCTTATTTTTTGAAATGTAAATAAATCTAAAAAAGTTCATTGCATGTACCTTATTTTTTTTATTTCTTAGTTTCGGTTGGGTTTCAAGATCATGGTCAGAGACTTTTTTTTATTACATTGAGAGTAACAAACGACCACACAGTTCATCTGATGGGAAGTGATTCCTGCTGCTCATGACATCTATATTCATCCTTGACAAGGAATCATAATGCAGATTGCGTTGTCACCTTTCAAGACACCTTCACCAGTAATAAAGGTCTCCTGATCCCTACACTCGCCAGACGAAAGAATTATGCTGCTATTTTAAGCTGGTATTCTGTGAGGGCGTGGTCCTACCCTGTTCGAGCTAACCTATTCATTCTGCAGCTAGAAACAAACTGCAGTAAAGGCTGTCGTCCTGATGACACAGTTACCACTAATAACCGTCAATTTTTAATTTCTTTTTAGTGATATAAAGTAATCGAGACTGCGGTAATTGAAAAGTTATAATATGCGCACTAAAAATCGTTAAAATTAGGTTAAGCAACAACTATTCGTTATGTATATAATATGACTTAAACTCCTACTTCTAATTATCAGCATCTTTACAAGCATTAAAAATCTAATGAATGTATGAAGACACCGCGTAAATTAAATAAACACAATTTCATCTTGAGTCTTTGCTACGGACGAATATACATTCGTCACACCTGTGTGTTTATGGGCAGCCATCAATTGTTATCGAATCAAATGTGTGCTTGATTGTCACCTTTAGTTACATAAAAAATCCGTATTGTTAATATCATGGTATATCATTTATCAGAGCGTGTCACACTGACATTGTAAATCTAATGACCGTTGTACAGGAATAATCAGACCACAAGCGCAATTTGATATCCTGAGATCACTTAAAACCTGTTTAGTCCCGTTATAAAGCAGGAAAATGAATAAGTAATGTCATAAAGCCTACCGTTTTACGATCAAATGTTCTCCGATGAACTTGTATTCGACAAAGTATTCTAGTTTCACATGCGTTATCCCATTCAGTACTAAAATAGAATGCTTTGCTACCAATAACTGGATACTCCGAATGCCCACAGCATTATCTGCTATCCGAATGTCCTTCACCAGTCGAAGGTGCTATCTATGATGCAGCGTACCTGAGTCACTTTTAATATGCTACAGTATAAAAAATATTAAAATATATGGTACATATTTAAAAAAAATAAACAATTAATCTATACTATATATTCATATAATCTCATTTCAAAGGAGTAACGCAAATGCATCTCATGGATGTAGGTTTTTATGGGCTACAACCATAATTTACTGTCAGGTGAACTGTGTGCTCGTTTGTCACCCTTAGTTTCATATAACCGTAGTAATATTTGCTTTTCTTCTTTATATTGTTGCGAAAGAGCTTGTATTTCACCTAACGGTTAGTGGTCCCTGGGGCCTAACGTATTTCCACATCAGTTTTCAATACGGATTTATGATGCAAATAACTACGGACGATATATTCACGTAAACAATTGCTCAAACACAATAGTCATCCTTATTCCGATGGTATTAACGTGCAATAAGATAAAAAGAAGGTTCAAACATACACCCTTATTCGAAAGGCAAGGATTTGTGAAGAACACATATAATTACTCAGTTGGGAATTGAAACCAAGACCAACGACGCAGCATCTGCCACTTCATTCTAACCACTAATCAACGTGGCCGTATAACATAAAACTCCGGTTAACAAAATAACAGTAAACAGGTACGTTTATATCTTCAACCTATTTACCTACCTATTATCACAATCGCTAATTTATTCTTTAAGGTAGACTTGTTTGGTTTTTAAGTGCAATTTAGTTGGGTCTCCGCTGTCCGTGTACCCTTAGTCCGAGGGTAGAGAACGAGCCAGACAGGAGCTCGGGTCGTTAGCATTAATTTAACTGAGTTCAGTCTGTATTTGAACATAATGCGGGGATTACAAAGCGGCAAATTGAAGGTCCATATTGTTGTTATAATTAATAATAATTCTATATTATGCTGAATAAGTTTAAATAAGTATATAAGGTTTTTTTGCATTTACAGGGTTTGAAGTCACTTTGTTTGTTATTTTACAGTGTTGCAACATATTCATTTTGATGTCATCATTCTAAGGATCGAACATATAATATGATGTTCCTCCGATTTTTTTTTCCCTGTTGAATTTCCCTATAAAGAACGGAGTTAGAACATAATTAATACCCGACATTAACTGAACGAATACTGTTATTATTTCTAATTTTTCATATTTAAGAAAGAGAAACATTTTAAAAATAATAGGAAAGGTTAAACATGATACGACAATAATTTATTTAAAACTGTTATAGAAGGTAAAGTAGAAGGGAGAAAGGACGGCCAAACAAACAATAACAACTTTCTGTAATATTAGAGGTAACTGGATAAATTCCACAAACAAACTCTTTAATTTATGAAAAGCCAATAAAAGGAAAATGGTTAAAAAATAATCCCCTGAAAATTTGTTGCCTCCACTGAATATGCGAAATACTTATGATAGTTTAAATCGCAATTCATTATCATATTAACCCTTAATCAGAGTATGTTCAGAAGCTGACGTTTCCATATAGACGTTGATCATCAAATCAATTTCGTCATAATCAAGTATAATAAGGAAATATTTATGGATGTCAGGGAATTCTCATAAAGCGGATTCCTCCCGACAAGCAACATTAATTCAACCATCCATTTGCATCGTTTCAAATTAAAAGTCCCATTAATCATGGGAAGCCGCTTACAGTCTACAGGGACGGCGAAGAATCAAATATGATTAGATAAGACGCAAACCACCGAGTTACTGTCACTCAACCTATCGGAAAGTTTAGCAAAACAATCATAAATTAATTACGGGTAGTGCCTATTAATTATATATTTACTTAAATTAATTTCTATATGTATATATTCCTTAAATAATCCTTTTCTGTAATGCAATAAAATGTGTACACGGTAGTGATTTATCGAGACCGATGTTTGATAACTGGATATTTCAATCACATAATTACACAGTTTACGGGATTAACTGCACAAGTTCAACTTGTACTTCTGTCCTCGAACTAGATTCTGTTGATTTTGCTGTTAGGCTATGTGGCTCTTACAGCTTCATCGGACACAGGGCTCACGGAACTGAGGGGTCCGTGAGCTGGTTTCTGTCCTCGAGGGCGACAGGGGTAACTAGTTAAGTTTCTTGATAGTTCTTCTTGGTCACCGTCACCGTAACCGTCATTCCGAACCTATGATATTCTAGAAATTAAGATTCGTAAGAGCTTTTTTATATGAATAAAGTATATTTTTTATTTTGATTTCGCATGAAGAATGAATGTAGGTGTTATGGAGCGTAGTTGTCAGTTATCATCAGATGAACTGTGTGCTCGTTTGTCATCCTTAGTTCCACAAAAACATATGTATACTATAAAATATTTGTAATAATTACTTAGGTTACTTTGAAAACTCCAGTTGGCCGGCTAAACTTTAACGCATTTATAAGTTTCTTTTTTTATTTTTTTTCTATTTGGTATTACGTGTTACGTTCTTTACGATGGATGTACTCGTTGTTTGCAGGTAAACATGTTTGTGCGAACGGGAGCCTTATAGAGGAAAACATTCCTTCGCTGAATTTTTATACGGATCCTAGTTAATTAGCTTTGCCATAACTTTTAATGGGTTAAAAAGATTATTATTTAAAGTTTAACTTCTACAAGTCACAACAATCAGCAAAACAACTTTATTGACGCATATTAGATATGTTGCTAAAAAGAAAATAATCTACAACAATAAATTTAGCAAAGTCAGTTAAACACTGAACGATAATGAAATTATCCAATATTTTCTAAAGCATCGCCTTTACCAACCAATTCATATAAATAAATAATAACGACAACTTCATAGCCATACTGTCCGACGCAAATATCAATAAGGCGAATTGTAAACTTTCGGAACTTGACCTTCCAAGTTCGGTGGTGGGCCGCACCCCGGGCCCCAGAGCTTTCTCCCTCGCCCGACCCGCATTGCAGTGAAACTAAGCATCAAAATACAACTAACTTAGTAAGTAAAAAGTAAATATGAAACTTGTTATACGTAATTGATAGAATTCTTCATCACAACCCTGATCGCTATAGCAGTACGTACTAGTTTTTTTTTAATATATTTGTTTTAATGGGCTACACAGAGAGTTTATGTTGTCGTGCTAGATGTCGACCACGGTGATACCATCCACTTGTTACAATATAACGTCAAATTAACAATTTATTATATTACCGTCCGTATTTAAACAAATAGCATTTAAAAAGGAGGCCGTCATTCGTCATTGGACATTCGGAGGAGATTGGAGAAAGTTACGTATGCAGTTATCCCCGGATCGAAAAGCCAAAAAAGACACTACTAAGTAAAACAAGTATTCAGGCAGTATAATCAATGTCAATATAATAGTCTGGATATACTACTTGTGACCCTAGTGTGCTGTTTAAAGTCAAGGGCAACATTTATAAAAGCGTAAGTCGACCGGTAAAGCCGTACAACGGGGAACAGCATTCATTGCCGTACACTTTTACCGCTCGAATAAAAAGATAACATAGGTGTGTCGGATTAAAAGCCTTTCCACTCATTTGAAATATGAATGTCGAGATGGCTGGACCTAGAACGGCCAAGATGAAGAATAAATAAATCCATAAGATGTTTAAAATTTACATCTGTCAGGGACCAGCTGAGGCTGAATGGATTGTGTGAAAATTAAATAAAAGTAAAGCGAGTGTACGTGCAACAAACGGGAAAAAAAATTAGCGGAAGGACAATAGGTACTATGGACTTATGACTGTCGGGACAATAAGAAATAAGTCATGGTAAGGATAGTGATGATGTAAGATTTTAAAAACACTGCTATAGTGTCTATTATCCCAAATATACCAACTCTAGTTACACTCGACCGGCATTATTTCCTTAGGTGCGAAGAATCACTAATCTTCATCGCCAATCAGGCAGACTTGTCTGACGTGACGGAGAGGGCCAACTTGAAAGAAGCATGAGTCACTGGAATGTTAAAGGCTGACAATGTAGACGAAAAATGTTACGCCACTTGAATACCTCACTTTTAATGGCATACATGACACATTGATAATACTTTTTTTTTAAATACATCGAAATCTTGAGTAGTTTCTTTTGTTTTGCTTTATGCCGTTTTTATTATACAATTAAATAAAACTTAAAGACAATAATAAATTTACAGAGCGTGCGAAACTATTACGCATAAACAAATGGAAACATTTGAACCTAGGCTCGATTAATATACATCGACTTTCAGACGGGCAGAATGTCAATTCCCAACAATGAAATAAACCTGAATGGCTACATTGCCCCCAATATCGTAGAGACAGCAGAAGCTAATTTAGACGGCCCTCGTAGCGAGACAATTGGCTATTTGGCGACGGCGCTTCAAGGGCCACCTTTTGTGTAATGGAATCATGCAAACCCTCAATAGGATAGGCTGAGCCTTGACACTACGCACTGCTAAGGTCAAGGTAGCCATAATACGTTTATAGCTATCAACCTTGCGAACTTTATAGTTACCGTGCGCCCTTAACGACTGTTATCCTAAAAATAAAAATCGAAACGAAGTACGAATAAAAGAGCTATTTCGCTTTGATGTCAAAAACTATAAAACGTTTTGTTGTTCTTTCAAAATGAACAAAGATTAAAAAACGTTAAAACCAAGATTAAATTTTATTAACACAGATATTGCGATATTATTTTTTAATACAAAGTTTACGTTTTTTACGTCATTTACTTAGGTATTAATGGTAATGAATATGTATTTAGCTGCAATAGTAACTGCTTAACTTATTATTTTCCATAGGTCATCATATAAGAAACCGGGAAGTTATCAAGAAAACCTAAATGGACCAGATAACTTAGACGACCGTTAGGGTAATTTCACGTGACGTGGACTAAATGAGAAAACGCCACGGAGAAAACGCATCGGTATTAGAGACAAAGGATCTTTTGAGAAATATTATTGCATCTTTGATATAACAATTCACGACTACTTTGGTATTTCAGAAGCTTGCGAATGGTATTCTAGATATTCCTAATTTACTTTCTTGTCTAAACTTTTCTGTTCCCTCAAGGATGCCTAGAACTTAAGGTTTAATACATTTACCGATCTCTTTTCGTTAGTTAATTAATTTTTATTAAATTTATGTATACACACATTTTTGTTCACAAATCGATGTTGATTTTTTTGTTTCATATTGTACTATTTGCTTTTAAATTACAACTGAACATTATTCTCAAACTTACATATTTAAATTTGGCTTTGTTATATTTTGTCAATGTTCTCTACTTCTCAGTCTTCGCCTATAACTGTAGTGGCGCTATTCTATTGTTCACATCGTATCTCATCTATGGTATTGTATCAGTATACACTATGTTGGCATTAATTAAATTTAATAAATAAACTACACGGAATAGAGAAAAGAGTCTTAGGCTTCTGAAATTTTCAGATTCTTCATCCGATATTATTCCATGATCCAAATCGATTTAGACAATACCTGCTGCACAGGTCAGTAACTATATACAGGGTATTAGGAGACCGCTTCCGAAAAAACACATTACTTTACTAAAAAAAAACCAGCAATGAAACACAAAATCAAAAACAGCTGATGCTCGAATCAACGAACGCACGGGCGAAACTGTCTCAAAAACTAAAAATACTAAACATAATAACCAATCCCACCAAAAAACCGCTCCTTTCGCGGTGGGCCGCCGTTGACGGCACTTAGATCATTTCCGCGGTATCAGCGCGCGGGCGTTCTAGAATTAGAAGAGGTTCACACCAAATTGTATTTCTAAGTTTTGCTGATACACTACGCCGTTAGGATATTGACAATACTTCGGACTACTGAAGGGAATGACGATGGAGTGCCTATGTGTTTGCGCGAATGCTTACGTCACTATGAATATCATGCGCAGTTGAGATCAGGTCAAAAGGTAACATAAGAAGATATAGCTGCGGTCGAGTCAACCATCAATTTCCAGGACAATATATCAGAACAAATCAGAAAAACATTATGTGATATATATATATAGATATATATATATATATATATGTATATATATATATATATATATATAGATATATATATATATATATATATATATATATATATACAAGTAAAAGCATTTGTAGGCCAGACCCACCCACAAAGATTCTTGGTGAACTCCATTCAAAAGACAGTAATCCCCGGTAATTGGGTTTACGGATCCCTTCACTCACCAAACGCAACATGGCGTTACGCTGGTATTCCCTGAGGGCGACATCCTTCACGGATGGAGCTACCACATTCAAGCTTTAGCTAGAAATACTTAATATCTACTGGTGATTTCATCAACCTAAATATAAGAGTAGAAATCGCACAATGTATATAAATAATAATCGTAAAATTATAAAGTAATAAAATTAATAAGACTTTGATAAGATTTTATTCCGACATGGGTTGACAAATTCAAATCAGCCTTATTGGGGTGGATTCTTGACATTATTGCCCGAGTTTAAACACTCTGAGTCATCGACGTCCTTCACCTCTCTGGGACGCCCTAACATCCGCCTTTAGTGTTTTACCTGATAAAATTTTTACTAGTGCTACCATGTTATACGGGTCATCCCGGACGAACAAATTAAAATACAAATAAAAATTAAGTCTTTGCTACTTAAACTACAATTGTCTTAATATAGGTATAATGAATGGACAAAGCAATACAAATATCATCAGGCATGGAAGTAATTTAAACAAAAATAAAATGATACAAAAATGCTCGTGTAGGCAGGCGCTCCTATAGGAAGTCACAAACAAGCCAACATTTTACATGATGGTAGATGATTCCTGCGGCTATGACACACTATTGACTTTTTTTATTACATAGAGAGTAACAAGTGAACACTGTTCATCTGATGAAAAGTGATGCGGCCCGTGACATCTACATTCATCCTGGACAAAGGAATCATAATGCATATGCGTTGTTACCCAAGAAATCTGAGATGGAATGCCTCGTCACCAGTAATAAAGGTCTCCGGATCCCTACACCCATCAGACCAAAACAGCAGCATTATGCTGCTATTATACGTTGGTATTCTATGAGAGCGTGGCCCTATCCCAGTCGAGCAGACCTATTTAGTCTGCAGCTCGAAATTTATTTCACTCACACTACAAAATACGTAGCGTTTAGCTTTTTTTTGTGTATATGTGATACTGTTCTGTAGTGACCTCTACAGCTTTATCGGGAATTTGGGAGGGGGAGGGGGACTGAGGGAGACAACGACGATGCTGGCACGAAGACTGCGGCTGCATTACCACTGCGCTCCGACCCACACGAACAACGTCGACGACGACAGAGGGAGGCGATATACGATCCGAGGGACCCTCATAAGGGGGTTCGAATCTTGGCTCAGAACACTATTGAAAAGGGAGGAAGCGCTAAGCTATTATTTTACGCTAGTATTGTGTGCAAGCAGGATCCTTTCGCGTACGATGCAATCTATTTGTGTCTCAGCTAGTCGAGTAGACAGATATATATAGTAAGTGGCGTGGTTCTACCACGTAAACATCATCAACACGTAATATTATCATCAGGTTACCGTGTTATCCTATTTAAATTGATGGAAGCGACAATTTACGGCCATTAAAATAATACCTAAATCTGCAAAAAAATATTTCGTCTCTCCTAATCATCCTGCCTATGGTGAAGGATTGATTGAAATAATGAATATAGGGGACCTCCCCTAACCTACGAGGGGGGAGGGGGGTAAACTGACCAGTACGTATGGTGGAGATTTTCAAATTTACATGGTTACATTTTAGCTTTGTCATATTTTGTTAATTCATTCTATAAATTATAACATTGTCGTTTATTATACTTACATGCAGTCTTCGCCTATAATTGTAGTGTCAATTTTATATTGTTCACAGCCTTCTCATCTAAGGTATTGTCATCAGTGTACACTATGTTTGTGTTCATTAAATAAATTGAAATATTAAATAAAAATCATCAAATAGGAATATCCGTATTTCCTCGAAAACATGGCAGCACTACAACTAAAGCAGGTAGCAGTTTATTCGCGTCAAATTTGAATCCATTCATAACGCTGACGTCAATGCCGAGATGAGGCCTCCTTCAATGAATTTTTTTTTCGCTTTAATTTTTTATACGGAATAACAAGAAAATAAATCAGAGAAGCATCATTTCACTATAATAATATTATTATTAAACAGTAACAAAATGTGGTTATTATGATAAAAATCAAAGCGTCGATAGCCTAATGGTTCAGGGTACGGTCTGCACGAAACTTAAGATCGTAGATTCGAATCAACCATTCGACTATTATCGTAAAACATTTCCTAGCACAAGTATTAGTTTAAAACTTAAAAAATCTAAACCAAGCCATAAGTTAGTACAGTCGGTTCTCCATTCATATCCCAAATATGTTTCGTAACAATAAAGATGCCTATAGGTAACAGAGGCGTTGAATAAATCATTTTAGCACTTTTGCTGTCTAAACAGACTATACGTAAGTTAATATAGATATTGATACGACGAATTGATGTTTCATGGTCACACGGTCACATATCGTTGACGTTGACTTGCGCAGGTCCCGATGCCGTGAGTCACTCTATAAAGTATATTTACATATGCCCTAAACGAATACCAACGTGAAATAGTAGCATAATGCTGCTGTGTTTCATATGGCGAGTGTAGGGAAGCGGAGATACGACGATTACCAACATATCTCAGACCCGAAAACCATAACTTTGTTGTACACTAATAATTATCCTCGAATCGAACCTTAGTTAATAAATATTTATCTTAATTAGGTACAAATTTTTAGATTTCAAATCAATAGTTAAAATAAACCAGTAGCACTACTTTAGAAGGTTCGCAAGAATAGATAAATAAAAGCCCTAAATCTACTGTTAAAAATGTCTTGTCATATTTCGTAACTATCATTGTAACCTAATTTCATATATAGCAAACTGAACTAATAAGCCTGTACACTATTGATAATTTTATTGTTATGTGAACAACGCAAATATACGATATATGTAACATCAAATTCACAAAATCCGGTGCATTTCTCATTCACACATCACACAAAAATGTACATCTTTCATATGTCCCACTTCGTGTTAGGTGTATATGCAAATTGAGAGCGATGAGTTGAGCGACTTGACCACCTGTGTACATGCATGGGAAATAGCAAGTGACAAATTGTTGTGTCATGTAGTCAATCAGTGTAGTAAACTAATTCTGTGTGTAACAAACGAAAATGGATGCAATCTATGTGGCAAAGGCGAAACGAATGACTGAAATCGACCGAAGTATCTTCTCACTTACAAATTCCAAGAACAAACCAGGGACATATCAGTACTCATAGCGAATAAGTTAATCGGAAACCCTCTTATCGGCGAGGGGACTGTATTTATGTATATATGCATATATACTTTGTATGTATATGGTAATATTTTTAGGCTTTTCTTTTTGTTAATTGGTTTATTGCTACTCCTATCTGATGTTGATCTCATCATACCTTGGGTTGACTGGTAGAGAACGCCTTTGGCATTAATCCCGCCCTTTGTGAACCTTTAACTTTATTATGGTTATTGCAATTAAGAGTAAATAAATAAATAAATAAAAAGGTGCGTGTCTTTATAGCATAGTGATTATTAACTATCCGATTAACTGATTTGTGTTCGATTATTAGTATTACTTTCATAAAAATAGTGTCTGAAAATTATTAAACACGTATAGAAGAGTATGCAAAATGGTGTAATACTGCTAATAGAATTCAAGACGATTAATTCAAAATTAACGACACTTTTTTAAATAGAAAATAAAGTTGATTATATTCAAGAAAGCAACGTATTTCCATATATAATCGATTTCGACTACGGTGATATATTCCTGTTTAATGCCAGGAGACATCAACAGCGCAGAATATATTAGTGTCATAAGCAAACACAGCGACACTCACTCATCATCACCTTCCCTAGTCCGACGTAATGCATGTGCAATAAGTTAGACGAAGATACTTTGTGACTGACGGACACGATAGTTAGATACGGCACACCCGTGTACCTGAAAACTAATAATTCGTGATGAACACATTCTTGGAATGGGAATCGGAGAGTCCGGACTCGCCAAGGAAGTCTGACCGGATGGAGTAATCGGCACAGATATAACAAAGAACAATCATTTATTGTGTATTTTAAATAGCATAGCACGACGTAATTTCAAGTGGCCGGCTTACATTGCATCGTGTTTTGCAAGGCAAGCAGACAACAACATTCGAAAGTGTGTCAAGATTGCGATAGCGACCGACGCGGCTCAGAAACCGAGAAATGCAACACATCAAAAACCATTGCACTATCTGTCTCTTACTTGTATCGCTGATACTACAAAACGTACCAAAAGTGAACGTGCAATTGCGCAGGCAACTTATTGTATATAGAGTTATACAATAAATTATATATGTATATACAAAACGTCCCTACAATTTCAAGCACCGATTTTAATATCGTCATTTTATCTTTTGAAAATTACAACTCATGATTAGTTTCCAGAAATCATAATCGTTTCACTTTCTATATAAACTGAATCAAACATTACCCGTAACCCAAATCATATTAAATTTAAGACATCTAATGAATTTAACTTTCTTCTCATATTGCGAAAATAACGATGGCCCTTAAGTAATAACACGGGCCCGAAGTAAAACAATACCAATGCAAATATCGATCGTAATGCTCGCCGTGGGATGACGTCATTATTCAATCTGCCGCTTCTTCGCTGAGAATTGTTTAATTATTCATAAAGTCAAATTTATGATAAAATATTGGATCTGTATAATGTATATATATATATATAAGAGCGAAGATTCATAAAATTGTTGAACAGTAGATGGCATCTAATGAAAGTCGACGTGTCCACTGTTAAGATACATATACCTTTAATTCTAATAGTAAAAATGCAAAAAAAAAGTTAACCATGCTAAATCGCATTATAAAGATCTTTTTACGAATGACTTATCCTTCAGATACAAGTCAATAAACATACTTATTTATAAACACATATTTCAAACAGCTAATTAACAATATACAATTTATGACTAATTGAATTCACACAACAATCAATAACCTATTGTTCTTCACACCATTTAAAGCGACGCCCCCGCTAGCATATACTAAGAATGGCATTGAGTTGGTGATTAATTGAATATCCTTCTAAAACTATAAAGATTTCGTCCAAATGGGAATCACGCCACAACGAATACATTTGTGAAACTGTGTCCCAGATTTCGTGAGAGTTCATACGTATCTGAATATTATAAACCGGTCTATATTCCTGATGCTGACCTTACGCCTTCGTGACGGCGGAGTTGTTAGTACGCCATGGCAGAGCACGCGAACGCATGACGTGATCCGGTGAATGTTCCTATTAAGCTAACGAAAATAGAACCTACATCATGGAAGCGATCAATGCAATAGATCTCGATGCATTACAGTCGTTCAATACTAAGGATAATATAGATAGGATAGAAGATATAATACAATTATAAGATTGATAAGCTTCAAAATATTTATTCGTCCATTTTTTACTGAAAAGAAATGATGAACCAATTAAGTTATGAGTTGATGATGTCTTACTGGTCGATTTCAACCATCTGATGTGTTGTGATGAGCTCCCTAAGCGTATGCTCAGAAATATACATATAGTTACACACTCCGCCTCCCCTAGTCTAATTAATTCGAATACTTTATCACGTCATGCGTTCAACATAGACCTAAAACCGTTAAACACACATATAGTGTTAAATACATTTTGTAATCTAAATAAATCTTAATTTGTAATCGATTGAGGGCTCGAATCCCATCAGCTATTACCCTGACACACCGCGACTGTCAAATGTAATTAACGATAAGCATAGAAATGAAATGTCTTTATTCTCTTACAAATTTGACTGTCTAAATCTACTCAGCATAGTTCAATTATAAAAGAGACAGCAACAATTGCGCTTCAATTGTCGGCAATAACAATCCACTGTTTTATTGTGTTGACACTTTCCGATATTCCACCTCGGTCCCAGGCAATAAACACAACGAAATGGCGGCGCAATTGGATACGTCACGTTGCGGGGGTTTGCTATAACGCTGTGCAATGTTTATAATGCGAGAGAAAATTTTGGTGAAATAAGAGTGTATTAAAATAGCTATGGGATTGTTTTAGATATAATTTTAACAACCAATGTGGGCGGTGGCAGCATCTTAGTGCTAAAGTACTTGTCATAAAGGATACGTATCAACTCTCCTATAGCCCTAGCGTTGATCGCTTTTATGTCGAGGACAAATCAAATGGTACATTAAATTGTGAGAAAAGAATAAGCAAATCTTGGTTTTCATAATATTATCAACACGTTCTATCTTCTCTTCTGTATATTAGTTCGGTTGGCAATATCTAAAGGGAACATACAGAGATAAACTATATTGATCTCCGTATTCTGAATCTGATATTGAGTGGTCTGATGAGACAATAGTAATAAAGGTAATGTATATTACCTATGGTACTCATCCACAAAACACTCCGCTATAGACAGCGGCAACGCTGGCCACACCGACAATGATTGATGGATCCTGTTATAGACGAACACGAATGGAAATACTTCACAACGTACCCGCAGCAGTCTATCTACCAATGTATAATGTCAGTATTTAACTGATGTATTTTTGATAGGAAAGACTACGTATTAAAGTTCTTAGCTGTTACATTTTCATGTATTGATAAAAAAAGCTCATATGATTTAGACATCCATCCGTTCAATACTGTCAATTTAGACAATTCTGTTTTGTAAATTACAAAAAGAGATATAAGTGAAGTCGATTAGTGTAACCTTAGATTCTCTTTACACTATAAAAACCAACTTTATATAAAACAGTGGAATTTGGGACTCACCTTAAGGTATGATCCGTAATATTTTGTGACGTACGGGCTGTCACACTGTGACAGCACCATAATCTCCTGTTGTATATCCTCGATTTCATCTTCAGCTTCCTCGAGGTCTATGATCTTGATGGCGACAACCTGTTGCGTCCTATTGTCAACGCCCTTGAACACCTCGCCGAAGGAGCCCTTGCCGATCTTCTCTTGTTTCGTGAAGATCAGCTCGGGGTCGACCTTCTGTAAATAAAAATAAATAATAAATTAGTTTACAAGTGTAAAATAACAAAAAATGCCTAACCTAAGTCTTTAAGCCTTCACTCAGATCAGATTAACTGCTCATTAAAAACCATTAAAAACTCTGCTGCTGTTAGTAATAGGAAAAACTACAAGCACGAAATGGTATAAACTTCAGTAATGGTAAAAATTTACTAGGTTTACCAACTAAAATTACAGAAGTTACAGGAAACCTACATCGACTACAATTTGCTGCATTGCCTTTCACTGCCATTAACTAAAAGATTGTTTTAAAATGTTACGTTACGTAATTTAATCTGCTTTGCCTGCAAATGTGTCATGAATTACTTTATAGAATTAATCATATTAGTTCCGGCTTAACCATTTTAAGAACACGCTAAAATATATTACAATTTGCATAATAAATCGATATTTTTTAAGAAAGTACATAAATAACGTTCGTGGATTATGTTAATTACTTTAACGATTTTCTAGTCAGTCTATTTATTAGTAAATATTATAAGAAAGTATTATAAAAATAACTTAAAATAATTTATCACTACCAGATACACTGGCGTTCATAACAATCATACGTAATATATATTTTTTTTTTAACTAAGATATATTGCCTGAATGTCGTAAGATCACTGAACAGGGTATCGACTTTCATAGTGCACGATATGTCTAGAACACATCAAAAAATTTCGAGTTTACTTGAAAAACTTATGATATTTTATGGTTATGATTAAATATATAAAAAAAACTTTTTAATAATGCTATCTTGTTTAAATACGTAATATTTAAGCTACAAAATAAATTAATATAATTTTGTATTTTTAAATAAAACGAAGTCCAAATAACTCCTCCGCCAAATCGAACACCTGCGCAAATCTTGCTGGGTATGTTGACGATCATGTCATCTAGTAACTCTTGTGGTAGCCTGTTTTGTGGCATTTAATGCCGACTTCTCAGGGTCTGTGGGAGTGGCTGGCGAATCCAAATCAGCTCATTTAAAAACATCCCATGCGTGCTTGATCGGGCGAGCCTGCCGGCAAATGTAATCGTGAGATATTGTACTGTCGGGCGGTGTTAACTCGTTCAGCTCTATGTGCCGCCGCATTATGATCGACAAACACGAATCGGTGTTTGTTATTTGTTCTAAACGATCCGACAATTCCGACGATGATGGTCGTTTTGTACAAATTTGCCGTCATGGAGCCTTGTTATGGAATCAAAGGCGTTCTAGGTCCAATCATTATTCCACCCCCAAAACGACTCTGATTTAAAACGGCACGATTCCAAGTCCCATTGTAATCTGCGTTGTCGTCTTTTCCGTATTTTCAGTGGTGCTCTCCAGGACTTCATTACTCGTAATCCAAACTGGTGTAAGCAATTCAGAATTATATGAGTACTAATCCGTCAAATTCCGATAGCTTGCAACAGTGATCTGATTTGAGTGGCGTTGACTGTTGGGATCACGGATAGTCAGACAGTCTGATGTAACGCTTCTGAATAGCATTTGGAACAGTTGGGCGGCCACTACGATGTCGATCAGCCAAGTTACCCATGGCATGCTGGCAATTCTGTAACGTGGTTACGACGCAAGTTTGAGAGAGAAAGACTGCGAGCTATTTCTCTCGTAGAGTAACCGACTTTACTTAAAAGTTATTATTCTCGCTCGCAAAACTCCTGATAATCCTCGTGACATTTAGAAATTAAAAACAATAACAACGTTTATTACATACGCGGCTAAAATATCTTGCTGGCAACAGGAGTAAGCATTGACGTCCGTGGATTATGTTAATTACTTTAACGATTTTCTAGTCAGTCTATTTATTAGTAAATATTATAAGAAAGTATTATAAAAATAACTTAAAATAATTTATCACTACCAGATACACTGGCGTTCATAACAATCATACGTAATATATTTTTTTTTTTTAACTAAGATATATTGCCTCAATGTCGTAAGATCACTGAACAGGGTCTCGACTTTCATAGTGCACGATATGTCTAGAACACATCAAAAATTTCGATTTTTTTTTTTTTTTTTTTTCGGGCTGATGGCCGCTGTTAGCCCCAGGGCTTTACAGTTTCACCGGATTGAGAGGTGACCGAGCGCTTATGGCTCTCAGTCGAGACCTCTATATATGGGTAACCAGCGCAAGGGCTCCCGAGAGGGCAGCAGACCGTTACCCTGTTTCGCGAGCGTCTGACTCGAGGGTGCCCAAGAGGGCCGAACCTCGGCTCGGTCAGTTGCTTCCGACAGAGGATTATCTTAATTAATATCACTATTATTATTAACTACCTGTACCACCACTTCAGAATGCGTGGGCGCTGGAGAAGAAGTGGCGCAAGAAACTCCAGCAACGCTTCTATCTGTATGGACTGGAGAGAACCGGCCAGTGACATGGCGGTATCGCGAATAACTTTGTTTGCGACGCCCTCGCCGTCGGCGGGGGCGATATGAGGGTGCAATGTTTGTGTGTTGTGTTTTATGAAGGGCTTGGGCCCTGGTGGTTGCGTCTTCAGGGTCGTCGAGGGCGTGCCTCGGTCTCCTACGGACGCGGGTAAATCTGTGATTCGCGATGGGATTGTAAGTGGCGGCACTTACAATCAAAGGGTTTCGGTGTGTGACGGCAGAGTCGAAATATCGGCGAGAAGCCTGCTTCAGGTACTGAGCTATGGTCGGCAGCTCAAGATCTATGTGAAGATTTTCGTTACGCAAGAACCACGGCGCACCGGTGGCCTTGCGCATGAAACGATTTTGTATTACCTGAAGTCGGTGAATGTGACGCGGGGAGGCATGCGCAAAGACGGGGCTTGCGTATGTCATTATGGGTCGGATGCACGCTTTGTAAAGTGTAATTTTATTACGCAGGGACATTTTGCTATTTTTATTAAGTAACGGGTGCAAACGACCTAGGACGAACGCTGCTCGATTCCGTACGCGGTTGACATGCGGACCGAAGGTGAGTCTTTCATCTAATGTGACGCCTAAGTATTTGACTGTCTTTTCCCAGGGGATTGGACGATCAAATAACTCTAAATAGTTTGGAGATGCGGCGTTTTGTTGCGCCGAGAGAAGTAAATGGCTGCACTTTTGGTGGGGTTAACCTCGATCCTCCATTTCCGAAACCATTTCCCTAAGGTGTTGGCTGCAGATTGGAGGCGTTTACAAATAGCGTCTGGTTTAAATCCAGACACATAGAGGCCGGTGTCATCGGCGAAAAGGGCTAGCTCTACACCGCGAGTGCGCGGTATGTCGTTGGTGTAGAGTGTGTATAAAGTAGGACCTAGGACAGAGCCTTGTGGTACTCCGGCACAAATGGGGTGAACCTCGGGCGCGTTCCCTCGACGCGGTAACGAAAGGTTCGATTTCGGAGAAAATCTCGTATGATAAGTACGAGTCGATCTGGCACACCGAGCTCATATAGTTTGTATATGAGCCCGTTGTGCCAGACCTTGTCAGCTTTCGCCACGTCGAGAAAAAGTGCCCCAGTTTGGTAGCCCTGAAGAAATTTACTGAGGATGTGCTCCGTGATGCGGTGCACTTGATGTGTGCATGAGTGTTGGGTGCGAAACCCGAACTGCTCATTGATTGGCAGCCCTCGGGACAGCATGAAGTCCTTGAGGCGGGTGAGGATGAGCCTTTCATATACCTTACCCAAGACTTTGAGTAGGCTTATGGGTCGATAGGCTGATGGATCGGTTGGATGTTTTGAGGGCTTGAGAATCCCTATGACATCGGCTTCCTTCCAGGTGTTCGGGAAGGTGCCTTTGGATATGGCCGCGTTGTAGATTATCACCAGTAGGTGTAAAATGGACATGGGTAGGAGTTTCATCACCTTGTTGGTGATACCGTCGGGGCCGGGAGCCTTGCGTGGTCGCAGGTTTTTAATTATGGACTCAACTTCAGTGCATGTAACTTGAGTGACGGAATCGCGAGGTGGTTCCTTACTCCTCCGGTCGACCTCGCTGTTAACCATTTCAAGGTGAGCGGCGTCGATCGGTAGGGTGCTCGGTGAGCATTGGAGCTCGAGATTGTCAGCCAGACATTCGGCTTTCTCTTCGTCTAAGAAGGCGGGTGGTTTATTAGGACGCGCTAAGGGAGGCATTGTTTGGGCGGTGCCCCCTTTTAGGGATTTGGGAAGTCGCCAGTAGGCGAGATGGGAAGGTTCGATGTTGGAGAGGTGATTATCCCACCGATCGTTCCTATACTGGGCTATGCGTGATCGGACTTCACGCTGAAGGGTACGTAGCACCAGCCGGTTACTTTCAGTGGGATATAAGTCGTGGGCACGAGTCGCCGCATTCTTGCGCCTCATTAGGTCCTTTATGTCGTTTGGCAGGGTCCATCGGTGGTCTTCCACCGAGGGAACCTGCCTCGAACAATCCACGATTACGGTCTGGATATGCCTAGTGAGGGCATGAACTGCGAGGTTCGTGTCGTTGACTGAAGATATGTTCCTAGGAATAGCATCTAGGTGCGGTGATGTGGCTTCCCTCAGGGCGTTCCTGAGTCGGTGCCAGTCTACAATGGTTTTGGTGGAGGGTGAGGTTGGGGCGGAGGGCCTAACCGAAGAAGAACGGGCGATGATCGGAAGCGAGCTCATGGATTACCTCTATGCCTTGGAAGGCGAGATTGATGTTCTTACAGATGGCAATATCAAGCACGTCCGGTGCGTGACCCAATATGTATGGAAAATGGGTAGGCGTAGTAGGCGCTACGACGTCGAAGTCGAGTGCGTCGCTTAGCGAGTCTAAAGCCAACCCCGGGGTTGATTTTAGTTGCATTCCACCGAGTGTGCTTGCTATTGAAATCTCCTGCCAAAATGACTGAGTTTCCAAGGAAAGGAGCGCCACGAAGTCGCTTCGTAATACTTGTGCGTCACGTCTGCAAGGCAGGTAGACGGACGCGATTGTGATGGGGGCGTGGCCGGTCATGGCTAGCTGACAGACCGAGGCTTCTAGGAAGGTTAGGGTTGGCGTATCGACGGGCACGCAGTGCAAGGACTTTATAGTAGATGAGAGTTCCGCCATTAGCGGCGGAAGTTCTATCATTCTAATGATGTTATAATTCGCGATGTTGGGATTGCGAGTGTGCGGTTTGAGGAATGTCTCTTGCACTAGGAGCACGTCGACTTGGTGATCGCGAACAAAATTGAAGATTTCGTCGCGTTGATTATTAATACCGTTCGCGTTAAAAATGCGACGTTAAGGGAACGCGGTTTTACTCTGCCGTTATAAAGGCCCTCTATGCTTGAAAATTGACGATGGCTGACACTACATGTTGGTAGCGCATTGTGGCAGCAATCCTGATTTCGGGCTTGCCATTGGAGTCCCTTAGGGCTTTTGCAAGGGCTGAGACGTCGGCGCCGTTGAAAACGGCGGCGAAGCGACACACAAGGTCGAGGTCGCTTTCGTTAACCGGCCGTCCGGCTGATGGAGGGGGCAAAAAATTTCGAGTTTACTTAAAAAACTTATGATATTTTATGGTTATGATTAAATATATAAAAAAAACTTTTTAATAATGCTATCTTGTTTAAATACGTAATATTTAAGCTACAAAATAAATTAATATAATTTTGTATTTTTAAATAAAACGAAGTCCAAATAACTCCTCCGCCAAATCGAACACCTGCGCAAATCTTGCTGGGTATGTTGACGATCATGTCATCTAGTAACTCTTGTGGTAGCCTGTTTAGTGGCATTTAATGCCGACTTCTCAGGGTCTGTGGGAGTGGCTGGCGAATCCAAATCAGCTCATTTAAAAACATCCCATGCGTGCTTGATCGGGCGAGCCTACCGGCAAATGTAATCGTGAGATATTGTACTGTCGGGCGGTGTTAACTCGTTCAGCTCTATGTGCCGCCGCATTATGATCGACAAACACGAATCGGTGTTTGTTATTTGTTCTAAACGATCCGACAATTCCGACGATAATGGTCGTTTTGTACAAATTTGCCGTCATGGAGCCTTGTTATGGAATCAAAGGCGTTCTAGGTCCAATCATTATTCCACCCCCAAAACGACTCTGATTTAAAACGGCACGATTCCAAGTCCCATTGTAATCTGCGTTGTCGTCTTTTCCGTATTTTCAGTGGTGCTCTCCAGGACTTCATTACTCGTAATCCAAACTGGTGTAAGCAATTCAGAATGATATGAGTACTAATCCGTCAAATTCCGATAGCTTGCAACAGTGATCTGATTTGAGTGGCGTTGACTGTTGGGATCACGGATAGTCAGACAGTCTGATGTAACGCTTCTGAATAGCATTTGGAACAGTTGGGCGGCCACTACGATGTCGATCAGCCAAGTTACCCATGGCATGCTGGCAATTCTGTAACGTGGTTACGATGCAAGTTTGAGAGAGAAAGACTGCGAGCTATTTCTCTTAACCGACTTTACTTAAAAGTTATTATTCTTGCTCGCAAAACTCCTGATAATCCTCGTGACATTTAGAAATTAAAAACAATAACAACGTTTATTACATACGCGGCTAAAATATCTTGCTGGCAACAGGAGTAAGCATTGACGTCCTTTTTATATAAAAAAAAACAAGAGAAGTTTTACGTCCCGTGCCGAGTTCCGGGTTCCACTGAAATTGTAATTGGCAACTACAACGCGCGTTTGTGTTAAAATAAACTATAAAACATCGAAGACACATAAAGTGCGTCAATCCTGGCCTGAGCTGTACAATGAAAATAAACCATATCTAGAAGATGGCGTTTGTCTGCAATGCAACATATATCGGATGTTACTTAACGGACCTGTTCATCAATATAAAACTAGTTATCGCTTTTTCTCACGTCTCTTCCAGGCTTTGCTTTTCCACCTCCAACTGTAACATGATGAATAATTTATAAGATATCCGTCCGTTAACCAAATAGCTTCACTGAATCCAGCTGCCCTGCACTTAGGTACGTCGAGCAGTGAATACTAACCAGCATAAAAACTATATAGTGTCCATTAAATGTAAGAAATATATTTTAACAACTATCATAATAACTTGTTGACGTATATTATATGATTCTTAAAAAGTATCAATGTCGACTGTGATTGATAAGTGAGTTAATTTCTAGGATAAATATTAGGAAGAAGTGAAAAAATGTGCACGTAGCATGATAAATGACAAAAGTCAAAATATAATTCTTAAATATGACGAATAATAATCACGTTTCTGTGTTTTTTCATGTATCCAAAATTGTCAACAATCTGTTAAGATATTTTTGCATTTGAGTTTCACCGTATCGATTTGTAACGTAGTAAATGTATAAATAAGTAATGAGAACACTATCATGTATAAATAAAGATAGATAATGATAGATTTTAATCACTCACTCATCATTTTTATTGGTAGTAATAGTGACGGTATAGTTTTCTGTCTGTGTGAAGTGATCGCAACGGTCCATAAACATACCTCCAACTTCGACAACAAATCATGAAGATGAAAGATATGTCAATTTACGAGTTACTACGTATAATAATCATAGACGGTAATTAGTCGTGATATAGTGTTTTCTTTTGTAAGTGCTTTTTACTTTTTTAAACAATAAAATAGTCCATAAATTGTTTCCACAGTTTCATAATATTAAAGATTTGATTGTTTTAGAATTTTAAGGCCTAAAGACACCCTCTCAACATCATAGTCACACTTCAATACTACCACTACACAAATAATACATATGATTTGATATAAATAGAAAATCAATACTGAGTTACACTTAGTATCAAATGGATATAACTGATAGGCATACATTGTTTAATTGAATAATAAAGAAGCGGGGCCTGGTGACTTATATTGCAATTGGTACAAGAAACATCTCCGACAAACCTTGTTCGCAATACTACTTTGATATAAGTTGAGAAGGACATTATTTGCGGAGAAAATAAATACTTTTTATTGATTTATATATCTTCAACAAAAAAATTTAACATACTATATTATTTACTAAATCTACTAGTAAAGTCCCGTGCGCCACTTTAGGAAACCTTAAGCAAAAAACATAGTAAGGAAACGTACATGGATAGCAGCGCTAGTCATAGATATAATTACGACATCAAATATTCACATGTCATCACGTAAGCGAACTGAGTAAGCTGAAATTTTAGCATAGGTATTTAACCGTTATAAAATTTCGCAAAATAAACGGACAACATCGCGTGCTACGTAGATATTAGGTGAAACGAACATTGTCGGGTGAAATTTATACGAAGTTTTTTAAATCAATCATTTATAATTTAAATAAGTATTTTATTATAATTGATTTGATTGGATAGAAACACCGTAACAAACGTAAATATTAATAAGGATAGGATAATAGTCCATGTCATGAAATGCTCATAGATGTATCAATTAAACAATTCACAATAACGCGAAGAATACATGATTATAAGTATTCTTCACGTTACACTAGAGTCACGCTAAAAGAAATGTCACTCAAAAATTAAAAAGTTCATTCCTTATTAGAGGTATCGATTATTTTAAAGTATTCACCTTGCAAACGTATACACACTATTCTATTCGTCTAAAACACTTGAAAAATACCAATGGCCACTCTAATCTGTCACACATCTACAAAGCAAAGACCGTTCTTTTTTAAATTCAACTAACTAATTAAAAAACTATTACTTGCGGACAAGCAGACTTATCAAAAGTCCCAAAATATTCTTGCAGCTTTTTTATAGTCATAATAAATCATAAAGCGAAAATCGTGTCGAACTATGTGAACATCGTGAACTCCATTGTTTACAATAAAATCCCGCTAGACTCTGTTAGGATAAAACACATTTAGAAAAATGTATTTAATAAGTGTTCCATTTTCAAATTTTCAGCTAATGACCAGCTTTCAACAAGATGTATCACTAGTTGGCGACACACAAATAGAGTATCTGTTATCGTATAGCATTACCGTCGTAATACACGCAGAATTATAAACAAACTAAAAAGAAAGATTGTTTCAAAATGTTAATCATTGAAAAAAACATCTATATAGCAAAGTTGGTTGCAGTCTAAAATTTAATACCCAGATTATCATTAATCCGCTCCGTTAAGCTCTAGTTGAATCAATAACAAAGTTAATAAAATTTTATCACTAAAAATAACTAAACCACTAATCACAATTGATTTCGATAAAATCGGACAAATTTTTGACAAAAATACCAACATGTACGATGACGTAGATTTTTTTAAATAATAATGTTCGATGGAAAAATAAATATTAATTAATATTTGATACTAGTAATATATGCAATTAAAGGTTTATAGACACTTACATTTTATATTCATACTTTATTTCTTACTTTTGTTTTCAAAAAACTTTAGACGGTAACTTAATATTTTTATTCTCTTAAACTACATGTTTTAGAGGAAACAAATATTAAGTAAAATGTTAAGGTCACATAAGAAATGTTAACCTTGCTTTCCTCGCTTTTTCACAACTTCTGACGACATGAGAATTTACGGCGCTATTAATAAACTCCGGTTGCGTACACCAAGCCATGACCTTCATACGTCAGAAACTTGAAACTTCAAGTAAACCAAACTGAAAATAGTTGCAGCTACATGGTGTTACTAAAGAAAAGGGAAGAGAAAAAGAAGAGAGAAGAAAAAGACTAGTGTACTATATATTCGAAGATGATCCTATCTTATTGTGTGTTAATTTTTTAATTATTTAGATATTGAGAGATTAATAGCGGAAAATTCATTCAAACAATACTACAGTTACAATGGAACTAGACGGTAAAAGCATCACCAGCATAAAGCCACCATCAATCGATACATCTCACAGCCCGGGACAACTTTTCAAAAAGTTGTAAATATTATTAAAGCTTCTTAAAAAGGGTACAGCCGCAGTGGACTTAAAATGGCTGATGACGAAACGACGTATTGAGCACCATTCAGAAATGGTATGACTTTAATACGACTTTTTAAAATGACCAACAAAAAAAAAGTCATGGCATTTAGGGTGACATTGTCTACAAGAGTCAAGGCTCCGTATGAGCGAGGTATATTCAACCGTTCCGCGACGTGACAAATTTACTTAAACGAACGCGTATATTATGAAAACGTCAGGCGGCGCTGGAGGCGTGAAACATCGCACGCTGTATCATTAAAATTTACGAAACTTTGTTGTAGAATTGTTTAGTGGTTTGTCATCGCTTTTAGAAAGAAAATAAAATAAAAAAGGAGATATTTATTCATATCACACATTGCAAAACTACACAAGGCAAAATAAATAAAGGTTATTTTTCAATCCCGTCAAAAAATTTAATATTTATTTATTCATAATATAGTTAACACCCGCAGAAGTTACATTCCCAAATATTTTTCATTAAAAGTTAAATAGATAAACCGAAATTCGAGCTATTAATTGCTTACATTAACGCTAGATACGCATTTATATACTATTAGAAAAACAGAAAAATAATACCACTTTAAACCTCATAATCTGGTAAAAAAAAACCACTGTGGATGTCTTAAATACGCCAGTCTACCAGTTTTAGAAATAAAGGCCATCGATCGACAGCCACCATGACAACGATACATCTTGACAACTAAACTAAAACAGGAAAGGACCACGCCCTCATAGAATAGCAACATGAAATTGCAACAATTCACTGCTAATGTTTCGTATAGTGAATTGGAATCCAGAGATTCAATTATGGGTCTATCTCAGTAATTAGAAGTGACAATGCATGTGAATCTTGAATCTTTATAGATAATATTTTTTTATGGCCCGCACACCCTTACCATCATCAAGAGACTGTGTGCTCGTATATATGTTACACTCTTTGTATCATAAATAAAATACAAATGGAAAAACGGTTAGGTTGTAGAATTAAGGAAAAGCAATTATAGTTTTTTCAGTGGGTGGAAATTTAATCCGTACTAGCACGAGACAACTACAGGACGTGACCGGACTGCTAATCGAGTGCTCAGAGCTCGTATGGAGATACAGATCCCCGAATAGAGTTTACTGAAAATTAAGCCTATATAAGCTCATGTTCCACGTTAGCAGACGATGAGAGACATTTAAATAAATTTAAACGAGTATATTCTGTTCATTGTTTTTGAATCTTAAAGATTATTTTAAATTACCTTGACTTCTTTAATACTTTTTAAAAACCAATTGTATTATTATGAATCTGTATAGGAAACAAAATCTGTTGCAAAACCTCTTAATTGTAGCCGAAACGCTAATAGCCTAGAGGTTAAGGGCACGGTCTTCAAAACTTAACGTGGCAGGTTCGAATCCAGCATTCAGCTATTGTCGTGATAATATTTGTAATAATTAATTGCTCATGACACAATAATTTAAGCTTAGTTCGGAATGAAACAATATGATATATTTTGTTTGTATAAAAAAAAAGTCATATAGCATAACCTGATCAATCTACTTCGAAAACATTTAAACGAACACCAATTTTATCATCTTTGTCTCAGAATCTATTGGAGAAGTTTTAATCCGCTAAAGTAACTTTATGAATAAATCTGGTATACTTAAGCGGAATTTCTTATGGTGTTAATAGAAAAGTTTAGATGAGTCGTTTCTTTATTTGTCCTTAGTAGAACTTCATTTGAAATTAAGATTTGGTGTAGAATTCGTTATGCATGATCACTTAACCAAAGTGTATAATTTGTAGTTAAAATTTTCGATGAGATATTTTGAGAATATTATACCATCAAATCTAATTACATATATTAGAAAGAACCGTAACCAATTTGTGCATGTGACAAAACCTCACAGTTGTTGTATCTTTAAAATAAAAACAATTAATGACTATATCAGATAAATAAACGGCTGTTAATTTTTGTTAAATAATGACTTCAAGTTTCCCTCTTTATGTAATATATGAGGTTATGTGTATAATTTTATTATGACTACTAAATGTATTATTTTTTAATTATTAAATGTTAAACGCGTTCTAAGGTAAAATACTGATTGCCTGTTACTATTCTCCGAATTTTTTTAACCTAACCAGTATATACTATAAATGTCATGAGTTAAACCTAGATTAATATATTTTATTCATTATTTTACATATTAGGTATGTTACATATATTTTTAATATTTATATATTAGGTGTGTAACATATATTGTTAATGTTTATATATTAGCTATGTTACATATATTTTTAATATTTGGGATTCTATTGTTGTTAGAATTTACAGACAATATTTCGCAATTTTAAAAATTGATTGGCAGAGAATGTCAAAAGGTATTAAGTCCACCCATTGTGCCTTTTTCTTTTTTCTTAAATAACATGTTTACAATTAAAGATTAAATAAGTAAATTAAGGAAGTAAATGGTGCAGTGTTGTTTTTAAGTAAGCACAAAATTCAATTTGAATCTGATAACAGCTAATGAAAGTCATTTCGACATTGAAGCCCCTTTGTCTTCATTTCTTTGCCTTGTATGGTAACATTATAATTAAAAGCTTAAAGTGAATGTCATTGCAATAAAAATGCGATGGTCTCCTATCTTTACGCTGAAATTGGTTTTTTAATTATCCTGTCCGTAAAATTGGACGGTCGAACTGAATAAACGTTTCATTTTCGTGATAACCGTTTTAATCTGATATTCCTTTCATGTTCCTCATTGTATTAAAAAAAAATTACAACAATAATTTTATTGTAAAATTGTAAATTGTATTAACAGTACACTATTTTGAGGTACGGAAACGTGTCTAATAAAAATAAACATTCTAGGACTATTATTAACAACAATATAGTGTTAATAGTCATACGGTAGTTTTTCACCTGTACAAGTTTCGTGTAAATAGCTCTTTTAAATCATGGTGACTGAGGCCCGTGAACACGTACTGTTTTCCAATTTTAACAATTAACAAAAACCTTTTCTTAAAGTAATACACATGTCATAGATACATCCAACAGTAAGAACAAGCAATGAATCATCAATCCAACTCCAATCAGGATTAAGCGTTATCAAAAGTGAAAAATGTTAATGATACGATTAAATCGAATAAAACGAGTGATATTTATCGAACAATGACGTCATGCAACAGATAAAAATATAATCCCACAGTCCACTCTTTTACATAATTAAAAATAATCACACTCTTTTATTTAATTGAAAAAATCGAGAATTAACCAGTGTGTCGTCATTGAATACCCATAATCGGCCACCCTTTTCGAAGTATCGCATGAATATAAAAGAAACAAAAAAAATACTTGGTATAAAGTTAAAACATAGTTTAAAATCTTAGCAGTTACGAAACACTCTTATATACTGTTTGCACACAATCCTTTAATATTAATGTTTTATCTTTTTAATGATAACATATCATCACCATTAGTCTGACCAGGGTGCCAAAAGTAAGCAGAGTCGAGGCTATATCATATACTCCTTAGTGCTTTCTTCCGTCAATTCACATCCACTCCTGCTACTTTCTATATGTCATAAACATATAGTCCATTAATCGTTTCCTTCGCCTGCCTCTGACGCTACAACCCTCCCACATTCTTTATCATTACATATTTATAATGATTTTTGTTATTAAAATTTTATATTAAATTGAATAATACCAAACGTCTAATGTGTTACTGAATAGACATTCCTATCCTTGGTGAGCTCAAAGGGATTTAAGTGCTTACTTAGATATGTACTTGAGTAAAGCAACTGTATGGTTTTTTAAGGAAATAATTGAAAAAATCTTTATTTTTTCTTTATTAATATCTATATGATAGCAGCACAATAGTAAATCTACGTAATAAGTATAACTAACAGGAAATAACACAAAGCAGAGAAATACGACAGGCAGTATTTGCGGCAAAATTTTAGGTCGTGTATCACGTTGCACTGTTCACCGTACCGCGAAACGCAACGACCTCAGGACACATTTGCTGTTCATTACATTTTGCCCTATAAAGAAAACTGCCTCGCTTAATAGACTATCGGTATGCGCTCCGCTACTCGAGTATTTCTACTAAACCTTCGTATTTCGTAAATAAATAAACACTGGGACAGGATTGAAAGAAGTTTCAATATCTTTTTCATATAGACAGCATCATTATTACATACATATAATGAAGATAAAAAGAATGGTTGCCCCATCATCGAAAAATATATATTATACAAATATTTATTTCCTTAGTTTCCTCTTACGTCGCTCTTGGAATGAGACGGATTTCCCTTGCGCTTCTATTACTTGGCGTTTACCAGCACTTGTTACATATAGCACACAAACCCACACAAACTTACACATACACATGCAAGAGAACATAATAGTAATAATTAGTAGTAGTGGACAGTCTTCTTGTCTGCTCAAACTTACTTTTTCATTTCCATTGTTGCGTATAAACATTATGTAAAATATAACATTTAGATGGTGATCGGGGAGCCCTCAATTCTCACGACTCCCGCACTACATCTAAGTGAGATGGTAGTGGCTGAAAACCAGTTCTGTACGGGACTATAATCTTGTTTCAGCAAAAGCTGAGTCACCTCCGTTTGCCAAAGTATGTAATATTGTTTATTTTTTCTGTGGCAATAAACTGTTTTATTATTACTACTATTATATACACAAATATTTGTATAATATATATTTTTCGCATTAGGCAATGAACTATTTATCAGGTTACTTACGTCACGGATCAAAAGACCCATCTAGTTCCGTTCAGAGGTTTTTATGACAGTCAAAGAGACTAGAGTCAC
Organism: Teinopalpus imperialis; assembly: GCA_029286865.1. Taxonomy (NCBI): domain Eukaryota; kingdom Metazoa; phylum Arthropoda; class Insecta; order Lepidoptera; family Papilionidae; genus Teinopalpus; species Teinopalpus imperialis. Next base: position 2,509,583 of record JAGSMU010000012.1, read on the forward strand.
AACACTGTAAATTTGTATTCCGTACCCTCTTAGACATTCTACTTTACTAGATTTTTTTTTCGAAAATATTAACTTTTTGTACATTTAAATAAGTATACTCAGTAACAACAGATAGCGAAATATAACGGAATGGTCATCAATGCCATTATACTTGGTGAAAAAGGTTGACAAGTATCAAATCACTAAACTTAATAAAATTTTTATATTGTGATTGTAAATTGCGTTATAAATGTCGAATAATATAATATAATATATATATTTATATGTTTTTTTTTTCGAATTGTTTGACAAATGTGTGTGCAAAGATGTCTTTGCTGAAGTTTGGTTTTGAATGAAAGCGACGTTGATGCTTTTTCTTTAGCCCTGAGTCATGCGCTAATGATTTTTAAATGTTATAATATTCATAATTTAACATTTAAAATATGCCACAAATGAGTGTAACAAAATTACTGTAATAGACTATTATATGCCATTATAAGTTCTTATTAAATTATAGTACTGCTAAACGACATTTTTACGCTAATTAAAAATTGAGAATTTATCAAGTTGTTGCGTTACATTCCACAAAAACTAAACTTAAACGTTGACCTCTTTAAGATGATTTTTATTTATACTGCTTTCGTCAAATGTCAGTTTCGTCAGTTTTATTTAATCTACACTGTAATTAGGGATTCTCTGAAGGAAACAAGAGTAGACTTTATTCTACCTCTCTTTAGAAACCCAATCACTCATAATATAAAAATCATGCAATAACCACGCATCTTTTTCCAAATATTACACATAAAAAACACGCAACTTTAACACGCAAGTCAGCGAAAAGTCACTGCAAAAGAATCGCGCGTTCGAAACGAAAGGAAAGGCGCGTGGTGCACGTACATTCATTGCGAGACACGAGGAAATAGACGGCGTGCCAAACCTTGCCATTTACACACGTTGCGACAGCAAACGATTTTTTATTATGTATATGCATATATAATGCCAAATTGAGTAACTGAGAAATTTATATTTTACCTTGAAATAAATGGCCTTTCTACGTTTTATGTCTAATGATACGAACTGCAGTCTACAACATTCAGCCCTTTCCAACATAACCGAACACAGGCCGACTGAATTGCGGTAAAATTAATAAAAACAAATAATTTTAAAATATTACGAACTAAAAGCCTACGAAAAATAAGAAACTTCGTCATGTTACGCAATAACAAAGTTAAAAATAGGTAACTTTGTAAGTTTAAAACTGACAAATTTTGCCTTTTTACTTACATAAGAAGCAGTATTTCTGCTATGGGACGGTCTGGAGGGCGCAGGACGTGCGGGCTGTGGCGGCACCTTTGATTGCCTCCGATCGAATGAGGAAGCATGGCTCCCGGACCAGCCCCATCGGGCCGGACCATTGGTACCGTGAGGCAAAGAGTACGAAGACTGTGGCCTCAAATGCGGCCTCACGTTTGGCCCAGACAATACAGGGCCAGACGGACCACGCTGGGGGCCAGCATTGTTCGACCCTTGCACATAGTAGTGCGGTGGATTCGATACCGCAGCACCCCACATACTATTAGAGCACTTATACACTTACTTGCACAACACTATATACCGAGCATCACCTCATCACACTGAAAACGATCGCGCACAACTAACGCAATTCGGCATTCCATAGGTTTCACAAACAACCTTATCGACTAAATAGAGATAATTAGCCGATCATTTCCTTTTATTATAGCATGAAACGATAACACGCGGAATGAGCTACCAATCTGCAGCGAGTGGTTCGAGCAACTGTTCGCGATGAAACAATCGCTTCAAAGCGAACACTTGGAAAGCGAGCATCGCCGGATGCACATGCTACGCGCAAAGAATAACTTATATTTGATGAACAATCGTTACGACGAAAAAGGTTCGCTAATGAACTTGGCGCAATTTATACAACAACGTGGTTCACTTTTACACAATATTTCGGTCACTGAAGCCGTACAAAAGACACGCGGACCCGTTCACGAAAACGGCAAAGGGCGACAATAGCGAAATAAAGAGTACATCACTAGAAATATGATAGTGAAGCAAACGGCCGATTGTTAGACGTGCTTTATAAGTTAACAACACTGAATATCAGTATCCAATGGCAACTTTGCGATTTGGTTCCAGTAGACCGACCGCAAGAGAAATCGTTCCCGGCACGTCTAATCCATCGTGATGGACGGCGTGTGAGTTTGAACGCACTTGAGTGTAGACTGTTTGCGTGCTGGTTGGTTCCACGCAGCGGAGCGTACCACGCCGACCGTCCTGGCAATTGCATTATGATTTTTCGCAAGGGCGCGCGGGGGCGGGGAGTTGCGCGGGCGCACCGGAGCGTGCAGCAGCTGCTTCGCGAGCACAGCGCAGCGAAACTAGCGTTCAGAATGCCAACATGACAAAACCTACCGAAACACCGATTGCGATATCGACCACTAATTATCTAAACAAGTATACATAACTGCTTATCTCGTCACGGATTCTCGCCTGCGTCCACGGCAAACGACCGTGTTAAAAATATCTATTATATACTTTTTATAAATATTATATATTGTACAATATGAATCTAAGAAGAATATTGTAAAAGACTGCAACGAATGTCGTAGCGGACACGAAAGTCGACAATCCAAAGCGAAGATGTTACGAAAACTTTTGTTGTCCCGCGATGGAAAACCAAGTATGAACACAATAAGTGACATTAGTATTCGATGTGTGAGGCAGGGCGATAGTAGCGGGCTAAACTGTCCCGAGGAGTCACCGGCCGAGCTATCGTGAGCCGAATACCGGCGGACCTTTGTGGGCTGCGTGCATTCCATGTTTTACTGCAGAGCTACGCATCGCCATAACCGTGCGACATTGGGCAACGCGACCCACATACATTATTTGGTTTACGGTCCGTTAGGTTCTTTTATAGGGCTTGTACCTATTCGAAAGCGGGTATAGAATCAAAAATGTTATTATATACAAATTTGTCTGCAGACTACAGTACATAAATTCTCGGCGTCCAAGTGTGCCAAATCAAAAGAATAATAAGCCCGGTATGCATTTTGGACTTGACTCTACATTCTATATAATAATAACTAAAATAATATACGATAAATATATGTAACCATGCTATAATTATGATGACGCTCTATAAATAAATTTTGATTATATGAATATTTTGCACTTATGAGTTGTTTTATAGGACGAATAATCGTTTCAATACCAACTATATTTATTTTAATTAACAAATGACATGTATGTGTAAATACAAAGGCATCCAACCGACTACCGACGATGCCTACCCGTGACTAAAATTGACTGCAAACTAAGACCTATGAGCGTATGAATACCGAATGAGGATAGGTTCTATTGAATGATGTTCAATCGTAACGCGGTTAAACAGAATAAATGAATACATATATTATTGATAGATCACAATGACGATAAGGAATTATTTATCGTATTGTCAAACATCTAGCTGATATTTTATCAAGATACCAGAACTGATGTATCTTCCTCTTATTGTTCGTATAAAATCAAACAACAATACATGTAGAGAACAAAGGTTTAAGTTAATAACATGTCGTAACTCACAATAAATTCAGAGTCGAACAATAAGCTCAAAAAATGAGAGAAACTAGCATGCCTGCCGCATCTGACAAACAATGTTAACTCGAACGCAATCCATACAATTTAGGGCAATACATATTGTCTGGAAATAGTTAGTGCAATAATGCCTATATTGCTTTAATATCCGGTCTTACAGCAAGAACTCATTTATTGTCTTCAATAGATAACCTACAGAAGTAGATAATAATCTATGAATTAGATTATTTTGATACGTGATGTATCTAGCCAAGCGCTTAACACATCATTTCACAAAGAAGTGATAGCAATATAATTATAATCACTAAATGTAACTAGTTTCATATCTGGCATAAAATAAAATAAAGTTAAACCATCGACTTATACCTTTGTTATTATCTACCTGATAATAATTTTCATAAAAGTTTAATCCGAAAATATACATTCTACCGAATCGGAAGCCGCTACATTGGCAAAGGTCGAAAGTCAGCGAAATATTAGAAGAAGATTAAACCTGAGTTGATCAGCAGTATGGAGAGTTTATAAACGTTATTTAAAGAGATTCTAGTAGTGACCTGGATTTGGAAAAGGTAGTGGTCGTAAATTCAAAAGATGACCTATTCATAATCTTGATGTCTCTGCGAAATAGACATCTTACTACAGTCGGTGTTTAGTCTAAATTCGGGAAGATGAGGAGTGTCTGTTAGTGAGAACATGGTAAGAAGGCCCCCGGGTCGCTTCTACTCAAGCTAGGTTAAAATTTTGCTAGGTGGCATCTTAACTGGACTTTGGGGTAGTGATAGACAAAATTTTCAGCGACGAAAGCATAATGACTTGGTACACATCGACAGTCGCCACAACGTTATGCGAAGAAGACCTAGAGAACATAATGCTCAACCTTTCATTAGAGAAACCGTTCAATGTTTTGGAGTGAATATTTATTTTGACAGACTAAACAGTGCTAGTTTCCTTTCAGAATCTGTTAAAATGAAATGCAATGCATCGCTGCCAAATGCAGATGTATATTGGAGAAGATTGCCAATTTTTTCATTATAACGTTAGACTTCACGTGTCTAGAAGAATTTCCTAATACCTTTACGAGATTGGGGTTCGAGTTATGCGCACCTTAGCAAAAGAATAGAGGCGATCCCTCAAGTAGAAATCAAAAGTCTGGTCATATCACTTAAGTGACGTATGTTCTTTATGTCTTTTTTATATGGCTAATAAAAAAAAGATTAAATAAATTATATCTTATTTTTAAAAAGCCTTTATTATTTTTTTTAGACAAAAACGTTACAAAATACATTATATACCAAATTTTTTACAAATTTATGGCAATTTTTTTTGCCGGTATTTCTTTGCAAAATTGTAAATGGATTTATTTGGCGGCGAATGTAGAAGAGACTAGTTAACAGCCGACTACAGCGCGAACGAAGCTGCGACCGTTCCAAACATCCCATTTGCGTCACATCGGAAACGCATTAAGCGAACGCGAGGACGCCATGAGAGCGCAATATCCGACCGGCACGGCACCGCGCACCGGTAGCACAATACGAGATACAGTATTACATTGTGTAATACCTCGGTAGAAAGCGGGTTCACCTTGCGGAAATTGAATGTGTTCACTATAATATTTTCTTTTTTACAGAGCTGAGAAAGAAAGAAAAACACACCGTGTGGAAGCCTACGGTAAAGTAATACAGGAGTCTGAAGGTTTCATTATATTTGAATCGATAGTCACATAGTCGATAGCCCATCACTATGATTTAATATAATTGATCTCTTAACCGTCTCAACATTGTCAAATAGTGGCATTAAATCTCTATAAAAAAACCCTTGATATCGCTCTACTTCATAGAAGGAATATTCGGACGATGCGTCTATAAAGACCAAACTAAACATAATAAGAAGTAATAATAAATAGTCCATAACTACGATACATGAGTATAAATGAAAAAACCTTGAATAAAATCGTAGCTTCAGAATTTTGGTTGTTCTCTATTGTATATTACATGATCTAAATTATCCATCTTATCATAAAGATGACCTCCAGTTTCTACATTCTTCTTTCGACCGTGTACCTCGATCTTTGAATAGGAGTGATAAAATTTATTTAAGGGACAAAAATAATAAATAAAATAAAAATAAAATGTAGCGTCATAGTAAAGAAATATTTATTTCTAACATTGAGCTGGATATATAAAAAAATATTAATCGAAAGCCAAATTAAAGCATAATTTAAAATGTCTTAACAAATAGACAATGAGAAGAAATATTTGAAAATCGTAAAATACACATTTAGCCTTGAGATACAGGATACTCGATAATATATAATCGATTATTCTGCATCTTAGCTACGACTGGAGGTGAAACTGCACAAAAGTAAGTGCTCATAATATTAAGAACCGGTTTCATGATTAATCTGTCCGATAATTTCAATCGTAAATTTTGCTTTGCCTCCTACTTACGGAAGAAAAAGGTTACTTAAAGTAAAACTTTTCAAGTTTATACGGGAGTTGTAAATTATGCAGGAAATATAAACAGGGTCGTTGAAAACACCATTCGCAAACTTGCCTTTAAATTATCGCCAAGATGGAGATTTTAAAATAATATTGCATAACGTACGACAATTCGTGAACTGATACGGTTAAAACATTATGATTTCAATAAATGCACAAGCAAATATGCATTAGCTATACAATAAGTATAAGAAATACGTATGTTACTGGTGATTTTTATTTCGGGGACATACATAATACAGGAATCTCAAATAAAAATATCAAAGAGATGTTTATAAATTTTGAATAACTTAAAACAATAAAACAATAATTAATCTGCATCAATGAAATACTTAATGGTTATGCAATTGACACATATATATATATAAAATATATAATAGGTATGGAATCTGCCAACCTATTTATACTCATCATACGTTTCGCAATAAGAATAGATACAATACAACATAAAAATAATATTTAAAAACCATTAGCACATATTTGCCTAATTGTTAAAAATAATAATAACAAAAATCGACGACTCAAGTAATTGCCGTTATTGCCAGTTACTAACGAGCTATTTGGTAACAACAATTATTTCTTGCTAATGAAATCGACACTATTTCTCAAGTGCGTTGTGTGCTTTATGAATAGAATTCGTTAGAGGATACATAAAGATAATTTGAATAATAATTATTTTAGGGTACCTACGTAAATTCCAGGTAAATGTTAATTATTAGTAAGCAGGCTGAAGTTACATCAGGAAATATTACTATTATTTAATATACATCAGGAATTACACGTGATAATCATAAATATCAATATGCAAACCCACACGTTTCAAAAACAAAACGTTTCATCAAATGAAAAGTTTGAAAAGTCTTAGGGTTTTATCATCAGATAGTAAATATATCAAATCCCTAAGCTAGTACTTGACCAGTATCCCATTAATATTAAATGTTCAAGAAATAAAATATAAAAACCGTCACAAAACCTTTACTCTACTGTTGTTCATCCATCCTACTCTTGTATGAACACGAATGAAGCTGAGAAAGTCAAAAAGGCGAACACCAAAAAATTTACATAGTGCTATTACATAATTTTATAAAAGAAAAATCTTTTGTATAATAGCTACTGATGCTATTAAAGTTTCTATTATGGATGTATTCCTAGACTTTTATACGTTACCAGACAGGATTATGCAATAAATTTAAAGAAATTTTGTATTTTAATTTAATTATGATGTGGTAAAAATTCAAACTGTATTCCATCATATAATATATATGATAGACATAAAATAATAGATTACCTAAGGCGTAAATAAATGAAACTCGCTATATGTTTAGCATGGGCTCCTAGTAGTCCTCTGCCAGTAAGAAAGGTTAATATTGCGCTGATTCATGGCGCGATGGATACTGTTTATTTCGCTACGTGATTTGTAGGCAACATTTACATATTCACTGGCATCTCGGCATTCGTAAGGACTGCTTACGAAATTTGAATAACTGTTACGATAAAACTTCACTCACATTCCTCGCACTTTACTTGATTAATACTGCACATAAAATCTGTCAAAGAGCAGAAACGTGTTCAGAAAATTTTGTTCTCAAAAGATATTTAGACTCCTGTGAATTTTGAATATCTTTGTCGCTTAACGAAATCCCTTAGTCAAAGTACTTATAAATTATATAACAATACACGACAGAATTCAAAATTTCATCCTCATCATCTCGATGGTTAGCAATTCACCATTGTGCGCTTTATGCGAAATTGCCATCCACAACTACTCTGTGGAATCAGCTGCCACCAGCAGTATTTCCGAATCGATACGACTTAGGGACCTTCAAGAAAAGAGCCTACACCTTTCTTAAAGACCGGCAACGCATTTGCGACTCCTCTGGTGTTGCGGATGTTCATGGGCGGCGGTGATCACTTACCATCGGGTGGGCTGCTTGCTCGTTTGCCACCTATTCTATTAAAAAAATGTATTAAAATGCATACATGTAGCTGTGGTAACCTCATCTGGACGATCGCTTTCAATTCCACGATGCGCGAGCAAACCTTAACACGACCCCTATACATATCACCAACGATATTTTTGGTTGCAGTTTTAAGTGTTTATAAACGATTTGCTCGTCGGTGACGTAGAACTTCATAAGGAAACCAGCAAGTTAGATGAAATAATGACATGTGTAGTCCGCGAGTCTCGCAACGGAGAGTGTGGTGGACTATGCTCTAATATACAGTATGTTGACAAATTTTGGATTTTTGGTAAACATTCGTCAAATAACATTTAGATGCGTATTGCGGGCATAAAATACTCCTCAGAGCCGGCATTTTTTCTTTTTTCCCAATTGCTTGTAACTTTCCGATATTTGTGAAAGAAAATATTATGACGGCGCGATTGTCAATAAAATGTACACATATCAGAATACAGTCTTTGTTGAGAGCACTCGACTATTCAATGTCGGCAGTTCAAACGAATGCAGCGCCGGCTATGATCCGAAAAGAGCTATTTCCAAGTGGAGCGCAACGAGGCGGAGGTTAAAGAAATCGAAGGTGGCACGGAGCGCGCCGCCCGTACTCTCTCTTACTCGGAATATTTACTTCCAATTCGATGAAATTAATCGGAAGTAATTCTAATATTTTTCTTTTTAAATTTCTGAGCCATGTACGAAAATACTCCCTCTGCAGAGAGCATTCACATCCAATGTCTATTTTTTAAACAAAACTAAGGACGTGAAATTAACACGCGATCCTTCCAACGATAAGTATATCTGAGCCCTGTAAACCCACACATCGTCATGGATTAATGATCCACATGTGTTGCACCTCTGAGAACTAAGACCTCGTTTCCATTATCCCTATTCCTAACTCACCATATGGAAAACAGCAGTGTTATGCTGCTATTTCATTCGGTAGTGGCGTGGCCGTTCCTCGGTCGCGTCGATCCATTCACGTTTTATCTAGAAAGAAGCTACAACGTGGCTCTCTAACACTGTTAAAATTTACAGTTATTGACGTCTTTTGCAAAACAAGCGCTAATTATCTACGTACCTACTAAATTTCTAAAGTAAAACAAGATTTTTTCCGGGTGAACCACCCTTGAAAATATGTACTTTCACGCTTTACCTTGCACTTGGAAACGATACAAACAGTCGTTTAATGAATGCGAGATATCTGGAACGCTATGATTACACAAAATAAACGCCATTTTACGCAATTTAAGTTAACAACACCAATTACTCGTTAGTTTAATAAACGCTCGCCCAGTTGTTTTCATCGCATTCGTTAATTAATTTACTATCAAAAAAGATACTAATGTGTTAGAGCTTCTTACAGCCCACAACTTGTCAATAAAGAGTTCTATATCATAGATTTTTTTAGAATGTGCGAAAGGTATCAGGGGACGTGCAAATATATTTTCTACATTACATTAAAAAATGATGAAAGATATAATGTAGAATTAATAATAGAATAGGAGAAAACTCCCTATCGTATTATAAACATTTTTAAAGTATTGAGGCGTGATGATATTTACGATATTTACCTACCTGCTGCATCTTCAATCTTGGGATCGATAACCACCGGCAAAACAATACTCTTTTGTTTTCCCTGTATTACGTATCGTTGTTGTATCGTATATGTATGTCTTGTTTCCCTGACAGTACATCTGATTCTTCCATTAAGTCTATCTATACGTATATATTTACTTGTCCTGACGGACGGACTGATTCATCAACGCGGAACCTAAATAGCTGGAGCTGTAAACGTGAATTTTTGGCGTCTATTAGTAGATAACATACAGGGCACCCCGTTATGTTATCTACCAATGAACGATTTTTAGAAATTTCATCGCCAAGAGGGTAAAATAGGAATAAAGGGAATGGCATTCTGCGATTCAAAGTAAGACACACGAAATTTCATAAACGTGCTTTTGTTAAAAAGAAATGTATACTTATATCGGCGTTTTCCAATGCTCAATAATAATAACATTTAGAACAGATGCAGGCAACCTCACTGCTAATATCTTATTACTTATAAACTCTCTTGAATAACAGTCCGAACGGAATGCACATAAATGCATAAAAACGTCACGTGAAATCGTTCACGTTTCTATGAGAGCATCGCTTGCGAATACCGCATACATCCGACCAACACGCAATATATAGTCATAAAACAATAAGTACATAAAATATAATTTTATATTTTATGTACTTATCCAAAACAAACTCATTTTAACCGATTTATCTGTCAATCATTTTTCAGCTTCACCAGAATAGGCTCGCGTTCAGAGGGCCCGCCAATAACGTTGTCAATTATGTTTTACATTAATATTATTATAATATTATCTGAACACAATTCAAAGTTGAAGAGCCACGATGCAGCTAGTTTGTAGCTGCGTCATAAATCTGTGGTGAATTGTGTGATCATTTCTCACACCTAATTTTATAAAAAAATAATCAAACGTTAATTAATGTTTACGGCACGGCGATATCTTCTGGTTATTGAAAGATGACATCAAGTGCGCAGAATATTTGTCGGAAGCATCTGCGCAAACATAGATGTACTACTCACATTGTTCCCTTCCCTATACATAATATAATAAACACAATAATATCGATAACGGTCCAAGCCGAGGCTCCCTCTCAGGAGTCCTTGTGCTGGTTACCCACTAATAGAGGTTTCGACTGAGCGCCATAAGCGCTCGGTCATCTCTCAACCCGGTGAAACTGCTAGAACGAAACGCCTAGAAAAAATGGTGTGCTGTTTTGATGTAATAGTCCTACAATATTTATAACAAAGAAAAGGGTACCGCAAATAAGGGCAATGAATGTTAATAGTAAAATTATATTTTCGTATAACTATTACAACGACAAAGCCGAGCGTTGTGGAATGGAGTTACTCGTTACATTTGGAAAGCGCCCGCGGCTAACACGCGCAGTCACGCAACTCTGAATTGTCGATTAAAACGAACGCGTTCTGAATTGCCCACAAGCGAGGTGCGAACAGTTAAAGGACCAATTAGAATATACTTGCGACACCATTACATATTATAGAATATATTTCAGTGGGTCAGTCAATGGTGACAGTGTTAGAGCTATGCTGCAGTTTGTTTCTAGCTGCAGAATGGATGGGTCGGCAAGACCGGGGTAGGGCCACGCCCCCACACAATACCAGCATAACGTTGCTATGTTTCGTCTGGTGAGTGTAGGTATCCGGTGACGAGGATCGGTCCACAAGGGTGACAACTCATCTGTATTATTATTCCTTGTCAGGGATGAGTGTTGACATAGCGGTCCGCAGGAATCACTTACCGTCAGACGAACTGTGTGCTCCTTTGTTACTCACAAAGTTATAAAGCAAAACACCATTCGAACAGTTGTAGAGCCACACTGCACTACGACATCCCTAATATCAAAACGAAACGTGGCGCTACCACAGTAGACCAAAGTTTTTACTCTTTATTCACAAAACTTAGGTTTCGTGTCTACATGGTGGGACACCCAACACCAAACTATGAATGGATGCAGTATGGGCATCATCACATTGAAATTTCCAACAAGCTTTTAGGGATTTGAACATATATTTTGTCAATTTGCTTGTTGTAAGGTGCTCTTGAATAGTAATTATTTTTTAATCAATCGTAAAAAAAAGTTTCATTTGTAAAGAGCACATTTCGGAGTCTTCCTGCAGAGTATCGAAAGCAAGGGTTTTAATTGATCTCTCTCTCTCTTTTTTAAATTCAGGGTCTGATTTAGGGTATGTTCTCTGAAAACTATAATATATAAAAAAACTCTAATATGATATTGATTATGTATATTATGACAACAAATGATGAGTTTACGAGTTTTTACAAATTTTCCATTACGAGTTTTTGCAAATTTTTTCACATAATGTACTACACAAGTAAATCATTGTGATAGTATAGCGGTAAATAAACTGTCAGTAAATGCATTGTATGTTCAATTTTTTTTGTGCATTTTTAACATTTTGAAGCGACGCGCGCCCCACCCACTTTGCATTATCCCCCTTTTTCTTTGATCTGAGGCGCGAAACAAGCTGGGACCATCAACTATTTACTTATGAACGTAACTTAATTGTATTTTGTCATCTCACAAGCGGGTTATATGCAACTACTAATGAAAGATCATTACAAATGTTTGAGAAACACTGTTCATTGTTAACATAAAATCTAATTAAACATCCAGAATAATTGTCAAAGTTCGCCGTGGCCATTATCGATCACTGGACGGCAACAAGCTGGCAGATAAAGCGCTGTCATTACAAAAAGCGCAACAGTGACTAACTTGTATATATCTAGGGTAAGTGGACATCGGCCGCTCCCGCGTCACGGTCAAGTGATAACAAAATGCACCCAGGACAGGAGCGGGCAAACACTCGCGTATTACGTTACCGGTTGTTGGTACAATCGGATGGGCTATGTACACGTTATGAAAACTCGTGAACTGTATATCTCTTTTTATCATATAAGAAGGATAAAGATTGATCTCTGTGGCTCTTAGGCATTAACATTGCTTCTCGGTGAGGAATTCAAACAATGATAGATGCACGACGGGTGAAGGAACGTGCCCTCACAAAATAGGAGCATAACGCAATATGATGTGTGGTAGAGTATCGGAGATTCAGCAATTACGGGAATCTATGCATCCCATCGCCTTTCTTATAGGTGACAACGTATGTGCATCAAGGAACTTGATCCAGGTGTTTCTGCAGTTATCACTTACCATCAAGTGGACTGTGATCATTTATCACCCTTTGTTTTATAAAAAAAGTCAAGACGTTTTGGTTCTTCACATATCAATTGCAGCCCTGAGGTATAAAACGAAATTACCCTATCAGTAATTAAGTTCTTTTTTTTTCGGGCTGAAGGCCACTGTTAGCCCGAGGGCTTTTACAGTTTCACCGGGTTGAGAGGTGATCGAGCGCTAATGGCACTCAGTCGAGACCTCTATATATAGGCAACCAGCACAAGGGTTCCCGAGAGGGAAACTCGGCTTGGACCGTTACCTTGCTTCGCGTCTGACTCGAGGGTGCCCGAGAGGGCCGAACCTCGGCTCGGTCAGTTGCTTCTGACAGAGGATTCTTTAAATTCGCTATTATTATTAGCTATCTGTACCACCACTTCGGAATGCGTGGGCGATAGAGAAGAAGTGGCGCAAGAAACTCCAGCGACGCGTCTATGTGTATGGACTGGAGAGAACCGACCAGTGACATGGCGGTATCACGAATATCCTTGTTTGCGACGCCCTCGCCGTCGGCAGGGCGATATGAGGGTGCAATGTATGTGTTTTATGAAGGGCTTGGGCCCTGGTGGTCACGTAGTCGGGGTCATCGAGGGCGTCCTTCGAACGCGGGCGAATATGTGATTCGCGATGGAATTGTAAGTAGCGGCACTTACAATCAAGGGGTAAGAGTGTTTGACGGCAGAGTCGAAATATCGGCGGGAAGCCTGCTTCAGGTACTGAGCTATGGTCGCAGCTCAAGATCTATGTGTAGATTTTCATTACGCAAGAACCACGGTGCACCGGTGGCCTTGCGCATGAACCGATTTTGTATTACCTGAAGTCGGTGAATGTGACGCGGGGAAGCATGCGCACACGCTTTGTATAGTGTAATTTTATTACGCAGGAACATTTTGCTATTTTTATTGAGTAACGGGTGCAAACGACCTAGGACGAACGCTGCTCGATTTCGTACGCGGTTGACATGAGGACCGAAGGTGAGTCTTTCATCTAATGTGACGCCTAAGTATTTGACTGTCTGTTCCCAGGGGATTGGACGATCAAATAACTCTATAGTTGGGAGATGCGGCGTTTTGTTGCGCCGAGAGAAGTACATGGCTGCACTTTTGGTGGGGTTAACCTCGATCCTCCATTTCCGAAACCATTTCCCTAAGGTGGTGTCTGCACATTGGAGGCGTCTACAAATAGCGTCTGGTTTGAACCCAGACACATAGAGGCCGGTGTCATCGGTGAAAAGGGCTAGCTCTACACCGCGAGTGCGCGGTATGTCGTTGGTATAGAGTGTGTATAAAATAGGACCTAGGACGGAGCCTTGTGGTACTCCGGCACAAATGGGGTGAACCTCGGAGCGCGTTCCCTCGACGCGGTAACGAAAGGTCCGATTTCGGAGAAAGTCTCATATGATAAGTACGAGTCGATCTGGCACACCGAGCTCATATAGTTTGTATATGAGCCCGTTGTGCCAAACCTTGTCGAAAGCTTTCGCCACGTCGAGGAAAAGTGCCCCAGTTTGGTAGCCCTGAAGAAATTTACTGAGGATGTGCTCCGTGATGCGGTGCACTTGATGTGTGCATGAGTGTTGGGTGCGAAACCCGAACTGTTCATTGATTGGTAGCCCTCGGGACAGTATGAAGTCCTTGATGCGGGCGAGGATGAGCCTTTCATATACCTTACCCAAGACTTTGAGTAGGCTTATGGGTCGATAGGCTGATGGATCGGTTGGATGTTTCAAGGGCTTGAGAATCCCTATGACGTCGGCTTTTTCCAGGTGTTCGGGAAGGTGCCTTTGGATATTGCCGCGTTGCAGATTATCACCAGTAGGTATAAAATGGACATGGGTAGGAGTTACATCACCTTGTTGGTGATGCCGTCGGGGCCGGGAGCCTTGCATGGTCGCAGGTTTTTAATTATGGACTCAACTTCGGTGCATGTGACTTGGGTAACGGAATCGCGAAGTGGTTCCTTACTCCTCCGGTCGACCTCGCTGTCAAGGTGAGCGGCGTCGATCGGTAGGGTGCTCGGTGAGCATTGGAGCTCCAGATTGTCAGCCAGACATTCGGCTTTCTCTTCGTCTAAGAAGGCGGGTGGTTTATTAAGACGCGCTAAGGGAGGCATTGTTTGGGCGGTGCCCCCTTTTACGGATTTGGGAAGTCGCCAGAGAGCGAGATGGGAAGGTTCGATATTGGAGAGGTGATTATCACACCGATCGTTCCTGTACTGGGTTTAATTAAGTTCATATCGTCGAAATCTATATAAGGTTTATCATTAATTTCAAAAGTGTGTACACGGTCATTGCAGGCGGCGAATGTACTAGCATAACGTATACATACTTCGCTTAATATACTTTATATAACTATTGCTTCAGAGTTTCTTAAGACATTACTACACACTCGGTTTAGGCACACGGAGAATTTGCGCCAAGGTCAGATTGACCGCGCAATATGTTAGAGCTTACGCTCTCGGGTTATAGAGATAAATTACTTTGTTGCTACGCCGTCAATAAATAAGCATACACCAATTAGTTAAGTAAGGTTTTATTTAGATAAGAAACAGGTGAATATTTTATCGTAACAAAAATCTACATAGTCCACATAAGGACACTTCCTAGAACATATAAATAAAATTACATTTTTGCATAGTGTAAATCCCTGTTGTTGAATTTTATCAGATATAGTTTATTTCGCGATAAATATGTGAAGAAAGAGACTCAGTTAATCTTTCACGTCTTAGAAGTAATAAACTCCGTAATTGAATTACCTTAACGAAATGATTATGATATTCTTAATCCATACTTGTAAGGCTTAAATTGCCTTATACACAACTTAATCCAATCAATTAAGTAATTGGATTAAGTCCATCGCTTGTTAAGTACCAGCACATAAAACACCGACGTATTTTCTGCATACCATTAAACTATCAGACTATGGATTCAAATTCCAATCTAAGCCAATATAGTGCAAAAATATAAATCTGTTACCTTATCTATCAATACAAACTAATTAATTTATCGTGTACATATATCTTACGTTCATTATAGTTCTATTAGTGTAAAACAGTTTGTTATGTCCACTTCTTATGTAAGTGAATTAATTTGTTAAAGGAAATAAAAAAATCTGAACCTTATTAGTTTTCAAGTCTAGATTTATTATGATTGGGTAGTTTCTCCCGTTGCTAGAGGACTCCCGAACAATATAGTTGCGACTTCTATCAACGCGTGTGAGAAAAAAAATATATCGCGTGTTGGCCACCTTTGCTCAGAATCAGAAAGGGCGAGGACGGATGTACACGCGAACCAATTAAAGTAGCGATCGTTACAAAGGCTGGTAATCAATTGCCAGCTAGAACAGACCGTTCGCAGGCCAAAAATAACCCAGAAGTAACTGATACGGGAAATCGATTTACATATCGGCGAACTAGTGGTGACAAAACGTTGTGGCAAGTCGAAATTGTGGCTAGGTGATTTAAGTCAGACTAATTTATTTTATGTTTTACTTTACTATTTTACTCTTTTGACGAACGTATTGCCACAAAGTTTGAGTTCTTGAATATTATAGATACGATTCGTAGGCGGGACAATATCAAGAAAAATAAAATGCAATGTCTCGAATAAATTGGGTCCCATCTTCCCCATCGAAAGAGAAAACTTAAAATCTTAGTGTTTTTAAATACTAACTACACTATGTCCTAAGTAGCTATCTGGCTATAAACTGACGATATCGACCAGAAGAATATCACTGTTTTACTTTAAACACAAGAAAGATGTATAAAAATATGTGAATGATCATAAAAAGGGGATAGAGATGTGAAATACGTGATAGCAAAAGAATAGAACAAAATTTTATGTTGCCGACACCGTATTACTAAGACAAGACCTTTCAATGAAATAATTGTTTTATTAAGTTTACCGTAAGGAGTAATGTTTCCCAATCAGATGCAGATGCGCTTTTATATATGCTACCTATACCATAAACTGCAGATTTGATAATGAAAGGTGAATTAATTATCTATGTGCATTAGCCTCTGCCCTGACCATTAAGATACGAAACGCTTTAAGAACGAAATCTTCATATATAAAATTATCAGTCAAACGGGAGAGTGCTCGGATTTTATATATATATAATATAAAATGTTACCAGTATTTTATCCAATACTAAGTAATGCCCAGCATGCGTTACAATGATTCTTTACATGTTTGTTTGCTTCCGCATCGCGCGCCACCTTTTGTACGTCGATGGTAACTATATCAGGTACTTTCACGAAAGAGCCAACATGAATAACAACAATTAAAAGAACGATGAGCTAGCGATTACAAGACGTTAACCCAAATATTAAGTTTTTAATTAATAGTTTATGTACACCTTTAAACTTTCAAGGCTACCCCAGGCAGGCCCAATTTTAATGCAGCAGTAGAATGTAAGATCACATGCGTTCTAATACAAAATATATTGCAAACAAATGTCTCAATATCGCAGGCAATAAAATAGCAAAATCGCGCACCGCATATATAAATTATAGCGCCTGTCTAAAGGGTCTAAAATCACGGCTGTCTCGGCACGGTTTTAACCTGCGCAGTACTTGTATGAACGTGTCAAATGAGCCATTACAATTCATCCTTAATAAACGAATATTTTATATACATACAAATCTAATTTATTTATTATATAAATATATATATATATATTAAACGCAACAACCAAGGAGTCGCCCCAGGTTGAGAGATGACGATGTAATAGTGCGTCCTATACTGGTACGTAGAAAAACATAATCACATTCAGATACAAGCTGGGATTAGCACACTAAGATCCAAAATATGTAGATTATTCAAAACATATATAAATGCAAATAAGTGCCATGATGCTTAAGTATTAAGATATTTATGAAGGTATAGGCAGATTCAATAACATTCCTTCCATATCTTGATTAAGCAATCGCCAAGGCTAGGACATCTTCTAGCAGCTTTACGTTACTAACTAAATACCTGGTAATATTTGTCGTGACAGGATTGTTGAAGTTCACAGCTCTGAAGCGATTTTATTTGTAATTATTTTTTAGTAATCAGAAGCCAAAAACCTATGTAAAACTTTTAGAATTTCAATAATGCTTAGACTTAACTTATACAATATGAAATGGAATGCGCGACCCTTTATTCGAAAGCTACGTAACAACATCTTTTAATTCAACACTTTGAATACGGAATAAGTCTTTGATAAATTATATTAAAGATACAACGGGTAAGATTAATTGCATAAAGAGCTACATAACTGTGATAAATTTTATCACTAATATAGTATATTCGATATCTATACGCCGGTCGAAAATACAAACAAAATTTAGCCTATTATAAATATTTGATATTAATCATTCGAATTTATGAATTTGTATTTGCAAAATTATTTTATTAAAAACACGAAAGAAAATTTCTAAACACAATTTTCTATCATGTCTTAACTCTAACGTTTGTTTGTTTTTATTATTTTAGAACTAAGTACAGAGTTTATTAATGATAATAATAATAAAACAATTTATTGCCACATAAAAAGAAAAAAAATCAAATATACATAAACTATATTATACACTATGGCAAACTTAGGTGATTTTGGTGTGTGATGGTAGAATCGAATTATTGGCGGGAATCCTGCTTCAGGAACTGAGCTATGGTCGGGAGGAGCTCAAGATCTACATTTAGTTTCATATTACGCAAGAACTTCGGCGCACCGATGGCCATGCGCATGAAGGGATTTCGGATTACCTGAAGTCGGTAAGGCCGCGGGGAGGCGCAAAGACCGGGCATGCGTATTTCATTATGGGTCGGATGCATGCTTTGTAAAGTGTAGTTTTATTACTCAGGGACATTTTGCTATTTTTATTTAGTAACGCCTGCAAACGACCTAGGGTGAACGCTACCCGATTCCGTACGCGACCGATTGATATGCGGACTGAAGGTGACGGAGGTGACTCAGCTTTTGCTGCGACGGGATTTTATTACCATGTGGGGATTTCACCCACTACCATGTCTCTTTGATGTAACGCGGAAGTCGTGAGGATAAAGGGTTCCGTAATTACCATCTAATAGTTAAATTTTACGAAGTGTTTATACACAACAATGGAAAAGAAAAAAATAAGTTTGAGCAGCCAAGAACAATATCGATTAACATAATATAATAATTATATTTTCTCTTGCATGTGCGCATGTGATGTAAGCTTCTGTGGATTTGTGTGTATATATTCTGCGGGTAATGTGTGCGGTTTTTTTGTTTTTCGGTATCTCAAATTCGTATATCTATATATCGTATATTCTCTGCAGCATAATCGTACAATAATGTCTAAGAGTCGAAACGACAGACACTATGTTGTTAGTGCTTTCACCTGTTTTTTTTTATAAGAATAGTTATTTGTGATTAAACATTATTAACATAGCCAACAACTCCTCCAACTAAGTTTTGATGCTTGTGCTGGAAGCTGGTTTACGACAATAGTCGTTTGGCGTATTGGAACTTAAGAGTTTAACTTCGCCAGACCGCACCCTAAACCATTAGGCTTTCAATTACTTTTTGTTTTTTTTCATTTGCAGGGGAAATATTAATCAATACTTTTTAGTTTAACATAATTAACCAATCATAGGCCTGATTATTGCTAAGGACTTGTGCATCGTTAGCACACGTTTATACTTCCTCCCTTTAAGGACTGGTATAGTGCCAGAATCAGCCCAGTGGCTAAATAATGTATACTGCCAATTTCCTTTTATTTTCAATTACCTCAATAATCAGCAACATTATAGTGTGAATATTGAACCAGTCATGGCATGCTTAGAACACAATGACTTCACACTTTGACACAGCAACCGGTAGTAGACGGTACGCTGAAACCGGTCCACCGGGATCTTTTAGTGCCACTCACTAATGGGATGTCTCCGTGAACTACGATGAAGCAATTGTGTTTCAACTTGACGTGTCGAAATTCTTTGACGGGATTTGGTACGCTAGCCTTATTGGTAACCTTCATTTCCATGTAATCTGATCTGATTACTTCTTCTACACTTCGAGTAGTTGTTAATAGCTGCACGTGGGAGCCCATGGCGATGAATATCGGAGTTCCCCTGGGGTCTGTGTTCTCTGCAAGTCTATTTTTGCACATTAACCATCTGAACCAAGTTATTTACGGTTATGCAAATGACAACACTTCCCTGTATAGTACCAATCTAGTGCTCGAATCAGCCGGGATCAATTACAGACATACAGACAGCCTATGGTAAAGCAATCGTATGTGATTTTACGCTAGCAAAACGCAAACCCTTCATTTGTATTTTGCAAACAATACACTATTAAAAGTACCTTAGCTCCTACTTTTCGGAATATATGTTTGGAATGCACTGACTGTCTTCAATTGTTGGATGCATTCAAACCTTAACTTTGGTTCATTGAATCCAATTCGAAGGACGCTGCAAAGAAACCGGGTGTGCTTTTTAGAGTGCCAAAGTACTTCACACCGGAACAGCTTCTGACTTGGTATAAGGCATAAGTCTGATCGTGTGTGGAATACTGCTGTCATCTATGGGCAGATGCTGCGAAAAGTCAACTTTGGGTTCAGTGTAGAGGCATGCTAAGAGAATAATTGACACACAATTACTATAAAATTGGGATTGCCAATTATTTATACTATAATAAATAAAATAAAATACTATAATACAGTTATAGTCTCGAGAGGGAGGCATAGGGTGGCCGCTGTCCCGAGTTTCTACAAAATACATTTTATGATTTGGAATTACACAATTTAATTGGTTAATCTCATCACCAACCACCATCGGCCAGCCAGACGGAGACCATAACTTCTTTGAAGATATAATATGCATAAGAAAGAAACGTTTTGCCTCGTCTGTGAATCTTTAAGTGTATTACAAGGGATTGGAGTAGTTTGCTTATTGTATTTCCGTCTGAGTATAACTTGGGTTGGAGGCCAGAGTGATTAGACTTCAACTGGGCTAGACTGTTTACTATCTAGGCCCACATTGCCACTTACCACTACTGGAACACTAGCCAGAGAATAAAAACCTCTGAATATTACAGAAAACATGTCGGTGATAAATTTAAAAGTTTACTTTTAAAACAGACCTGTTTTTTGGCCTATGTCATGGAATGCAAACATAGATGACGTGACCATTCTTCATTTCGACATTTATCTTATGGCCAATTTAAAATTTACCATACATTTTTAAGTTGTAATACATATTTTCCTATACAATTACAAATGTAAAATATCAAAATGGAATAAAGTTATTTTAAAAACCCCTAGTTCCGACACGTAACAAAAATTTACAATTTTAACATAATAGTATATCTATCTATCTTTGTCTTCATAGACAACGTAGATTCTGTTGATGTTGGTGCTGTTAGGCTATGCGGCTTTTACAGGTTCATCGGACACAGGGTATCACGGAACTGAGGGGTCCATGAGCTGATTTCCGTGAGCTGGTTAATAGAATACAAGAGCGCTTGGTTTACGTTTTGGACTGCGTAACTAAGCGTCATTTTAGATAATTGTAGAGGCGTTTCAGTTTGTCATTCAAGTGATTCAATAAACATGAATATCATTGTCAATATTTATCAATAAAGGAATAGATATCTAAATGTTTTCATTAGAAAAATCTTATAGATAATTTTGTTTTGTAAGTGTTATAATTCGGTGTGTAAGGAATTATATAAAAATTGGTTGTAGTTGAATTTAAATTAAGATAAAGATCAAAGAATCGTCTTCATATAAAAGACATGTATTTGGATTGGGTGGTTTAGCTCAAGGTCCGTCTGCTTCGAAGAATAAAGGGTCTTTCAGTTATAGTACAATATTAAACTCAATAAAGCAAGATATTTAGATGGAAATATACTTTACTAAATAAAATCATTAATACCTAGATTTACATTAGAAATCTTGTATCCGATTCCGATCACGTTGCATTAGCCGTTTGTAGCTTAAAGATTGTAATTTAATATATATTAAAATCGTTAAGCTACAAACAAAGGTTGGGGGTAACAGTGAAAGACTGTAACAATATTAATAATTGTTGTTGTATATATTGTTTTTGCCTGAATATCGAGCCCAGACCACCGACTCAGTAGCCAGAGACTCACTACACCACGCAGTTGGTACATAATAATATATACGACATAAATATATTAGAAAAAGCAAAAGGTTTGATGCTATGCCAATAAATGTCATCCGTCACATGATATGGCAACAATATCTTTTGAGGAAACAGATTTGTTTTAGTACTGAAATGTTACGGTAGACGGCGCTGTTATAAATTCATACATAATATAACTTTATTAATTAATTAATATATCACGTTTCATTCATAAATATAACAATCACCCATTACAATAACGCCCTGACGTGATGATAGGAACCAATAACAGCGAAAACAAAACAAATAAATACGTTAAAATAAAACAATATGTGCAATTTTCTATTGCCAAAACGATAAGTTATTAATATTAACGAGTCGGCCTCCGCTACCGCAATTGGATATTTAGAATCTAGTCAAAAAACAATTATTACGTTTAGAGTAACAAACGAGAACACAGTTCACCTGATGGCAAGTGATTCCAGCGGCCATGACAACTACATTCATCCTTGACAAGAATTCATAATGCAGATGCGTTGTCACTCTTGAGGACTGAGATGGAATGCCTCGTCACCAGTAGTAAGGTCTCTATATAGTCTCCGGATCCCTGCACTCACCAGACGAAACACAGCAGCGTTATGCTGCTATTTTATGCTGGTGTTTTTTGATCATGACATTAAAGCCACACAGTTTACCTGATGGTATATGTTTGTCGCGACTCATGACAGCCACATATATCCTAGATAAGGGAAACATGATGCACATACGATGTTACCCCTAAAGTTCACGAATGGATGAAATGATTAAAAATGTTTTATATTTTATATCGCAGAGTATATTTCTTCATTCATTTCTTTGATATTTACGATTGGCTATAAGTATGTAATGAAAAAAGATAGCTGTATCAGAATAACGGAGTAAGCAATGATACGTGGCTTTCGAAACATCGCTTCGCATTCTTTCACGCGTGTTTATTTATGCAACAATCTCCGCGCCGCTGAAACGTATGTCAAAATAATATGAACGTCTCATTTTTGAACGCAACTATTAACATGTATTTTCACATTTAAAAAAGTGAATATACATACATATGTAATAACAAAAACTAAGTTAACTAAGGTTTGATATTACTCGTACAGTTGTATGGCCAGTGAAGTAACAGCTAAAGTTAATGTCCTTAGATATATCGAATCATGATATTTGAGATTTGGCAAAACAGGATAAACTGTCGATACATACACGATGCAATAACTTATATGACCTACTTTCTTAGTATTGCAGCCTTATTAATAATATTTTTAAAGAAACAGGACAATTCAGATGAATATGTGTTGTCAGAGCTACGTATTACATATTGAAGATAAACCAATCATATATTTTAGTCAAGTACTAGCGTAAATAAAAATGAAAAGGAGAAGCAATATCTTTTGAATAAAAGTAAAATCATTCATTGCAGTCTCTGGCGCTTTACCATCGTATATAATCAAAGCAAATGGATATTTTATTTCTGGGCGATGAAACGTTGTGTTATCGTGATAAATTATCATATATGCTTGATGAGTTCTGGCAGATTGTCCAAGATATCCGAAAGAGCCAAAATTCAAAAGTCAAAATTAAACAAAGCTTTCTTGTTTATAAAACTACATTATAATAAAATTAAACGTAAATATTTTCCCATATTCTCCAACAGTGGCTAGCAGCGGTTAGCAAGACATTTAAGGACGTTGTTGAATGAAGGCGACCATATAAAATAGGTTTAAAATATAAACCTATTTTAAGTGGTACACTTACACCTTTACATTAATATAAAAGGCCGACGGTCATTTCCGACAGTGGGGACGGACCCTTGCTGCTATATTTATCCAGTGATACTTTATAATAGAATGGCCTTGTTGTATATAATCAGCAAGTGAGGCAAGTGGGGTGCTCGTATACCTCTGTTGCGTTGACGTCCACAAATCGAAATAAGCGAGCGTTAATAAAAAGTTACATTACCCTCCCCATTCACTCAACGACGTCCCGTTCCGATAATTCGCTAGAATTGCGAAACGGTCGAGCAATCGGGTCTCAAAAGCGCGTTAGATAATAGCTGTACTAATAAAGAAAAGTAAACACATTTATACGGAATATTTAAAATCTTACAGATAATAACTTTAAGGAATCAGTTAATATTTCAATTAACGAAGCCCAAAAATATAAAAGTATCACGTGCTATGAATTAATTACGAGTAAAAAAAACCATTAGGCCAACCAGCACTATTTACAAACCCAGCCTTTTCTTTATTCATATTGCTGTACAAGAAACGAAATGAAATAATGAACTACATACATAAGTAATTGTATTTTACTTTTACTTTACAAAATCTTCGAGTCTAGAGATCTATTAGTCATATTTGAAGGATCAAAGAAAATTATTTTGGCTTGTTTAAGATTTCGGAATATAACAAACAAAGCACAGAATGTCTGGCAAAAGCAGGTGTTTACAATGAAACGACCAACAAAACAACGTTACTACAAACGTCTTGGATATTATCCAAGCATAGTTGGCGTTACATCGCGGATTGTTGCTGCCTTTTTTGTCAAAATCAATTCTAGAGTCGATGATATAATTTATGCTTAAATAAAGTTTTTAAATGTAATGTTATGTCGCAAGCATATCTCCTATGCGGATGCCATTTAACATTAAAATTGAGACCCTACAAATTTGATTTGCGATAAGTCCGGGTCGATGACCTTGGACTCATGGCCAGCAGATATTTGCCCGAATCAACACAATGACTGACGGGAATATTCAATAAACTTTTTATTGCAACAATTTCACGCTGGAGCTTTAGTCTACTTCAATGCCGCAATGGTTAAATGGGATTCTTTTAAATAGCAAAGATCGATTAGAAAAACTCACTCACGTTTTATTAGCAAGCCTTCGTTTAAAAAAAAATTACAAAAAATGACCAATTTAGGAATCAATTCTCAAATAACTTTCCTTTGTCCGGTCAACTATACCTCAAATTTTATTATTCGGGTGGCACAAATACATATCGGGTTCAATGCAGATATTAGTAAGATGAAACAATGACGCCGTAAGAAGTTTAAAATGCATAAAATCAAGCATTCGTGCCGTAAGCTTTCATTGTTAATATTGATTTGCAATTTTGGACTCGTTATAAAATGTTTATTACATGGAATGCAATGAGTTTCCAAAAATAATATTTTAACATTAATACTTTTTATTTTTGAAACTAATTCGTAGACCGAACACTATGCGGTTGCTTTGACAATATTAAAATTTTAAAAAAAATGTATTGAAATGTAAATAATTACATTGAATATGCATTCTGTACGCACTAGTTAAATAACTAGCACACATACACACTGGTAGAGGCGCAGGCCCTACGAGGAAACCACGGCCCATATAGATAAGAAAACAGTGCTAGTACCACAATATTTACTTACCTAACAAACTGTGCGCCCCTATT
This sequence comes from Teinopalpus imperialis, assembly GCA_029286865.1. Taxonomy (NCBI): domain Eukaryota; kingdom Metazoa; phylum Arthropoda; class Insecta; order Lepidoptera; family Papilionidae; genus Teinopalpus; species Teinopalpus imperialis. The sequence continues at coordinate 2,535,018 of JAGSMU010000012.1, forward strand.
GATTACATTCTGTTGTTACCGGCTGCCTACATCGTCGGCAATCAAAGTGCGGGTGGCATTAAATGAAATCGTCAAGAATAATGTGTGACTAGAAATGACTAACGTGTGACTTTACACGGTGACCTTTACGAGCTATTTTATGTATGTATAAATAATTAGGTATTTTATATGTTCATAAGAATCCGATTCCAATTTCTAATAGTCCACATTGAAAAAAAAATACTTTGAAATCATTGTGATATGTGTTTCTTCACAAACCATTTAGAAGGAAAAACGAAAAATTGACAATTATTGCGTGAATGAACGTGACTTGTATTGAGGTTTGAAAATCGATAGCCACATATATGTAGGTTGTTACTTTTTTAATGGCTTTAATTATTGAATGTGTAATTAATTATATTCGTACTTGGATTATAGTTATAATTATCAAATATCAGTGAAGCATATGTTCGCAAACAAACCCAACAAATCAACCAAACGTCACACGTCAAAGGAGTAACAGAAAACAAAAATTATTTTCATCGATATTGAGACTGATAGAGTCACTACTTAGTTCATTTCTAGGTGCCATGCGGCACTTATTGGTACACACAATTGGTCAGTTCGATCGAAAGAAAAGAACACAGAAACACAGCGTAACATAGGAGCATATAGATGCTGTTTTTTTATTATCTTTTGTGTACACTTACCGAAGGAAAAGATTTTTTAACGTTCGGTGAGTGACCCGGAGACTCAATGACTGGTTGCGACGCATTTCTCTCAGTCCTCAGGGGGGATAATGATCTGAATGTTTATTTTTTAAAAAAGAATATTGGCATTAGCTAATAGCATTGCTGACTAATATTCCGGTTAGCCACTCCAACTAAGCCGAAAATGCTTGTGCTAGGAGATGGTTCACGACAATAATCGAAAGGCGGATTTGATCCTACGATTACGACCTTAAGTTTCGCGTTTAAATTGAATTTTAAGAAAAATAATAATATTGAATTTATTGCTGAGTATGCATGTACATGTTTATGCTTTACATTCTGTGACATGTGACTGGTGAACTGAGTAACCTTTTGTTACCCTTAGTTTCATTAAAAATGTCCATCCATATGTCATTCGAAATTCCTAAATATGTTTTGAATAGAGCAATTCTAACTTAAGTAGCATAATAATCTCATTTCCTACATTGTGCTTCTTTATCGTAATGTAAATTTCGTGTAAGACATCCAATACTTACACTCTCGCGCAGCGGTACGTGGCGCCCAGTCTTAGCGGGCACGTCTCTCTCCGAGTCCGGAATAACAATTGAACCGTGGGAAAACGCAGTTAAACGCCACAGTTACGAAGTAGCTAACATCAATCCCAATGTAAAATACTTTATACTATGCAGAGGTACCAAAAATAATACTTTTTACTGAATAGCACAACTAAATTACACTATCAAAATTTATATCGTAAAAGTGATATAAAAGCTGAAATAAAGACTAAACTTTAGCATACCAAGGAAGAGCCTCGCAAGAAGCTGTATTCTTTCTATATGAATGGATCATTTCGAGCGAGGAAGGACTACGCTTTCACATTACCTAGCGCTACTGTGTTTCGTAAGGTACGCGTTCCCTACGCGTATTAAACTTTACGCTGCTAATAAAACGTGGTTGATATAAAATAGTATAAGAAGTAATCAAAAACTAAATAACATGTATTAGTACGCGCGTATATTTTTTTTAGTTTACTGTAGCTACAATCTAGTTTGAGTTTGACTATATCACGTTCAATATTTAACGCTAAGTTGAATTTTGAATTCATCGCATACCATACAATCAAAGATGAAAAAGGCGAAACATTGTATAAAAAATGGAAGTAGTATTACGCGGTGTTTTTATAACGATTTTATTCGGACCAAGTACTAAAATAAGACACCATTTAGAATCACTTTTTTAAGAGCTACGAAACGGACCCGTGCGAATCGCTAACGGTTGTTGCGTCAGAATATACGACTCCGATGTGATTCATATAGATTTAATGTGGAATTATGAAGCAAACAGATAACACATTCCTTATGTCAATATGTATAAATTTTAAGTGAATATGTAAAGTAACATGGTATATCTCTATCTCGTGTAGATCCCACTGCTGGGTATCAGCATCCTTATGAGATAGGATATTGTTATAGTATATATAATGATATTGATAGTCCAAGGGCCAAGCGTCTCCACTGTGGATAGACACACTTCACATGTTTTGAAAATAAATTATTTTTATTCATATTCTTAATGTGGTAAATCATTATATAAAATTCACAATTCCACTGATCCTGACATCAGAGATCGAAATCAGGTTTTTCATAGTTAAGAGCAAGCATATGTATAGTTCTATAGCAGCACTGTAAGAGAACTTTCCAAAATATGAATAAATGTCAAAACCAAACATTGTAAAAAGAACATGGAGGAAATATTTTGAAGAAACCAATATAAAAATATCCAGATCTACACCAAGGCTCTAAAATGTGCAGTATCTGAAACTGCAATCACCGATGAGCCTGATATCCATAGTGGTTACAAGTAATAATCCTAAGTTGGGAAAGCCTATTAGCCGTTGGTTATTAAATCGAGGTTATTTATGGACTTGATTATTGACAACTCTTGATTTATTTAAAAATAGCACCAATTTTTAAGTAAAAAAACCAATACTTTTAATGTGTAAAAATAATATTTATTACAAATGTAAATTGCCGTTCAATTACATTATTCTTCATCTACAAGCATCAAAAAATTCAAATGTGTTGTGAAACAAGTCAGATGCATAGGTTTTTTTTAACTTCCCATACACACAGATAGACATACAACAGAATGTTATTTTAATGGAAATTATAACTGAAGTTTTTTTACTATAATTCATCTATGAAGATATATTGTTGATACATCATATGCACTTCCCACATCAAAAAAGTGTGGCATGTAACCAGTTGTATAAAATTTCAATGTAACATATATTTTTATTGTACAATGGTAACAACTTTGTTTTTTATGATTGCCATTCATATAAATATAACTAATTAGGAAATTATAATTCTACTAATTCTAAATTATTCAATGAATTACTATGGATAGTTTAACATCAATATTCCAATCACCTTTCAAATTATGTATATGTATGCATCTTTAATCCTAATTTTTCAATTGTTTGACTAGACTAATGTTACTGATTACAAACACTCATATCATATCAAATTTAACATGGGCACATTTAAAATACATTCCTTAAATATTTTAATCTTACAAATATTATCTTTGAATCATGTTATCTCACATGCAATCCATCTGGGTGTCCAAGGTTTAAAATTAACTTTCATAAATATTCATAACCAATTTTATTCATAATCCAATCAACTCTAGACTAGGTTTCTATATTATATGTACATACTAAAACACCAAAACCACATGTTTGGGTATTCATTTTAGTAACACAGTCTATACCACAATATGTTTAACTATATAAGTTTTATGCAAATAGAAAAGCAACATTCTTTCTTTCAATTAGTTGCATTTATATATAAAAAACTATTATAATAAAAAAAATCATTATTAGCTTATTTACATTACATTACTATTATTAAAAATTAATAAAAGCCTAGAGCTAAAGAGAACTTAAATGTAGTTTATGAAATGGTATGTAAAAATCATAATTTTACCAAATGTGTAATAAAACTACTAAATATTTAAAAAAATGGGAAGGTAAGTAGGCTAGCAAATACTTGAACATACAGCATTTCTTATCTCATACAAGTGCTATCAGAAACAGTCACAAGATAATCAGTTAACAGCAATATGATAAATACACTTTTGAGGGTTTTGCATTGATAGACAAATCTATACATTCTTGTATATATTTAGAATGACACATAAATAATAAATAAATAGATAGTGTGAAAAATTATTTTGTATTAAGCTTCAATTAATTATTAATTCAAGCTTAATGCAAAAGTTTTTGTACAATCAGTTTTTCTTAGTCTTGGCAAGTACAGCCTTAAGTTAGTGATAACGAATTACAAGTTGTTATAACAACGGCTTTAATTGCGTTTAATTTTATCTATATACGTACTGGTTTTGAATGAAATGACACGTATTACAGTAACTTTGCTATTTTATGTTTTTGATAAAAAAAAGGAAAATGTTAAACCGTTACCACAGATAATGAAGGAGACACTCACCTCACTGAAGGCCATTACTCCGCCAGTCTCAATCCGAACCCTTTAATTTATTTTATCACGATCTATCAAAACAAATAGTTCAAGCTTTTGTTTTCCAACATTGAAAACAGTTCCGACATCTAACATCCCCACGACACAAATACATCTGAACTCAGTAACTTCACTCACTGCGCAAGAACCAAATTTTAATTATAAAACGAAAACACCTGACCGAATCACAAATCACTGAAATAAAACCAACATTCCTCAGGTGGGAAAGATGCACATCTGAGTCAAAATATAATCTTAGTCATGTTCTAAAATATTTGCAACACTACTCAAATTTTAATATTTTTTGCTAATTTTATTATTTGCTACTTTAATAAAAAAAAACAGTAATAAAGAATCTCATCTGGTGTATGTTGAAGTAACACGGAACAAACTATTTAACAGAGATGAATTCGCCATCTTGGTTTCTTGTCATAGTCAGAAATGGCAACTTTCAGATGTAATATGTCAAAAGTAGGCAGCGATGACAACATTACAGAACCAGACTGAAGTTAGTTGTTTCAAAGTCCTTTTCACGTAATACTTAAAAATTATTTATCATTTGAGATCTTTGATATATAGATAAATAAATATAACTATATTACACAAATTTTAAAACTAGCAATAAACGCTAAACAGCAATGGAAAATCTAAATTAATAAGGTTTTACGATTTTACCTTAAATATTAAAAATATAAACCTAAGTTTCAAACCTGTTTAAAGAGTTTTAACTACTTAAATAATCCTTTAAAACTTAGAAATGGAGACTAAAATATATTATAAATAAGGCGGGCAGCGGCGGGCATAACTTTCTACTACTGCCACCTAGTTTTCAGAGAAATACATTATACTTTATAAATTTACTTTTTGTTGTGCTTTTTATGAATTATATTTACTACAATATTTCGAATTAAAACAAAACATAAGTTTACTGTAAGTATACTGTTTAGTTCCATTTGAAGAAGAATACTTATTAAATAATTACATATGTACAAGCAAAAATAAATATTGGAAATTACCTTCTACAAATGGAGTATAGATGGAGCAGCGACCGATGCAAGTCCTGGCTATAGAAAAAACTCTTAGCTTATTTTAAAACTATGGAGTGTAGGGTATTAGAAATATCTACTAAGAGTCCTCAACCGAAAAAGTGTTTACCAAAATGTACGTTCTAAGGATTCATTAAAATTACCGAAAGGTGTACTTGAAACCAAAGGTTGTTGATGAAGTATGAAGTATGCTAAGAGAGAAACAGCCAAAATGTTAGAAATTTTATGTATAGAGTTGTTAAAATGAGAGCGCAGTAAGTAAATGTACGTAGTCCGTGGATATGGCTTAAACTAAAAATACTTCAAGATTTACTCCGTAGATACTAGTATTTGGGGGGCATTAATTATACGCCTAAATACTCCGTAGTTAAAACTATCATACCATATCAATTATTGGTACGCCTCAACAATTTTAACCGCTTAGTTACAGCAGCGCCATCTTAATTTTATACATTTAATAAGGAAACTTATTATACACTAAGCTATACCTCTCCGTTCACAAATAAGAACATTGAAAGTGACAATATAATAATGTTTAAAGTAATTTTAAGTTTACGGTCAAGTTGTTCACTGCTTATACGTAGTACTTATTTCTTGTATCATAATTTTAATTGAAAAATCGGATCAATAAATATAGGGAAATAAAGGATATAAATAACCAATAATTTAAATTTTACATGTAAATGTAAATTTCAATTCCTATAGACAAAGATCGCAAGGGCTACCCTATTTTCAACAAAGCCCCCAAACTCGACAGATGATACCCTTAACTAAGTTTCATCGTGTTCATCTTTCTTGTTGAAGCTAGAAATTAGCTGCAACGTGGCTCTACCATTTTAATAATAAGCAAGAACTCGTAAAGCAGTAACTCATTTTTATCCCTGCAAGATTCAAACCTGCGACTGCTAGATTGTTAGTCCGACGTCCTGCCGTTTTCTAGAACTACATAGGAATATAGGAATTATTACACACAGTTTGAGTTATTAAATCCGTTTGATACTCAATTACTAGGAGAGGTATTTCATTTCAATCCCTTAAGTGATGGTGACAACACGCATACATCTTGCAGAAATAAAATATAAAACCTTTTCCGTTCAATTGATCGTTGTTTTCCAAAAAATATTTGTAATGTGTATCTTACTATTTTACAGTATATTGACAAATTTACCTTATCACATTTAACATCAAGTAATGTCAATTTATCAGAAAAATTTGCAGATCAGAATTTTTATATATTTTTACTTTTTGTGTTCTATTTAAACTAGTTTACTGATTGAACTGCTGCAGATGTAAGACTTATTTGTGTTTATTAATTTCCGCGTATAAAATTGCGCATTTTCCGAAGGACGCACTTAGCGTATGACGTCACTCATACCCACAGTGCCAGGCGGAGATGCGCCCGCTACTACGTGGATAGTCAGTACGTGGACGTAGGTTAAAATATAGAGTAGGTTAATGCACTAACTTATATTGAGACATTCAGTTTATCTTCTACCAGTGAACCGAGAACACAGCTATATGATAGAAAAATAAAAAATGATTTTTAAAACATGGGCCTTTTACAGAAGTTTAGGAGATAATCGTCCATGGCTGTAACTATGGCACTAGAGGAAAGTACTTCGGACTCAAAGCTTCACAAGGATAGCGTCGGCAAGAAACAGTTGCGTCCATTAAGTGCAGTGTCACACTCGAAGTCTGAACATGCACTCGGTATGTACATATTTGTCTCTGTCAACCATACCACAGTATACACTATAATATCCTCCTGTCATCTCGCTTGAAAAATCAGTGTATCCCGAATCCCTTAGTTACAGGACGTTTTTTGAACCAGTTCTTAGTGAACTATCAGTGATTAACAAGCACCGTATTCACCTGGTGGTAAGGGATGACTGTGTCCCATTAACACCTACATCCATCTCCATAGAATATTCAAGATGGATTGATCCCCGAGGACTGGACTCGATCTCCCCTATGAACCATACGATCCATTCATGCTGCACCATAGCTCTACCATTAATAAATTTATATGAAATCTTAATTTTAAGATTTATTTGATTGAATATAAATATTATTAAAATTATGTTTAAATAGTCAATCAAGTATTAAATTTAGATAGATAGACTTCTAATATGTACCATCGTTCCATCTTAAGCTTTTATAATATGTACCATCATTCCATCTTAAGCTTTTATAATATGTACCATCATTCCATCTTAAGCTTTTAATCATCACCGCCATCACCATAATAGTGGGTTAAGCCATAGTTGTCCCGCCCCGCGAGCTGGTTGGCAACCGCAGTTTTCCATACACTTTGCATCCTTAATGCGTCTATCATCATGCGTCATCGCCCTGACTATTTCTGGTCTGGAATTTAGGAATGGTCATCCGCCACTTCGTTTTCCATATCGGTTTCAGTTTGTGGCGTTTTTTTTAATTATTATTACATTGAGTGTAACTAACGAGCTCACACAGTTCACCTAATAGCAAGTGATTCCTGAGGCCAATGACATCTACATTCATCCTTGACATGGTATTATAATGCAGATGCGTTGTCAGCTTTGAGGACTGAGATGGAATGCCTCGTCACCACAGTAATAAAGGTCTCCAGGTCCCTACACTCACCAGACGCAACACAGCAGCAATAAGCTGCTATTTCACTCTGGTGAGCTGACTCATTCATTCTGCAGCTAGAAACTGCAGCGTAGCTCTATCACTATAATTTATATATACCTATATTTCCCTCAGTCGCCTCTTCCGACTCCTATGAGATGAGATGGGGTGGTTTATTCTAATGCCGACATCCATCACGCAAGCTTATATTATCTCCCCCTAAATAAATAAATCAATTGTTAAATTGTTTATAAACTCCGATCCGATTATTATGTTTCTATAAACATTATAAAAATATATTATACAAAAACTGTAAATTTACTCGCTGGATGTTTTTAGATGGGTTGCATTATGTTACCTGTTGATTAGATTCGTATGTTTCTACGCCTGTGTATTCCTCTGTATACATCAAAATTATTACTTTATTACTAAGCTCCTCATCTACGTTTGTTCTTAAACAGAAACAACATCTTCTGTTGAACAACTGAAGCAATACAAGAGTTGGGTCAGCAACGAGAGATGGAATGAGCTGAAAAAGATAGCGGATTCCGCGATGAAGGAGCGCAAGGTGTTTATGATAAAGGGCGGTGGATTTACTGCTGTTCGCCGAGCTCTGCTGGAACGTGGCTGGATAGAGAAATATGAATCTCACAAGGTATATACATAACTTTGTGTCATTCAAACCTCATGGTCCGAGTACCTTTAGGTAAGTAATGGTAAGTGAAGGTTAGTAATGGTAAGTAATGGTTAGTAATGATAAGTGATGGTAAGTAAAGGTTAGTAATGGTAAGTAGTGGTTTGCAATGGTGACCTATGTAATATACTGATATCGTTATTATACCTCGTATGAAAGCAAATATTAAACACTTAATCGGGGAATACTTAAGAATATTAATATTTAATCCGCTGATGACCCTATAAAAGTTAAATCATTCGCAGTTGTCGTCGTGGTCGATTTCTACCACGTAGATATAGCCACTAATAATAATAGCGATATTAATTTAGATAATTCTGAGTCAGAAGCAACTGGCCTTGCGAAGGTTCGGCCCAATCGGGCACCCTCGAGTCAGACGCTCTCGCGAAACAGGGTAACAGTCCAAGCCGAATGAAAGTGTAAAAGCCCTCGGGATAAAAGCGCCCATCAGCCCGAAAAAATTTTGTAACTGATTCTGAAGCTGCACTGGAAATACGTTTCGCACAATTTTAGCACTTATTCGCCTCTCCCCCTTCCCTAGTCTAACGCATGCTTAGTTAAATCGGAGGAAGACTCAGATGCAATCTCAAGTACACAACACACCCAGACCCGTGAACCAACAATTTATATTCCACAAATATTGTTCCTTGACTAGGAATTGAATTCATTGCCCGCATCTCGCCATGCCAAGTCAATTTGGACCACTGCACCAAAAGCCATGGGTATACTAATATGCTAGTAAACAATAGTCGCAACGTAACACAAGAGTCGCGAAAGCGATATTTCCACAAAATTAAGATACAAATAAAAAGAATTGGAACAGATATATAAAAACAATATTGTTTTAGTCATTCCAAATGGTCATCATTTAGTTAGTAGTTTTCTAAGTATATTTATTAATCTCTTAGATGAAAACACTTTTTCAACAGAGACATTTAACAGACTTGCTCCACGTGCTATTTTTAAAAACTGTATCTTTTAGAGATTTGCTTCTCAAAATTTAAGGTTCGCCATCCACCAACAAACGTTGACCCAAAAAGTGAGCGGCAAAGAGCTTACCAAAGTAGAACGGATTATATTGTACAAATTTATGGAACACCATTCAGTCGACTTTCTCTGGACTACCAAAAGGGACAAATATGACTGGTTATTAAGCAATAAGGAGGTCATCATTAGCAGGTACGAACGGTCCTATTTTTGAGACATGACAGTAGAGGTTGGATTGTAAATATTGTTTCGATCTTACTAAATTAAGTAAATTTGGTAATATTTTATTTGGGTTTTAATAGGTTTTGCCGGTCTACATTTACAACAAAAGAAGGTCTAACCACTTCACTTACTCAAATGCATTGGTACACGGATCCTGGTACAGCATCAACAAATTTCCCACGATGCTACAACATTCACAATTCTGATAATTTGGAAGAGTTTATTGAAGATTTTCGAATAACAGCTTGTATTAGCCTTCTGAAATGGTTCTGTAAAACATGCCAACCGAACTGCGAACAGAATATGGTAGCAGTTCAAGGGAAAGTACCGTTCAGTGCTATTGAATTTGCCATTAATAGAATGAATGAGTACGTCATGTTTTTTTCTCACAAGGACATCGATGATATCGAAGACCAAGCTCAACATATATGGGTACATGAATGGGACCTATTCCTTACGCATCATTATCTTTTAGTACACGAAAAGGCAAAATTTTTAGGGGATACTGATGTCAATGTGAGGTAAGATTTCCAACAAATATGAAAACCATGTAATTTTTATGTGATTTTGTCTGGAATTGTCTGAAATCTAAAATTACTATTTTTCCTATTTTTTTGTCTTTTATACGTATTAATAAAGGCATTTGCACTTGCACTTGATAATATTTAAAACAACTACGATTTCGTATTTAAACGATTTACGATTTCCCTTATATCAATACAATTTTTTATTATTTCCAACCGTTTTTCGGGGTAGTTTACGACACAACTTAAAATTCATTTGTTTCGTATGTCATATAAGTATAGACATTGAAATATATAACCCTTAATATAAACTAACAATAAGTTAGTTTAATAGAAAAAGCAGATTTGAATTATCGATCGCGTAGTTTAGTTGTTATATAGTTATATGCTATATGTTATATATATATTATATATATATATATATATATATATGTTATAATGTTATATACTAGTTCCAGCCAAAATATGTGTCTATGAATCATAAAAATTATGTTTAGCTCGAAGTAAATATTACTGTAGTGTATTGTAACGATGATACGCACAGGATGCAAAAAAAAAAATATTTCCTAAAAGTTCAAGTATCCTGACAAGAGTGGAGCGCCATCAGTCAAACTCCTCATGGTTATGGGTATATTATACGTCATATATAATATAAACGTCAGTGAGGTTTGTATTAACACAAACATTAGAATATCATCAAAGTAGACTGCCTGCGTACAAGTGATGTGGACATTTACAAACAAACAGTTACTTCTTATCCCCCCTGTATTGTTATGTTTTATCTTATTAATTAATCCACATTAATTTCAGGCAGTTAGAAAAAAAAGCAGGCAAAATTTTGGCTGCAGTAACGAAATTTTGGCCCCAAATTGATATCGACGGTATATTGAACATTTGGATCGTGAAGCCGGGTAACAAATGCCGTGGGAAAGGCATTCAGCTCATGAACAATATTAAAGATATCATTGGACTCATGAATGTTACTGCTCAAAAAAGCAGATACGTCGTACAAAAATACATCGGTAGACCATGGTTTCCATTTAATATTCCCATTAATATAAAACATTTTACTAAACTTTGAATATTTTGTTTCACAGAAAACCCACTAACAATTTATAATACCAAATTTGATATACGACAATGGTTTTTAATCACAAACTGTCAACCTTTAACTATCTGGATATATAAGTAGGTATACATTATGTTATATAAAATATATTTTTCCATTAAGTAACGTGACGTAATAATTCTATTGTTTTTATAGGGACAGTTATCTAAGGTTCAGTTCTCAAATATTCAGTTTGTCTAACTACCACGAGTCCGTGCATTTGACCAACAATGCAGTGCAGACTAAATATAAAAATAATGGAGACAGGGACAAAGCTTTACCTGACGAAAACATGTGGGACTGCCATACTTTTAAAGCTTACCTTAGGTAAATATAATCAAACTAATATGCATAATAATTATGATAATAATGATTATTATTATTCATAATAATTATTCTTCACCGATTTAGACTGCGGTGATAAATAACGACTAGACTAACAAGAAGAAAAAAGAGATATTAGAATAAAAAGATATTAACTAAAACCCTCCAAAAAATACGCACCTGCTCTCCTAACATTACAGATGTAATATATTGTTATGTGCTACGACATGATATTTTTTTAATGTTTGATCTTTTCTAAAATTGATAGTGATAAACAAGCACACCGTTCTCTTGATCTTAGATGATTCCTTCATGCGATTCTCGATAAGGAATCATAGTGCATGCGTACATAAAATAGAATACCTCGTCACCTTTCTTTCACTAGACGGAACACTGCAATTAACTTATACCTATATATTCTAGAAAGCGTGGTACAACACTGGTCATCAAGCCAACCTATTATTAATATTAAAATGATCTAATCCCGGCGTGACTCTAATGCAAAAAAAAACCTAGTTACGTAGGAGAATTGGTAGTCTGCAATATGATTAAAAAGATGGACATCAACTAGGAATCGAATATAGGACCATCAATCGTAAGTCGTAGAACTTAAAAGATGTATGCAAGAGGATGATAAGAAATTGTTTCTCGTAGCTTTTTTTAAGTGTTGTGATGAAGCTGTCAGAGCTGCTCTATTTAGACTGCTATATGATATTATTATTAATATTTTCATTAGTAATTCATCAATGTATGTTTTTTTTTAATTTTTTTAAACTTTTTGAAGACAGATAGGAAAATATGAATTATGGGATACGAAGATATATCCTGGTATCAAACAATGTCTGATTGGAGCTATGTTAGCATGTCAAGAGAGCATGGATAAACGGCAAAACAGCTTCGAGCTTTACGGAGCCGATTTTATGTTGACGGAAGACTTCACACCATGGCTCATAGAAATAAATTCTAGTCCGGATCTAGCGCCTACAACATCTGTTACAGCACGTCTATGTCCTCAGTGTCTTGAGGATGTTATAAAAGGTATACTTTAACTTTATTATTTTCAAGTTAATTGTTCACCAGTTACAATGATTTCCCTACATTTACAGTTGTGCTCGATCGCCGGCAAAATCTGGACGCTGACACCGGTACCTTCGAATTAGCCTACAAGCAGGTAATTCCAAAAGCTCCAGCGTATCTTGGTCTATCATTATGCATTAACGGAAAACGACTTCATAAAAAACAACATAAGGAACGCAAACATGGGCACAGAAGTGTGAGCCCATTAGCACCTCGTACACACTCTGGTGACGCGATTGAAACTTCTCTACAGCCAGTTCCTCCTGAATATTGTGGACCCATTATCACGGATTTCATAACATGGTTAAATCCTTATGATACTTTGCCAATAAATAAGGACGGCATTTTATTGGGCCCCAGGGAATCTTACACGGTACGCCAAGCAGTAACTGTTATCAAAGCAAATAACGCCCTAAAATCCGGTTCAAAAAAACGTAAAACGTCCACGCTCTCTTCTAGGATCCGAGGAAGACGCGAAAAAAATCCAGAACCTAGACGACGTATAGCACAACATTCTTGCTACCGACCGGAAGACAACCAGACAGCCAAACAAATCGCAAAATATCGGACCGAGTCGGCGAGGAAAACGGAAAAGCCAAAATTCGATATGTCGGTTGGTAATAAACGTTGCTACATTGACCCCGTGGAATGGGAAAGGGAGACTGCCAGTATCCTACGATCCACGATTTCTGTTCAAAACAAAATTGCCTCTCGCGGTGAAAACCCTATTCCTATTCCTATCAGACAAACTAAATCGGGTCTAGTTGGTATTAACCATAAGACTTTATTACAACCATTAACTTCGCGAAGTTGTGCAAACGATTCAAGCTCATTAAAAAAACTAACTGCTGTTGGTAGGAATATATGTAAACTCCAAGAGGAGAACAAAGTAAAACAAAAATCAATTACTTTTTCAAAAAGTTGTACATCTATGTACACGCCTTCATGTTCAGAGTCGTGGTAATATGTGGAAAATCCTTAAAACGTTATTAAAAATAAGAACGCATTCGAAATTATTCAATATTAATAATTATTGTTATTTCTAAATTAAAAAAATACGTTTAATATGCCTTGCGTTCCAATTATGTGATGTTTACTACACTTTTTAAAATTTTATGACACGTAAATTAAAGAATATTTGTGTGAAGTTTTATTTATGTACTACATGTGCGTATATACACGGAAATTAATTTAATTTACCGTATGAGGAGCTGTTGTCCTCAATACCATTGATGTCCTTGTGTGAGTAGATCAACACGTGCACATTCACTAAACTATACTCTTTCCCTTGAGTCGCAGAACCAGACTGTTCGCAGTAGTGTTGGTTGGGTTCAAAATCGTACTGCTCAGTCTTCCGCTAGTAGATAGTTTGATTTTTCACTAACATTTCTATGCATAACTGACGGACGTTATTACGTTAATTGAAAACTCTAGCCGATAGTTCGGAAAAATCGAGCCATTTGTACTCTATGACAACAAAATCTTACAATTAAATACTTGCCATCTACGAAATAATATAAAAATTACACCCAATTGCCTAACAAATTTGACATAAAATCTTTTTTTGTCAATTGAGCTTCAACAAACAAGTCAATGTTCAACTAACGCGAAAGATCCATCGGTGTCCTGCTATAATATATATATTTGATTTTTTTTTTTTGGTTTTTATATTGTAGGGATCACAAACGAGCTCACAGTTTACCTGATGGTATGTGGTGACTGCTGCCCATGATATCTACATTCATCTTCAACAACGCAAGTGACACGTATTAGTAGTATTACTACTACGAATTGTGCTGGAAAATCTCGATAACTGGATTTGGAGCCTCGGATCCCTACACTCGCAATACGAAAAACGGTAATGGAAGTAATTCGCAGACATAAGTTTATAATATTAATGATGTGATATATATATATATATATTTAAAAACACTACGGTAATTTTAAAATTTAAAATCTTAATTTTGTTTTAATTCAAAAACTCTTAAATTGGTGAATCTGTAAAAGCCCTCGGCTAACAGTGGCATTCAGTCCGAAAAAAATCTCTAATTAAACACTCATCGGTGAAATAATAAGGTTTCGCAGAGATCTTCATGATTTTAAATGAAGTCGCAACAACAGTCCTGTGGGCAACCGAATTATATCTTCTTATATAAAATGAGACGCATGGAAGTAATAAAGAATTATTTTCATAGCAATGAATTTTTTGAAAAAAATATATTGCAGTATTGCACACCAGGCACTAGTAATAATGTATTATCTAAGATACCAAAGTAGTCTTCGTGTCATTTTATCACTAAATATTTATTTGTAATTTTGCCTAATATTTTTATTACTCTTTTATAATACTAACAAACGAAAAAGAGGCAAACAAAGTAATCTTTATAATAAAAAATAGACAAAGAAAATAGAAATATTTTACACTATTCTTGATAATATCATTGGTTAGTTTTTATTTCCATGATCTCCATTACTTTCTCATATTGACATGTATTTTAAATATGCGCGAGATAGATGCAGTACGTACAAGTTTCGTTGTGATCGTTACCGTTTATCTATGGTTATTAAAAAAAATTGTGATACTGTACTATACATAATCTTCGAATACATATATCAAAGTTAATATAAGCTTTACTGTTGTAATGAAGTGCTCCTTCCTGTTGTACGCACTACTGCCACAACAAAAGGTGCCATCCTAGAATGGGCAGTATACTTTTTTGGCTCTACGGCTCGTGTTCTGTGTACCTATTGTACGCTGTACGCGTCCATACATTTTAAATAAACATAGATAATAAGTTACTAGTTCATAAATTCACCATCATGATTTACTAGGTCATAAAATCCCGAAAAAAAAAATCATCATGATTGTCATTGAAATCGAAAACATGTCAAAAAAAAATTCTGCTATTTTGTAAAAAATTAAAAATAATAACATTAAGCAGTAATATGGTAATTTATTCACAACATTACTAGGTAAATAAACAAATTATTTGTATCATATCGAACGCCTTATTGTCAAACAGGGTGAATAAGAACAAAATCAACCTTATGCTCTTCCCTACTGAATCAATAAACACGAGAAAAGTTGAGCAGCAAATCGAGAACCACAATAGTTTTAATATTTCAAATTTTCCTAAAAACATATCTGTTTCCTATTCACACTTTTATCCAGGATTAACGGCGACAGAATAGGGCTAATCATATATTGTAAGTGTTACTTTTTATTAAGACGTAAACCAGCCCGAAAGACATTTATAAATTCTAACGGTTATATTGTTTATAAGCCTTCCATCATATCCGATGGAAGGATTATAAACAATATACGTGTGGGCCGAAAACAAGTTAAATCACATGTTTAAAGCCTTAAGCGCTACAGTTCATTGCTTGAGATACTCACCTTGCTGGGCAGGATGGTGGAATGGACGCTATTAATAAATATAAATATAATATATAATTATCCCTAGTATATAATATATAAATATCTCGTCAGATCTCGTCGAAAATTACGATTTTACGCTTTTTGTTCCATTCATATCCCAACAGACACTGCGTGTTAATATGAGAATGGTGTTTAAAAAGAAATGGTGATTTCCTCTTCACATTCTGAGGTACATACCATAGATTTTTAATAATTCGTAATGGTGTGAAAGTAGTAGAAGATAAATAGAGTGAACGGAGAAGACTCAAGTTTTTGTGTGATATGCGAAAAAATAAATAAATTATCAAGATTCCATACTAAATGCATTTTCAAAGTATATTCTTATTCTTTCTATAATTTTTTAGCAAATACTTTCAATTTGTACATTGCGAAACTTATTTTTTCTTATATAAATAGATAATAAATTCATAGGTCCCTTCTAATATCCGTAACAATTATAATAAAAACGGAATATAATGATTGAATCAATTTAAAGGCTATTTATTTAATCTTAAATAATGCCACTAAAAAAGAAAATACATAAACGTATAAGAAAGGTAAATATTAATTTGTTTTAACATGCTTGTTTACTTGCTCTTATAACGGGTTCTTTGCTCACTAGAACATACTTTTCGTCAGATAAAATCTAAAGGAGTCTACGATGCAAAAACTAAGAGTGCTAAAAAACCATGTCTGGTTAAAATTGAACCTATACACAATAAGGTATGGAAGCTTAATTAATCATATGATCAATATTTTTTAGCAAAATAATTGTATAAAGCTACACTACTACGAATACATGTCATTCCTTTTTCGTTTTCATCTATTCGGCTTGGTGTTTAGCCCTATACACACCCTAATAATTTGTAATATTTCAGAAATTAGCAATATAATTATATCCAGCACTTATGGTTCGCTCCCCACTTGACTGAGGATGTCTTCATTCTACTGCCATAAATAGTGCCGGGAGTAGTGGTGCGGGGAGGGTGTCGTAATGATTTGAGTACCTGGCTGTTGTGTTGTGGGGCCCAAATTCTATTTACAGAGGAGAAACAATATTTGTTCAACGCAACTACTTGGTTTCCAACCATCCCAGTGGTTGAGTGTTTGCCCCATGTGACAAACAATACTGCATCCGAACCTTAGATCTTATTGCTCATGCTTTACATAGGACTGTGGAAGGAGGAACGAGTAAGTGACTGTATTTGCACGAATGGTTACGACCTAATAATATTTATTGCACAGTTATTGTCATTTAATAACAACCGAACAAGCGACTAGAAGGGCATCATCTGCAGTAAAATTGATATAATAACCTGTCACATTTTGAATTTTTTACAGAAACAAAGTTTTACTAATCTTAAAAAAGGTGACGTAAACCAGCCCTGTTCACCTTATCACAAATTAGCAAGAAATATATTACTACGTAAAAAAAATAACAGTAAAAGAGAATTCAAAACATACAAAACAGCTATTGGTCTATCTTCGAAAGATAAAACTTACATTATATCCAGATTGCAAAACAAAACTTCTCGATATTCAAAATTAAAAGAACTTGCAGCTAGGGCAAAAAGGGAAAACAAAATATTTTCCATTTATGGATCCAGCAATGCGGTCCGAAAAGCGTTAGTACAGAGAGGTTGGGTAGAAAAAATTCCACCCAATCGAATGAATCTTGCTAAAATAAACAGCGGAAAAATTTCTAGTAAAATAGATATACAATGTGAGTTGGAGAGATTAATGCTCTCAAATTTGGTAGAGACATGCGTTCCTAATTTTGTTTGGCGAGATACTCAGCACGATTATGACACCACCATTGACATGAAAAAAGAGTGCAAAACTATTGTTAATAAACTTAAAACAGATGCTTTATGGACGACGAAACAGGGCCTATGCAATTATATGAAATTAAATTACTGGTTCTACATTGACGATGTCGCTGAAGTAATTTGTCCTAGAACATACAACAGCTATGATACTGGTGAACTGGAAGATTTCTTAACGGACTACAGAGTAACCGCCTGCACTAGTCTTATCCAATGGGTAATATCTGTGCTTGCCGATGGCATTAATATATTTGCTGAAAATGGAACTATTCCAATTAAGGTATTGATCTTTGCATTGAACAGATGCAAAGAATATCTTTTCTTAAAACGTAATATAGATATCGATCAGCCTGTAAAACCTGCTAGTACTAGACAATGGAATGTGTTTTTGAAAAACTACTATCGGCTTATAACAAACAAAGAAGTTTTTGAGTCTGATAAAGAAAATAGGATACCCCTATACTTAAAATATGCACAATTTTTATTAAAAAGGATTCATACATATCGTCCACAAATAAGATGCGAAGGCTATCAGAATATTTGGATTATTAAACCAGGTCATTGGTCAAGAGGCAGAGGAATAAGAATGGCCTCCAAATTAGGTGTCATCACAGACTTATTAAGCAAGGCTAATTCCAAATATGTTGTTCAAAAATATATTGGTAAGTAATAACGCTTTCATAATATTAGATATTTAATATGTTAAACATAAAGAAAAATATATATTCTCATTAAAATAAACTCCTAATATTTGTGGGCTATATTTTATAAACTTTGTCTTTAATTTCATTTCAGAAAAACCATTGTTAATTTATGAAACAAAGTTTGATATTAGGCAATATTATCTTGTAACCAGTACATATCCTTTAGTCATATGGATGTATAAAGACTGCTATTTGAAGTTTAGTTCGCAGAAATATAACCTCGATAATTATCACGAATCTATTCACTTGACAAACAATGCCGTGCAAAGAAAATATAAAAATTATATCGGTCGCCATTCAGACCTACCCATGAACAATATGTGGGAATTAAATATGTATAAAAAATATTTAAAAAAAATGGGTGAAGATGGAGTATGGGAGCATATTATTTATCCTGGTATGAAGAAATCGATTATTGGCATTATGCTTAGTGGGCAAGATTCTTTGCCAATGTGCAAAAACCGTTTCGAACTTTACGGGTGTGATTTCCTGCTGGACGAAGAGTACTTGCCATGGTTAATTGAAATAAACTCCTGCCCTGATCTTACTAACACAACCGAAGTCACTGCTAAGATCTGTCCAGAAGTTGTAGACGACATTATAAAAGGTAATTTTGCATATCATATAATTACAAAATTAACAACGTTTGAGAACCTCTAAAATTTACTACGTTCTAGCATAAGATAACCATAATCCTGGAGTAGTACCTTCCTTCCTTTATCCTTACATTCCTATCTATGCTTAAGCAGTTTTCGGTAAATCGAATGTCCTCGATTCAATTATTTGCTAAATCTAACCGATTTGCTGGACAAAGGCGATAAGGTAGTTTGGGGGGTATCTCACAAACGAGCACATAATTAAGCATATAGTTTAATTTATAATGAAGAGTGATTACTGCGGCTTTTAGACTATTTATATGTATAGTAGACTCGTCGATAAAACTATAGATTGAAGTGCGTTGTAACCTCTGAAGAATAAAAACAATACTTGTGTACTAGTAGGCGTATCTTCAATTTTTTCACTCATTAGGCAAAGCATAACTAAGGTTTGCAACCATTTCGCTCTGATGTTTTCTGAATTCGTGATCCTTTTCCGAACAAGACGTCCCGTTCTTATTATAACCGTTTTCAAATTGCTGATTGGATGTACCACGTGTATAAAAACTAGTAACGGCAAGTAGGTCATCGACTCCATCATCGCTACTTCTACTATCCTGCCCTATAGGGACTATTACTATACTTTAGGCATAGTCCCTATAAAAATAATTCAAACAACATGTATCGTCCAAGACTTTACAACAAAATGATATTACATAATGTTTATTTTATTTAGTTGTTATAGATTACACGGTTGATCACAAGGCGTCCACAGGAAAGTTTGAATGCATATATCGACAGCCAATGACTGTACCGAGGTTTAGCACATCGGCGGAATTGTTTATACGAGGGACATCATTACCTAATGATTATTTCTACAAAGGCAATGTGGCATTAAACCTGTGCGAGGATTTCGTGGATTCAAATGACGAAATGGACAAAGAGACAGCTCTAAATAAATTAAGATCAATCTATAATGAAGATGCAATGGATGATTCCAATAATGATAAATGCTCCAGTGTAAACAGCGCTTTAAAACAACCTAATTTTGATATCACTGTTACAGAAAAATATAATACGATGAATTCAAATTTGTTACGGGAGCTTATGGGCCCACTTCATGAACTTGAATCAAAAATAAAACACGGCACAAAAAGGCGACATTTCAAGTCACCAGAGGAAAAATATAGATCAAATCACTTTCATAATGTTTCAAGTATACACTCACTTTTTAATAACATTTTTCAACAATTTTCTAATGAAAATATGAATGATAGGAAGAAATACAGCTATAAAAAAATCAATGATGAAGAAGTCATGAATTTCGTGGAAAAATATATGAAAATTATATCAAATACATCTAACAATAAGGCAAAAGATTACTTACTTCAAGCGACTTCACAAATCATATCATTTATTAATACAAAAGAAAAAGAGTATTACGCTAATTTACACTTTGCTTCAATACGGTCTTAGGCACTTTAATTAAATATATACTCAAAAAATTACAATATTTTATTATTAAATATTAGATATTATTAATATTAATTAAAAAAATGTTTACATGTTTTATTTATTACTTTAACATATTAACTAAAACCAGGAATTAAAATAGTAATTTTAAATTTTAAACCAGGAATTAATTTTTTTTTGCATAATTCTGAATAACTAGCTGAAATTGGAAGGGAGGGAAAACTATGGGTGGCAAAGGTGGGCCTTTAGGTAGAGTAATATATTTGGTCTTTATATATGAAATTGGCGTTTTGTCGAACTGGCAGCTATGATCTCAAATAAACTGGCGTTTGGTTAGGGATTTGAAATTTAAATATATTTCAAATTTAGACCTGTGTATCTGTTTCGACTTTAGTAATTCATTTGCTTTCGCGTCGTTTGTGTTTTCTTTGACAACCTTCTGTTAACAAAATGTTAATCTTGTAATAACGCGTTATTTACAAATATGAATTCCACCGTGGCACCAGCACTGCAGAAACAGATTGATGGATTAATGATGTGTATGGGGAAGCTACTGTAAAAGGAAGCGTACTGAAACGAAAATGTGCCGTCATTTTCGTTCTGGAGATTTTGACCTCCAAAACAAACCCTGAGGGCGGCCGGAGACCCAAGTTGACAATGAAGAATTAAAGGTGTTCGTGGAAGCGGACCCATCGGAACCGCGTCAGAGTTAGTGGTAGGCTTCGGTTTGAGTGACGAAATAATTTTAATTCACTTGAAACAAATTGGAAAAACGAAAAAGCTCGAGAAATGGCTATCGCATGAATTGTGTGAAGCTCACCAACAAACAAGCATAGAGTGCTGCGTTATATGCCAAATACTGCACAAGCGCAAGTCCACTGCTGCTTCATGACAACGCTAGACCCCATACTTCAAGATTCGGTCGCTAAATTACCCAC
Source organism: Teinopalpus imperialis (assembly GCA_029286865.1). NCBI lineage: Eukaryota > Metazoa > Arthropoda > Insecta > Lepidoptera > Papilionidae > Teinopalpus > Teinopalpus imperialis. The sequence goes on from JAGSMU010000012.1 coordinate 2,556,793, forward strand.
CATACCCGGACCTGTTTTTGGAATTTGTACAATTTCTCGCAAGGAAAAAAATTCAATTAAGATCATTTTTTATGGATTGTTTGAATAGAATGATCAAAATTGCAGAACTCTATTCCTAATTATGCTTGCTGATTACATGGTTTAAGATTTTATTGATTTTTGGTTCCACTTTTCCATATGACAGCCTAATAGATAGAATATGATTCGAGACCAATCATCAGGAGCTTCGGACAGCAACTATACCGTCCGTCCGTCATAGAGCCTTGATACTTAGCACACCTCGCAAACTCTGTAAACGGTAACAGTATAAACTGTAGCGGTATAGTAGACGTGGACTCAGGATCTAGTTGTAATGGTTTGAGTTTCTTTTACAGAATCTTGGACCTTTGAGCTTGGAAATTGGTGTTTTTGCCACAACAGCAGAAGGAAATCGGAACACTACTAGATTACATAGCTTAATTGTCTTCCCCAGGTTGTCCCAAATGAACAAGTCCAAATAACAAAAACTGATAATTTTTTCACTCAAACCCACCGATTCTATATTGACCTTCTTAAAATATTCTAAAACTACTGGTGTAGTTTGAAGATGAGCATTACCGTGCATGAACTAACTAACGTCTCTTAAGAGCGATGAACGGCATCAATCTTTAAACTCGTGACATTTTAGTCACTGAGATAATGCGGTGTTGTACGAGAGAAGATTTAAACAATATGGAGTTGGTTCTCTTTCAATTGTGTTACATAATGTTTGTGGTGTTACTACTCTTCTGGCTATCTCCACCTTTTGACCAGTCTATTATATAGCTTAAGATGAAATGTATACAGTGTTCTGGCAAGCTCTTTCGCCGAATTCTCGTTTTAGTGTTAGATTACTTATATTTTTATCTAAATAAATAGATTCAAAAATATAAATGAAAGAAATAAACTGATTTAAATTAAATATAACTATAACTATTAAATTGAATATTTTAATAGTTGTTTAAATTTTCTTACAAATATTAAATAACTGTTACACATTTTTACTCCACTGCCAACATTGATCCTTAATTTTGCTTTAATCTGTGGAAAGTTTTAAGAGTGCGTGCTGTGGTGGTAGCGTTTATCAATTTATCGTAATTTAACACTACAAGTTAGAAATTACTCAATTATTCAACATGGGTCGATCAAGATCGAGAAGTAAATCTCCTAGGCGACATCATAAAAGTAATAAACACTCCCGAAAGAAAAGTCGATCGAAGGATCGGTCTTCATCCAGAAGTAGGAATTCAAAACATGTTGAAAAATCAAAAGAAAGGAGTTCCAAATCAAGGTATTATTCTTACTAACAATGATTATTATTTTATATTTTGAACTTTGAATCGTTAAAGAAATAATGTAATACTTTTTAGAAAACGGTCACGTTCAGCGTCATCTTCATGCACTAGTGAAGCTTCATATGAAGGTAGTAGAAGAAAGAAATCAAAGGGTCGCAGCAAAATGGATGAAGTTGATCGTCTCGCTGAAATGGAAAGACAAAGACGTGTCAGAGAAGCTGAGCAAAAGGTACTTGATGAAAAATCATTCTGTACGTTATTAGAATACAAAAACTTCTTATAAACAAAAACATTTATCAAATCATACCCATTAAGCATACAAAATCTTGACTAATTTTTCATGGTTTTTGCTCCTTATACTTTTTACTCAATTCCTAGTCTAAATTTTGCATGACATGGTTTACTGCATCAAGTGAACTGTGTATGAGTTTCAATTTACTCTGTCTATTACACTTTTATTAATTCTAAAATATCTACTTTTTGATTAAAATGTACCTATTACATCACTTTATATTTGGTCCCTTACTGTTCATTTCTATTAAACAGCATGTTACTTTCTTGCATATATATTCATGTATCATCTAATTTCCATTTGTAAATCTGCATGTATACATTGTATCTGTATGTATACTTTACCTAAAGGATCATTCAGTATTGAGATGATCCATAATTACTCCAGCAAGTATGGTAATGGGACACAAGAAACTTATTAATATAGCAAATAGTTTAAGTTAGTCTTCTGATTATTGTTTTGCATTCATTTATTTTTATGAAACTAATCGTAACAAATGAACATACTTAACCAGATGGTTTATATCACACCACATAAATTCCAACATCCATCCTATTAAATTCTGTTGTATATCAGCATATCTATAATAATACTCACAATATTGTCATAAACTAATATTGATAACAATCAATACAGGTAGTTGAAGAAGAAGCTGCAAAAAGAATAGAATTGTTAGTCAAGAAACGAGTTGAAGAAGAGTTAGAGAAGCGAAAGGAAGAAATTGAACAAGAAGTGGCCAAAAGGGTGGAAGAAGCTAAACGCAAGATGGAAACGGAAATGATGCAAGAACTTGAACGACAGCGTGAACAGCAGCGACGTGAGGAACTCGCCAGACAGGTAACTCAACCCTCCCCCTATCAGCCATGTGTAAAAACAACCAGAGATGTTGATTTTCCACATGGCCAAATTCACCTTGTGAAAACAACGTTTTCACAGCTAATAAACACAATTTGTACATTTCAATGTTTTAAGTAATACCAACATTATGTACAAGAGTAACTAATTAAAGTATTATTTCGATCATATCTGTTAAAGGTCCAGTCAGGTGTAGTTCGAGTGCTTACAAGAATTATTTTCTTGAACTCTTTGTTGTCACTCTGACAATTTAGTAACAATTAACGTGACATCTCCATTAATCCACATGCATGTCATTTGCACCTTCAAGGCAGACTTCTATTTGCTTTATACTGCCTTACTGTAAGATTGCCATTAAGGCTTCCGGCTAGCATTTTAAAATTGTTCACTTGACTGTCCTTGGCAGTCACGTAGTGTATAAGTCAGGTCAGAAGACTGATCAAGACCAGAAGCCGTAAGAATTTTTTGGAGATGCTGCTTGAGGATCCTGTCGTGAACACTGAAGGTATTTTTTGAATCTATTTTTTGTATAACAACATTTTAAAAAGTATATAATACAATTTCATGGTAAATAGTTGTAGCACAAAAATGACGTGCCTTAAAAGTAATACAACATATTCACACAAATATAAATTTATATGTAGGAACTTAACACCTAAGTATGATTTTCTTGAAAGATTATTTCTAAATTTATGCACAATACATGTATTGGTTATGTTGAGATACTTGTGGGTTTATACATTACGCTCAGACTGTACACACAATATTCTTTGTGTAGCAAAGCTGACGTTAAAATTGTACAATTATTTGATTGTTATTTCTTTGTTTTATTACATATAGGTTAATAAGAATTAGAATTAACATGCTTTTTTTTATTATACAGGAGGAAGAAGCTCGTAAAAGGAAAGAGCTGGAAGATATCATGGCTGAAAATAACAAAAAAATTGAAGAGGCACAACGAAAGTTGGTAAGTCACAAGATTATTCAGATCTTTAGAAGATTATTAGAAAATTTCCTTAAATTCAAATGTCTTAGAAAACGGCGGAGTGCGGTACTTAATAAGAAAATAAACAAATATAAGTTTCATTATACCAAGGCCCTGATGCTTGGCATGGAAGCTTACTGCAAAGTAATTCAATTCAAAAGATAAAGGATGGCACATATCTCATTTTGATTATTGGATTTGGGTATACTGTCATATTGCAGACACTGCAACCAAATCGAATTTAGTTAACACAATCTATGTTAAATATGAGGCTTTACAATTTGAGCAAATCCACAAAAGAAAGATAAAATTGGCGAAAAAGCAAGAGAACTAATTCGGGACAGAAAAGAACTACTGGAAGATCGAAAAACAAATAAGAAGGAAATTGCGTCCATCAGAAAGTAAAATAATTAAAGCATAAGAAAACACAGAAACAAGATGAGGTTAAACAGAAGCAGATTTCAAATAAAAAGAATGGGCGGAGTGAAAAGTGAGAAGTACTCCGAGAACTACGAGATTCACTTGGATTTCAAAACATCAAAATAACATTGAAACTAGAACCAAAAGAAGAAATAGGTTTTTTTCTTTACCTATGAAATTGTCGTTTCGTATGAAATAAGTTGGAAGTATTTTTTTTTTATTTTTTTATTTCTGTTATTCAAAGTAAATCACCCATGTAATCGATGCATCTTTGCCAACACAGTGGTAGTTTATTGATGCCCTTCTTATAAAAATCAGCTGGACGGAAGGCAACAAACTCTGCAAAAGCATTTTGTACTGCCTCTTGGGAATTTAATTTTTTTCCCGCTAAAAAGTTGTTCAAATTTAAACATTGCCACAGATTTTATTGACAACTCTATAAAGATGATACATCTGACAATCTGATAAATTACACTGAAGATTGTAATGTAACAGCACAAAAGTTCCTCCCATAATGATACAAGAAATAGTTAGAGCTGCAATATTCCAAAAAAATTAAAAAGCTCCAGAGGAGGATAAAATCACTAACGAATTATTAAAAGCATTGTTAGGGGCCACATTAGATTCTGTCGTAGATCTATTAAATAACATACTGACATCAAAGCAGTGGAAAATAACTATGATTAAGAATAATCGTAGTTATTTTGTTAAATTACATAAAAAAGGAGACAAAAAGCAGATGCATAATTACAGACCTATAAGCCTTATGCCTAACCTATACAAAATATTATCAAAAATAATCCTAACAAATATGACCAAAGTACTAGAAGAAAATCAACTTATTGAACAAGCAGGATTTCCAAGAAACTATGCAATCATGGATCACATACATACATTAAAATAGATAATTGAAAAATATAAAGAATTTAGAGAGATTATATAGAATTTATTGACTATAATAAAGCGTTTGACTCTTTAAAAGACCACAATATCTGGGATGGACTACAAAAACAAGGCATAGAACATAAATATCTTAACATAATACAGCAAATATACAAAAACAACAAGGCGAAATAGAGTATAATAAATAGAATATAAAAAAATAATAAAATTAGAGTCCATCAGTGAAGAATTTGAAATACTACTAACTATACTACTAATAATAATAAATAGGAGTTAGGCAAGGGGACCCCTTTTACACCCAAATTATTTACAGCAGTATTAGAACAGATCTTCAGGAGTCTCAACTGGGAAAGAAAAGGTCTTATTATAAATTGAGAACATCTACATTATTTAAGATTTGCAGATGACATAGTACTACTGAGTGAGAATCCCACAAAGATACAGGAAATGATCAATCAACTGGACGAGGAAAGTACAAAAGTAGAACTGACGATGAATACATCTAAAACAAAAGTTATGACAAATGGACAAAAGGCCAAACTCCAATTAAGATGTACAACTATGGAATATGTGGATGAATATGAATATCTAGACCAGACAATATCCCCCATAGACCAAATGGAAAATGAGATTAACAAAAGTATTGGTAACTGTTGGAAATGTTACTGGTTAATGAAAGAGATCATGAAAAATAAGGAGATACAAGCCCTAGAAATAAGCAAGATTAAAAAACACCTTTATAACACCATGTCTGTCCTATGGATGCCTAACATGACCACTTACTAACAAAACCATAAAGAAATTAGAAGTATGTCAAAATTGGTTGCAGAGGAGTTGTTAGGCATAAAAATAAAAAGACAAAATAAGACTGGCAGAGACATAAGACGGAAAACTAAGGTAGTTCCTAAAACAAGAACCATCAAGAAACTAATATGGAGATGGATGTATTATGGTCATATTACCAGAGGCACACACAAATGGTCACAGAAAGTAACACATTGGTACCACAGATATGCAAAAAGAAAGAGAGGTAGACAGATACTAAGGTGGGAAGATAATGTAAAGAAAATTGCTGGATCATTATGGACAAGGAAAGCACAAGAAAGGACGATCTGGAAGAACTTTGAGGAGGCCTATATCAGTGGACAAGTTTTACAAACTTATAGATTAATAATTTGTTATTAGATTGCAAATTATTTCTAGCAATAAAGGCTATCTTTATCTTTAAATCAAGGAACTAAAATTCGGTACAAAACAAATAACGTAAGTGTCTCTTCCATTGGACAAAAAATATAATCAGTGTAAGTGTTGCAAGGCATATATAGCTAGAGCTTAAATCTATGAATCGGCCTGGTTGATCTGGAATCTGGAAGTCTCCTGAAAAATACATGTTAATTTTTTTTTTTTGTTTCGCCATTTTATATAAGGTAAATAAAAGGTAACTAGAATAAATAATGTTAAACACATTAAACAGAATAATGATAAATGGCGAGTGGCAAAAAGCCGGTGACTATAAATTTTACTTTGTACACTTACGCTGTGGCTATAAAGTAGCTATAGCATAAACGGTAGTGTTTAATACCATGCTTTCTCTGAATACCAGCGTAAATAGTAGCTTAGTGCTAGTCCGCTTTGTTTGGTGAGTGAAAGACAGACATTACAGACAACAAGGTATTCTGCCTTTGTCCTTAGGGGTGAAAACCTTCGTACATTTGCAATGCAATTGAATCCCTATCGAGGATAAGTGTGAGTATCATGGGCAGAATTACATTCTACCTTGTGTGCTCATTGGTCACTGAAAAAAGGTTATAAAACATTCCATTTTAATTGAGAGTGACAAACAGCAATGCACCTTGACTCGCCATGTAGGATGAAGTATAAATGTCAGTAATCAGCAGGATATGACCAGGAGTGAAACTGAACAAGTTTGTTATACTTTCACTAAAAAGTTCACAATAATAAAATTATTAGACTACAATTTTGAGTGTCCTTGTCATTTATAACTGGTTACACAGGTTGCCATAATGTTACCTTATTAACATTTGTAACAGATTTGTTTGTAAAATATCGGAGTTTCGTAATTTTAGATATAGTATTAATATTTTATTCTGCTGTAATAGTCTAGTGGCTAAAAAGTAAGACTTAAATTCTACCGTTCCTAGCTCACTAATCACTTGCTGATGACAAGGTATTCTGCCTTGGTCATCAGGGGTGAATATTTTCCCCCGTGTACAATGATAGGCTCGGCTCACCCTCTGTTTTGTTATGGATCTAATAAGTCCCAGGTGAAATCTGTATTTTTGTTATTTTTATTCTCAGGCTGAGGAAAGGTTAGCAATGATAGAAGAACAAAGGAAAATGGATGAAGAAAGACAGAAGCTGAAAAAAGAACAAGAAAAGAGAGTAAAGGAGGAACAAAAGAAAATACTAGGCAAAAATAACTCAAGACCTAAGTTATCTTTTTCTTTGAAACCTCTTTCATGAACATTTGTCATACAAATGCTATGATTTGAAGTGTTTGATTGTAATTCTTTTATAACTTTATATGAGGTAAAATTTCAACTTTCATCATATGCCAATATACATTTAAGAGAAACTAATCATTTTAAACAATAAAACAGTGTTTTTTTAAACTTTTGCACCATCAACACTTTCCATTACTTCTGTATTCAAATGTCTGTAGATATCACATATGTAGAATTTTAATTTGCTCATATATCATGTATAGGTTTATTTTAATTTTAAAGAGCGCGAAAATAATTTGGAGTAATGCTAGTTATAACAGTTCTAGATAATGGAAATGGTAATGCAATTGGTCAATATAGTTACTTTAACAATTTTTGTATAATTGACCAGACAAAGTTTTCCCAGATGCATGAGTGATCCTTACAGACTTTATTTTAGGTTTTTATTTTTAAATAAATCGTGAGGTCAACTAGTCGAAAGTATTGGATCCTCCACTGCTACTATCTTATTCCTTTATTTATTTATTTCTAATATACCTTAGTATTTTCTACAAGACAAATACCAAACATCTTTTAGTGAATTTACCAGCTATATATTAAGCGTTCTACTACCCATAATTACTCACAATAGTATTTCATGGGTAATAAATATGATATGAATTAATGGCCACTACAAATGGGTGGTTGAAAAAAAGACTTCTGATCAACCTTTAAAATATCTAGTCTTAATATATCATAGGCATTACCTATTTCAAGTGAATGAGTCGCTTTATTTTGGCTCAATTAAAATATCAGTCGGAAGCTCTGGTGTTACTATTATGAATATTACAATAGGATATACATTCTTAGGCTGTCACTTTACTATCATCCTCTGTTTTGTAACATTGAACTTTAAGGACTGATCAGGGATAGCTATATTGTTAATTCAAGTGTATTAACATTTGCCCAATTGTAGGACATTTTATTGGCAATTGTGTAATAAAAAAAATAATATCAATGTTGTGTACTTTTCCACTCAAATACGAAATAAGAAGTAATAACTTCACTGTTCGATAGTTGTAATATTTTGTTATATTGCGTTTAGTGGAAGAACTATTCTACTATTTAAAATTTATTGTACACTCTGTAAATTATATTACTTTTTTAGAATCACCGCTGCACCAGACAAATATCAGCTTGTATCAGTTTGTACACATAATTTTAATAACTGTTAACATCATTAAATCATGAAGCGAATAGGTACGAAAGGTATTGTAATAGAAGATATAAATAAATTATGTTGAACTGTACACAATGAGATAAAAGATTTATATATATTTTTTTTGGTAAACAAACAGCTCATCTTTTCTTTTTATATGGGCTTATTAAGCAGCAAACTGTGTCTGATTCAAACAAAGGCTGCCCATCTGACTACTGGACTGAATATAAATTAATTGACACCCTTTGATAAGTATCTATGAGTTGGTTAATAATGTTTATTAAAAAAATTAAGTTTTTCATGTAACCACATATGGTAATTTGTTTTCAACAAGTATTGACCACTCCTATAAAGTAACATAGTTTAGTTTATATTAATTAAAAAGCCTTAATGGGTATTTAAAAGTAATAATAAAAGCGTAGAACTGTGTACATTTAGTAAAATTTATGTATTTTTTAATTTGAAGAAGGAACAATTTTTAAAACCGCCGTTTAAGAATAGCAATCAGATATACATGAAACAAGTTTGAAAATAAATGAAGTCATTACTAACAGGATTTTTTTATTTTAGTTTTCTCTTTACACTTGTGTAGCCCTTTTTAATATGATTATATATATGATTTTTAATAAGGCCTATCTATGTAGTAGGTTTTATAAAAATGCGCTATTCTTTGGTAATGTTAAATTAGAGTAGATAAGCATTTGCGGTGTGATAAGTTATTACTCAGATATTGCAGAACATCGGCGCATTGTGTACACGAATTGGAGAAAGCTAATCCATTCTTAGGCAATTAACTATCTTAATTTTTCGTTTTCTGTATTGTACATAGATAGAACTGCTTGATATCTGGCTTTAAAGTGGGTACTAGCTTAGATCCATAGCTGATGAGGTCAATATTTGAGCTATATAATAATATTATTGGTTTTCTTATCTGGGTGTTGTATACCCAGCATTCCTCATTACAATCGAGCCTTCCTCTGATCTTATTGCACTTACATTCTTACATCGATTTAGGAAATGAAAATTATTTAATAATATTTTTTTTACAGTCAGCCAGTTGCTAGAAGTCATCAGACTTAACATCTTTTTTTTTCTTATATTATTATTATGTATAAATGCAACGAATATTATAATTGATTTTTTAATACTATTCTAGAATTCGATAAACATTTATATTAGTTGATCGAATGTTACACCTAAAAATATTGTTTTGTTTTTATATTATTGGAATTGTAAAAAATATTTTGCCCCGCATGGAAAAATGAACAATGCAGACATTTACATAAATATTTAGATTCTTAGCAAATTGTATTTCCAGACATTATTTATTGTTATCATTGTATTGAGCATCAATAAAATTATGCCATCGCCTTATTTGTGTATTAATTATTATTATATTACTATATATACTATTAATATTATTAATTGTACTGTTTGTGTATCGTAGCGGATTCTATATTTTAAAACTACTGTACTTTTTGATTGCGAAAAAAAAAACCAAAAAACGTCACTTTTCGTAGTTCTCCTTTCTCTTATTCTTGAGTTCGGCAAATTTGCCCACCCGTTCACCAGATTCACCCCGTTCAAGTTCAACGGGGGTTATATTTACCCGTATCGATGACGATTGCATCCTTTCACGTAAATGGGTGCACCGAGTAGTTTCTCCTATTTTAATCAAAAACTAGATCCTGTTAATTGCAGCTTCGTGAGCCGACTAGCCGTTTGAATTTTAACTACATGTCAGGTCAAGGCCTGTTAGGTTATTGAACCGCTCTAACCTCCTTTCTAAAATTCGGTCGCTCTTTGTTAGAACTGTTACGTTTTATTTAGTTTTCACTCTATAAAATAGTAAAATATTTATAGTGTTTTGCTGATTGGTGGATCTTGGTGTGTGCCAAGCGGTTAAGAAAACATGAGCAAAATATTTCAGAAATAAAATTTCGACGGAGGAGAAATTTGCGGCCTATTTAAACTCGGGCACAGAATAACCTCAAAGATCTACTTTTTACGTCCGTGGATACTTGAGTATACATATTTGTAAGACTAGAATTGATCCCGAAAAATTCAAAATAGAGTCATCTATTTATATTCTACTAACTTAAAAGTCTTGACACCTTGCCTTTAAACTAGTATAACTAAAAAAACATATAATGCCATCTGTGTTTTTTTGTTTGCCCCATAAGTTTTTTTTTTCTAGTCCTTTGGAATTTTGATTGTTTATGTATTGCGTCAGTGTTTCTGCATTATTATGCCGTAAATATCATGTTTTATTACATAATTCTGTGAGATAAAAACAATTTTTAAGAATAGTCGGTACCGATTCCACCTATTAGTGAAGTGTAACGTAGTGTACGAAGTAAATATGTTTTGAAATATTATTGTCATCCAAAACAAAGGACGCATCATTGTTTTGGTTCGGATTACATGTTAAAATTATAAATTTTTGTTAATATATAAAAGTAAGTAAATAGTAGATTTATGAAAGAAATTAACACCCAAGTCCTTGCACTGCGTGCCCGTCGCCACGCCAATCCTCACCTTCCTAGAAGCCTCGGTCTGTCAGCTAGCCATGACCGGCCACGCGCCGATCACAATCGCGTCCGCGTAAAATTTGAGCGTTCTGTCCGTATCTCCCTTGCAGACAGGACGCTCAAATTTTACGAAGCGACTTTGTGGCGCTCCTGTCCTATGATAACTCAGTAATTTGGCAGGAGATTTCCATAGCAAGCACACTCAGTGGAATGCAGCTAAAATCAACCCCGGGGGTCAGCTTTAGAATCGCTTAAATCTATAGATCTACACTCAACTTCGATGTCGTAGCGCCTTCTACGCCTACACACTGGGTCACGCAACGGATGTTCTTGATATTGCCATCTGCAAGAAAATCAACCACGCCATACAAGGGATAGAGGTAATCTACGAGCTCGTTTTCGATCGCCCCATTCGTCTTCGGTTCAGGCCCTCAGCCCCAATCTCACCTTCCACCGAAACCATAGTACTCTGGTACCGACTCAGAAACGACTGGAGGGAAGCCACGTTACACCACCTAGTTGCTATTCCTTGGAACATATCTTCAGTCAAGCACTCGAACCTCGCAGCTCATGTCCTCACTAGGCACAGACACAATGGTCTGGCATTGTCGAGGATTGCTCAAAGCAGGTTCCCACGGTGGTTGAACGCCGATGGACCCTATCAAACGACATAAAGGACCTATGAGGCGCAAGTATACGGTGACTTGTGCCCACGACTTATATGAAAGTAAGCGGCTAGTGCTACGTACCCTTCAATATGTCGTAAAGTCCGAGCACGCATAGCCCAGTACAGGAACGATCGGTGGGATAATCACCTCTCCAACATCGAACCTTCCCACATCGCCTTCTGCGATTTCCCAAATCCCTAAAAGGAAGTACTGCCCAAACAATGCCTCCCTTAGCGCGTCCCAATAAACCGCCCGCCTTCTTAGACGAAGAGAAAGGCAAATGTCTGACTGATAATCTGGAGCTTCAATGCTCACCGAGCACCCTACCGATCGTCGCCGCTCACCTTGCAACGGTGGACAGCGAGGTCGACTGGAGGACTAAGGAACAACCTCACGATTCCGTTACTCAAGTTCCATGTACCGAAGTTGAGTCCATAATTAAAAAATCTACGACCGCGCAAGGCTCCCGGCACCAAAGTCATCACAAACAAGATAATAAAACTCCTCATCATCCAAATCAGCCTATCGGTCCATAAGCCTATGTGCCTGTGCGTCTGTGTTCTTGCGTAACGAAAATCTACACATAGATCTTGAACTGCCGACCATAGCTCAGTACCTCAAGCAGGCTTCCCGCCGATATTTCGACTCTGCCGTCGCGCACTCTAACCCCTTGATTGTAAGTACCGCTACTTAAAATCCCATCGCGAACCACAGATTCACCCGCGTCCGAAGGAGACCGAGGCACGCCCTTGACGACCCCGACGATGCGATCACCAGGGACTAAGCCCTTCATAAAACACTGCACACGTACATTAACCAGTACACCCTCATACCGCCCCTGCCGACGGCGAGGGCGTCGAAAATAAGATTATTTGGCCATATTACAGGCCGGTTCCCTCCAGGCCATATTACAGGCCGGTTCCCTCCAGTCCATACAGATAGAAGCTTCACTGGAGTTTCTTGCGCCATTTCTTCTTCAGCGCCCACGCATTCTGAAGTAGTAGGATACAGATAGCCAGTAATAATAATTGTGATGATAATGTAGATAATTCTTAGTCAGAAGCAACTGATCGAGCCAAGGTTCGGCCCTCTCGGGCACCCTCCAGTCAGACGCTCTCGCGGAACGGGGTAACGGTCCAAGCCGAGCCTCCCCCTCGGGAGACCTTGTGCCGGTTAGCCACTAATAGAGGTCTCAAGTCACATCTCAACCCGTTGAAACTGTAAAAGCCCTCAGGCTACAGCGGCCACCAGCCCGAAGAAGAAAAAATGGCGAAATTTGAGAGAGCGTCGCGCGGGCCGGACGTCTAATTGGTTATAAAACACTACAGTATTATACTATTACTCTGTGCGGTATGCAGTAGGGCCAGACCATCCAGGCCGTTATTGACTCTTTTATTTATTTATTTATACTTTATTGGTCACACTTTACAAAAAGGGATACAAAGGGAGGACTTAATGTCGTAGGCATTCTCTACCAGTTAACTCGGGCCGGGAGAGGCATTGTGATAGGTGTAGTGCCTACATTGTAAATAAGAGAAAAAAATATCTTAAAACGTTAAATTAAGAAAATATATATATGTATATATAATAATTAAAAATAACGTACCATACCACGGGTTCTATATATACTAGATGACCCGGCGAACTTCGTATCGCCTCATTGTTTTTTCTGTGAATATTTTCTAAATTTCTGAAAGACTTTCTACTGTTAATGCCCGCCTATGCACCACACAGGTGGTGTACAGTTGTGGACTAAAGAAATGTCTTCCTCACTCACTCAGTCACTTCCGGTAAATTCATAATAGTTTTATTCCGTCTAACAATAATATAAATGTTACACATTACGTTCTTAATGAGAGAAAAAGAGACAAAATTTTTCGTTTATAATATAACCATATAATAAAATAATACTACAATTAAAAAGTACTTCAAGCATAGCTATTGTAATGTACAATGTTTTTCGTTTTTCCGTCTGGAGAGAAAACAAATAGTGACGATGGTTTCCCAACTCTTGAGCACGCAACGTACAATTAGCCATACGAAAAACATACAAATTCTAGATTTATTCCACACAGTTCTAGCCTTGGGATTTATTAATTGTCATTGCGATACGTGTGCAAGGCGCACTGGAAACTGGACACGTTTAAATTCAGAAGGAAAGTCAGTTGGCATTAGTGGTATTCTCGAAATGAGCACATCCTCACCTTTGAACTTACCTATGATTATAGTAGCTTCAATCAAATTTTTAATAACTTCTTTAACGAGTTTTGTTCCGTTGCACAATTATGGCTGATTCAAATTGAGTAACATAATTATAATTTAAGAATTCAATTGGATAATTGACTACTTCATTTGGATCGATAATGGAATCATTTGACTTAAATGAATGCATTTAGGAATCGTGGCCCATCCTCGCGAGAAGAAATGTGATTAAAAAAAATCTTATTTTTAAAATGTTTTATTATCAATATTTACGCTTCATCATGTTAGTACAGCTAAATGCGTTTCATTTAGTAGTTTCATAAAAAATACATTACTTTACTAAAAAAAACAATTAAACACAAAATCAAAAACAGCTGATGCTCGGAATAACGAACGCCCGGGCGCGGCGCCGATACCGCGGAAATGATCAAAGTGCCGCCGGCGGCCGCGGCCCACCGCAAAAGGAGCGGTTTGTTTTGGCGGGATTGATTATTATGTTTAGTATATATAATTTTGAGACAGTTTATAGATAGTCGATATCTATCTTCGTTTTCGGAAGCGGTCTCCTAATACCATGTATTTACATATAAATAGCAATCAGTGGCGTAGATACCTAGGGGCTAGGCGGGGCAGTGCCCCGGGGCCATCAAGCTCGGGGGGCCCTCAAGCTCAGGGGGCCCTCGAATCCTTACCAGAAATCTCGATCGAACTGAACTTTTGGAAATTTCTCCCATTTTCAAAATAAATATGACAGGTTGCAACCCCACTTTAATTATGACAACTCAGTTGAGAGAAATTCAAAAGTTATGCCTAGGGAATTCCCCTAAATTCTTTCTGTAGCTTGGCAGTGTTGTCAATTGGACGGATAGTGATATGTGCGTTTTATTATTCATCGATGTTCGTTTTATTGTGAACTCGAGTTAAGATTTTTTTTTTGAGAACGGTTAAAAAATTAATGCTGTATCAGGAGTAAGTAAGCTAATGTCAATAAACTTTTTTGTACTGGTTAATATAGTGGCTCAATTTTATTTGAATTTACCACTCATATTGATGTTCGTTAAGTCAATAAATCGTGTCAAATAAGCTACAGCTCATTGTATAACGCGAAATATCGTGAACACCTGCAGTAGGTACTTTAATTCAGGTCCGCGGGCAGGAGATGGTTCATGGTCTCCACCGTTAAATGTGGTAACACTAACGGTGTTAATTTTTTTTCCGGGGACTCCCCAATGACACTTGTAGCGTATCATTGTGTTTCTCTTTCCTTTTATTTTACTTTTAACGTTCCAGTGAACAGTGAGTACCTACCTACTGGAGCACAATCTAATATTGTATTGTTTAAATAAATTAGAAAACTAAAATTATGGATAAAAAGAAGAAACCCAGAAAGAAAGAGAAGATAGTAAACAAAAATTGCCCGAAATTGACAAGTTTTTAGTCAGCCTTCTGCAAGTACATCTGGCCAAAATATTTCTATTGATAGTGACTCAAATAATGTGGTAACTGCAGTGTTGGTTGAGAAGCCTACTGAAGAAGATTCGACAATTATTGCAGTTGGAGATACCTCCGCCGCCGATCATGTGACTGTGGATGATGTTTGCATGACACACGTAAGAGCGGAGGGTTTGGAGGAACCACAGACCTCTACATTTTTCGAAAATGTATACGACAAATCTTCTTATGACCTGGGAAACTTCACGAACAAAATATTAAGTGATAACGAAAAACGTCAAATTCTTGATATGGGCCTTTACAGCCTTCAGGACCTTTTCCAACATATCAACCAGAACGGTGTTTTACAAAATCGTACTACGTTTCGTGTTCTAAATATGGGCCAGTTAATCGTATTTGGTTGTGTTATTCTAAAATACTAGACGCTGCTTATTGTCAACCCTGCTGGTTATTTGCTTCAAAAAGGAATAATTTGGTGTACGGGAATTCGAGATTGGAAGCATTTATCAGAAAGAATTAAACAACACAGTTGTTCGAGTGGCCATTCGGAAGCATGTGCTGTGTATGAATTTTGGAAAAAAAACCAATAATATCGACAAGGATCTTGAAAATGAAATTCGCAAAGAAGCATCATTTTGGAAAATGGTTCTTCAAAGGTTATTCGATATCATACTTACCCTAGCAAAGAGTTCTTAAGCTTTGAGAGGACATCAAAAAGACTTGAGTCAGGAAGGATATCACGGAAATTTTCTGTCCTTTGTAGAGCTTGTCGCCCGATATGATCTCATTTTTCGGCAAATCTTGGATATGCCCAAAGGTAATAATAATTATTTCTAAGTTTTTTTATCGTCTTATTTTGTTTATAATTATTAACTGTTTAATATCAGGAATTGAAATTGTGTTTTTTTATGTTTTTAGTTGCACTCAGATATCATGTAGATCACATGATATCTGAGTGCAACAATTCAAAATGAAATGATTGCGAGCTTGGGGACCAAACTCGAAACCCACCTACTAGAACAAATTAGAGCGTCACCGTTTTTTGCCATCATAATGGATACGACACAGGACATATCGAAGGTAGATCAGCAAAGCATTGTTGTGAGGTATGCAGTAATAACCAGATCGGAAAAAGGACAGCCAATTGATATAGAAGTAAAAGAAGTGTTTCTAGGCTTTTATGCAGCCATCAAACATGGCGCAATAGATTTAGTCAACCAAGTGACAACATTATTTATCGACAAAAATATTGATTTAAAAAAATGTGTGGGGCAAGGCTATGAAGCAAAGTTGCAAATTTATAGAAATTATTTCGAATTATTCAAGTGCAAAGCCAGTGAAACTGCAAGAAAATATGGTATTGATTTTCATGAAAAAAGGCAAAGAAAAGTTAAAAAACATTTTGATGAATTAGCTGCTGATCACTGATTTCTAAACCGAGAAAAAATATTTAAAATTGAGATTTTCAATAATGTACTAGACACAGTAATATCTCAATTAGATACACGTTTTACTCATACCAGTGCAGTCTGTCATATATTCGATTTTCTAACACCATCATTTTTATTACATGTTGATGAAGCAACTTTATTTTAAAAGTGTGACGAATTCCAAAGAAAATATTCAGATATAATAGGCCCTAGTTTTTCACTTCAATTTATTAATATTTACCACCTAGTTTTACCTCAACTAACTCAAGCAAGGACTGTTCACCAATTATGTAAGGAAATAATGAGCAAATATGGAGTGCTAGAATGCGGACGGAAGTATTTACAGCAATGTTATTATTCTTTACAATTCCTGTCACTTCTGCAGCAGCTGAAAGGTCATTAAGCAAATTTAAAATAATAAAAAATCATTTAAGAAATAATATGGGCTAAATTCGACTCCGACATTTATCGCTAATAGCAAATGAAAACAAAACCGCATCAAGCCTGGGTTTAAACGTAGTCATTGATACTTTTGCGAAAACTAAAGCTAGGAAAAAATTGTAAATATAATTGTTATTTAGTCAGTTGGTAGGCCCGACCTTTATATAATAAACCCTTGAATCTTCTCTATTTCGTTTTATTAGCTAAACCTACACCACGTATTAATTGTAATTTATGTTGTTACTGTTTAATATGTTAATTACCTGCCCTGCAATGCACAAAAAAGAGCTTAAGTAGCTTAGCATTTTTAAAGTATTTGTATATTTCATATTTTTATTTGATAAAACCTAATCAATTTACATAGCAGTGGGGCCCCATTTTTTAATTTGCCCCAGGGCCCTTGGTTACCTAGCTACGCCACTGATAGCAATACATAATAATCATAATTAAACATATAACAGACAATGACAATAGTAATTTACCATATTAATTAGCATAGTGTTTCCGTACCAGCCTTTTAAATGAGAGCTTATTCGATGATCTTATATCATCGGGCGAGGAGTATAGCCTGTAGGGTGAAGGATTTGCCAACCAAATCAGTGACATGATGCGGTGTTCTAATCATTAGATTCGAAAAGTAGCGAAGATCTCTGTTGTGAGATAAAGAAAGGTATTTAATGTTATTTTTAAGATAAGGAGTAGCTGGAATTTTCAAAATTGAGAAAAGAACGAGAAAAGTTCTAAAGTTACGCCTCTGTTGAATGGTGAGCCATCTATGGTGAGTATGATATTGAGAGATGTGATCATATTTACGAAGTCCGAAATTATACCACATGCAATTGTTGTAAAGGCGCTCTAGCTTATTAAGAGAATCTATGTTCAAATCCGGGTAAAACACATCTGCATAATCGATAATAGGTAATATAAGTGTCGGAACAAGTATTAGCTTCGTCTTAAAAGGAAGAAAAGTCTTCAAACTGTGCAGTGATTGTAACGCGGCATAGACCTTACGGCTGACTTGCGTGTCCTGTATGTCCCAGTTCATTTTATTGTCAATATGTAGACCTTAATTTTTTACCTTACTGGAAAATGGTATTATTTTATCATTGTAATTGATGTTGAGCAAGTTTAAATTATTAATTTTAATTAAAATCCTGGGGCTACCTGCATGTGCTTTAATGTAATTGTATTATTATCCCTTATGGTTATACGTGGTACGTGGCAGGTAAATCTATGTAATACTTTATCTAAGGATGACGTATTTGTCAAATTGACAATTTATTTGTATGTCATTGCCAGATCATCGTGGAAATTCTTGACTGAGAAGGTTAACGTCTAATTATTAACATATAAATGAATAAATTGAGACAGTTTACCTGAAAAGTTTGTAAATATATACTTTACGTATTTATTTAAGCCTTATAAAAACCTTTAAATCGGTGAAACAGAAATAATGGGAGACTTTATTAAAGGTCTACTTTTATCCATTATATCGGAAAAATGTTACGATGAGTATTTTCTTAACTATAACTTTCTTGATGGTTAGTAACTATCTGTAATGATTATTAATTTAATTTATTAAAATTCAATTATTTACGTATTTTGTTTTAGTACCATGTTTTAAAAGTTCTTTGAGCAAAGGTCTTGGAATTGGTATTATAGCCGGGTCAATATTGGTAAAGGTTCCACAAATACTTAAAATACTTGGTAGTAAAAGCGCAGAAGGCATTAATATTTACGGAATTTTCTTGGAACTATTTGCTATCACTGCAAATTTTGCCTATAGTTATGTTATGAATTTTCCATTCAGGTAAGAGTGAATGCATAACCCGTTTTTTATAATGAAGACGTCGTTGTTTTATAGTTGTTAATAACAGAATACTAATTGATTAATAACATACTTTTATAGTGCATGGGGTGAAGGAACTTTCCTGGCTGTTCAAACCGCTATCATAGCAGCCCTTGTTCTACATTTTGGTGGTAGTTCAATAAAGGCAGCATCATTTTTAGCTGTTTATATAGGACTTGTTTCTACACTTGTTAGTGGTTGCACACCTAAAGATGTATTATGGTCCATGCAAGCAGTTAATGTACCAATTATTGTCACTGCCAAGGTAATTATATGGAATTTATTAACTTATATTAAAATATTTTTTTAATTAAATATAATCTATATTCATTTGGAATAATATAGATATTTTCAGAATGCTTTGAAATATTGCTTTTCTATATCAAACAGCAATAATGTAATAATTTAGCAGTTACTTTATATGCAGTGTAAAGTTTGCAATAAATATATACATTTATTTCATTTTTCAGGCTATTCAAGTAATTACAAACTACAGAAATGGCAGTACAGGCCAATTATCAGCAGTAACTTGTATGTTACTATTTGGAGGTAGCATTGCTAGAATATTTACTTCTATACAAGAAACTGGTGACTTTATTATTATTCTCACATATTGTGTGTCTACTGCTGCCAATGCAGCTTTGGTCTTACAGCTCTTCTGGTATTGGAATGTTGATAAGTCCACTAAAAACAAGAAAAGAAAGCAAAAGAAGCGTTCATAGGATCCCATTTTTACTAATGAGATTTTGTAACTTTTTTTAATTTCATTTTTAATTAATTTATTATGATAGTAATGAAGGCAATACTGGTGACATGTCATAATAATTAAAATTATATAAATTTTATTTTAACAAGTTAAATATATTTAGTCTCAATTCACTGTCCCTTTTCATCACTACCTGTATATAAATTGCGTTGGTTGTTGTTACATCTAGTAAGGGGTCAACTGACACTGCAAATGCCAGTCCGAGGCTGCCACTCTGAACCATTTTTCCCCATCGGTTATTGTATCTACAAGCTATATGACCACCCTCGTTCTAAGGTGGATGTCTATGTTGAGTATTTTATTATGCAGAGAAATACCGAACATAGCCGCTGTTGTGCAACTCTGACCAATCTCATATGGTCAGTAGTGAAGTACTGTCTCTGTACTGTAAGTCATCACTGGCAATACACACTGGTTAGAGACTTATTATTATGTTATTTTCTTTATTATTCTAGCTTTTTCTTTTGAGACACAATTTTTTATGCATCTAGACATATTTCATATTTTGTTCTTTAAGCACGATTTTTAACAACTGATGGGGTATATACCATTTTAAAGCCTACATCAAAGATTATACTGTGTCCAATAGTTTCTTTACAAGATATTAGTCCTGTAATGGAGTATAGTTTAATACAATTAAGGAGTAGATAGGTTGGTGGGGCATCTGGTCATTGACATTTATTTATGCACATCTATAAATTTGTTGAATTTGATATTTCTATTATACCAACGAAGTTAAGATTATTTGGACTTATACATATAATAAAATAAATATTTTAGACATTGTGGGATGTTAGACGAGATTTGTCTCAGTTACCCAACAGAGTTGGATATGTCGACTGACCTCTGCATTGAAGTTGGACTTGCCTTACATACTATTTACCCAAGGTAAATATACTCGTGAGCAACATCGAGCATAGTGCTCCCAGCAATAACTGGTATGGGTGTGACATGGGCATTAAACATAATCTTCGGCTAGTCCATGTTTATCGTAAGACCTACCTACCCGTTGGGAAACACTATTGATGTCAATGACCATAATGCTCAGATCCTTAAACGAAGCAGCCATGATACCCATGTCGTCGGCAAATTCCAGGTGATGATGTACAGTATGTTGACATCATCATACTTACTATAAGACTCCGGTCCAATGGCTTGAAAGCATCTTCCAATGCAACGGTGTGACTAACACCTTTTTGCAATTGGATAGGTTTCACACTGCTGGATTGTACTCGGACAAACACCTCAATATACTGACAAATAATTTGGCACCACTGAAGTGACTCAAGTGTATAGTGCATTACAGATTTTTTTCAATTCGTCAGATTTAAAAAAAAAATTGAGTTTACTTTGCAAAACTCATCTGCTGCTAGTCGATATATTTTATAGATAGTAGAAATAAATAATTCAAAGCCAATTATGGGAATCCTTGCATTTTACATAGTTAAAAAATAAATAACAAAAAAATCATGAAGACGACATTGATCTTGCTTTTTTGCCTGTGGTCAAAAAAGTGACCTCAATTATAACTGCGTAAATTAGGCAATCATCGCCTACCATCAGGTCAAGCGAATTGTGCTCTTTTCTCACCCCAAATTAAAAAAAAAAAGAAAAAGTTCAGTTCGAGCAAGCATTCTGAATATATTGTATTCACTTTTTCAATTGTGTATTGAATCAAACTCTCCTGGTGATTTTGATCTTATCCACAATATAGTGAATACCTTTGTTTACATAGATTAAATAGAGAATATACCTTTGTTTACAGAGAAAAATTCGTTATCTGAGCACGAGTTTACTTTACTTTTGAGATTTATTGCGGATATTGCGCTTATCAATAATTAAGAACGCATCAAGTTATATTGACCGACCAATAATTACAAATTGGTATTTAGAACAATGTGCATACAGTTACCTTACTATTCTTTATTTGTTATTCCTCATTTATATTTTTTAAAGATAAATAAAAGAACAAGATGATTTTCCCAATTTATTATAAATGGTCATCACACACCAATAAGACATCAGTGAGAATATTTGTAAGTAATTTTTTTACAGTGGAATGATTGCTACGAAATAACTACTTAAAAAAACTGAATATATTATGGAGCCACAAGTATTATTGAACATAAAACAAGATTTATGGCAAACCAATGCATTTCAATACAAAGAAACTAAACAAAAAAATGCAATATAATCCGTTAACATAAATTGTTACTTTTGTAACTATATTTACAATACAAATCAATACAGTGAAGAAAACTTATGTCATATGTGTAAGTATCTTAAAAAAACTTTGTTAAATTTAATGCTAAGACAATCACTCCGATGAGCATGAAAAAAGTCGGAGTATACAAAGTGAGATGCCGGTAAGTTATTCTTTGGGGGCTTCTTCAGTGGTTTTTTCTTCGGCATGATTTCTCTCAGGTTCGTTACCATCAGCCCACTTTCCGTCGTATTCCTTCCTGTCCACGTATCTCTCCTCCTCGTACTCTCCTTCACTGCGATGGCTGTTGCGTTCAGATAAACGAGAGTAGCTGTAATAACGATTTACTATACATATCGGTGGGTGCTTGTGCTCATGAGCACATCTTTCGAATTTTAAATTGTTGATCATCGAATTTCAGCCCACCCATAACTTATAGTTACTAAATGACATATAGCATATATTATAGGCCTGTTATATTCCCTAGTCCAATGTAAAACATGTGTAATCAAGTCGATTGATTGAAGATGAAAAAATTGTGATATAGCAGTCGGTGAATCTTATCACCAGGTAACAGGTAACAAGCAGAGAGAAGAAACCAAACAAAGTCAGATTTGGTGACTACACAAGTCTATTTAGTCAGTCCCAATTTGTATGTAATTTAGGTAATCAACTTAAATCAATAATAGAATGTATTATTAGACTAACATTTTTAAATTATTTTTTAATGATAGTAATATGAATAATGTTTGAAGGATACAGACCTGTCCCTATCTTTATCGCGTCTTTCCGGGCTGTAAGATCTGGATCGCCGAGTTCTGTCCGGACTTCTAGAACGAGAATACCGGCCACCTCTTCTGTCGCGGAAATCACGGAAGGCGCCTCTGTTAAATACCAATATTTTACTTGAATAAAATCGTTTTCATAAAAGTAACTATTCATGGATAAGATACATTATTTAGCGAATTGATTGTACGCGTCTATGGTTGGGTCAGTGCGAAAAAAAGGACGCGAAGGAGTGTGGGGAATAGTACTAATATTTTTTTTACATTAATGGACTCGAGCATAGAAGAACCAGACTCATCTTTCAAAAATACCTAAGAGAATGAGAGCAAATTGCTTCCGTTTCATATAATACGTCAAAGCATCCCAGAGAATCTAATGGTATGTGTAAACTGGTAAAGAGCTGTTCCATTATATTACTCTATATGTTACAATGTGAAAGTTATTTCCATAAAAGAGTAAGTTATTGAAAGAATTAGAAAATGTATAATAAATAGTGTCAAGAACATCAGATATATATCAATGTTTAAAAAGAAAGAAAGCATGTCAGTCTCATGTATTTAGCAATTTTAAACCAAAGAACATTGCAATTAATTGTCATCCCAACAGTCCAATTTGAAGTAATCATCATGTTTTTGAGATAAATAGTCAACCACCGTTTTAGAATGACTACTTCTTACACAACCACAGTTCAGCCAAGCAGAAGGTTGTTCTGCTTGGGCACCATCTTCAGAACGGTACATTTAGCGCCATTTTCAATTCATCAAGAGGCCTGCAACATCTATATCAAGCTGAGCAGGCAAAAGACTGCTGTTATGCCGCTGAAATACTAATTTGTAGCAAAATCATATCTGTAAACAATGCACACAAATGGAAAGCATTCTTACTTAGTAATTGATTTCATATCCAACAATGGACATATAGTTACTTCATACCTGTACGGTCGACCCCTGCCTCCTCCTCCTCGCCTGGGTCTAAATGGACGTCCACCCCTAGAGCGGTTGTCCCTCCACTCGGGTTGGAAGCGACGACCATCATCCCGTCTAAAGTCGCCACCCCCGCGGCCCCGGCCTCGATTGTTGCCGTTGTATGTGTGGAACCGTGGCCGATAGTAAGTCCCGCGTTCGAAGCCGCCGCGACCGCGCCAATTACCACGACGATTGAAGCGACGTGTCCTAAAATATTCGTTAACAAGGTTAATTTACATTAATGTCAAGGAAAACCCCATATTATCTCAGGATACAGCACAACAGAATTTCATGAAACAAAACAAAAATGTATCAAGCTGTCTTAAATAACAAACTATGTTTCGACAGTAGGCTATGATATCCAAAGCCTTCGAAATTTTGAACCCCTCCTTTTTAGAAGCCTCAAAACCTCTGCTACATTCAGCAGTTAGAAGCTGGCAGTAAGTTTACTTTATTTGTTTTTTGTAGATAGTTTGGCAGACAAGCATTTGTTTTTTTTGTATAACGCATTTCTCAAAATTCACTCATCATTCTAATATTCGTCATGTATATATATGATATTATATGAATCTATATTAATAATTGCAATTGCCAAAAGTACCAAATTTACAGCTGCCCCTCTCCTAAATCATTGTTGAATTACCATCATATTTTGATTATAATAGAAAACTATTTAACATTTAAGAATGCTTATTCTAAGTTCCTTAACACTAAATATTAGTAAATATATTAAACAATCTTGTTAATATCAAGAGGCATAATAACAGCTCAAATAACTGCCACCAGCAATGGTATTTATGAATGCTTTAAAAGGGTTTATATATTTTTAAGCTAGAACAAGATATATAACTATGTGCAACGGGTGCTTCAGAACGCCGACTTCGATTGACTACTAATGAGCGTGTTCGTCTGATCGAATTATTTTACTTAAAAGGATTCTAATATTTTTTCTATTTCCACTGTCCGAAAAACAACACAGTTTTATAAGTGGTAGAGCTACACTGCAGAATGAACGGGTCAGCTCAACCAGGGTAGGACCACGCCCTCACAGAATACCGGCTTAAAATAGCAGCACAATGCTACTGTGTTTCGTCTGGTGAGTGCAGGGATCCGGAGACCTTTATTACCGTATCGGGTTATCACGGTAATAACGAGGCATTCCATCTCAGTCTTCAAGGGTGATAACGCATCTGCTTTATTCCTTGTCAAGGATGAATGTACGAGTAGATGAAATAGGCCCAAGGAATCACTTATCTCTTGAAGTAATTAAAAAAAAAAGTCCACACATGATAATTAGTAGGTCCAGGAGTTATATAAGGGGTACTTCGAAGCGAATTGTAAGTATATTTAATTCCTCAGAGGAGATATACATACCTGTCCCTAGAGCCGGAGCGTGAGCGTGATCGGCTTCTAGAGTAATAAGAGCGGCTGGCGTCAGACCGCGAGCGAGAGCGGGGCGACGGTGAACGCCGGCGACGAGACGCCGGTGAGCCGCTGCCACTTGACGCAGAGCGGGAACGCGAACCCGACCGGGAACGGTATTTGCGTGGTCGAGACCTGGTATATGTTGTTATAGTAAAAAAAAGCTGCTGTGTTGTATGTTTAATAAAGCTTTATTACACGGGCCATCCCCTTCACCCTTAATCTCAATCTACCCTAGTGTCCCCACTTCCCTCAATCTAGTGTCTTGTGAGACCTTTAATAATAATAAATTAAGTTAAATCCACCCAGCATAGCAATATCAACAAATCAGACAACTAAAGAAAGGCAATGCCTGAAAACTATAGGTGGATAAAAGTTATGATTGTTAATTTAATATATAAAGTTAGTATGAGTTATTCATAGTTGTTAACTATTATAATCTGATATTTACAATTTTATAATAATCTTATTATTTAGATAGTGTCTCCTTTCTTTAGAATTCAAAATTATAACACAGTTAACCAACCTGCTTCTAGATCTTTTAGGTGATCGTCGGTCTTCATCTGAAGAGTTCGACGAGTGCCGTCTCGGGGAAGGTGGAGATCGCGGTCGTCGCCCGGAAGGAGAGGGCGGCTTAATGCGAGTCACGAACTGTTCCGGCCGCCCGTCGCCCACCGACACTGGGGTTTCGCCCTCCTGCGCCAACCGGAATGAACCGAATTTGTCTAGCACTATATTGCCTTTACGCACCTGTGGATGTAAATTAAAATTTTATTCGCTATCAGACGGCTATCTGTGTTGAGAGTATTTTTTGTATGAGATGATTATTGCCACTCATTCTAGCTGTTTATAACGAACTATACAAACCAAAAAGACAGCGATTAGTAAATCTGCCTATAGGTTTGTAAGTACTATGGTCTTGGGATTATTAATTGAGATAAATCATATTAAAAATTATATATAATCAATAATAAAATCTATGCCTCATTGTTGTCATTACACAAATTGGAGGAAATTACTCCTTTCATCATCCAGGAGATGAAAATATATAGCTCATATAACATTCCTGTGTGTGTATGTTAAATTAGGGGATTGATGACTAAATATAAATCTTTAGAAAAAACGTTGTGAGGACAGTATTAGTCGAAAGGCAGATCTGCGCCTACGAATCTATCTATTTGCCTACCAAGTTTCGTCAACTTATCCTTTGTATTGTTTATGGTGTTTTCCCCACAGTCGACTCCCGAAACGATTCCGCACTCATATCGACGGCTAAACACCACGATGTGATGACAAATTGCGCATTTCGTCTCAACTCGCAATTGGAACATGGTGGTTCACGAATCTGGCACTCCCACTGCAATACTAACGCAATAAAACATCGAAGTGTAGACTAAAAACAAACGCAACCGTAAGTATATGTATTAATGTGGGGATTGTATGTGCAATCTTTCTTCATGATATTTTAGACTAGCTAAATGTGTAAAAAATGAACCTTGTACATCAATCATCTGGTCGTCATGTGTGCAACGTGCACGTAGGTTCGAATTTCAGATAGCTTATACTACTAATAAGTTTCTGTTCTGATATTTTTAGGATACAAAAAATCTCTTGCTAACCTTTATACCTGATGTGAGTCACATCTACCACATTTGAGATCTAATATATGAACACGGTCTGCAAACTCAACGTCGTAGGTTCAAATTGGCAGTTCAACTATTGTCATGAATCATCCATCTTCTAGGATCAGAATTTAACTTTAGACACTCCGTCTTATGGTTTCCGGTTTAGTATCTTTTACAACAACTAGCATTCATTAATATAAGTTCGATAAAATTATGTGTTAGCGATATTAAAGCTTGATGTAGCTAATCATAAAAAATATGGAAAGTGGCGCATACCGGTGGGTGTGAGTGATGCTGATGGTGATTGGGCTCGGTGCCGGGAGGGTCCGGCTCGCGCGACTTGCTTGGCGGCGGTGCACTGGGGAGAGGCGGTGGCTCCTTCATAGCCATGACACGCCGTACCGACATATTCTTTTCCCCGCTCGATGGTGATGGCTGCGAAAATTATAATTCAGAGGACACTGGATAACTTGAATTTCAATACAATAAAGCTGAGTTGCCAAAGGATAGTTTTCAGTACAAATAAAGTTTGAGATATCCACTAGGTAAAACAATAATGAATATAATTACGTTTTCCAAAACTTAATAAAAAAAAATTCAATCTCACCTTAGTCGTTTCTTGTGAATCATCAGAGCTGTCTTCAAATGCGTAGCGTTCTTTATAACCCTTCTGTACTGGCGTGTCCTTCTTCTTAACCCTACTGAGAAAATGAATTGTGTATATGGTTGTACAATTAGGTAAACTATAGTATTTTTTGTTTACGTAAAATGTATTTTAATGGAACAAACTTATAGCAATAGATAGCTGGTTTCGATAGAAAAAAGAACCAATTAATTTGACCATATATATTAACTTTGGCCTAATTAGATCGTAAAGTTTATAATATTAACTGTATATGAAACGATAAAAAATACGTCGCAAATGATACCACACAATTCTTCTACCAATTAAAACAAGCCTTTATTAAAAACATGTTACATAAACTAAAAATACTAACGTTTCTTTAACAGCATTCATAGACATCTTCCACTTTGGTTTCTCGAGTGGAGGCGGAGGTGCCTGGTCGATGGGGCTTAGCGAGCCGCGACCGTCACGCTTGCTCAATACTTCTTTCTCCACCATGACGTGGTAAGCACTTAGTTTCGATTCCAGTTCTTCTAAGCCCGGCATGTCATCTAACAACCTGATAATAATATTTCGATATATGATCATCACTATCATCATTCGCTTAAAGCATACTTCTAGCTGGTGGAGCAATTCGCCAACATTCTTATTGTGTACCCATAGAATATTTATATATATCATATTTTTAAGTAAGGAAATGTGTTTCGGTTCACCATTGCGACTTATTAAAATTAATGGTATTGTTTGAATGTCTCTTTTATTATATAGGTTTGTAACATTCATAAATTGTAAAACAAATAAGTACCTCTTATCACTATGTTTTCTTTCATATTCCCCATCGGAACTCAGGTCCCTCTTAGATTTTCCTTTCAATTCCTTCCTGTAAGTTCCATCATTTGTTGTTAATCTTACGTAAATACAATACAACCCATAAAAGAAAAACAACTGAAAATTCTTGAAGAGAAAGAAGTCAAAATGAATACAATTGATTTAGAAATGCTTATTACAA
This sequence comes from Teinopalpus imperialis, assembly GCA_029286865.1. Taxonomy (NCBI): domain Eukaryota; kingdom Metazoa; phylum Arthropoda; class Insecta; order Lepidoptera; family Papilionidae; genus Teinopalpus; species Teinopalpus imperialis. Next base: position 2,585,198 of record JAGSMU010000012.1, read on the forward strand.
ATATTAGTTCATGAATCAATGTCTTACGTAATTTAGCAATAAAATAACAAAATGTTTCATTTAATGAATCATCATGATAAGCTTTTTAAAATACCAAGACACTCATCTTTTATGTTTTGGTCCTATCTAGATTTGTATACAATTATTTTTTTACTGTTTCAATATTTGTGCAGTAATACACTAGGATTACTTCTTGTTTTTCATATAGAATTAGTAATTGCGACCTTAATGCTAGTATTGTAGTGTTCAATCTTAGTTCTCATGGACTCCCACGTACTTCTCATGTTTTAATTTAAATGATTTAGGCAGTAGTCAGAGATAACCATCAAATTAACAACTGTGATCATTTGTTATCCATACTTCTGTAATAAAAATTACAAAACAGTTGAAGAAAGATGTAGTCTCAAAGAAAGAGGCACTTGGCCATAGCTTATAAATATATATAAATAAAATCTACCTAATAGCATCTCTCAGTTTCTTGTCTCCAATGCTGTCTAAGTCACGCAAATTGTATTCAGAGTTATTGGCCGCGGAGCGCGCCAATTTTGCCTTTCTTTTGTCTTCTCTTTCTTGTTCTTTTCGCTTCCTCTTAGACTCCTTCTTCTTTTTTCTATTAAAATGCAAAAAAAAAACTGAAGGTTACAATATTGCCTAATACAATTTATAACAGTCACAGAATTCAGTGCCTATGAAATTATTTCCTAAGATTATGGTACTAGTAAAAAGGCATCATATTTAATAAGAAAATAAGTGGTGGTAAGATAACAAACAAGAATGTTAAAGGGGGTTGCCATTTGTGTAAGAACCACATCACATACGTATGTGCCCATGTGTCGTGTCACCCACCTTGATCCTACAAAAATGCTACTCCTTAGCAATCCAGTTAATCACTTAGACAATGTTGTTTGTTAAGACAGTTACTTATGAATACATCCTACTTACTTATCCTTTTTCTTCTTCTTTTTCTTATCATGGTCGGCGCCGGGCTGCGGTTGCTGGCCCAGCTCCTGCATCTTGCGGTTGCGTTTGTACTGTGCGGTCTCTTCAAGGAAGTTGCGCACCTTGTCTTCATAATCAGAATCTTCTTTGGTCATTTCTAGAAACTTGCGTACCTAATATACAATACATATTATTATTTCGATTCTTTGTTCGATTTAAAGTCGTTCTATGGTACATGTTAAATATAGAATTCAATATGATTATATATTTTACATTATCGAAAAACATTTCAGTTGTTCAATAAATAATTATCTGGGTAGGACTGGGCTGTCAATCTAATATGCCATGAGTACAAATCCTAGATGACCTATTCTATTTCTATTAGTTTCGTTCAAAATCGAATATAGAAAAAATAACAAGTCTAGGTTTCCACTCGGCCAACAAACAAAATGTGTTTATAAAAAAAGTTGGCTTTCGGGTGTGGGCCGTTATATGTATCTCATTGTGTCGCTGACACTGCATTTGAACTTTCCTCCGATCTTACTGCACTCATGCATTATATCAGACTAAGGGATTCAGTGGAATCCTTCTGTGAATGGTTAAGGCGATATTTCTTCTGTGTAGTTGAAGTCGTCAATCATCATCAAAATGCAATATAAAAATTATGCCAAGTATATCATTATTCCTACGCGTTACAAATACATTGATGGTATTTTCTTACTAAGATACATTGGCATTCTACTAGAAGCTACTTGTATCAATAAATTAGTGAGGCAAAATTGTTCACATTACTTACTTTCAATTCATAATCTACATCAGCTTGGGACCTCAGTGGCACATTATTCGGTTCTTCCATTGGTGGCGGTGGTGGTTGGTAGCCATAAGGATGGTTGAACTGCGAGTTATGTGTGCGAGACGCCGAGTCAGCGTCACCGAGAATGGCCATACGCTTGCTAAGGGGTGATAGAGAGCGTTGTCGTTTACTGTTCGATTGCGATCGCCGTTTCTTCTTACGGTTGGGTCCTTCTGAATCTTTGGAAAATATCAATTGACCATGTTAATGACTTAGCCTTGATATTTATTTTTGCTTATTTCTAAGCTTATTGTATATAGTTACAATGCAAAAACAAATAGAAATTGTGAAAGTATTAAATAAAGAAATAAGAAAATAAATTGATCTATATGAAACCAAAAATTCTGTATTTTTTAAATGGTTCTCTTATAACCTTGTCAAATTAGAAAATCTTTCGACTAATTTATTAAATATTCATTATTAATTAAAATTATAGGGATGGTATATGTAACGCAGAATTACTTCACCGTTGTTGACACGAGGCGTATGATTGCGCAACGTTCAAATCATAGGTAACAGCTGGGTGCGCCCCCGCATCGCATACACCTTACCTCGTGACCGTTATTGGCCAATCGCGGCGCAAAGTATGTTTTATTTCGTGGCTATCTCCATCCACCGAGTACTGTAGCGCGCATTTGATACCTACTGTGATTGCGTGTGTAATTCTCGTTTCGGTTTTGCTGTTGATTTTTTCTATAACGCCCAAAAACTAGTAAGAAAGTATTAAAGCTTCATGAACAAAGATTTACGCGACGTACGGGAGTTTATGAAAAAGATGTCTAGAAAGGCAGGAATACTGATAGACCGCTTTGGGAAGCGGTTAGTAAAAAAAATGTGTTCGTCTCCAGACCATAAACACCATTCTAAGAATGTGTGTTGAGACAAGTTAGTCACATCTCACGGTTTTTTGTACCCGTGCGACAAAAACAATTATCATTCATCAATTATTCAAAAAAAAAAAGGCAATTATTCAAAAAAAAGGCGATTATTCCACAACTTTATAAAACAGAAAGGGAGTTGCAGAATATAACCAATCTAACATTAAGTTTAAAATAAATCAATCATTGATAATGGATTATATTTTTGAAAAGATAATTTTCGCTGAGGGAAAATTGAAAATAACCAAAAAGATCACTATTGATATGAAAACCACAAACATTTGAATCGTGTAGTCGATATATTTTGAAAAACAACAAAATACTGAACAGAAGGGTCATAAATACATACATTGACTCTGTGCTCTCTGCCCCCAAAATGGGACCCTGGGACCAAGCAATGGATCTAAAGACCTTAAAAAAAATCTAAATGGCAGCAAGTGATTATGCACACCGATTCCCAGGTCGGTTATGTTCAAATCGTGCTGCTTTTATTAAAAGTGGGAACGAAGTCGGGGACTATTATGTCAATATGAATACCAAAAAATTTATGAAATAGGTTCGTAATCAACAAACACCCAATTTACCCCCTAATGCAGAAGATGTAGTTTCAACAGAAAAAAAATCACTTCACAGTAAACATGATAAAACCGTGGTTAATGTTGACACACAAACACAAAAGATGTCAATAGATTATATTTTTGAAAATCATGAGGCCCTCACACACCTATCATCCTGATCTCAACCCTAAACTATAAAAGAATATGTTGCAAAAAAAAAGTGTAATGTGTAATACTAATCAGGTAATACATTTAAGGAAGGACATAATGAACGCAACCGAGTGTTCGGTTTTGTGTCTAAAAGTTAAAAACATGAATGAATATGACATCATATACTAACATAACAGAATGCGACGATGACGAAAATAATTCAATGTCCCGTTCGGAAGGCGAATGTAGAAGTTATGATGAGGGTGCAAAACCATTAGAATAAAAAGAATTAAATTAAAGATAATAATTTTCATGTTAATGGTACATTAATACTTTTGTCTTTGGCTGTACCTGCGCGTATCACTATGTTGTAACTCCAGAACTAGTAGTTATGTACTTTACGCGTGTTTAGGCCACTCACCATGAGTATGAAATTCCTCACTCACATGACCTGATATAAGAGGATTACATTTTTCTAAGATGATGGGGTTTTTAATTTGCTAAAACAGAAGTGCGCACAGTTGTGAAACTCCCTTACCACTAGAATCAGAAGACGACGACGAGGATTCTGATGATGAGCTTGAACTTGAAGAGTCACTTGATGATGAGGAAGAACTGCTTGATCTCTTTTTCTTTCCCTTTCCTCGCTTTTTCTTCTTTTTCTTATCTTTTTTTTCTGTTAGATTTAGTAGCTGTTTAATTGTTTCTTTCATCTCAAACGACTTTGCTCCTGTTAACCCTGGCAATAGCAACTCTGCAGGTTCTATCAAAGGTTTTGTTGCAGAAGTTTTGCTCTTAAGGAAATCAAGAGAATTTTGAGCTTCTTCATGAAATGGTATAATAGCTAAACAGTCTTCATACGCTTTTTGTGCTTCTGTTATTTTATTTTCATCTTCATAGCTACGTCCCAAAGCTACTAAGGTCTCTCCCAAATATTTTCGAGCATTAGCATGATTTGGATTTAATTTTAATGATGTCTCAAAATCTTCTATAGCTTTCTTGAAAGTCCCACTATTTGCATATAAGGCCCCTCTAGCAACAAGTCCTTCAACATTTCTGGGATCAATACTTAGTGCTTTATTGAGACATTGGAATGCTTCTGAATGTCTCCCAGCTTTAAAGTGTTCTATACCCTCAGCAACGGAACGGAACGCCCACTTGCTTGCTTGAGCTTGACGAAGTTCATCTGCATATTCCGATGTTTGGAATCGGTCTCTATATTTAACAATTAATTATTTTATTACAAATTCCAGAGGACTTGACATTAAAAACAAAATAAGGGAAAAAATACTACCTTAAAGATACAAAATTGGTGCATTGCATATTGGCAATTCCAAGAAGTTCAGAGAGATATTGGACGCAGTTAGGGTTATTGAAGCCAGGGCTCTTCTCTAAAATGGCTTCATAGCTTTCTCCCTTCATATCCAATGTTTTCCTGTATGAAGGATTAATAAATTAGTGGACTGTACATTTAACTAAAGCATCTTTCCTTTGTTTGTAATGTTACGAAGTCATTCCAATGATAATCGAAAACAAAAAGAATGTGGTTAAAATTGACTTATATTAGTTTCAAGATTATAACCCTATCAAAACTGTCTGCGTAATGTCACACAAACAAAATCCTCACCTGTTCCCATGAAGCTGTTCTAAAAATGTTATTTTACTGGTATTTTATTCTTTCACACACAAATATAACATCATAGATAAGGTGATGCCGCCCCAAGACGTAATGCTAATATTAGAAAAAAATTTTCAGCTACAGTCACAACATGTAATGTAGTAGGTGTGACAATCAGGTCTTGGGGATTGTTGCTAAACCTAGAAAAAAACACCCTAAAAAATGACAAACAGTGTTCCTTTACGGCCCATCCAACTAGCCATGTCCAGAACACCTATACAAACACCAACAACACCTTGCGCTGCTACTTTCTCTTTCTTGGGAAGCCTCACATCAGCTAAATAGATAAGTGCGGTGACTAGTCCATTTTATTATAAAGAAACAACGCCAACCATCCAATAAATGTTCATTATATTAAAGTCCAATCAATTGTTTCAGATAATTGCTGGAATATTAAATATTAACTTTAATATAGAATAACAAGAGTCCCATTCACATAATCAGAATGCAGTAGTGAACCCTAAGGTAATGTACTGACCTTCTCCTTTAGTAAAAAAAAATGTGTACTGTCAGATTGACTTAATATTTGCGTAAAATCCTTGAGAGAATGAAACAAAATCTTCAAAAAACAGCTTACTAGTGTTACATCCTTCACAAGTCCAATTTAACTGTCAACTGTCATTTTATAGCAATGTTATTTTGCACAACTTGGGTGAGCAGTGTAAATTTGTACTGAAATGTGACCAGAAACCAGTGAAACAAAAATTGCAAATATATAAATCCTCTTGAGTTTTTCAATTGTGTAGAAATAAATCCGATACAACAGACAGTGGTTTACATCACACATTGACAGATCCTTCATAAGTTCTACAAAAGCAGAGGTATTATAATTCATGCAATATGGGGTTTTCCATGTAAAGTCCAGTTCAAAATGTCCAGTGCTACATGTTCCTTAAGCAGTTTATTATAATTCTTGACCCAATCATTTTCTTCTCACTTGACATCAATAAACATTGTTTTGGTTTTATAAGCCATTGATTATATTTGATACCACTGTTTTCATAGATCCAACATCTTCACAAAATAACATGTACATACAAAATCTACACATAACAAAATGTGTTAAAAAATAGCAATGACAATTCTGCAAGTGTAAAAATAAATTGGTTTAATTCACATAAATACTCTGTACATACTTGTAAACAAGAGGAAAGTCATCTGTGCTGAGAAGTCCAAGGGGTGGCTTTGGAGGTGGGTCCTCTGGGCTTCGAGTAACACCCTTCATGCCGCACACCATTTTGTCAGTATCTGGGATTACTTCAATTACTTCACAGCATACAGTGTCATTCATCAGGTAGTTTCTTGATACATTCTTCTTGTCCATTGCTGGTATGATATTTGCTACAGGTAGGAAGGCCTGACAAATAAAAATGGTTGTAATTAACTTAAAGTTTAAAAACAGATGACATTAAGAAAATATTTACTTATTCTTAGGATATAAAAAAGTAAATACATACATACATAAAAAAAATTGAAAGCATTAAGGTAAAAGCAGTAATATTTCATTATTTTATGAAACTTGAGAATGAGAATCAAGGATACATTTCATCTGATGATAAGTGTTGACTGCAGCCCACAAACACTGAGAAATCATATGTTTCAAGAAACTAGGCTTCTGGACTACACTCATAAAATGACATAGTAACATTATAATGCTATTTAACTTCTTGATAGAGCCCACCTATCCACACTGCAGTAGTGCATTAGTAGCTGTAGGGTTTGACTGCAATTGAAAGATTAATGCTAAATATTTATATATATATACCACATTGTGTCTTAAGTTCTGCTACAAACACTGTAATAAATAAATTGTACAACTTTTTATGATTGTGTAAAATATATATACTATATCAAAGATATATATGTAATTTTTTTTTTAATTTGTGACATCCATGCCCAGTTTTCTATTACAGTGTGCACAACAGTCTTGTCTATATCAGCCACTGCTTTATCAGAGATCCTTTGAGTGACTCCAAGTTCTGGTGATGATTAGTGGAAACTTTCTCCTCGAATTGTTCCATATTTTGTAATCCAATGTGATTAAATTTTGTGCCAGAGGAGTTCCATTTGTTGTGCCTGATTAAGTTGATTCCATTGGTGAACAGCCAGTTCCAGCAGGCACCGAGTCTAATATGAATATCTAGTATAAATTTTTAAACATTGTGTGAGAGTTTTGGAGGTATATACATTTTAAGAACAGTATTTTGATATATGACACTACCACTTTTCACTATCATATTGTTTGTTATAACTTACTTCAACATTATTAATTTATTCATATTAACTTTTAATTTTTATTATGCGATTTTCTTGCCTCAACTAGCCTGGGGTCCCTGGAGTTTGTTTAGAAGTGTGCCCCCTCTCCATTCTTTTGACCAGTCTAACTTGTTTTTGATTACTGTAATACATCCTATTGATTTTCAGCACAGTATTCATCTTGAGTTATCAATATGAATTGTTCCCAAATATTATGCTTTTGCACCCTGCTGTTATGATAATTATTAAGTGAATAAAAAAAAAATAACTGTGATCACCAGTAATTTTTTTTTATTAACACAAACCACAAATTCCAAAAATGTCATAATTTATCAAAGAAAACTGTTACAATTCGGTCAAATATACTATGCAGATTTTCACCACAGAGCTCCAAAAAGTCCTTGCAAGTTTCTGAAGTGTTGTGATTATTTGTGGCACCCATTTTGCACTGACCTTTGACAGATTTAGATGCTCAAGAAGGATAGTATGAATAGTACCCCCAGATCGCTTACTCCTTTCAGCTAATGTTTTTACTCTTACACAGGTATATCTTTGAGTACAAGCTTCTCAACAATTTTGAAGTTTTCTCCAGTAGTGGCACAAACCAGCATGGTTTCATCGTCAATACTTTCTCTACCCAGTTTGTATTCACTAGACCACTTCTGAATAGTAGATATGAAGGAGCAGTCTTGGTAAACAGCCACCACTTCTTTGTGAATAACTTTTTGAATCCTTCCCTGTTTTGTACAGAGTTTTATCAGTCATATCACCATTGTCATATCAGTCATCATAGTTGCCTTTTTGTAATGATATCTTGATTATTATTAGTGACAAGTTAATAAAATTTTATATTTATACCCTCACAGTGTTTTTAACTAATGAGATAATTTAATTACCCTCATCATTAGTATATCACCCTGATACAGAGACTACATTGAACACCCCTCGCACAGACAGGGTTAAGGTATATATGATAAATTAGTCTGTTGCAAATTTATTTAAGTTTAACCAACTACATTTTACAAGTTAACATGACAATTTGAGGTCATACATAATGAATTTATATTATTTAATGAAAGTAAATTATGTCTGACAAAGTGGAAGTTGTTACAATATATCAGGTTGAGTCATAAACAACTTCTAATTTTATATATATATATATAAAATGAGAAGTTATATATATTTATAAATAATGTTTTTATCATTGAAGTAAAAAAAGTAATATATAAGTTTAATATGGCCTAATTAACCCTTGGAATAACAGCATAGTTGCAATCACCCTTAAAGTAAAAATTGGACCTAATGTCACATTTTTATTTCTATTTATTAAAGCAAACTAATCTCGATATATTTTTACAATAATGTAATTAGCAATACCTTCACATTGATATCTGCAACAAATCTGGAGGTTGGGCCAGCAGTACACAGCACCTTGAGCATCATTCCTGATTGAGTTCTGTTGATGACAGCGCCAATTATAAGTTCCCCAGTTTTGACATTCTGAAAAAGAGATAGGTAGATAGAGAATGTGGATTTCATATAATGCAGACAAGCAAACAATTCACCTGTTGGTATGTAAGGATTTAGTAGTTGCATGTCTAATTATAATTGTTATTTCTATAACAAGTACAACCAGACATATAGTCTGATAAATTAATAATATCAGGTAACTTGCAACAACTTTGAATAAAAGCTATTGGCTTTGACAAAAGAAAATTTGTAAAATAACAGCGGTCCATGCAATTACTTACTTCAAAAAAATGTCTTAACCTTGCAGACTTATCAACATTTAAAAATGTTTCAAATGGAGGCATCAATGCATACATATCTGAAACAATTACATTTTAGTTAGTGTTTAACAATATAAAGATAAATAACATCTCATGTTTAATAAAAATTATACATTCAAATGAGACCTTGCAGTGAGGCTACATCTAAAATTTGACAAAGAGGATAACTTATGCTTTATTAATCATTTTATTAAAATATTACACTTTTGCTATTTTACATCTTAGAAAATGTTCTCCATTTTCACGTTTAGTAGACAATTGTTTTTTGATTTTACCATCAATGAAACTTTTGTGACAAAAGAAATACTCATAATCTAAGTGATTATTACAATTTAACTTACTATCTTCTGGCGTAGTCGCATCAACTCCTAAGCTGGATGATGAGGGAGTTTCTTCTAATAACGATGCATCGAATAATGCGTTTGCTTCTTTAGCAATGAATTGGTGGAGCTTCAAACGCTTGCTACGGTCTTGAAATGTAAGATGCTTATGTCTCGACTGGTATACGGCAAAATCCAAAGCACCCACGCCAATCTTCGACAAATCATCTTCTCCTCGTTCGGACTCCCACGTTTTTTGTAATTGTTGACCATGGTAATTTATGGATTGCGCCACTAAGGACGCATCCAAAGGTGTCTCCATATTAAACTGTAATAGAAGGTTGAAAGATCAAAACGTACTTAACTAAATTTACGCCGACGCCATTTTGATTTTTGTTAGCTTTTTGAAATCACAATTTTATAATCTAGTCAACTACATACAATACAAAATCCAATTCAACTTACCGTTTCCTTAAAATGCGATGATTGAAGTTAAAATGTTGTAACTTATTTTTCAACTAACATTCATATTATATACGAATGAAATCTCTCACTCACATAAGACCACACTTTAACGAAATACGAATAACGAAGATGGCGATGAACAGTGTGACCGTTTTAAAAATGGTGGTCTACTAAATCCATAGTGCTGCCAGTACTAAATAATACCAGAAATATGCTGAATTACACTAAAAATATACCAAAAAAAAAAGCAGTAGAGGAATAATTTAAATAAAACTTTTAATTTCAGTACATTTTTTATTTTACCAATTCACACTTTCATTTATAAATACTTATTAAAATAATAATAAATATTTAAAATAAATTTTATTCTAAATATTCGGTATAGTCAGTATTAGACGGATTATTTTGTAACATTTCTTTCGATGGGTCAAATGAGATACAATATACACTCCCTTCATTTAGACCTTGTTTTACATGCAACAGGCACGCAATATGATTAGCTAAAAACCTGTGTCTGTATTTAGTTTTTACAATATTTACTTTTGAAAAATTCTTATTTCATTAAAATCAAATTCTTATTCTTCTTTCAGTGTTAGAAATGGGTATGCACATTAGACATTTCACAAAGTTAGTCAAATTTTTGTACTCAGGAACGTTTTTACTATCAACAATAGTACTCAATTTGCTCCAAAACTGTTCAACATTTACAGCTGCACTAGTACTACTACTAGAACCACACATCAGGTTTTGTACCTGATCTGAATCATACTTTATTTGACGATATTCCTCGTCAATCAATTGTCTTACGGTATTATTTGTAGTAATGTTCGGAAATCTGTTCATAAAACTAATAAGAGATGTAAAATTTTCATGAGCCGCTACTTGTGGGTCTATGAAACGTCACTCGGAAAATATAAATATTTATTAAAATTAATATTTTTCATTAATGGGAAATCTACATTTAAGTTGAGTACATAACTCTATCAAAAACTTTGACACTTTTTTAAAAACTCTCTAATTACGATTATTATTATATATAGTATTTCTCTGACCGCCGACCGGGTCGACGTGTCGAGCGCTGTGACAAGTTGCAATCGTTTCACGTGGTGGTGATTGTGTGTGACATGTTGGGAGACACAGGTGCACCCGGCTATGTAATGTCGCAAAGGAAACAGAGCAACCCGAAGCCGCTAAAACCATCTCGGCAGGATGGGCGTTGTTAGCATTGGTCTGCAACACATCTAGGAGAAGGAAAACTCCGAAATCAAACCCGGAGCTGTTAATCCCGTTAGGCGCAAGAAGAATCCAATCTGAAAAGCGGCAGTTTCCTGCAGCCAACCTGGCTCCGCACGTATCGACTTGTCGTTCCTGTGGAAAAGGCGGGAGGGTAGTGCAGGTCTCGGGCTACCCTGTGTTTCCTTAACTCTGATCTACGCAGAACAGGGTCTGCGGAGAGGTCACTTCGGTCGCGACAGCTTGCTGCGCGTAAAACAACACGAGGAGTGGCAGTTACCGGTTATAAGTCCGCACAAATAGAAGAAAGGTGCATGCGCGAGGGGTCACTTTCGGCGGGAGGGTCCATCGTAGATCCATTGATCAGTCACCGCCCGCTCCAAACTGGAAAAACACAGCAGTAAATCACCCCGCCAATCCATGCGCATTGCAACATGGAATGTCCGTACTATGAGGACAGGCCTCCCGGACACCTGTGGAGGTTCAGGTTGCGCACAAGACCTGCGCAATACTGCTGTAATTGACGCCAAACTGAGCAGATTAGACATCTCCATCGCTGCTCTACTGGAAACCAGACTTCCTGACGAAGGTTATACACGTGAGGCCTCTCATACTTTCTTCTGGAAAGGTAAAACCTTTGATGACATACGCGAACACGGTGTTCGCAGTGCGAAACAACCTCTTTTCTGCTGTCGAGACCCCTCAGGGGATATCGGAGCGCATTATGGTCCTCAGGCTACTGCGCACAAGTGTTTACGTGACATTAGTGTCCGCCTATGTCCCTACATTAACATCTACTACTGAAGTAAAGGATGAGTTTTACTCTCAACTATCTACCATTCTGAAGAGTGTAAACCTAGTAACGTATTTTTAATGAAACTATAGTTTCATTTAGCTATACTAACATGATGGAGCGTAAATAATGATAATAAAACGTTTTAAAAATATGATTTTTTTAATCAAGATCGATTTTTTTACGTCCCATCATCAAAGGTGTCATTAGTACTACCTTTTGTCTTCGTTTTCGGAAGCGGTCTCCTAATACCCTGTATATAGTCACTAACCTGTGGGGATATTTTCTAAATCGAATTGGATCATGGAATAATATCGGTTGAAGAATTTTTTTTAGGCGTCTGCCTAAGATTCCTTTTTTTCTATTGCGTGTAGCTTATTTATTTTATTTTTTTATTTGATGATTTTTTTTAATCAGGATCGATTTTTTTCCGGGCCATCATCAAAGATTCATCATTAGTCATTAGTACTATCAACTGTCTTCGTTTTCGGAAGCGGTATCCTAATACCCAGTATATCCTAGGCGATTTTAACGCCCGTGTCGGCAAGATCATTCCGCTTCACCTGATTGTATTGGTCACGATGGCGTTGGTAAAATGAATGATAACGGCCAAAGATTATTAGAGCTTTGCTTTCAATTTCTTCTGTGTGTGACCAATACCTATTTCAAAGGCAAGTTTATGCGAAAAGTTTCTTGGAAACATCCTCGCTCCGGTCATTGGCATCAGTTGGACGTCATCCTGTCCAGAAAAAGAGACCTCCGTTAAGTCCTACACATATGTAAGAACGTTTCATAGCGCCGATTACAACACCGATCATTCCCTCGTTGTAACACGACTAGCCATTGTTAAAAGAAGATCCATTCCTCCAAATACCAGATAAGACTAATTGCGAAGCTGCCTTAATACATCGTATAAATCTTAGCCCTAAACGGGTTAACAACTTACGGTCGCTAAAGCAGCTGTTCAGAGCAGTGTCCGCTATTTTTCAAACTTATATTGGTTATATTTATTTTGTCGTGATATACAGAAGTGCGCGTACGTGGGAAATTTTAGCGGTGTCTACACATGTATCAAACAAGCTTTAGGACCTATAATAAAAAAGACGGCTCCTCTAAAAGATGTCAATGGTGAGGTTATCACCGATATCCAAGGCAACTCAACAGATGGGTGGAACATTACGGCAGTCTGTACTCGTATCCAGTGGATATTCATCCAGAGGCAGTGTCAAACATGCCAAGACTGGAAACTTGGACTGAGTTAGACGACCTTCCCACCATAGAGGAATTCATCTTAGCTGTCGAACAGCTTAAATACAGTCTGCTACGACAGCTTAAAGAGTCCTGGCAACGATGGCACCCGTGCCAAATTGATAAAACTTGAGTGCATGCATCCAATTCTTCACAATTTGCTATGTAAGTGCTGGGAGGCTGGCTACGTGCCCCAGGATATGCGCGTTGCTAATATTATCACGTTATACAAAGGAAAAGGAGATCGCGGCGACTGTAACCACTACCGCGGTATATCCCTCTTGAGTATAGTAGCAAGCTTTTCGCTCGTGTTATGCAGCAGATTACAAAAGCTTGCTTCGCGCGAGTATCCTGAGGCACAGTGCGGGTTTCGTCCTCAGCGGTCTACAATAGAAATGATTTTTACACTCCGGCAATTGCAAGAAAAATGCTGTGAGCAGAACTCTCCTCTTTACATAGCTTTTGTTAACCTAAACAAAGCATTTGATAGAGTAGAGCTATATGCTGCACTTGAGAGCATAGGGTGTCCCCAACACTCTTGAGTCTCGTGAAGTCATTCCATGTAAATATGAAAGGATTGGTGGTGCATAATGGCAATACATCTGAGCCATTCAACATGTGCAGAGGCGTACGACAGAGTTGCGTGATAGCTCCTCCTCTGTTTGGAATTTATTTTTCGCTGGTTATAAGCAGTGCTTTTGGCGAAAATGAACAGGGTATTCATCTGCGCACGAGGTATGACGGAAAGTTGTACAACATTTCTCTCCTTAAATCCAAAAAGTACAGAGAGATCCTATATGTAGATTCTCTACTTTTTGCCGACGACGCAGTCTTTGTCGCTAATTCTGCTAGTGAGCACCAACGTCCACGTCCATAAATGCCAAAAAATCAGTAATAATGTCACAACGCGTTGCAGATACCCCAGCCTCTAGATTCTGTTGATGTTTATGCTGTTAGCCTATGCGGCTCTTACAGCTTCATCGGATACAGGGCTCACGGAACTGAGGGGTCCGTGAGCTGGTGATACCCCAGCCATATCGCTGAACGAAACAACCCTTGAGGTAGTCGACAAGTTCTGCTATTTAGGATCGACCGTGTCGAGCAATCTTTCGCTTAATGTCGATATTCGCATCGTCAAAGCGGCGACTATGTTTGATATAATTATACATGCTGAACCCTCGTAGAGCAACATTTCTAGCGCGAAGCGTGCGTGGTCGTATTCTAAATACGGCTAGTTTTTGCAATGCTTTCTTGAAAAGGCCAATTCTACAAAGATTAGCGACTAATATAAATGTAATTTTAAAAAACATGAACTACCACCTGTAGACTTTTAGAGACACGTATTGCTGTTAGCCCTAAGGGCTACTAAAATTGCCTCGGAATAGACTTACAGAAAACCCGCGATGGTTAGACCTATAAACCTATTTCACCTAGTTGTTCGTTCAGTCGCATTTAACAATTTTTTTTTCTAGCATGCTCCTTCAACATTAGTACTTAATGAAGCTCTTTGGTAGTTACTGCTTTTTCCAAGTGTATAAATTATATTGCATAGCAAGTTTTACACTTGGAGACTATTTTATAAAAAAAACTATTTGCATTATAATGTATTTGGAAAATGGACGTCTGAATGAATGGATTGTCGTCGACATATTTATGGAGGACTTTGAAGAGAAAGCCCTTCGTACAAAACAACTCTTTAGCTTTTCTAGATGTATTAGTGGAACTCCTTGCCTGATAATATAAGAAAAACATCGACCAGTGCACCTTTTCATGAGCATTTGATGAATATTTCGATGCTTGTATAATTTAGTCTTCTACTTTTTCACTATTGGCTACCGTTATAGATATGTACATATAATATGTGTTAATAATATATTATTTTGTTTATATAATTATTTACATAAGAGAATATTTTTTTTTACATATCTCACCATACTGCTGCTGGTAAAAATGGCAATAGGCAATAAGTCATTTGTTACATTGTTTTAGTAAAGGTAAATGCATTAAAGTATAAATAAATAAATAAATTAATTATTAATTCGAAATCCTAACAACATCTTAAGACATACTGTGTATAGAAAATACACCCATAGTGATCTATATTTTATATGTATAGAAAAACTTTGTACCCCATTTTAAACACAACGAGCGCACGGACGAGTGTGATTTGGCATAGTTACAAGTTCATATGGAGAAGGGTGCAGAAAGATAAAATGTATGCATAATATGTGTTACACATAAATTAAATGAAATAAAATAAAACTATTTTTTGCATACTGTAAAAAGATATTGTAATTTGTAACTGATTTAATCTCCCCGCAATGAAACCACTCCAAGAGTTTTTTAAATAATCTATATTTATTTTATCTATTTAGATCATCAACAATATTTTTTTTGAAGTAACAAATATTACAAAATGCGGATGATTTAAATCTGTGGTCAAACGGTGAATCTAATGAAAATTTTTCTCGAGATAAGACTTATCTTTCGAAAATAGACAGGCCACTATTATATCACATTTGATAAACCTAAAAGCCTCACAAAGAAAATCCGATTCCTACTAAGGATGGTTCGGGATGCTATTGAATTTACAAAACTGAACCAGACATACCATTCATCATGATTTCAAAATACTGTAGACTTCTGCGTTGATAGGACCAGAAATAAATATTATAATAAAAGGCTGACGGTAGTTCGAGTTAACTATGAGATCTGGACGTGAAAACCTCAGTGCTGTAAAGTACTTGAAACTACGGGATAAAAAAGTAAAAAATAAACGAGAAATAAAATCCACAAAAGTATACGCGTAAGTATATGAAATCATTAGAATGGCTCTTTGTGAAAAATAAAATGAAACGTCTGTTACCTTACACGCGGTTGAAGTAAAATTATTGCTATGTATTAGAGAACTATTAATATCTAATAATTATTATAATTATTTTTCTTAAATGTCCCTCCTTTTAATTATTTATTATTCTTGATTTATAAATATTTTTGTATACTCGAGAAATAATATCACTCAGTCACTATCTATATACTTGTGGAAACTGTTTAAATAATGACTAAAGGTTATAATGAAAACTATTCCCAAGTTGTACGGTAAAAAAATACTTTAATCAATTCAATAACATAAATAAATATTCAGAAAATAAGGTATTTTTCCAATTTAAAGCTACGGAGAGTTGTTAGTACGAGCAAACGACAAATTTCGGGCGAATTTTTTTGTCCTTGTCCGCAACTGCGCTCTTCTTGGTTTATAAGATATCCATTGAAGATCATATTTAACCATATATAGCAGTATAGTGGAGACACTAAATGGCAAGTCGCGTGACAATGGCCTGTGGATTGCCGACTAATTCTATGTGTCGGTACCTCGCAGTTCTAACAATCCTCTTGCGTCCTCCCCAGGACTATTTCTGGTGCTGCCTGTGAATATTTAAAGAATGGCTACTGAATTTTGGGTTCTAGGTTTTATTGTAGTCGCAGATAATATAGAATCTATTGGTCTTATAAATGTTCCGTATCGCTTACACTAGATTCCCATCATGTCTCACAGGTGTGTTACATTGGATTAGGAAAGATAATGACGTGTGAGTATCGAAGTATAGATAATCGGTGTCTTTCAAAATACAAAGTTGTCAAAGCCACTGAATATTCCTAGCCTACAGATTAGTGCAATTAAGTTTTCAATACTGCTTGTATCGGTACAATGTGGTCGTACAAATTATTGTCTAATAAAAAAGTAAACTAAATTAAAAAGAAGACACATGTGTTATGGGTCTTCTTTTTAATCATTTCATTTTTCATCTTTTCATTTCATCTCAGCCGACGTAAACATCATTTTGAAAACTTTGTATTACAAAATATTTCATAGAGATAGACAACAATGCTGTTAGTTCATGCTGGGTTTTCAGGGACAAGACTAGCCTCGTACACCAGAAAGTATTGCATTTCTTTTTCTTATCACTTCTTCCAAATGTTAATTAACATTTATATATTAAAAAAGGGGAAGATAGGTTTGATACGTAGCTATAGTTATATTTTAACTGTAGAAAGTAAATGTGTAGGCGTAACAGAATCGCAAATCAAAATCAAATCCAGAATAAATAGTATCCAAAATCTCAGCTTAATCTTTCTTTATTATGTATAGTGTATATAAGGAGAACAACAACTATTTACATTTCACTTCCTTCTTCACCGGTCGCAACTGCATGTGGGTTGAGTGCGCATTTGCGGCATTTATTATATATAAAAGATATGTTAAAAATTCGGTAGAAATCATCATTTATGAGTCAATATTGTCATTATTGTTGATTATTGTCATTATTGTAGATGTACATTAATATAAATATTATATAATACATATTTAAAATATACACACATTGTTTATATATTTTATATAAAATTCTGTTAGATATGTTATAAAATGTTAACTATGTATTCAAACAGAAAATGTTGAGTAACGTAGATATGTACCACCATATCTTGCATACTTCAAAGCGGTCATAAAGCGTCATTGGGAAGGTCTCACTTCAATAGAAGAGGCGAATACAAAAGACGAAAAGAGGGCTAGGTAATGGCAGACACAATGGAAATACTGTTTGGACTAGGAGGCGGCCCGCCCTCCGCACAATGGTGGACCGCGAAACTTATTTTATTCCACGACACTTATTTAATTTCAGTACCCACCTACCGGCTTCTTTTTAACTTTTCCACATAAATGTAATCAGATATTTTATTTTCGCGTTTCTCTTGTACATGAATACAAATTTTGAAGTGAATAATTTTCATAATGATTTCCATCGTGTTGTAACAAAAACCTAAATTGATGTTTTATATTTGCGTTGCGTATAAAGAAATATAAGTCGAGCTTGTGCATCATTTTTTCCCCTATTAGTCTCATTTTTATAGTTTATAATATTTTTTCAAATGTTAGCAATGCTTCACACACCATTAATAGTGAAATTTTAAAAATTAACTAACTTCATAAATATGTAATACAGATTTTATTTGCGAGCTACGCGTCTACTACTACTACGTACTACTTTCGCCATAATATAATAACAAAGCAATAATTACCAATTAATTTTGTATGCTATGTATAATCCACTGATAATAATCTAAAATATTATTTTAATATCAAAATTTCAATTAATGTAAACGTAATTTCAACACTCAATACAATGTGTGTGGTTGGAATATTTTCATCGTACAAACTAGTGCTCTATTACATGCACATAAGTCTCTTAATTGCTTGCTATTTTTAGTGAATACAAAAGTAAATTGGTTATGTTTGTATATGCAAGATGTATTGTGCGGGTTCACACAATACGCCGCGCGGCTTTGTGTCTTCCATTCGCGCCATTGTCATCGGACATATTACCCAACATTTCCACATTGTATCAGCTTCTGCTGTCTCTGGCTTCTTCCTTTGATGAGGCATGTATCTTATTTGACGTAGAGCCAACCTAATGGTATCTATTTTCGGGTGCACATATTTCATTTATCCTTAGCTACTGTATTACATACACGAAGTAGGCTTAAATACTTTATTCTTAAATCGATGGTTAGTCAAGTTAGATCAAGTTACTAGGATGTCGGACTTGTAGCTTAGTTTTCGAACATTATTATTCTACTGTTATAAAACTACTAACGTAGCCCCTACCTGTCGTGTACTGCCAAAAAGGGATTTCAAGTTCGCGGACGAGTTCAGGGTGGGGGTACTGAACGTCCAGGAAAGTAAATCCGGGAAGGATGGCAACAAGGAGTAGTCCGGGTTGCCGTAGCACAGCGAGGGTACTAGGTGAGGCGGAGCCTCCCTTGGAACTTGCTTGCCTAGTGCAGAGGGGCACCAGTGCGTTCCGTAGATGATCCCGGAGTCCCTCCCAATGTACTGAGAATAGCCACCGATGGGGTTTCAGTGGGTGCAAATCCCACCTGTTTTTCCCTCAGGAAGCCGGTTATCTTTTGAAGATTTCACTCAAGCAAATTACACATATCAAAATAAAAAAAATAAAATCGACCAATTAATCTGTTATTTAAAATCACGGCCTGTTCATCTGTCAATCAAAATCTGTTATTTAAAAAAATATATATTGTTTATATATGCTCGTATTGTCGTATGCACGAAACCTCTCAAAACTGATATTTTAAAGTTAGTAAAATTGCTTGAATAAAATAAGAAATGAACTCCATTAAAGACGACGTAAGAAACCCCTTTTTAACATACTGAAGTGCAACGAGTACAGTGGTTTATTTAATATATATACACACGCATACATATATATTATTTAACAATTTACTTAATGCTACAATCCTAAGTATAAACTTTATATTATTAATAAATTATTTCGCTAATCGACAGCGTTTCCTCATGGATAGTAAACGCACAAGCTAATCTGACCAGTCAGTGTAGTTTGGTAGTGTTTTGGTTTTCCCGTGTTGTTTTTATTGAAATCAAGCCAGGAAGGCTTGATTTTATCGTAAAGGTGATACATCAAATTACGGGAAAGGAAAGACGACTGAGACAGTGTAAACAAAGACGTCCTATTGCGTGAGGATACATCTATAATAGACTGAATGTTTATGCAGGTCTATGGTCCTCTGAGATGTCCCCATTACCTAGGCATATTTATACTATAGATTTCGATGTTCAGTACAACTTTGATGACGGCAATGGCTTATTGACGATTACTTACATTATTTTTTGACATACCGAAACTAAAGCTAACTTACTAATAGTCTTGAGCTGAATCAGCTGAAAGTGATTTGAGACTATTAAAAAAAACTGATCAGTTAATATAATCTATCATGTTATAATGTACAGTTTTTGCTCCGGACATCAAGCGGACGAAAAATTAAATATTTCAAGAGAAAGAGAAGGGTTCAAAATATATATTTAGAATTAAGTATTCAGATATCAGAATAAAATATTCAGTTTTTTTGTGTTTATGATAATATCTTTGAATAGCAAATAGTTAATTCAAAACATTTAGATATAAAATAAAATAGCTAGTTTATTGATTACAGTTTGAGAGTATAAGAAAACTAAAAAAATAAATATAATAATAAATAATAATAAAACTATAATATTTTCTTCAGAATGCCATAAAACTGAGTTGCTGCTTTAACCTAAAAATAAATGGTCCTAACATTCGTTGAGAAGCATAGGGATGTTAGTGCATTAAAAGTACTAAAGGGTGACGTTTGACGATGCGTAGTGCGCAAGGACTCGGCGCGGGAAGACAAGCCAGTCGGTTCGTGTTAGCTGACTCGCAGTCTACTAGTGCCTCCTGCCCGGCGCGTTCGCGTGGCTTTACGGCTCAACAACGTATGCCTCAGACCGATTGAACTTTTTCGATGTAATTTTTTCCCGCCAAATGTTTCTATTGGATTTGATCTATAATAATATTAATAATTATTGTGATTCTCGTTAGTTTAGTTCTAGTTAGTTAGTCTCTGTGTTACATTATCATGTGCAGTGATAATGTGGATTATTTGTGATTTGTGCCATTTAATTTTACGGAATTTGGATTTAAATATTGCCTGATTAGCAGTCCTACTGGTAAGTCTAGCGCAATAGTATCTTAGAATTATAATATAGTAAAGAAATAGGATTCATAGTTAATCCTATTTCTTAAATTTAAAAGTAATAAATGGAGATAAAAATTGTATATTTAACATTTAAAAAAATATTATATAATTTTGTATTTTTTTACCTTATTAAGATAAAAAAAAACAGTGTATTAAACTCCGTTTAATGTGCGAATATGTCCATTTATGTTTTAGTATTGTTTAATATTATTATGTATAGACTAATTCTTATGCTTGATAATATCTAAGTGCTTATTGTATATGCGCATATAACATCGAGTGTGTGCAACACCGGAAACCGGAACAATGTAGTTGATTGCTCGTGATTTCAGGAATATATCCGATAATCGCTGACAGCAAACAAAGCCGATCGCGATCATCGATTGATGCGATAAAGTTGCAAACAGCAAAATAATGGCGGACTCGCGGAATTAACGCTCCTATTGTGTTAGTACAATAATCCGCTATCTAGGCCAGCCTCAGTGCTGCAGACGAACCTTTTGTCTTTCATGTTCGCCGTTAATAATGGCGGGCGCCGAAACAGCCGCGCACAATGCTGCGAAATGTGCGCGTTTTCATTTGCAAGACAAAACGCGCTTTGTTGTGTGTCCGCTCAATACAAAATTTATTGCGGGTGGACCAAAAGCCGTATTGACGTACCGCTAACGAACGACCAAACGCTATAAATGCACTTTGATCGATGCCTTCACACCACATGCATGTGACGCGAAAGACCGCCAGATATTTTTTTAAATCGATTCTTGTAACTTGAAAACTAACATGACTTAACAACATTAGCCTATAAAAAATAAATGGATAAAATTTGAGTGTGAAACGAAATTAAGTAATTTTTTTTTAATAAGTTTTAGAAGATTAGGACTTGGACTAGAGTTGGTGGTATACATGGATACATATCATTTACCAATAGATAACCTCCATGCTCCATTGTCCTTTTTTACAATAAAAAAGATGGTAATTTTGATACCATTCTAATGAATGGAAGAATTGTTTGTTACCAAGCGTATTAATCGTTTATACGTATTAATTTCGGAAAAAATTAAAAATACGAGTAGCAGGGCTGATAGTTAAAATTTCTATCTAAATATTTGCATTTCCCGTAAAATTAAATGATAGATAATTTCGAACAGAACTCAGATTGAAAACTATAACTACGTTACCAAATCAGTACGAAAAATTAGGAAATAGAAAAACTCAGAGACTCATTGATTTTTACTACCCAAGATCAGCCGTTTCCAATTTTTTTTTAATGTTAATTATTTTTTTTTACGTTATATATTTGTGCAATTATTTTAAAAAGATTCAGCATGTCATATTCGTGGTAAGTTAAAGTTATATCGAGAAATTGTGGTACAGCAATCTTTAAGAGATAAAACCTTTAATACTAGACCTTTTTAAAAGAACATGTCTTTCTTTAATCGCTGTCTTTGAACAAAAACTGATTTAAAAAGATAGTGTTTAGAAAATAGATGTGGTAAGTATAGGAAGTTACTCACAATGGTAGAGCCACACTGCAGCTTGTTTCTAGCTCTAACATGAGGAAGGACTACGCTGTCACTGAATACCACCGTGAAATAACCGCCGTTTCGCGTATGGTACTTTTTACATTAGGATACGGAGTGCTGAGCTATTCTAACTAGTCTGGCCATAAATACTGTTACATATAAACTTTTCTATTTTTCAACTTTTTAATTATTTTGAATTTGGAATACGTTTATTATTTTAAAAACTTCTTTCGATTTTGCGCCATTTCACATATTTTTTCGTGTTCATTATCAAATCACAAAATGGAATGGGGAGTTAAAGAAAATAGGATTGCAGTCATCGCCTTGCACAAAGTGGATATGGAGCCGTCGGTCATATTCCAGACACTTCAAAAGCTTGGTATCAGCCGTATGTTCGTATATCGTACTATCAACAGATAGAATAACACTTCCTCTGTCGAAGACCAGAAAAGTTCGGGGCGGCCGCTAGCTGTTAGAACTACAAAGGCTGTTAAAGCCAGAATTCCTCGAAACCCCATTAGGAAACAAAAAATCTTATCGCGAGAAATAAAGATTCCCGCTATGACTCTGTCGCGTATTATCAAACAAGACCTGAAGCTGGGTGCTTATCGACGACATACAGGACATGCCCTAAATCAATCTTTACAATTAAAGAGAGTGGATCGATCAAAACACCTTCTGTCGCGATACCACGTGCGTATCGCGACAGAAGGTGTGAAAGGCACAGAAATACCGATATATATACCGAATACTCTTTACCGATGAAAAAATGTTCATGATTGAAGAACACTACAATAAGCAAAATGATAAAATGTACGCTCACCGTTCTAAAGAACCTGCTCAAGTGGTACAACTGGAAAGGTACAACGTGGTCATAATTCTGCGTCAGTGATGGTTTGGTGGGGCGTGTCATATTAAGGAGTCACAAAACTACATTTTTGTGAAAAAGGAGGGAAACTTCAGCCAAAGTGTATCAAGATACAGTCTTGGATCATTTAAAACTCAGCAATGCACTTTTTAAAAATATACCGTGGACTTTCCAGCAGGACTCTGCACCTGGTCACAGGTCACGAACTACCCACGCCTTGCTTGAAATCAACGTTCCGGATTATTCCTTTATAAGAGCTGAAGACTGGTCCTCATCTAGCCCAGACCTCAACCCTTTAGACTCCAAATTATGGTCAGTTTTAGAGGACATGGCCTGCTCTAAACGACACGGTGACATTCAGTCTCTTAAAAAATCTTTGGAGCAAGCAGTACCGAAATTTCCCTTGGAAACCGTGCGTAAATCCATAGATTCGTGGCCAAACAGATTAAAGGCCTGTATTAAAGCCAAAGGTGGCCATTTCGAATAGAATTTTTTATTTTTTGCTGACTGACTAATAAATATGTAGGTATAAATTTTAATAATATTACATTAAATAAAGCTTTATATAATATTATATTAGATAAAGCTTTATTTAATATTATTTAATTAATATTATTTTAATGGAAATTAATTTGCTTATCAACCTAAGGAAAACAAAGTACATATACATGCTATAGTAAGCAATGTGCAAATACTAACGCCACAACTTTTATTTAAGAATGTTAACGTAACTAACATTTCCGTTAACCAATCCAACTAAGGTTTTTAACCATAATTAGATTGGTTAACTTCAGCGAATTAAGGATTCGAACCGTCAACGTTAAGTTGAGCAGATCGTAAAGTCATTGGGCTATTGACGCATCACTATTAAATATATCAACCCAATAATAGAACCGGATGAGCAGATAGTATATTTTTATAAGTGTAGAGTTGGATAGTAAAATTAATTGGTCCATATAAGTGACTCCTTATATAAAATTAGTAAGAAATATTGTCTTAAGAAAAATTGTCACATATTGTATCTCAGAAAACAGTTGTTACCGCTTACCATGTATATGTAGATCCAATTTGCGCAATACACAAAAGGAATGCAGCAATATTAGATCTTATAAAACCCAATTTTCTAAACAAAGTACTTACTATATATATAATATATTTATTTATTTACTCTTTATTGCATTAACCTTAATAAAGTCAAAAGTTCACAAAAGGCGGACTTAATGCAAAAGGCATTCTCTACCAATCAACCCAAGCTGTGGTGAGATAGGTGTAGCAATAAACTAATTAATAAAAAAAAACTAATACAAGCAAAGAATAATACATACATATATAGATATTTAATACATAATACATGTATAAATACATAATATATATACATGTAGGCCAAAAGTTTAAAACCACCTTAATAAAGTAGGAAAATAAAGTAAAACTCCAATAAAATATTAAATCTTTAATAAACCTGTTTAATCATCTAATAGAACATTAATTGACAAATAGTATACTTTAAAAGCGTAAAGAAATATAAAAAAAAAAGAAACATATATAAAAAAAGGATATAGTTAGCTGCACTGATTTTTCATCAAAAAACAACACAAGTCTCGGTACACGGGCAATCAATTTGTTAATGGTGTCTTGTGATATTGTTCCAAATTTCGCATAAAGCATTCCACATTTCTTCTCGCGAGGATGGGCCATGATTACGGACGTTCCTATCAAGCTCTTCCCACAAAAATAATGGAATTGAGATCCGGGCTCTGAGGAGGCCAAACCATGTTTTTTAACACCTCTTGTGCCTCTTTCTCTTCTTAACATCCTCTACATAATTTTGAACTATGCTTTCGATCATTATCTTGTTGGAAAATGAATCCATCTCCAATTAATCGCAACCCGGAAGAAACGGCGTTTTGTTCTAAAATGTTCTTGTACTGTTTCTTTTTCAATTTGTCAAATCAAATCGCCAGTTTTTGAGCCAAGAGAAGCAACCCCAGATCATAATTGAGCCACCACCATGTTTTATCGTTGGCACACAATTTGACATCATCTTATCTTGGGCACTGCGTCGAACGTAAATTCTACGTTTTGCACCGCATTAGTTCAAACTTGGATTCATCGATCCAAAGCACTTTTTTAAAATCTTCTTCAGTCCAGTCCCAATGGACGTATCACGGATGGATGTATCACGTATGTTGTATCATTATGTTTTTCGAAAACATGATATATTCCTTGGAATATATGATATATATCTTGTAAGCTATTAGGTATATCTATTAGGTATATTTTTGACGAGATCCGGTACGAAGTAACATTTTATATTGTCTGTCAAATGCAACGAGTTTGGTAAATTACTTCTAATTTAACTTATTCGATGTCGTTCTATTTAATAATTTGATACATTTTAATAATTTAAGAATAGTTTCAGATTCGTTAATAATAAGTATTAAATGACAAATGTAAAAACAATACATAAATTTTTTGGTAAATAAGTACCTAATACCTGAAATTAAACGAAAAAGTTATTTCAATCCAGATAGCGAAATATTCAAAAGCCGCGGTTACTGGAAATGAAATGGAAACCTCAAAGGCTTTCGGCTGGCATAAGACAAGTAGTTTGCTAAAAAGAAATCATGTAGAAAAATGTTCTATTTATTTCACATTTATAAAGGAATCTTAAGATATTTGAAGTTATGTTGTTATAAGACTTATGAAATATTCACATATGGCGCATAAATATAAAAAAATGCTGAAGCCTAAATATGGGCTTATCAATTCTGTGAATTTTTACAGTACTGTATTAATTATAATCTATTGTGCCTATTTAATGGTTTCTTATAATAATTATAAGATGTGGATGTGGATAAATCTGACCAGAAATGTTCGCTGTAGGATAGACAACTCTTAACTCTTAAATTTTTTTCTTACTATACTGGTACACATAATTATTGTTATTTTCTGCATAAATATCAGAACTTTCGATCGCACAAATTTCCTAATTAATTAACAAAAATTCAGTCATTATTCATATTCAAACTCAACTGCATAGTCCTGAAGAATGGATTATGATACTCGTTATTTCGAATTCGCTTTCGAGTACCATTCAACACATAGCGTAAAGAGTGCGATCTAATTGAAGAACTGAGGAGTAATCGTCAAAAGCTGAAAATAAACTTAGAGCCGCATGCATAAAAGTTACTCTCGAGACTTCGAGAGGTCGCTACGCCACAAAAGCTTCGTAATTGGCCCGTTCTTTTTCTACTTCCCTGAAGCATTCAGAGCCAATGAAACGTGCGCATTTAAATGACGTGCCACGGCTTTGTGGGGTCACACTAAAGTTGTTCGTAAAACCGTCAGTGAGTATACGACTTTTGTGTATCCCGCGGTGGAGGGACTACTAAAAGAACCTTCTCTTTCTCGTTAAGGACTCATTAGTCATGCTTATTTGAAAATGTAATAGTGCACACATATTGTAGCGTGTTACATCTACTGATAGGATTTCCAGCTATGATCAAATTACAAGAAATCTTTAGAGTATATTCCCGTACTTCATATCTGTAGATATAATCTATATCCACACTTATAGATATAATCCATAAGTAATATCCACAGATAGGTTTGTTCAACTATGGTAAAATCAAGAGATAGCTTTAGATTATGGATATATAAATAATCGAAAACACATCACAAAGCGAAACATTGCTATGTATACATCTTATCATTTAATTCCCATTAGTATTCTTATAACGCAATACAGTATAAATTAATAAGACAATTTACTTTTTGTTTATTTTCATTTATCATTAGCATAATTAGAATTTGTATTTTGTTATTTCTTATCTTTTCTAATTTGGCATCTAAAGCGCCTTCTGATGTTCTCCTGGTTCGACCACGACGATATCTTCTGCTTATTGCCAGATGACATCATCTGCACAGAATATATTATAGTGCAATAAACATTTGCGCAAATAAACAGGTACTCACTTGTTGTCTCCTTACCCATTCCGATGTATTGCATGTGCAATAAAATAGGAGGTAGGTACATGCAGTGTCAGGAACACTGGACATACATGTGTACATGCATGTTCCTCGGCTGGGAATCGAACCCGAAAACCGCAACGCAGCTGGCATGTACTCTTACCACTACACGACGCGGCCGTAAAGCGCCTTCTGTGGTGTATTGGTATTTCTTATTTATATGGCCACAAGCTGTTTTTTTATTGAATACTTGAAACACCGCCTATTAATTTTAAAAGGTCTGTTAATATATTGTAAAATACATTATTTAATTTATTAATATTATGCATGATAAAAGAAAAAATCAAATTATTCGTTATTGGCATCAATATGTACGTTCGACCTGATAACGCAGAAATATTATCCCATCACGCCTCCCATATTTTGTAGTGGGTTTCATAAAAAATGCAACAAGCAACACAGTATAAGGTTACGCATTTGTCCACACTAAGGTTTGCTAGACTTAAAGATTTTAGCTCGTCTGTTTATATTGAACTAATGTACGCTTTATATTATATTGTGCATATAAAGAATAAATAAAAAAAATAAGAAAAAGAATAAATAAAATAAGTACATAACCGTGGTATTTATGTTGTAACAGTTAGTAATACTTAATTTAGACTGCTAAAGTCTGTACAACTACTAAACTAACTGCAAGTACAATAATTGGAAAAACAAATGTATGTACTACAATCATAATTTATTTTTTTCAAATATATAAGTAATATGAGTATATTAAATTTATTCACGAGGTTGTTTTTTCTTTTTAAAAAAACATTGAACCTTCACAGGCCGGTTATCACCAGTCAACACAGATAGAAGCATCGCTGGAGTGTCTTGCGCCACTTCTCCAGCGCCTACGCATTCCGAAGTGGTGGTATAGATAGTTAATAATAATACTGATATTAAATAAGAAAATCCGTAGTCAGAAGCAATTGACCGAACCAAGGCTCGCATATCCTTGAGTCAGTCGCTCTCGTGCAACAGGGTAACGGGCCAAGCCGAAGCTCCTTCTAGATAGCCCTTGTGTTGGTAACCCTGTAATAATGGTCTTAGCTGAGCGTTATAAATACTCAGTCACCTTTCAACCCGGTGAAACTGTTAAAGCCCTTGGGGTAACAGCGGCCATCGGCCCGAACAAAAAGAAAAGCACTAATAAATTACTCATTCGATGTCATTTTCCTAAATAGATGTGTAAAATAAGACAGATTCGGAGTACCAGAATAAAATATTAGTTAAACATTAGTGATAGAGAGTTTAGTGCTGCAGACAAGGCGAATCATCTTGGTCATCAGAGTCTGGCTCAGGGACAAGGAGGCATTATGATTCCTTATCAATGAAGAATCTATGTAGATATCATGGTCACAGAAGTCACTTACTGTATGCTCGTTTGACACTCGTAATACCAAAAAAAAATTGACTCGTATTCTAGCAATTAAATAACTTAATTATTCGTCCGCAGCCCTGCGGCCATGTTTATAGTAGTATAGATTGTATAAAAGATTATAAGTATTACACTTATTTTCCTAAAATAAAAAATGACTTTCCGTTTTCCAGCACGCATCACAAAACATACTTATGTAACTACACATCCCTTCTTTCTGCCATTGAATCGACGCCACCCCCAACCCTCGCCCGTTCATTCTTTACATCTTTTGTAGAAACGTTCAGATTTTTTTATAAAGCTGTATTCTAGAATACTAGCTATCTATATATTTTCTGCCTTATCCCATTTTATTTAAGATATTGAATTTAAATAATCATTTAGCTACTTATTTTGTAATTAAATGTGTAATTTAAATTTAAAAAATCTAAATTGTAAATATTGTAATAAAAATGCTTAGGTTCATATATACTATATATATCATATATCAGGTGACAGTTACATGATGGATATACGAGATGACGATGATAACAATCCAGCAGAAAATACTAGTATATTCTACATATACTAGTAAAAAGTATTCGAGATTTCCTATCTACAATGGCCATAAAATACTCACGTTTTTCACAGCCCAGTTACTCAATTTCGCGATTACATTGTTGAACGTATCGATAATATACATAAAAGTAGAGTATTAAAGTAAACAATGGTTAGGCTCCTACTTTAAGAGGGGGAGTAGGGGGTCTGGACGATCGGTATTTGGTGCTCGCATTGTCGTCGAATAACTTTTGTCCCTATTGTGTTGCCGAAAGTAGAGCCACAAAGACTCTACGGCGTGGAACATAAACCGAAATTCATCAGAGAGTTGATTGTTCGTCTCCTAATGATGTTTGAAGTTAGGTTTTTTGTATAGGTTTTGGAGTAACAAAGTGAGGTAAGTTTATTCAAAGTTGAGCTTTACAATATTTTTAACTTTACGATATATTCATTAAAGTTTACTTTTGTTAAGTTAAAACGTAATATTTTGTAGAAATAATATGTTTCAAGTATTAAAAAATGTTACCAACTCTTGTTTATTATTATAAACCAAGTGGGTCAGCTAAGATTTTACTCTGAAATTTTCACAATCGCCAGAAATTACAAATAATTTATTATCATAAGGCATGAGGCAATGACAGAAGTATATCCTGGCTGTGTTGGCAACAGCAGTTGTTTTAACTTAATCAATTGACAAATAAAAAGGTATGTCATACTTGTCAACAAAAATAGTCACGTTGATCTTGTTTCTAGCTACAGATTGAGTTGGCTCTAGCGACGAAGGACCACGGCCGTACCGAATGCCAAAACCAGCGTGGAATGTCATGAGCCGCAGTTACCGCTTTCCATGAGGTAATATAGTACTATTGTACGCCGTCAGACGCAGCGAGCATTAGACGTGCATCCTTGACCTCACGGTAAGTGATTCCTGCGGCCCATGACATCTTCATTCATCCTGGTGAAGGAATCATAATACAGATGCGTTTGTACCCTTGAGGACTGAGATGGAATGCCTCGTCACTAGTAATTAAGGTCTCCGGATCCTTACACTCACCGTCGAAACACAGCAGCGTTATGCTGCTATTTTACGCTGGTATTCTGTGATGGTGTAGTCCTACCTTGGTCAAGCTGACCCTTTCATTCTGCAGCTAGAAACAAACTGCAGAGTAGCTCTACCACTTTTATATAAAGAAATGCCACTGTACTGATCTCTATCTACCGGTACTTATTCATTTCATCCAAAAATAAGTCAAAAAGAAAAGAAGATTACGTAAGAGAGAGTGTCAGTACAAGAAAAAGGAAAAATCCGGAAAGAGAGCTGTTTGCTGACTTCTTCAAAGATATGATGGAAATGTTTAAAGAGTTCCAGTTAAGCCAAAGCAAAATATGATGATCTTAACAAGGTGATTGAAACATTGACTTTAGAATACACACAACTATTAAAGGGTAATAATGGAATTGGAAAAATTATACACCAAAATCAAAAATAATATAAGGAACTATAAGAAAATCAAATAAGTATGATGTGAAATAAAAAAAAAACATACGAAATATTAGGAACACCTTGGAAAACCTTTGTTAAATAACAAAGCCACCGTTGAACTATTCTCTCATTTTGTGAACTATATATAGTTAATACTTTGGAGGTGTTGTAAAGACACATGCACAAAAATACTTTCGAACATAGCTACAAGTAAGGAATGATTTAGCTGCAGATTTAAATAATAACTATGCCCCTCATAATTCACTAATGTTATTACGCACTGACAAGTATGAAATAAAGAAAATTATAAGATCTTTAAAAACCACAACATCTACCGCTTGGGTTGGTATACAATTAGTCTTTTAGAAAATGGTGATGAATTACTAGTTAGTCCAGTGACACGTACATGTAACATATGGTTCACATCTGGAGTTTTCCCTTATTGTTAAAATTGTCTTTGCACGTATAAAAACGAGTATAATAACGCGTGTATTTATGGTAAGTAAGGTAAGGTAATAGAGATAGTATAACCAATTATACCAACTTTAGGCAAATTTCGCTTTTCTCTCTTCAAAATAATCCTTCTGAAACTTTACAATCAGTAAATATTGGGTTCAACACTTAGTTTTAATCTTGGTTTATTTTAATGATCTGAGTGAATTTGTTTAAATAATACAAAAAATATATCTTTTATGAATAATACTGTAAAACTTTTCAATGTCCACTTGGAGCGAAGTAAAAATTTATTATACGCTTTAGACAGATTTCGAATTGAATTCTGACACTTCTGATTCTGACTAAAATATCTTGCTGACAGAAACAAGAATAATTGCATATTTTTAACCTAAAACTAAAAACTGAAAATTAAATTCTAAAATTTTCAGCTTAATATATATATATATATATATAAATATATGATAAACTCATTGAAATAAATTGAATTATTAGGTTAATAAAGTATTAGGACATTAATTACATTTTAAAAGTAAG
Organism: Teinopalpus imperialis; assembly: GCA_029286865.1. Lineage (NCBI taxonomy): Eukaryota > Metazoa > Arthropoda > Insecta > Lepidoptera > Papilionidae > Teinopalpus > Teinopalpus imperialis. Next base: position 2,616,744 of record JAGSMU010000012.1, read on the forward strand.
TACTGCCCGTTTTGTTGCCATTTTATTAAGTCTTGCTTTTATTCAGCATGAATTCACCCACAGGCCCGTGCAGAATATACCACAGTTGAAAATATATTTTTATGGGTCTACGGCGACAAACTTAAACTTAAACTCGTACGACTCAAAATATCCATTCCTTTATAAGACGTCAAAGGATGTCATGTCTGAGGACTGAAGACGAATTTTGTTGAAAAGTCTCCGTTTTACCCTCGTATTCTTATCTCATATACTTATAAAATCAATTTAATTAAATATCTAAATAAATTAATATAATTATAATCTTCTTATCTTAATAAATCAAACATATTCAATGCATTTGCCACATGATTTGTTTGTAAATTTATCACCGATTTCAAATGTTGTGTAATTCGCCAACATAAACTTAAGGCAACAAAATTGCGGTCAGAAAGTTACGACACACATCAGTCGGTGGATTTCACGACGAAGCCCCTTCCTGTGCTTATTTCTTTAAGAAGTTTAAACGTGATTGTAGTAAACTCAGTAACGATTCGCACGTGTATGACATTCCTCAATAGATGATAATTATAAGTGATGAAAAAGTTACGTGTTTCATGAGAGTGACCTGCTTGTATGAACATTCGGATAGTTCTATTTATTAGTATAAGCCAAGAATAAAAGTTCCTACATGGGGCTTACCGTTTTTCATAAAATATATATTTTTTGTTGTATGTATTTATCACCAAAATGCTTCAGTACATTCCTCAAAAGAAACAACTGAATATTTGTTTATGTCAGTTGTAAAAATGTCATCCGCTATATAGTCCCGAAAAACAATAAAAAAATATCATCTTATAAAGACTTTTAAATTTTGATACTATAGATATAAAAAACTCGAAGCTAAAATTGTTTGAGCTCGTGTACGGCTTAGGATTTCCTTGGACTGACCGTAAAACGAACATGGCAAGAAGCAGAGTTAAGGGTTCTCGGATAGCTGCAATATAGGTCAAATAATAATTAAAAGAATAATAGATACACGCTGGAGGGATTTGATCGACGAGGAAAAGATCACCCCCTCTAAGAATAGTGTGGTGAAATAGCTCTCCACGTAAAATAACACTGATTTCTATCAATGAAGGATTTGCTAGGCTATTGAAATTAAAAAAATCATTTAGTTTTACTCAAAGTGAAATTCATTAGGAAATGTGAATTTAATTTAGGTACTTACGTACTAATACGTTTATATTATATAACTATTATATATTTCAATTGTATACTTAATGAAACAAAACTTACAATTATATAGAAAATAGTGGAAATACTTTATAACTAAAAGCTATTAATCAATAGTATTGTTAGAGCGAAGCTAAGAAATTGAAAGGGGCCAAAATCGTAGTCAGGTCCTTATAGTTTTATAAGAACATCTACATAGATGCAAGTTCCAAGTGTAGGATATTTTTCATTTTCATTTGAATGCAGTCACAATTCTTTACAGTTTTATGCCATCCGCCGACGTGCCGCAGAAATCCAAGAAAGTCGGATATATATGAATCAAATCACATAAATTCTTACATATTACTTTTTTTGATTTAGTCCGCGTTGGAAAGAGAGTCGATAATGTTATGAAATATACACAAAAAGTCGTTTATTTCACAGCCATTACGTAAACATTAAATACATTAAAGTCAGAATTATTTTGCTGCTGAGTTGTTAATTTGCATAAGTAAAATATTAAGGGCATTCCCTAATTAATAATTTAATATTCATTCTAGCAGATGGTAGAGCTACGCTGCTGTTTGTTTCTTGAGGCAGAACGAATGGGTCAGCTCGACGGGGGAAGGACCACGCCGTTACAGAATACCACTGTGAAATAGCAGCATAATGCTGCTGTGTTCCATCTGATGAGTGTAGGGATCCGGAAACCTTTATAAGTGGCGACGAGGCGTTCCATCTCAGTCCTCAAGGGGAATGTAAGTGTCCATGTACCGCAGGAGTTACTTACCATCAGATGAATCGTGTGCTTGTTTGTTACTCTTAATGTTATAAAAAAATATAACACATTCATTTAAAATTTCGATTAAATTTTCGTAGATTTTAATTAAACAAAATTGTATTAAATATAATTGTTGCTTTAAATTAAAAATTACTTAAAGAGTGAAAGTAACCTTAATCAACATTATTATATAATCTTATATCCATTTTGTTTTATACTAGAATAGAATAGAATGAGATATTGCATTTTAGTACTAATAAAAAATAGAGTTAACCAATGGCGGAATAGGAAATGAGGTAAATAGAGGTACTATTGAGCTATGGTGATCACTTTCACACCATTTGACTGTGTGATTTTTAGTTACTTCGAAATCCATAAATACAGCATCGACTTTGATGTCAGCTGATTAGTTTTCAAAATCCTCCAAGTTTATTAAAAACCTTACGTGCATCGTGATCCACTGACTATTTATAGGCTGATGATAGTGATGATAGCATCGTGAAATAACCTGAATGAAATAAAATAAGTTATTTTTTTAATTTAAACCGTTAATTTCATATGCGACAACGAACCTGAAATGAATGCTAAAAATAACACTATATTTTATATAGTATCATCACGGATTCACGATGTACACTCATTGTTACCCGTGTGGACTTAAATGGAATGATTCGCTACCAATAACTAGGTTACCTCATCCCTAGATTTATTCGAAATATAGAAATGTTATTCCCATATGTCACGCTGGCTATCGCGTCGACCCATTCATGCTGTAGCCAGAAATAACTAGCAAGGTGGTTCTACCGCTGTTCAACGTTTCAAAGTTTAAATAATCATTTTCATTTAAACAATAATAATATTTAGATAATACGGATTAAAAAACAATTGTCCTTTGGGAGTATGGCGCCAATTTCTTTTTAATTTTGCGTGCCTAATATACTAAAGGCAAAGAATTCCCAGTTGGAAAACGGCCAAAGTCTTTTTTATCGATTGCTTAAACAATGGCCAAGCGATGTGACACAATAGTTTTGAATGGCACGCGATGGTAGATTAGGCATGGTAACTCCCCACTGCTCCTCGAAGAACTGAGGCACCCTGATTTCGTATAATCAAAGGCAGCTCGTATCTATTCTATTGTGAGTTTATAACGTTAAATTTTAAAAGAATCTGGATTAATAAGAATGCATGTTATGTTTACAATAAATTACAAGTCGTGCTAAATTAAAATTAATTTAATTCCTGCTTGACATAATTAAATTGAATTGTTGTTGTAATTTTTCATTTGAATATTTTATTTTGTTTTTGATTATCTTCTTGTGTTATATTAATTTTATATCTTATGTATAATAGGCATAAGTATTTTTTAAGGGGACAATTCATACATTCAAGAGTAATCCCGCGGAGTAAGTATATTATAAATTAAAATGTACATATCAAAGGGCAAATATTAGATTAAATTATGCTGATTGGCAATTCAATGGTAAATGGTAATGAATAGGTCATAATGACAAGTGGCAAGTAGAAAGTAATTAGTAAATATACATCTTGTAGATAACCAATTATTAGTGTCTATTACAACAATAGTAAATCTAGATATAAATGATTAAACTACGTTATAACTTGAATATGTTTGAACTTTTATTGTCAACCCCACATTAACATAGTTTGCATAACGTTTGTCAACAAGAGGATACAATAATGTCATTACTAGAATCCATATGGAAAACAGTAAAAGCTCCAAACAAATAGAGTAAACAAAAGCACGAGAAACCACAAATCGCGGTCGGTTTAAGTGAGTTCAAATACAAAAAAAGGGAAAGTTGATGGCAGGAGCTATTGTGACTGGAAACCATTGCGGCACATACTGGAATGGGGGGACGACGAATTACTCATGGCTTCGTAGATAATTATTTCCTTCGTCCCTAGAAGAGCCTTTTTAAAACTTGTGATATTTGTATTAATAGGCATCTAGTATTAGATATAAAATTATAAAACTTAATTCACTATAAATGGATAGTATAATAATTTAAACATAAGGGCTTAACCTTAAATTCTTTTTATAAAAAAACATTAATTTCAACAAGTAATTCATAGTAAATATATTTACGCAGAATAAGTTGCAGAATAGCGAATTACCTTCTTTTACTCTTTTCTAAATTTTATTTTTATTTTAGACAAATGGTAAAGGAAACAAAATGTGGACAAATAATTTGTGTAATAATATTAATTAATTAATTATATCTTATCCTTAATTGTAGCTAATAATCGTCGTCAGGTCAGTTTACTCTTTATCCTCTGCTGAACATCTGCGGGCCAATACACAGACTAAAAAAAATTCTATAAATTCCGAACTCTCATAGAATTATTATATATACGGGGATATATTGTTTTCTGCACCTTTCTAGAATTTTTTTTTTCGAAGTAAATGGTACCTTTATCTTGAATTACAGCTGAACATAGATTTGTATTTCTTACCATATATATTATGAGGTTTAAAAGACTTATCAGGGCTTAGAATGACATTGTGAATAATGGTTTTTATTATTAAGAGAACAATTTTTAAAAGTACTTCTGGACTTATTTTTATTCTTAAGAAGGTAATAAAATAAATAGAGTTAGTATAGAAATATATTTTTTTAAATATTATTATTACAATAATGTGTATCCCGATTGCTTTTTAAAGCCTAGTTGCGATTGTGGCAAGTGTCTAGTCAAAGATGTGAAGTACGTATGTAGAAATGTAATAATATCGACTATGTGAGATTCTTAGACGAAGTTCCGAATCAAGTCAATTTGACCTTAGAACACTTGAGCCAAAGCCACGTTTTAGCGTTCTAATTACAACATCCACTTTGTATTACTATATCATATTTGTCGACAATGGCATCCTTTATGTAGCAAACAATCGTGTTGCTGATGAATTTCGGTCTATGTCTGCGTCGTGTCTTTGTGTTCGGGCCTCCCTCTAGTGGACAATACAATGGAACAAAAGTTCTTCAATAGCGGCACAGCACCTAATACCCCTGCCCTCCCTCCATTGTTTCGGGTAATGTTCGACTTTTATGGATATTTTCAATGGATCACTATAATCTGAAGAATGAATTTAAGAACTCCTGCCCATTAATACTTTATAGCTGTTCATAGTAGAACATTACGTGAAACTCATTCATTAATATATTGAGTATTAATTATATGTTCATTCATTTGGAAATTAATGTATATAAGAAGATTTCTTAAATAATAACCAAGAAAAAGTCACGCAGAAGAAACAGACAATTATTGCCTCTTACTTACTTACACCTTAAGTTTAGATTTGGGCACCTTGTAACCGATTAAACATCGCAATGTTCACCTTTCAATCATAATAAGATAGAAAGAAATAGAATATTTATTTATCAAAAATATCTTTAGGCCTGGAAATAAAAAACAGATAATCAGAGTTGTAACGATCGTGTGTTGCTTTCTTCATTGGTTACTGCTACGCTATACTATAGGAATATATCTCTCCAAAAGTTGGCAGCAACATGCAGAAAACGAATTGATTATATATGTCCGCCCACAACAGTAGATATCTCATAATGCAGTTTGCCCATGTTGAAAGCAAACGCCACACTTCCCCCGATCGGATTTTCCACGATAATCATGACAAAAGAACTTTGCTGCGGACTCACCGCACATTCTATTGCGAGTTGCGACGCATACGACCGCCGGTCTATTCACATCGACACGAACGGATAGGCATTTGCCGATAGAATATTGTGCTTATTCGATTAATAAACAAAGACTTAAAATTTATAGGATAGGTATAAACGTGCCTATGGTAATATTAAAACGCTATTGTGTAACTTGTTCGCATATTAATTAAAAAGTATCTACATGCAAAACAGTGAGTTTATCATCACAACATTTTCACAAAAGAGCGAACAGCTGCAAAGAAATCATTCAGTCATATTTACAATATATTTCGTGGTGACTTTTTCGATCAAGGCGGTATACTCTGTTTGAAACGAAATACTGTACCAGATTTTATTTTATAGTGCGACAGGTATCGGTGCAAACATCACAAAAATGCGAAACTAAAATATCCAGACCGTCAACGGGTAGTTGCAATTTGATAGAGATTGTATTTTAAATATTGATTTGATGTTACCAAATTGGCATGAACAGGAAATTTTCAATTTTCAACAATGGTAGATCAACTCGTCAGCTAGTTGTAGCATGAATGAGTTACCTCAATCGAAAGGACCACGCCTTCACGAAATACTAGCTTGAAATGATGACTGCTGGTGCGGTCAGGGAATTGGATACCCGATTACTAGAAATGAAGCATTCCACAGGTGACAACGCATTTACATCATGAATCCTTATTGTTGATGATTTTGGTGATAATAGGCTGCAATTATGACTTAAGCGTTTATTAAATTAGTAATAAGTTTTTATTGTTATCATTAGAATACTCTTATAAGCAGTTCATTTCTGGACAGAATACTATTACAGTATGAGACGGTTCACTACATATAGGTTGACCTTTTGATATCATTCGGACATTCCCGAATACGCTGCTGTGAAGGCAGGGTTATGTGTAAATTATACACATAACACCTTGCTCGGTCCCAATACCCTCAGTGCATTGTCAGGTGATCCTGAATCTTCTGCGGAACCAATGGTGCACAAGACCAGGAACCCCCCAAGGGAAGCAACGTCTCTTCTAGCACTCTCACTGTGCTACGGCAACAATGCGGCGTACAAAAGATACACTATATACCTCGGATATCAAATCTCAATTTTTTTTAAAAATAACGCTATTCAGGCCTTTTTTATACACGAGGAAAAATCTTCTGCTTACCCGGCTATGTCAGAATCGCTTCGGCGAGCAGCGGCCACCTGGGGTCGGCATAGAATACCACCGTGATATATCAGCAGAACGCTATGCTGTGTTTCGTATGGTGATTGTGGGATTCGGAGATCCAATTACAGGTACTAAGGCATCATACATTTCAGTCCTCATCTCAACTCATGTTTATCTGCAATCTTTTTTGAAGATGGATGTAAAGATGTCATCGCTTGCCATCGGGTGACCTGTGTCCATAATATTATAAAAATATCTTTTGAAATTAAAAAGGAAAAGTTTTAAGTCAAACGATACCATATAATTCAGCAAAGTTAACTTATACATTTTATTTTTGCATTTGAATAAGTCTGAGAAGTACTTAAAAAGTAAATAAATGACCAGAAATTTTTCTAATTTGATTACATGGCTTCTTTAGGAATAATTAAATTAAAAGTTTGTTTAAATTTGTTTCAATAATTGATGTTGCTTCTCGTGGTTGATAATCTTTTGTGCAAAATGTAATTAAGTGTTTACGTAATAATTACAGAAATTTTTAAGTTTCGCAATGACGATGGTAAGTATGCTTAGGTAGGTAGCTTATCAAGTTTTATTGTTTAAGTTTTATTGGTTCTTACAATGGGTAAATAAATATTAAAAGTAACTTCATACCTAGAGATATTTCTCTTGGTATGAAGTTACTTTAGGTATTATCATGCATAGGTAAGGTTTTTACGTCGTAGAGTTACGCCCTAGTTTTAAGTTAGATGTAGCACGAATAGGCTCCTTAGCTTATTTGTGCTACATCTGCAGGATAGGACCGCACATTCCTATATCACAAAATAGTAGTTTAACACCTGTTACCGTCTGTTACCGTCGGGTAAAAGAAAGACGCATCTGTATTATGATTCTTTATCGAGGATAAAATTGAATGTTATGAACTGCAGTATCACTATCAGGTGTATGGCCGGACTAGCTACAAAGGTTTACTTACTTGGTTTACTTGGTATTAATCAAAGTGGTTTCAATTGAAAATACTAAGATAAAATTACTTGATTATGTGTCGCGAATCTGTGTTCTCTCCCCAACAGTTCGTAGAATCAATCAGTTTTCGTTTTTGTATATTCTTATGAACAAGAATAACTCGCTGGTAATTGTGCCCGGTGTATATATATATATATATATATATAATGAATTAACAATGACTTTCTACATCAAATTGCTTAATGAAATCGGGGTCGCTTTTCTGTGTACACGTATTACTTTTGTTACCAGTGGTTGATTGTTGACTTCAGCACTTTGTAAAGAGTAAACTGAAAACAACAAACTTTACAGATGCTTATAAATTTTTCTTTTAACTTTTTAACCAAGGTCTTATCATTTCTGGTATAACTCGGGACCAGTTGGTAACAAGTTCTTTAGGTATATGATCGGCTATATGGTAGAGCTTTGTTGTAGTTAATAACTGGCTATAGCTTGAAGAGCTATGCTCAACTGGGGTAATAACAGATGAGCAAATAGTGTTATGTAAGGTGTGTAAAAAAACTTGTGATCACATTATAAATCGGAAGATTCTATTACGAGCTACACTGCAGTTTTTTTGTAGCTGCCGAGTGAATGGGTCAGCTCGACCGGGGTAGGACCACGCCCTGTTGCCCTTACTACTGCTTACTTGAATAAAAATGTGATGTACAAAAAAGCTCGATACTGCTATACTTTTGCGATTCTCTATAGAAACGTAATGAAACCCAATCGTTTTTTAAAAGTTCGATTACTGGTGATGATAAGTGGATATGATGAGAACTTGCGAAAAAAATCATGGTCAAAGAGCAGTCAAGCTCCACAGACTATATATAGTGAAACCTGGATTAACTCGCAATAAGGTGTTGCTTTGTGTATGGATTGAGATAGCATCGTTCATTATTTGCTTTTACCGCCGGGCAAAACTAAAGATTTGGATTTTAACTGCCTACAGTTGATGAGATTCAAGCAAGAAATAAAGAAAAACGGCCGGAATTGATCAATAGAAATGATGTGGTTAATCATCATTATAACACAAGACCACACACATCTTTAGCCCCTTAGCAAATATTGACAGAGCTTGGTTAGAAAGTGTTAATACATCCACCATATAGCCCTGACCTTGCATCCTCTAATATTCTCCCGTTTCAGTCTCTTCAGAATACTTCAGGTAGTGTTAGGTTAACACAAAGAGAGGACTGTCAAAACACTCTACTTGTCACAGTTTTTTGATTAGAATTCCCAACATTTCTACAGCAATGTGATTATGTCTACCTACAAATAGGTAACAAGTTATCAAACAAAAAAGCTAATAAATAAACAAAAAATATAATATTATTATCAAACTTAAATAAACTAAATTAAAAATATCTTGAATTTGTATATAAAATACGAAAAAAACTTTTGTATTTTATGCATGTCCCATGTCTCGACATTATACATTTAAACATTTGAACCTACCTCCTTATTACGTATAGATCATACTACGCATGTAGTACTGACCATGTAGTAATACCCTAACTCTAAGTATACGAAAATGTTAAAGGTACTATAATATATGCGCAGTTGACATCGTATAGTATTAACCATAAAATGTCACTGTGGTAGGAATTGACCAGGAAAATATTTCATTAATATTAGCATAATGTTTTTGACACGTGACTTGTACTGATTGTTATAAATCGATTCAAGGCGATCAAAATATCTATCTGAAATTATTCGTTACTCTTTTACTAACCTTAGATGTACTGTCTAACTTAATTTATTATACTGTAATAGACATACATAAATTGGGAGAGCCTCCTTACAAAGTTACTGCTTTCAGAATTTAGATATAAAGGGCCCGCACATTACGGAGTAGTTGAAGTGACCGCGAGTGAATACGATCGCTGGACCGGCAGGATTGCAGCCCCGCCGCCTTTGTCACAGAAATTATACATTAGGAGGCACTTGCGACATGGCCGCTAGTGTTTTCGGTACGATGCCGATATAACTTCTAGATCATGTAATATATAATTTTAAAAAAGAAGTATATAGGATGATGAGATTAAAATTTTTGAGTGTTCAGTATAGCTAACTATAGACAGACTTACTAAGAGGAGAGCTGCTTGAGCCGAGATGGATCAATAACCAGTGAAGGAAAAGATCGCCAGCGAAAGACAATAAAAAAAAGACTATTTTACTGTACTGCTACAAACTAAACATGACTAGCGATGAGCAGTAAAAATCGATTCAAAACAATTAAAAATTTGCAAACAGTATTCAAGGATACCGAATATGATCGTACAGTTACATAAGTATAGTTGCATTCTTAAATTAATGGATACAGGAAGCTTTTACGTAGAGTGCAAAGTAAATACTTAATTTGGCAAACGTTTACCGGGGGGGAATAAATTGAGGCAAATATCAACACTTAGCGGTGTAAAGATCGTCAAAGAAAACATATCGTTGTGTAAAATTGCTATTCCCTGCAATATAAACTTTATATAAAGGCTTTTACTTTATTTTCTTTTATTATATTTTTGAACAACCCGGCCGTGATCAAACCATGCTTAAATAAGTTAATTGTTTTATTCAAATAATCTTATAAAAATTGACGGAAGAAATTCCCTAGGTATCTTTTTTCTTATATATATAGTATATACACATATTAAATACCGTCCTGGTAGATTACACACTAATACTTCCTGTTTTGGTGTGCGAGTCAATAGTGCGATATGGAAAGATATACTTTTGAAGCACCTTGAAAATAACTAGCAAGTCGGTAGGTAATTATGTGCAAACCGTTAATTGAAATCCGTTTCCTTATTACTCCATACTCTTATCGAATGTAACAATTTCAAAATTTCGTAATACTCGACCCAACTTTCTTTGGTTACACGCGACAGAGTATACGTATTGACTTTACGAGTACTCGATTTTTTTCTCAGACATTCAAGTTTTGCCACAAAATGTTTGTGCATTGCTAAGCGTTTGGTGAATCAGCAATGTTTTTATAATGTTAAGACGATTTTTTTTATAACATTATGATTTTAAATGATGTTGATGATTATGTGCAAACCGTTCATTGAAATCCGTTTCCTTATTACCCCATACTCTTATCGAATTTAACAATTTCAAAATTTCGTAATACTCGACCCAACTTTCTTTGGTTACACGCGACAGAGTATACGTATTGACTTTACGAGTACTCGATTTTTTTCTCAGACATTCAAGTTTTGCCACAAAATGTTTGTGCATTGCTAAGCGTTTGGTGAATCAGCAATGTTTTTATAATGTTAAGACGATTTTTTTTATAACATTATGATTTTAAATGATGTTGATGATTATGTGCAAACCGTTCATTGAAATCCGTTTCCTTATTACCCCATACTCTTATCGAATTTAACAATTTCAAAATTTCGTAATACTCGACCCAACTTTATTTGGTTACACGCGACAGAGTATACGTATTGACTTTACGAGTACTCGATTTTTTTCTCAGACATTCAAGTTTTGCCACAATATGTTTGTGCATTGTTAAGCGTTTGGTGAATCAGCAATGTTTTTATAATGTTATGACGATTTTTTTTATAACATCATGATTTTAAAATATATTACGTGAATATTATTGTGACGCCAGCCCATGACATCTTCATACATCCTTCCTCAACAAAGATTCCTTGCGACTGAGATGGAATGCCTCGTTACTTCTAATTGAGTCCTTGTATCCATCACCATACCAAACAAAGCAGCGTTATGGTGCAACTTCACGCTGGTATTCTGTGAGGGCTCTTACTCAGCAAAGTGGACCCATTCATGTTGCCGCCAGAAACTAGCTACACTGTCGCTATTTTGTAATAGCCAAACAAATAAACAGATTTTAAGAGTACTAGTTCTAATTTCTATTTTCAAATCAAATCCTTCTTCTGATATTGATAATATTTTTAGGATTACATGGGGTATATAAAAGTGAACCTTATAAAATTTGTTCACCATCAAGACTAGAATATCATGTTTGATTTTCCCGAATAAAAAAGGTGTTATTCGGGAAAATCAAACATGATATTCTATAACTTGTTCAGTTTTTCTCGACAGTATTTTGATGACAGTAGTAGGAGATAAAAGTTAGGAGCGGTTTTATAATAAATTATCAATAAAAACACGAGTCTTTAAAATCAAGCTAAGTTCCTTACTCTATATTCTCATTCGTTATAAATCTCATCTCCTTCCACTTAAGGTTCTCCTCTTTTCGCCATTGCACGTTGGCGGACTTATGATACTTATGACATTCAACTATTTTTTATTATGTATTAACTTCATGTGGTAAATCAGCGGTTATAATTATTGGAAAAATATTTTTAGTCGGAACGTACGGGTCTCTTCCAGTAATTTAAATAATAAAGCAGTTCGTACATGACTAGTAAAAGAGCCCTGTACATTATTATCCAAATTATTAATGTTTCTTCTTCTATCTAATAGTCTTTTCTTCTAAAAAAAATATTTTTTACGTATATATTTTTCGAGTTCATTGTATGCTTTAGTTGTATCAATTTTGCAATGAATTTTATACACATACATTTTATTTTCAAACGTTTCGGGGTTACACTAAGTTTTGCTATCAATCTTCCACCATTCGGAGAAATCAACGAGATTTCTTAAGAAATAACTTATTTAAAAAAAATGTACGATACATTGCTATCCACAAAATCTGTAATAAAATTTGCTTTAAATAATTGCAATAAAATTACAAGAGTTGTTATAATACAACGAAAATTATGATCAACAAAGTAGTTGCACATATGTAGATTATATGAAATAGTAATGTTATCTTATTAGATTACGCATCGTCGACGCCGTAGTCCGCGGTCCATTGTACCAAGGACAATGACTGCTAATTCCTGATCCATGTAACGTTGTGCATTGTTCCCATGTTGACAGATTTTCCTATTATCAGAACGAGCAATGTTCCCAGTTGTTGTATGTCAATTATTTAATTTTACGCTTTATTGTACATCGACTACGTGTATTTTACATTTTATATTGTATTTTAATTGGTTTCATGAATACAGTAATCCAATGGATTTCTTAATAGTACATCAATAAATCAAAAATAGATAAAGGCTCCTTTTTTAATTTTTATTTTCGTTAAAGTAGCACAGTGGATCCCCAGTCAGTTTAGCGTATTTGCTCGTGTATCTTTCGTTAAGAATATTTGTGAAAGAAAGCAATATTTGTGTAAGAAATGCACACAATTTTTATTATGCGTGTCAGGAATTCATATTTATTTTATTTAAAATTGCAACATTACACACTCATATTATATAACTGTTGTGTCACGACGTAATTACATAGTATCTATATTAGGAATGGATTAGCTCGACCGGTGAAGGATCACCCTTTTCGGATTCCAGCATAGTATTCTATATACATATACATTGATTGATTGTTGTGATTCCTGCGGCCCATGATAACTACATATATCTGCAGTAACGAATTGCATCGCGTAACTTATTATATATATATAATAAGTTTTCAGTACTAAGATTTGTAATTACAGAAGGTTTAGCAAAGATTTGGAATAGTTGAAAGCACCAATAGAGTAATGGTTAAGAGTACGGTCAGGGAAGGTAATCGTCGTAAGTTCGAATTCATCATTGGATTATTGTCATAAGCCGTCTTCTGGCACAAACATATTAATTTAATTGGAGTGGTTAACGGGAAAGTTTTTAACACCACTCCTAGTAGTCGTTTTAAAAATAATAAAATAAAAATGAAAAGTATTGTCTTCTTCTAAGTTTTTCCGATAATGTATCCGATAGGGTATATATATTCAAGAAGAGAGTCAATCGGCATTAATTAAAGGCATTTAGTTGGTAGAAAACACTTTTATATTGTTAAAATTTGATTTAATTGCTGTGTTTATAAGTTGTTAACTTGTTTTATTTTACAGGAATATTGAGCTAACGTACAATCGTAAATTATAAACCGACGCTTATCCCTCGATCACCGATCGTTCGGTACGGGTCAGTTGTGCCTATATTTGTTTCCGTAATACATTAATCAACACTTCCTGAATAGCTTCGGTATACGTAGTTGATATTTAAACAAACATTCATTTAGATATTATTGATAGCAATATCCTTCGATTATTCTATGAACTGTATTAAAAACGATTAATAATTGATGTTTATTTCAAATCTTATTAATCGTTTTTAGTACAGTTCATTTAACTCATAGATTTTCAAAAACACTATAATTTAATTAAATACTATATTAATGTATTTTAACGGAGTGAAACTAGTGGGACGTTAGAATGGAAGTCAGAGGTTCGAATAGGCACTTGAATATGCCATATACCCCTCTATAACGCTTTATTTCTATAAAACTTGAGGTGAAATGTGGGTAGCGCGTCATTTCCAATGTTCGTATTGGTATAATAAGGCCTGAGACCTTTTCTTTACCTGAGGTAGAAAAGACAGTTCTGAAGCTGACTCCAACGCATGTAACATTGTTGAAAATTCCTATATTTTATGTTATATTTTGATTATATAATGGTTTATACACCACTGTTATCACAAACAGTACCTTATATGCTATCGTTACTTAAAATATCTCTGGAAAACAGGAAATAAATCGGAATCGAAAAGACAGACAAGAGAAAACGCTCGAAATTGTTATCGACATCTCATTCAAGGATCGCTCGGAAAAGTCACGATGTCAGTAGCCCCCTCTCGTAAACCGACCTATAGTCGCCATCGTCGCTTGCGCTGCCCGCCGCCTGGTCCCACTATTCATTAATAACGGTGAGTAGTATTTTTATATTTATAGTACGTATTATGTCCATTTAAATTCTTATAATTTTGCCTTTGTTAAAATTCTGATTGCATATTTACAATTTCTTATCTATTCTATATTGTCCAATCCTTTCTTTCTGGTAATTTAAAAGTATAGTTGTATATGTCTATTTTGACGTCTAAACAAATGTACCAAATTTCCTGTTAGATCGAATGTAAGTTTGTCCACATATTGCTCAGAATCTAAGGAAATCTAATCCTTTTTGTATTTTTTTTAATTCACACTTTTCTGTTTGTATTTACTATATTACATAGTTCACCTGATGCTAAGTGATACCCATGACGTACTTATACGTGAATCAGAAACAAAGATTCATCATGCACATCCTTTGTCGCTAAGAACTGAGATGGAATCCCTCGTTAGGTGTAATCGGGTCCCTGTATCACTGCACTCATCAAACGAACACATCAACGTTATATTGATATTTTTCGTCAGTATTCATAGAGGTCGTATCTTTTAAAAAACCTCAGAATTGTGGATATAACAAAACAAAATGACTTTGTTATATCCACAATTATTCAATTGGAACTGTTGCCTGTAAGGTTATATTTTTAATAGTGGACGGAATTTAGGTACTTCCTTTTCTACGGGTACTACCTAGTTATAATTATAGCGAAATTATTAATCATAAATTTTATATATATGAATTTATTTTATGTAGTTGTAATAAAAAGTCTAATACCTAAATCTTCTAAACATTTATTTTGTTAGTTAGTTATAAATTATGCATATAATAGTAATGAAATCATCACCTATATTACATATATATATATATATATATATATATATATATATATATATATATATATATATATATATATATATATATATATATATATATATATAAGGATTACATCTTAAAATTACCTACAGAAAGCAATTTTTTAAAAGTAATTAAGGACCTAGAATTTAATGTACAAAATGTTTTACGAGATTCTATCATTTGTTCCTCTACAATGTTGTCGGAAATTGTGATCCATCACGATTGAATAACATCACATTGAATAGTTGATGGGTGGCTTTCGTCCCGCGGCCATTGACGGTAGATCCCTGAAAACACCCTGGGACAACCCAGTAGGGTCAACATAACTTACATAAATAGACGGAAAGAAGGCCAGACTAATCTGGTGATGTGGGCCATTGTTATTTCGTCGAATTCGAGTGCGAATTGTCACAGGCAGTGCTGTAGGACGCTTTTATCAATTGCTTATTATTCAAGCCCTAACAAATAGACGATGAGTCATTTACATAGCTACGTACCATTGACAGCGGAATGATTGGAGGGATTTCTGATTTATCTCTATTAATTACATCGTCATTCCTTTTCAACATGACATTTTCTTACTCAGCTGGCCATCATGCTTAAAAAAGTTGGCGTAACAAAAACTACTTTGTCTATCTTCTGCTTTTCTGGGAAACTATAAGCATTGTATGCAGTATCTTTATACAATTGTGTTGCTTAACACTATAAGTATTTAAATATAGAACATACAACTATAGAAGTAATAAACTAATAGAAGTAACAAGTATACAACTATAGAAGATGATATTCAAGTAGAGTAATTTAGGAAATGTATGAGTATACGAATTTATTAAAGTAGGCACGGTTCAGAACTTACTCAAGGAGTTTCTTTGGGGTAGACGTTTAGCTTGTGCAGTTACCGATACCGTTGCTCTAGAGATGTTGGCGTCATTTACCCATAGACTTGGACTTCAGTTAAATATGGATGGATTTTCCACCCTCTCTTCGGCCGTAAGGACCTCTTCTGGTAATTAACAAACTGCAGTTGTTGAGATTTCATTAATTTGGAAAAAAAGTTAGTAAGTTTCCTCTTCTTACTCGAATTTCTCTTATCGTCTTCTTAATGATACTAAAGGCGACAAACAATCTCCTGATCTTTGGTGACGACTGCGGCCCGTAAATATCTGCATCGATCCTCAACAAAGATTCAAATTGCGTGCGACCCATAATTATTTCGTTATTATAATTATATATTTTAGATGAATTGCTTTAAAAAGAGTTTAAACTAGTAAATAAAGTAACGTAGCAAGTGTTGACAGTGGTAGAGCTACACTACAGTTTATTTCTAGAAGCAAAATGAATGGATCAGCTTGACCACGGCGTGGTCCTAGCCGTTACGGGATACCAGCGTAAAATATCATAATGCTGCTGTGTTTCGTACAGATCTGGAGACCTTTACTACTGGTGCCAAAGCATTCCATCTCATTCCTCAAGAGTAACAATGCATCTGCAGCATTATGGTTCCTTGTCAAGGATGAACGTAGATATTATGGGCCGCAGGAATCACTTACCATCATGTGTGCTTGTTTGTTACTATCAATGTAATAAAAAATAAACTTTAATGACAAACTCATGGAAGCATTTTAACTGAACAAGTTTACTTATATTTATTATATTTTTTGGTTATTAAAATCTCTGAAAAACGAAATTAGATTGTTTCAACGATAATTATCACAATCCTTTTTTTACAACCCTTTCTTCTTACAAGCCTTTATTTATAGGGCTATATTTTCATTCGATTGGGGTGTTTGGTTGAGCACACTGGTAGTGTAGATATCGAACGAGTCCATTGTTGGAGGTGACAACTAAAAGCATTGTGCCAAGCAGTACAATCGCGCCATTACCGACTCCATTGTGACAATGTTAACATATCGTTATCTAGATCAAGCGCCATCTATTGTCCGGCTATGAAAACTTTTGTGTAAGCATTTTGACTTTAAATTTGTAAGGATTGTCAGATTATTTAAACATTGTGAAGACTTTCAACAATTGAATTCTCTATAAATAGCTGATTTTATGGACTTGACGACTGAAGTAACACTAAGAATTTAAAATAACTTGTAACACGTATTGACTTTCTCACATTGTGAACATAACTACAAAAATTAGGTTTTAATTAAATAAAAAACAATGTAAAAAATAGCGAAAAAACGTAGAGAACTAATACAGAAATTACAAGTGTCGTGCAATATAATAATATATAAAACCACAAATAAAGACTACGCCAGACAAAAAAAACCTCTTTATTCATTTTTTATATTCTGTATATGTAACAATAATAGAATGGTGATTATAAAATTCCAATTTCCACTCATTTCAAAGTTCGTAGCACGTCGTAGTACTTCTACGACGTTTCGTAATCTTTGGGATATTATTACATTATTATAATTATATATTATTGGGGAATAATTTTTTTCTATCTCCGCCTGGTTGGTCAATAAAATAAACAAACAAATAAATAAAATACTATAAAAACAAATAATAAAAAAAATATATACAAAAAAATATAATAAAGATATATAAGGACCAGACAGGAAGCCCGGACAGGGAAGTTCAAACGGTCGAGAGTTAGGGCGAAAGGGACAGTAACCTGCGGACTATATAGCGGTGTCGAGGAGCATCACCTTCTGCCTTTGAGCCCTGAGCTGCCCATCCCAAAGTCCCAATTGCCTCAGGTGATTCAAGAGGCTGGTTGGGAATTAGCCCGTTTGATACGACTATATTATTAATTCCGGCATACCGCCCCACATATCGATCACCTCGTGTATCAGGCTTATTTGCAAGAATAGTCGTATTCGTGATTGGGTCAGTCCCACTAGAGCCTGGAGCGGTTATTTTCGAGCACGGCTTCCGGTGTATACTTATAGTAAGGAAATTTCAAATTCACAAGACCATATTTCAGAGCGAGCTCCAGGTGGTGAATCCTGGCTACTAGGTTGTACTTGTGAATATAATCAGAGTTAGAAAGCACCGAACAACCGGAGATAACATGCCTGAGGAACTCACCAGGGCGATGGTAAGCTCGACTGATGTCGACCGTGCCGTCCTTCAGGATGTATCTCCGATAGCTGTTGGTCTTAATAACCTGATCCGATATAGGCATACAAAATCCTCGGTTTCCCCAAATAGGTCACTGAAGCGTGAACAGCCTGTGAAGGGAGGCAGGAGCGTCTACAAACGGCTCGTGAAGAGCCTTGTGATACCTCCCATGAAGCTCCTTCTCTTTCCATACGGCCTCCCGGTTGGAGACACTCTGAATGCCCGGATCCTGCCGTTGCTCGTTGGCTAAGCACAGAGGGGTAAGCCCTTTGTCACATGTTATAACGTCCGTATGGAAGGCACCATCCTTTCTCGTCAGAAAGTATAATTATTGTATGACATTCAATGCCATTATCAGCTGGATAATCTATAAAATGTCTATAATATAACACAATAAAATAAAATAAGTAAAACCAAATATACTATAGAGTAAATAAATAAAGACCAACCAAATACTATAGAGTCCCAAAACCTCTCTTATCGCCTTCCATTTTTCTCTATTTCCTGACTAATTGCTACATTAACTAAGTCAAACATGAATTTTAATGTTAAATTTTGAGTAACTGCCAGTTCAGAATGTTGAAAGACTTGACCAAAACACATTATCACAGGTCGTGTAGGGGAATGACGTCGCGACTTTTCCCTAGGTAAGCGGGCGCTGACCAGCCGCCCATTGTTTTGCGACCATTACAATGACTGGTTAATGAGATCAGATCCATCCTTATACTGGACAAAAGATCCGCCTCCACCTATCCCCTTTATTTTATTAATTAATTCATTACAATAGAACCAAAACTGGGCTTTGGGGAACTATCTTTTGTTAGCGGGTGATAGTGACTTGCCAACACAGATCTCCCAGTATCGTTGATGCACCGAAAGTGAGGAAGGCGGTGAATTGGGAAATAATCATCTTAAAACACGATATGTTTTAAGTGAAGTATAATTAAAAAATAATGTTTACGTATATAAAAAGTGCGTTAATATTATAAAAAAAATATTTTGTAACAGCTATTTAGCAAAATTTTAATTGTAGTAGGTACATTCAAGAACAATGAGGTTTCCTCCGCCAAAATAGAAATCCGCTTTTAGCATATGAATAAAATGGACAAAGAACCCCTTCTGCGCACTGCAAAATTTTATTAATCGTTCTAAGAGAAAGGGTGCCTTGAATGGTACCGAGTTTCTTTTTAATTTATGCGATGACGTGATAAAGATACACGAATAAATTTTGACTACATTATAACATTTATTAATACGCTTGAAATTCCATATTTACCGAATTAATTCGGATAATAAATCAAAAATGTAATTAGGGAAGATTAAACAATTTTACAAGTATTAAAAAAAAATTATGCTTAGTGACTTACAAATAGCAGTTCACTTGATAGTAACTGAAGATATAAACATAAACACTTACATCCATCGATAAATAACACTCCAGATGCACCTGCGTTGTCATCCCTAAGGATTGTAATAATAGAAAGCTTCGCTACAAATAGAAGCATCAACACCCTAATGGTTTATGGTATGGTCTGCGAAACTTAAAGTCGTAGCTTCGAAACCGCCATTCGACTAATGTCCTGAACTATATCCTAACCCAAGCATTTTCAGCTTAGTTGGAGTAGTTAACAGGATTGTTAGTCATATCAATATCATTGCAATTATTCTAATTTAATAAATATTGGTTCCTCGGACACTTAATACACGAAACAGAATCATACTGCTATATCACATCGGTCTGACTGTGAAGACGTGGCCCTTTGAGATTTGACACAACTCTTTCATTCTACATTTAGAAACCAGCTGCAGCGTAGCAATACCATCAAAATGTAAAATAGTAGTAATATCGACATTTTCTAATATCCGAGTCTTGAATGAAAATTCTTTAGTGTTACGAGTGCAATGAAACATGTGATACAGATGCGACGCATACGGCTATGGCAGGATAAAATATTTTCCTGCTGTGGATGGATTTCGTTATAATATAAATATGCTGTTGTTTTTCATATTGTAAGTATTGAAAATCGGAGATCAAATTGGTTGAAGCAAGGTATTCTATTCTATCTTAGGCCAAAGCATTAAAAGTCATTTGCATCTCGATTCTTAATCGAATGGTATGTATTTCATTCATATCATCGCGTTGGTTGGAATCAACCACTGTGAACTTTACGTGAAATATTTAGCACGCGCAAGTACTCTGTGGAATCAGCTGTCGTCAGAGGAATTTCAGAGAATATATGACTTAGGGACCTTAAAAAA